>JAFFJZ010000013.1:6780500-7985000 GCA_018340375.1 Gonatopus flavifemur
ACATTTCAACCTTTCAATTTTATTTACTTATTCTGTTTCAAAAATACTCTCCAAAAATACATCAAGGAAAAATTTCCTGTACTTTTAATACACAGAGTGTGAGTGATAAAAATCAACTACACCTACTGCAAAATTTATTTCAAAGAAAATTTTTATAATCTTCAGCCCATCGTTGCATCTTTATCGATATACAAGTTAAAGAACTTTTCAAAATTAGTATGAACTACATACACTCTCAAAATGTATATTTATGATGGAAAGGTCATTGTATAACTTTCCAATTGCACCATTGATATTGTGATCCAAGGTTTGGATGTAGATGTATGTATTTCATCCGGTATAGTGTGATTGAATGAGAATGTTCATACTGCGATGGTAATTTCCTGGTATTCAGCGTAAGGAAATAAAAATTCCGATTTTGGAGTTACACAACTACAGCTTCTCACATATTTCCTTTGTTCTTCAAATGTTAACTTCTGATTGAAAAATGTAAAATCTCATTGTTGAAAGTTATATATGTCAAAACCACTTAGAACTTCTGTGTTGCATGACACACTTAGACACATAAACTTTTGTATCGCGTTGTTGATCATATATCCATTACCCAACATTTTTTGTCTAAAAGATAGATTTTGGAGATGAAATATTTATTGCGTACAAGAGACTATTAGCTATAGCAACAAAAGAAAATCATGATCATGGTGCCAATTGTTTTTTTTTGCTTGTTTCTGATTACGTGACATCAGAAATAACTTATGAGATATCATTATGTCGGAGTTTGTCTGAACTGCAGGAATTTGAAATGATTTACAATTAAATAGAAACATATTTTCATTAAATTGATAGAGCTACAATCGAACTCTTCATTCACCAATATCGTGCTACCGCTTTTATCCAAATAAGTAGCACAAGAACTTTTCAAATATCCTACGCTCATCCTGTAACCATGTGTAGAGTACCGACATATACATACTCAGAACTTCCTCGAATCTTTTCAACATTTTCATTCTTATGTGTTACTTGAGACACACATATTTGAAAATTCATTATGCTGTAATAGCTAGAAATTGCGAAAGAGCAATATGACGACTTGGATATGTATTTATCTTCTTCGTGATGAAGGTTTTGATGCTTCAAGGTTCACAGTACTAGTGACTGCAAATAATCTCTCATTGGAAGTTTTCATGCAAAATTGATTTACAAAAAAAATTTTCCAGAGGGATGCTTCCCCTTATACATTTCTGAATTTACCACTTTCTATGTATTTGCAATGTATGTGGATTACACACTGGATGTGGCTACCCAAGCAGCACCAGAATATACTATGAACATTCTTCGAATATTCGAAACATGTTCTATGCATATTCGAATGAGACCGTTTCGTAGGTACTACGCATATTCATCGAACGTATATAATCGAATATGTAACGGTACGTTAGTCGAACGTCGATTGAATGAATATCGTACATTTCGAATGTACTATGTATGTTCCAAGCACATTCAAATCAGTCTCATTTGAATATTCTATGAACGTTCATTACATGTTCTTCGTATTTCGTTCGTACAATTTACGAACGTTTCTATTTCGTATGTACTTTAAACTTTCATTGCTGCTTGGGTATGTGAATATTTATCCTCCATCTATTACAATTTCGTAACCGGAAAAGATATTGAAAATATAATGAATAAAATATTTAGTTCAAAGGATTGTTAAACAAAGTACTTAGGGTAATGTTCTGAATAGCATGATCAGTCGGTATTGTGGAAATTTTATTATCGAATAATATTTAATAATGATGAATATTCATAACAAGCCTGCGAGATGAATAAATATTTTTTTTGAATAATCGACGAAAATAATCAGAAGAGTATCCTGAGTAAGATGATCAAGTTTGTAAAGTAGAATTTATGTTATTTCATAGATGAATAAATAATTATGAATGAGGCTACGTGGATATATAAGGAGCATGTTTCCCACAGTGAGGCGTTCCATGTTCAATCGTGAATCAAGAAAGAAGCTCGACGAGAGCAGTGTCTCGAAAGTCGGAGTTTCATAATATTGTGATTGAATAATTTATTTGGAAGAGTGAATGAATAATTTATTCGGAAGAAATAGGAGTCTTTTATCATTCCAAAAAGTGATTATTGCTTTTGCGGAGTTTCTTTGGATGAAACTAATATTCAAAGTCTTCAAGTATTCCAAAAGCGAACTTATCAAGAAGAGGTTTGGTTATTCTACCACAAAATAACCTGGCGACCGGAATTAAATCTTTACAAGGAGTTGAGTATCAAGTGGCTTCTTAGGGTCGAAGTATTCTAATAAAAATTTCATTCATACGAATCTGCAAATACCATTCGAAATTATAGTCAATATAATTTCATATAGCACGGTATAGCTACAGAATTGGCGACCGTGACAGAACGGCGCGAGTTTGAAAAAGTTTTCAGCGTCGAAATAAAATCGTGAAATTTTTTTTACGGCGTGTGTTATAAGATTTTCCAACGCCAATATAAAATAGTGAAAATCTATTGTAGTCGCGCTAAGACTACATCGCGAATCACGAGAGTATCCAAGCTAATGAAGTGTAACAGTTCAAATTTCCAATAGTCGCACAAAGGCTATATGAGAAGGGTATTGATATTCAGAAGATAATAAAAAAGTGAAATTTAAAAAAAAAAATGAGTACGATACAACATAGTCCAGTGAACCGTGGACGCGGTCGTAGTAACCGTGGACGAGGCTTAGTTGTTCAAAATCATGAAGAGCTGGACAACACGGAAGAACAAAATGTTGACAACGGATTAAATAATATTGAACAGCATAGAAATGAAGACAATGAACCAAATGCAGAGCTAAATAATTCAAATTTTGATCAAAGACATCAACAAGATGAACATGACAATCTACCTCCTAGTCCAAATCTGCGACCAAGAGGTAGACCCCCACGCAATTATAATCACCCCAGCCGAGATAATCAACGAGTGAATCAAGAGCTACATCGATTTGAAGACAGGATAGTGGAGTTATTGGACCAGATTCAACGAAGCATTGACATGCGAATGGATGCAGTCGAGAATAATCTTCAAGGGATGAATGACCGGATTAATGATATAGAAAATCCGGCTCTTGGAAACAACGATAATTTCCGAACCAATGCGGAAAGGGAAGAGATACGAGAAAGACGTCGTGAAGAAATTCAGCGTCCCGTACGAGCTTTTTGAATAGATTTGATGAGATCCTCGAGTACGAAAATGTAACAAATTTAGAGGAAAAATTTTTGTTTGCGAGATGCTTGAAAGAGCAAGCAAAAAATTGGTTTGAGCTCCATGATTTTCAAAATTATACACAAACTAAAGAAGCATTCATCAAATTCTTTTGGGGGGAGGAAGCTCAAGCACGTTTTCGGGAAGAACTTTTGACTGGGGAATATAAATTTAATAACGGAGAAACGATGTCGGAATATTTCCTTAGATTTGCACGGGAAGCTCAAAATTTGAACCCTCCTATGGGAGTACATGAAATATTAAGATCACTAAAACGACATTTTCCAATGGATATTGCACGGGAATCAAGACCTGGTATCACTCGTTCAATTGACGACGCAGCAACTTTATTAGATGAAATACAGGATCAGCGAGACTTTTTTCGCCGACAGATACAACTTGAAAGAAAGAATATTACTAGTAATACAAGAGGAGAGAACTTTCAAAGAAGTAAACCAAGTGAACGAAACGATGATTCCATAAATCAATCAACATCAGAGAAATCATTCTGGAATAAGAATTTCAAACAAAAAAATGATGATATCAAACAAACTGAGGATACCAAGTCACGACAACATGAAGGTGGAGTGAAAACTCGTAGTCAGAATAAAACAGTATCCATGATTGAAACATTACAAGAAAATGATGATGATTACATAGATATGGAAGTGAGAGAAGAGATTGGGGATTTAGGTGATACACATCTCGGAATTTCTATAGTTCGCATAGAAAATTTGATGAAAGAGACAAATGAAACATCAGAAATAGCTGAACAAAATGAAGTAAGTGCTGTGGTAATAGTGAAAATCAAGGAATACATGGAAAGAGCATTAATTGACACGGGAGCAAGGATTTCAGCTATTTCGAAGGATCTTGTTGAGAAATTAAGGGACAAAAATAACGATGTAAAAGAAATCCCAGCAAGAAATATCAATTTAGTGGGAACGTTTACTGATAAAGATATTGAAGTAAAAAAAATGGTTCAAATTGAATTCGAAATGGGAAAGAAAAAATATACCGACTTTTGTTATGTGGTGGATGAAATAATCTTTCCACTGATTCTCGGATTAGAATTTCTAACCAGATATGGAGCCAAGATTGATTTATCAAACAGATTGTTTGGAGTAAATTTTGTGAAAAATGATAAATTCGCAACATATCCAGTATCAACGATTAAAGCAATAGAGGTAATGCATCCAACAATGAAAAAATTTAGTCAAAAATATACAACTCTTTTTGGTCCAGAGCTAGGCAAAATAACGACAGAAAAATGTAGAATACCAATGCGAGATATACGACCGTATAAATCCAAAATATATCCAGTACCGTTAAAATATATTAGTGAAGTGAGAAATGTGATACAAAAAATGGAAGAACAAAGGATTATAAACAAAGAACAAACTGAGTATTTAAATCCATTGGTGGTTGGAATAAAAAAAGAGAGTAGTGAGATAAGAATTTGCCTAGACGCAAGGATGCTGAATCAACGTATGGAAAGTGACTACGCTCAACCTCCGTCAATCGATGAAATACTTTTCAAAATGAGACATAAACGAGTTTTTTCAAGATTAGACATAAGGCACGCATTTTGGCAGATCGAACTTGAGGAAGAAAGTAGGAAATGCACTGGATTCCTTTTCGAAGGACAGACTTATGTGTTCAAACGTATGCCGTTTGGTTTGGAAATATCTGGAGCAGTATTCACGCGGATCATCAATAATATCTTAACAGAAGAGATCAAGAATAATGTAACCATTTACTTGGACGATATCATGATCGCTTCAGATAACGAAATAGACCACGTAAAAGATCTGGATAGAATTCTCAAAAAATCAGAAGGAGCAGGGGTGAAATTGAATTTGATCGAAAGCAAGTTTTTTCAAAATAATATTGTTTTCCTGGGTCATACATTCGACGAATGGAAGGTGAAAATAAATGACGACACCAAGAAGAATATATTGAATTTTCCAAAACCAACATCTATGAAAAAGGTACAGGCATTTTTAGGATTGATAAATCGGGATCGACGTTTTATTCTAAACTTATCGGAGCATACCGGACCGTTAGAAGAATTGCTCAAAAAAGAATCCAAATTCAAATGGCAAAAGGAACAGGAGAAAGGTTTCGGCAAGATAAAGGAATTATTTGATCAAGCAAAAGAATTATTTTTGATTGATGACGAAGCACAATTTATAGTGGAAGCAGATGCATCATGGTCAGGTCTAGGAGCTGCATGAATTAAAAAAAAAAGAATAATGACGAACAAATTGTTGCCTATATATCAAGAAAACCGAAATCGGCTGAAAGAAAATATACGACTACGGGAAAGGAGGCATGAGCGATAGTATGGGCACTCAAAAAATGGAGTATCGTATTATTAGGAAGAAGAATAACTATACGTACCGATCATCGAGCTTTACAATTTTTAAAAACATGCGTTTATTCCAGTTCCAGTTCATAATTTGCAGCAGCGTCATGAGTGGAAGACTACCAGCACCCCTGTCCAGATCGATGAACTGATTTTGCTAAAGAATAATCTGCTACCCCCTGCGAAATGGGAACTAGCACGAATAGTTGCGGTCCACCCAGATACTGATGGGATCGTTCGCGTGGTCACCGTTCGTACGGCCAAAGGTACTGTCAAACGACCGATCACCCAAGTATGCCGTTTGCCTATAAATTCAAGTGTAACGTAGTTTTAAGTCTCCGCCGAGGAGTTCTATTAGGTTGAGGCTCAACGCTGTAAATAAAACATTGTCTCGGTAAACCCGATTAAACAGAAAACTTTGTATTACCAATTGATGTATCATTAGCGATTAATTAATGTATCAATACCATTGCGCATCATGATTATTATTATCATATTATTGTGACACCCTGCACACGTTGGGCTATAAGTTGCCGTCTGATGACCCGCTTCATCGTTTTCGCAACCGGTTGTTGCAAGGTGGGCGGTATGTTTAGGATTTATTATTTGATTCAATATTCTCATCGAACCCCATCGTACTATTTGGACACCCGGTGTATTAAATTATGCGCGTTTTGGAGTCACCCGGTGTGTAGTTCAAAAAAGTCCGATGACTTTTCTATAATCACGTGTAATCGATCATGCGCGTCAATACCATGATCTACTTGCCGGGAATCTTGCGCCAATTGACTTAGTAACAGTCAGTTAACAACATTTTCTCTCGTATTCATTACTACGTAATCGAGTTTTTCTGCGAGAGCGTATGAGATTTCCCCATCTTTTCTAATCTTTTTCTTCTCGCGTGTATCCCGCACCAACGATTCTTTTACGAATGTTCAGATAATAAAATCATAATCACTCGCAATTATTGTGTTAAGAATAATATGTGTGTACACGTGTGCAGCGGTTCATCTTCCTTTAACCTTTGAAAATTATACGAGTTATATTAACCACGTGTTTTTTCTCTATAACCGTTTCTCTCCTGCACGAATCCTCGATTTCGATCCACCGGTTAATTCTAGAACGCAATTGCATCCATTATTTCAGATGTATGAGTTATTTCGAAGGTTCTCATACAACCTTCATCGTCCGAAAATACACAACATATATATATATATGTCGACAATATATTGACCAAGTTGCAATAAAATACAACATGCATGTGTATTTTGCAACCATGTTTCCACACATATCTCAAAATTATACATGCTTTGAGATAAAACAATGTGGCCACGTGCGTATTCATCTTCAATTTGTTATCAATTCAACTCTTCTACCAACAATAGAAGTTCTTGTGTTTGCAGCACCATTCCCATTGGGACTCCTTATGCAAAAATCTGAAAGGAAACTGTCTTATATTAGGCATGCATGAACTTACATCTACTGATATAAATATTTGAATTCAATCAAATTAGGTGACGTTACCATAGAGATATGAGACTACAGGAGGTGGGTGGGTTGAAAACGTGTAAGTTCTGGCAAAGAGAGAGCGATGGAGGCTAGCCAATGAGCGAACGTTGTCACATAACTCCTCTATTCCTCTCTCCCTTGCTCTCTCTCTTATCCAATGGTACATTTCCACTTACAGATTTCGGCCAACTCCCCTTCTCTATTCTGACATCTCTATGGACGTTACCCAAATAGCACCAGAATACACTATGAACGTTCTTCGAATATTCGAAATATGTTCTATGCACATCCCAATGTGACCGTTTCATAGGTGCTATGCATATTCATCGAACGTATATAATCAATTATACGACGATACGTCAATCGAACGTCGATTGAATGAATATCGTACATTTCGAATGTGCTATGTACGTCCTAAGTATATTCAAAACAGTCTCATGTGAACGTTCTATGAACGTTCATAAAACATGATTTTGAATGTCATACAAGACATACATGTATATCCAGAACATATCAACCAAATTGCAATAAAATACAACATAAACGTGTGATTTGCAACCGTGTTTTCACACATATCTCAAAATTATGCATGCTTTGAAATGAAAAAATATGGCTACGTGCATATTTATCCTTCATTTATTGCATTTTCAATTCCTCCCATTGACAATACAAGTTCTCGTGTCTGCAGCTTCATCCCCATTGCAACTCCTTACATAAAATTGTTGAAGAAAAATGTATTATATTACGCATAAACTTACATCTGGTTATATAAGGAATTCCAAATTCCATTAGATCGGGCGACGTTAATCACCACCCCCACAGGAAAACACAAGGCACAAAAAGTGATAGTAACACTTTTGCGTCACTATGCGTACATTATGTATGAATTTTGTGCGTAATTAATGTTCCATCCGAGTGCAACAGGCTCCGTCGATCTACAACTCAATGGGATGTGTGGTCTTGAATGTCACACAACACATATATTTAAAATACATTAACCAAATGAAAACATAACATGAATGTGTATTTCCCAACCATGTGCCTACATGCACCTCAAAATGATGCATGCTTTGGGACAAAACAATTTGAATACGTGTATACTCACTGTTTTCGAAGTTGGTGAGCGAATAAATTTCTAGTTACAGAATTACTTGGTGAGTGAATAAACATATCAAATTCCAATGTTCCGCATAAAAGGAACTGGTTACTTGATGGAATCATATTCTTGAAACCCACCGTTGTTTTCAAAACAAAATCTGAAATAAACAGAAACGAACATGGTTCTAATGCAGTACTGTTACAGAATCTGTACTGAGTAATACAACTGAGGTTGAAATTCTGCATCTGAACTAACTGATCACTGTGATTCACAAATCTCAAGTTTGTGGTGATTGGAGATCAGTTGAACGTGAGCACATAGAATCTATAACATTATTGCATTAGAGGCATTTTTTGTTTTACTTTCTTTCAACTATTTTGAAAACTGAGTTGAAATTTAAAAATATTGTTTGATCAACTGATTAGTTTCTTTTATGGAACATTGATGGAATTTTCCTTTTATGAATTTTATAAACTTCCCTTTATAAACTTATGGAATACTAATTATATATTGAGCATTAACATATTTGTCGGATGAGTATTAATGTTTTCAACTTTGTATTCCAAAACGTCAACATTACTTTCCATGTCATTATAACATCCTAATTCAAACATTACAACAATGCTCCCCTCCCCGTGGATGATTGCGGGTCTTCCAGGGGGATATTCATGATACCTGTCCTTGATATCCTTTTTATCCATCCCTGGTAGTATCCGCTCCCTTCACGTGGTGGGGAGGATAAGTATCTCAGAGGTGGATCTTTTTCTTGAGTGGAATGAACTACTCAAGAGAAAGAATACAAGCTGAGAGAAACGAAATCATCCCAATGCCAGAAACATCGGCAAAAACGGACGGAAAGCAAGGGGAAACTACCTTCCTTGACATGTTTCAATACTTCCCGAGGAAATGAAACCTTCTCCTAACCTGGAATATTATGTAACAAAAACAAACGAACAAATTAATAAATACATGATGACGCTCTCTCGGGTAAAACATTCCGGAGGTAAACTAGTCTCCCGTTCAGGTCTCCGGGTGGAGGCTGCTCGAAGAAGCTTCATCAGCAAAGAACGAAAATCGAAAAATAGGATAGGGAAAAGAAACAACATTCTTCAAGTCGGAGCGTGGAATGTTAGATCACTGAGGCGAGCGGGGAAATTAGAAAATTTGAAATTAGAAATGAATAGGTCGGATATAGACGTAATGGGGATTAGCGGAATGAGATGGCCACAAGAGGGCGCTTTCTGGAGTGGGGATTATAGAATAATTCATACAGGATCAAAGAACGGTCAAGCAGGTGTAGGAATTGTAATGCATAAAAGAGTAGGGAATAGAATAGAAAATTATTTGCAACATAATGAACGTGTGATGATGGTTAGAATCAGAACAAAACCGGTAGACACAGTCATAGTCCAAGTACACATGCCCACATCTGCATATTCGGAGGAAGATATTGAAGAAACGTACGAAGAAATAGAAGAAGTGATAGAATATGTGGAGGGAGAAGAGAATTTGATAGTGATGGGGGATTGGAATGCGGTAGTAGGACAAGGAAAAGGGGACAACATTATAGGAGGTTTCGCGTTAGGGAGGAGGAACGATAGAGGACAACGTTTAGTCGAATTTTGTGAGAATCATAAGATGGTCGTCACAAACACTTTATTTGAAAATCATCCAAGAAGAATCTACACTTGGAAAATGCCAGGAGATACAGCAAGATACCAAATCGATTACATATTAGTGAAACAAAGTTTCAGAAACCAAGTGAAAAACTGTGAAACTTATCCCAGTGCAGATATAGATAGTGATCATAATATGTTGATGATGAAATGTCCTCTGAAATTCAAATCTCTGAAGAAGAAAAGGAAAATGCAGAAAAGATGGAATTTAAGGAACCTCAAGCAAAAACAAACACATGAGGCATTCGAGAAAATGTTGGATGAAAAATTGGGAGATCAAAAAGAGAAAGATTTGGGAATAGAGAGGAGATGGACAAAGATGAGGGGGAATATCAGAGAATGTGCGGATAAGATTTTGAAGAATAATGGAGTAGAACCTAAAAACCCATGGATAACGGGAGAAATTTTGGAATTGATAAATGAAGGAAGAAAAAACAAGAATAATGATAGCCAAGAAGGCCAGCAACGATACTAATCATTGAGAACTAAAATAATAAGAGAATCAAGGAAAGCAAAAGAACAGTGGTTAGAAGAGAAATGTCAGGTAATAGAAATAAGATTGCTTTTAGGAAAAATAGATGAAGCATATAGGATTATTAAAAGATTTTTCGGACAAATGAAATCTAGAAGCAATAAGATTAGAAACTCTCTAGGACGACAATTGATGAAAACGGAAGAGAAAATAGAACAGTGGATCAATCATCCGGAAGACTTGTATAGAGGAAACGATGATATAGCACTTTTAGAGAAGGAGGAGGATGTAGATGAGGAAGAATTGGGAGATTCGATATTGAGATCAGAATTCGACAAGGCTTTGGAGGAATTGGAAAATAATAAAGCGCCAGGAATAGATGGCATGAGTGCGAACCTTATCAAAGCCTCCAGTCAGGGAACTCGTGATGCACTGTTCAATCGGTCAGAGATATGTACGAAAGAGGAGAAGTACCAAAAGATTTCTAGAAGAATAAAATTGTCGCCATCCCAAAAAAACAAGGAGCAGACAAATGCGATAACTACAGAACGATTAGTTTAACTCCACATGCCACGAAAATACTGACAAAAATTATATACAGAAGAATAGAGAATAAAATAGAGAGTAGATTAGCAGAAAATCAGTTCGATTTTAGGAAAAATAGGGGAACGCGGGAAGCAATATTAGCACTCAGGATTTTTAGAGGGAGGAAGACGCGATGAAGAAGAATTGGGAGATTCAATTTTGGAATCAGAATTCGACAGGCCTTCAAAAGAATTGAAAAATAATGAAGCGCCGGGCATTGATGGCATAAGTGCGGACCTTATAAAAGCCTCCAGTGAAGGAACTCGTGACGCACTGTTTGAGTTGATTAGAGATATGTACGGAAAAGGAGAAGTACCGGATGATTTTCAAAAGAATAAAATTGTCGCTATCCCGAAAAAACAAGGGGCAGACAAATGCGAGAACTACACAACGATCAGTTTAACTTCACATGCTTCGAAAATACTGACCAAAATTATATACAGGAGGATGGAAAATAAAATAGAGAGTAGATTGGCAGATGATCAGTTTGGTTTTAGAAAAAATAGGGGAACGCGAGAAGCAATTTCAGCACTTAGGACAGTAATAGAGAAAAAGATAGCGCTGAAGAAATCTGTGTACATAGGTTTTGTAGATATACAAAAGGCTCTCGATAATGTGGACTGGGAGAAGATGTTTGCGATCCTGAAGAAGGTGGGAATAAATTATGAAGATAGAAGAATAATATACGAATTATATAAGAATCAAAGTGCAGTAATAGACATAGAGGGTCAGGAAGGGGAAGCACAAATAAGAAGAGGGGTAAGACAAGGATGCTCATTATCGCCACTGATTTTCAATGTATATATAGAAGAAGGAATGAACGAAGTGAAGGAGGAAATTCAATCGAAATTACAGATTCAGGGAGAAAATATAAGTATGTTGAGATTCGCGGATGACATAGCTATATTGGCCACGAGTAGTACTGAGTTAGAAAATATTCTCAACACTATGAGAACAATATTATTGTATGAAAACTACAAAACTATTGTATGAATATGAATAAAGACAAAACAAAATTCATGATGTGTACAGCAGCGAAAACAGCTAGAAGAACGAAAATCAAAATAGATACTGACACAATTGAACAGGTGAAAGAATTCAAATATCTAGGAAGCATAATTACAGAAAACGGCAAGAGCGAAAGGCATATAAGAGCAAGAATAGCCAGAAGAAACAGTTATTATGCTCAAAAGATATAAACTTGGAAGTAAGGAAGAAATTCTTGAAAAGTTATGTCTGGAGCACAGCATTATATGGTTGCGAAACTTGGACAATGGGGAAAACTGATCAACGGAGACTTGAAGCTTTTGGAATGTGGTGTTATAGGAGGATGTTCAGAATAAAATGAATAGACAAAGTCAAAAATGAAGAAGTACTCGAGCAGATAAATGGAGAGAGAAATCTTTTGAAACACATCGTGAAAAGGAGAAGCAATCTTATAGGACACACATTACGGCATGGTAGTTTATTGAAAACAATATTGGAAGGGAAAATGAATGGTAAAATTGGTAAAGGTAGACCTAGAGCAAGTTATATGAAGCAAATCGTACAAGACAAGGGATGTAGTAGATATGTAGAAATCAAACGTTTGGCGGATAATAGACAGGGGTGGAGGGTTTCATCAAACCAGCCGTAAGACTGATTACTTCATGATGATGAACAATGCTTTCATTCCATTCATTACGAGAGGGCAAAGCGCCGGATCAAGCGGATTCTCCGTCCCCCTCTCCGTCCATTCAAACGTACATGGTAATAAGGGATCAAAAGGGGGGCAGTTTGTCCTATTTTTTATAAAGTGCAGTGATTTTTCATATGTATGCAGTACTTATCATGCAAACAACGTATACATGCACAAGCTGACAAGTGGAAGGCTCTCCCAATGATAAAGTTCCCTTTGTCAGATATATGGATGCACTAAGTAAGAAAAGAAGCCTCAATACATCAACTATGACAATTGGAAACATATATATGTTTGATATTTTTCAACCTATAGACAGTAAAAAATTTTGCGTCATTTTTCCATGAGACACTTTTTTGTGTGGAATATTCATCACTTCTGTATCAAATCAACACAAAACTGTTGAATCTTTTACACAAAAATGTGTATTATGGAAAAATGACGCAAAATTTTTTACCGCGTGGGTTACAAGAACAAGCCTTTGTTGTAAGGACGCATTTGAATTTGAACAGGTGATTTCCACAGCCCTGGTGAAAAATGTCTATTCAATCCAATTGATCAATGAGATTTAATGCAAACTTTGCAATAGCAAACGACCATTCTAACCTATTGAATTCTCATTGAATTCCATTAATTTAATCGGTTTCAATGGGTTCCAACGGATTTGAATGAGTGTGAATGGTTGTATACCATTGTACAGTTTGTATCCAATTTCATTAATCAATGGGATTGAATAGACTTTTCAAACCAGGAAGACAACCTTTCAGGTGCATCCATCCTTGTTCCAGAAAGAACATTTGTATGAGAAAAAGTCCTCCTGTCACAAACTCCTGCAAGGAGGAATTGTCCGCTTGAAATATACTGTACACTTACATAGAATTAGTGCACTTTGGAATAAAGAATTGAATGGAAATATCGTTGAAGTGTTGATATTAGGATGAAATGGTGATAAGAATAATCACTTTGGTGCTTTGGAATAGAGAAAAAAAGAAGTTTAATGAAATCCAGCAAATCAGGTTGTTGCTCAATAATGAAGTGAATACGAGTGGAAAAAATGGATAAATACATGATACAACTGGTTATCGAGTTGTACTATACCGGGTGTTTCAGAATTCATCATTCGCATTCCTGTGGGATTTACTAGAGCAAATATCATTGAATGATTAATGATTTCCTGTATGAAAAAATTTTTTTCCAGGCGTACTTTTTGAAATATGAACATTTAAAATTTTTTTCCAAATCCAAATCACTCAAAACCATTGTGTGCTGCATACTTCAGCTCGACGCCATTCACTACGTTGCAAAACGGCGGATTTCTGGGAAAAAAGTTGAAATATCCCAACATCATCCAATTCCAAGTTATAGCAATTTGAAATTTGCCCAGCTCCTAGCCAATTAGCATTCAATATCTCCAAATTATTATACCTCCAAAACAAACAATGATAGGATAGTCCAATTTTTTTGCAGAAATCCGCCGTTTTCCAACTCAGCGTTTGGGATCAAGTTCAAGTATGTGGCATATGATGCTTTTAAGTAATTTGAATTTGACAAAGAAATTTTAAATGCCCATATTTCGAAAACTAAGCCTCAAAAGAACTTTTTCATACGGGAAATTATTGCAATTTGGCTGCAGAAATGCCACAGAGATGCAAATGATGAATTCTGAAACATCCTGTCTACATAATTGGACAGTTCAAACCGGATTAATGTAATATACTCACTTTTTGGGAAGATGCTTTTTGGAATACCCGTGAAATTCACTGTTTTACTTCCACCCAAGATCCAGATGAGTAATATATAGTGTCGACTGTATGGTTCCTATGCATATAGCTCATTTCAACAATGAAGATTATCCCCTGTAAAATGGAACTCTAGAAATGCTGAAAATATAAATTTCGCAGGAATATATTATTGAATATGACTAATGGAAATGATTCAACATTTATGTTAGTTAACTATATTGGAATTACATGCTTGATACATCAACAATCGCTGTACATCGGTTTTTTGTGAATTTTGCATTATATTATATTATATTACATTATATCATACACGTAAAAAAAGAATCAAGTACTCACGTAATCGATTTTCCACATTCTACGAAGTGATTATAGAAAGTACATAATCAGTATTCAGGACAAACACCACGTTGGTTGACTCAACAAACGTATTAGTTGGACTGATTAACGTAAACACTCCGTTATTCACGAGTTATTCAAGTTAGTTACTCCAGCCACTGTGTTAGATGAAGCAACTGTGTACACAGTTGATATAACTACGTGGTCGTACATGGTCAAAAATTGACTACGTAAGTACTTGTTACAACTCCTTTTTTCCTCCGTATGAATTACTATGTGAGAATCTTAGCAGAATATGATACTTGTGAGAATGAAACTGAAGCCAGTACCATGATCACAGTTTTTTGTTTTTTACAACAAAATGACACTACCGTCCAGTCCTGACACATATTATTCGAAAGATATAAATCATTAAAACATGTGATAGCGATTGGATTTTTCCACGCGAATGGCATGGGACAATTTAAAGGGTGATAATTTCCAAAAGCAGCACAAACCACAAGGAATGACTGTATTGCCTGCTATATAAGCTTACCACGCGACTGCTAGCTTCATTTTGTCAAAGTATTTCAATCAAATTGCAAAACCGTCAATCATAGATCGCTACCTTTTGGTTGCTTATATGAACTTTATGTTACTAGTATGGTCTTGTGCTATGATTTAAATTCCGTCAATTGGAACATAAAATCATTCCTTCAAACAATCTTATAAGTACATCATGTACGATGATTACTCCTTCCTTATCCCAAGAAGGTACTGTTGAACTGTATATTATACTGGAATGAGCACTCCTCAGAATCCTCACGGTCAGAGGAAGACAGTTCAGAGTCATCTGTAGACTGAGGAAATTTATGCAAATATAGATTGTGCATGTCACATTTCTCTGGTATATTTCACATTGATGACATGGACTAGTGGGTTATGTACTTGTTTATCAAAAGAAAAGATACTGGATGTTGTTTCATATCATTGATCTAGAATTTACAGAAAATATGTACCATGAAAAATCGATATTTGCATGAAATTCCGCAGTCTACTCATGTGTTGAAAAAAAATAATGTGTCTGTCCAAGAGAGAAGAGAACACCCCAATACAATAATATGTGGCTGACGGGATTAAACTATACAATATCTAGGAAGTAAGGGTGCGCGAGTACTCGAAAGAATCGAGTACCCGACTCAACCCGAGTGTCGGGTTTGTGTCTGGCCGACCTTTCATGACTACCCGACTTTTTCGGGTTACTCGATTTAACCGAACTACTCGATGGAATCGAATTACGCGGCCTTATTTGGGTCACTCGATTTTTTTGAAGTTAGAAATATTTTAACTTGGAAAGTTCTCAATTCATTTTGATTTTACAATACAATATATTCATACGAAACACTTTCAGAACTGTTATGTTATCCGGGAATGCATCGAATGACCATGAATCCGAAAATTCCTCCTTGGTCTTCTTTGAAAACTTTGGCAAATCCATGAGAGAGTGAACGCAGAGAAAAGTTGCCAGTGAAATTAATACAGTTCATTGTGAATTGTGAAAAAAATTATATTTCCCATGATCTAATACATATCAAATTCTCACAATTATTGGAACACGTGATGAATTTTAAGCACTCAAAAGCGAAAATTGAATTGGTTATCCGCAAGTACTCAGAGAAGTTTTCAACAATCCGATAACCTCCTACTACTCGAACATTTATCCGGTAGCTCGATCATTTTCGATTACTCGGAAACTTCGGGCAACCCGACAGTTTTCGAGTAGTCGAAACTTTCGGGTGATCCAGCTATTTTCGGGTACTCGAAAGTTTCCGGTAACCCGACCACACTGTAAAAAAAAACTGGAAATTTACTGTGCAACTGGACTGGAAATTTCCAGTGCTAGTACTGGAATATGGATATTCCAGTACATGTACAGAGATTTTGTTGTTACGTTACTGAAAATTTACCAAGCATAACTGAAAATTCAGTCATTGTACTGGAATTTTCAAGTTTGAGATGATGTACTGAAATTTTGCCATGATTTCGCGAAAATTTTACCGGCTCGTACTACAATTTTATAGTTCTTGTGCACCAAAAAAAAATATTCCCTCAAAAAGGACTTGAGAAAAAATTTGGAATTTAGAAAAAAAAACCTAATCGTTGGTATACTGGAATTATACAGGTTTTTAACTGCAATTCTCAGGTTTTGTGATGGAATTTTCCAGTTACTATGCAATTGAATTATACAGGTTTTGAACTGCAATTTTCAGGTCGTGTGATGGAATTTTCCAGTTGCTATGCAACGGAATTTAATCATTGTTGCACTGAAATTTTCCACTTCTATTGGACTTCGTCATTTCTGGCAGGAAAAATTTCAAGTCTTTATATTAAAAATTTCCTGATTGAGATTTTGAATAATAATTGTAATTGTAGCCAATGAAATTGATATATGAGGTTTTTCCAAGACTTATCCTCTTGTGTTCTAGATATGAAGCATATGTAGTAACCCAAGCTGGCCTTCCAACATGTCGTGCTATAGCTCATCGGTTAGGTCTTAGGTTTCAGTTGGTAGGCAGGTAGAAAAATGTGGGTTCAAATCCTGTTAGGTAGACATGAGTTTCTGTCCATCCAAATGAACGATCAAAAGTTTCTCAATCATCTTGGAACACAAGGACCCTGCAAAATCACTTTGCGTGAGCAATTTTTTTTCAATTTTCATGGATATTTTCAGCATTAATTTTCCAGTACATGTCCTGGAAAAGTCCAGCTCGTGTACTGAAAAATTCCAGTACCGCGGCTCAGAAAATTTCCAGTTTTGATGCGGAAATTCCATAACGTGTGCACTGAATTTTTGCAGTACAAATGTGCTGAAATTTTCCGGTACATGTACAGGTTAATGACTTCCAGTACATGTACTGGAATTTTCCGGTGAAATTTTTTTACAGTGCAAACGTGCGGGTTTGTAAAGAATCGAAAGGTGCATTGCTGCATGACGGAGAGAGAGAGAGAGAGACAGAGACGAAAATGGTGCTCGGCCCAGTCTTGTCCCAAGTACAACGGGTTTTCAGGATCGATTCGGATTCGACATGACTACGACGTCGAATCGATGTCCACATCGAAAACTCATCGAAATTTTGAGCTTGATCGACTCGGTCAAGGTCAAAATTTCGCCGGTCCTCCTTAGGTGTATCTTGATGATTTGCTTGCATCTGTTGAGTCCCATTTGATCAATTTTACATGGAAAATTGTACTACCAATAGTAAGGTTCATCATCCTATGTATTCTCATAAGCCTATAAGACCCATACACAGTATCAAAAACTTCAACATGAACGACCACCCACATCCACCCACTGTTCTACAACATCTCTTTGAATCATATTCCAGGAACATGACAGTGATTCCAACATGTTGTTGGGGAATTCGTGGAATCCCTTAAAAATCACTGCCAGATTTTCGAGGTTTTTGAGAATAATTTTAATGGAGACCTTTTCATTCATTCACGTATGTACGTGAATATCTCTGCGTATGTACCCAGAAGAGGTATTCGACATACATCACAACTATGTATATGTCAGTTCGAGAGTACTTTAATCGTGACGATTATGTCCGTGTATGTGTATATATATAAATCCTAAAAAAAATCTAAAAATACATTCAAACGAAATTTCTCCTACAATAAGAATTTCGATAAGATACAACAGGATATGCTTCACTCGAAAAAAAAAAGATGTGAAATCAATATGAGCTGCCGAGTACATTCGGTTAATCAAATGGCATGTAAACGATTTCTTGTATATTGTAACTTCAGTTTGTTCAAATTGTATTCAAAGCGATTTATGATTGTATTGAATTAACAATATATAGTGGGGTGGAACAAAAATTAGGTTCAACCATTTGACATACTAGAAACAACTCTGACCTATTTTAAACTCAACGTGTTGATCGTTTCTAATATGTTTTGAAATTTTTCACATACCAGAAACAGCGCTGAGTTATTCCAAACCAAACGCGTTAGTCGTTCCAAATAGATTTTGAAATCCACGTCAATGCGGAACACTTGGCGCGGCCGATGAAGATTTTATTATCCAACGTTTTGATCACATACTTTCAACAGAAATGTTTGAATACACTTGAGGCTCAAAAATCACGTAATCGGCCGCGCCAAGTGTTCCGCGTTGACGTGGATTTCAAAATCTATTTGGAACGACTAACGCGTTTGGTTTGGAATAACTTAGCGCTGTTTCTGGTATGTGAAAAATTGCAAAACATATTAGAAACGATCAACACGTTGAGTTTCAAATAGGTCAGAGTTGTTTCTAGTATGTCAAATGGTTGAACCTAATTTTTGTTTCACCTCACTATATATTGTTAATTCAATACAATCATAAATCGCTTTGAATACAATTTAAACAACCTGAAGTTACAATATACAACAAATCGTTTACATACCATTTGAATAACCGAATGTACTTGGCAGCTCATATTGATTTCACATCTTTTTTTTCAAGTGAAGCATATCCTGTTGTATCTTATCGAAATTCTTATTGTAGGAGAATTTTCGTTTGAATGTATTTTTAGATTTTTTTTAGGATTGACCGCATTTTCATGTACTTGGCGTGATTTTTTTACTTTTTTGAAGTTTTTTCATTGGGATTTCACTTCTTTTTCTGGATGTGTCCTTAAGTGAACATAAATAAAATTCGAATGCTCATATCTAATTCAATAGCGATCGTAGCGATGAAGAAAATGTCCTCAGATCATTTGTGATATGAAAAACTCACTTGGGTTTCCATCAGTCATCTCATCATTGGACAGCAATAGATAATCGGCATGAAGAATGAAGAACAGAGGGAAAGAAAAGTGAATTCCCATAAATCAATACATATGTGCAGGATTCCGAAGAGTAAATATTAATTGACCGATAAGTTGGCGCTCAAAGCAGCCCACGATTTTGTTTTAAACATGTATTGTGCAAGAATTCCCATTGTTTTTAAAATATGATTGTTAGGAAAACGAAACAAAACAGATTTTACGAACAGAGAAAACTTGCACACAATATGTTTAAGGTATCTAACAGAAATTTTTTTGATGAAACGAGAATTTGTACCATTTGGCATGAAGTTGAAAATAGTTTCCCAGCAAAAATGTTTCAATGACTCTTTAGGATTATTTTCAAGAGTATCTTAAAGAGATGTCAAATATTCATTCATCATGCAACAAAAAGAGACATCTTCAAAATATCTGGTCAAGAGCATTTTTCAGTACTGTACAAGAAATTCTTTAGAATTTTGTGAAATATCCATCAAAATCATTTTGAAAAATTCTTCGAAAATATTTAGTCGGTTGTGGTATTATAAACGTATACAATGTTCTTCAAATTCACCTATAGGAGAGTTATAGTGATTGAATTGTTATTTGATGAGCAAGTGAAATTATTGCTTCTTGAAGAAATATATGTATGAGTCTTTAGCATTACGTAGCCAATTTCGTTCTTCAACTCGCAGATCATGAATAAATATCCACTTTGTACCTTTACTTCGTAACATGCACGTAAAGTTACCTTCGGAAATACTTTTCCCCTGATGAAAACCAACGGCTATAACTTTATGGAAGTGTCATGCAATTTGGATTTTTGTGGTTGGCACTGCTTTTATACAGATATATGATATATCTGCATCTTGCCTGTTTTTCCTTCATCCACCTGTGATTCTACTCGAAGAATCTAGGGATTCATTATCAATTGAATCCACTTTGTAATCTGTAATGCCAATTGATAGTGGTGATAGCAAACTCACAGATCTATGGTATATTCGCTTCATTTTGTTCCTTTCTCATCCCCCTGAAACACTACGCAAAGAATTTGATACCATCATCGGATAGATCTGTGATATATCCACTGCACTTTTGCCTTTCCTTCGTTCGACTATGAGGTCACCAAATGAGATTGACAGTGACAATAGCTAGCATACAAATTTGTGATACGTCTGCTTCATTTCTGCTTCGTCTCCAGCCACCTATGATTCTACTCCAAGGAAATGATGAGCCCAGCATGTTGTAAGAATCAATGGCATATCTACTGTGTTTTCACCTTTGAGAAAATCGCTTTGATATACTTCATGTGACTAAAGTAACTGAAGACCAACTTCAACTCCTACCGTTGGTCAAACTATTCACATCTCTTTGAGGTTTTGTCATGAGCTTCACTCTCTAAAAACTTTTTATATTTCATTGGGGTTTTTTGATGAATTCCCCTTTCTGATTATAAGTGACGATTCAGTTATTGATTCATTACATTCAATACAAAATTTCCACAAGACCGCCTATATGAAATTGATAGTGGTGGTAGACGACGTACAGGTCTATGGTATATTTGCTTCTTTTTCGTGTTTTCTCATACACCTGTGATACTACTCAAGCAATCCGATAACAACTCTTGGTCAAGAAAGTATCAGGCCAATGAAGAAAGACAAAAACGACGAAAATATACCATTCGATCTGTACGTCGTCCACCACCACTATCCATTTCATTTAGGCAATTTCATAGGCAATTTTGTATTGAATGTATGAATTATAGATTACAAAGTGGATTCAATTGATAATGAATGGCATGAAATGGATGATTGAAGATTATGTGACGAATCAACAACTGGATCATCGCTTATAATCAGAAAGTGGAATTCATCAAATATCGAATATAATCAGAACGTGGAATCATCCAAAAACCCCAATGCAGTACAAAAAGTTTTCAGAATGAGTAGTTCATGACACAACCTCAATGAGATATAAGAAGTTTGAAAAACGTTGAAGGTTGAAGTTGGTCTCCAGGCACTTTAGTTACATTGAATTATATCAAATATTTTAAATCAAAACTATTAATTCAACAAAACGATTTGTCTAGAGGCAAAAGCACAGCAGATATGCCACAGATCTTGACGACATACTGGACTCATCAGTTTCTCAGAGTGAAATCACAGGTGGATGGAGACAAAGCCGAAATGAAGCAAATGAATCATAAATTTGTACGCTCGCTATTTAGCTAGACGATAGCTGTCACTAAGAATTCCATTCGGTGGCCTCTTAGTCGAGTGAAGCAAAGGCAAGAGTGCAGTGAATATATCACAGATCTATCCGATACTATTATTAGATTCATCGAATACCATCACAGGTGGATGAAGATGGAACAAAATAAAGCAAATATACCATAGATCTGTATGTTAGCTACCAATACTATCAATTTCATTTATATTTAAGGATCCGATAACAGCCTTTGTCAAAGAAACCTACTGAATCTTGTACAATGTTCTAGTTGAAGTCAATGCAGTAGAATGTAGTTCATGTTGTTGTTGTTGTAGTCAATGTAGTTGATTGATGTCTGATTCTTGATCAAAGTTGGTTAGATTCACTGGACTGTTCCATTAGATAATACTCTTCATCAAAACTACAAAGACAATAACATTATATTAAACGTACCTTTTTTACCAGACATCTCTTTATGGTTTTCTCTCTGAAGGGAGATGAAAAAAATTTGGAACAGTTATTTTAGAGATTAGTTATTTAGTTGAGCTTAAGTATAGTCATTGTCGATCAGGGTATGCAGGGAGGACAATGTTTCATTCATTCACTCCTCTCGGAGCAGGCTCAATATCATCTGTTTCATTATATGCTCATGATTCTATTGGGAAATAGTATAGATCAGTGGACTGTCCATCAAGGGTATGGTATATCCACTATGATTTTACCTGTAAAGAAATAGCGAATAAACTTGAATACTTCTCAAGCAAGCTCGGTATGATCTTTTCCATCAATTGTCTACGATCCTAATTGGAGAAATTGACAGTAGCTGGCTGTCCGTCAGGAGTTATGATATATCCGTTATGTTCTGGCCTATAGTATGATTGCGAATCAATTTGAATCATTCCCCTTGAGCATACTCCGTATGATCCATTCGATCATCTGCCAACGACTCCAGTAGGAGGATAGGACAGTAGCGGACTGTCCATGAAGGAATTATGATGTATCCGATATGCTCTCGCCTCAGAATTTATAAATTTGGATTATTTTCCATGACTAAACCTTGTATGATTTTCTATGATTCGTCTCTGGTTCCGGTTAGAAGAACCACCGGTAGCAAACTATCCGTCACGGATTATGATATATCCGCTATGCTTTTGCCTGTAAAGGAATCTTGCATTTCATGAATAATCCATCATACAGAGCTTACCTCTGTATATTCCAATTTTCTGAATGTAGCAAATAGATTTATTTATACCTTTCTCAAACTTTTTCTGTTTTTTTTACAAATAACCTCTTCATCATTTATTCATTCATTAATTCATGAATTTTTTGAAGTAATATATAAGAGTATATATAATTCCAAGTTGTTTATTCATGTTTCATTGTTCTGAATAACCTGTAGTAATCTGTAATAATGTAGTCACCTGTAATTTAATTATTCTTTTAATATTTTAATAACCTATCAACACATCGCCTCATTGACAGGTTATATTTGTTTACGTATTTACAATGTATAAACCTGTAGTAATCTGTAATAATAATGTAGTCACCTGTAATTCATTCATCTTCTAATTATTCTTTCAATATTTTAATAACCTATCAACACATCGCCTCATTGACAGGTTATATTTGTTCACGTATTTACAATGTATATACTCTATAGGGAAAAAAATTCATCTACCAATCATTGTACAGGTTACAAAAGACTGACAAACCTTTTGGACAATATTGGAAGCACCTCATTATACGTTATTATATTTTACATACTAATGAACAAATGATCCACTATTGGTCATTCGAAGAAAGAAAGACAGAACAAATGATCTACTATTGGGCGTTCGAAGAAAGAAAAAGAGACAGAATAAATCTTTGTAGCATTGGAAATCGCCTCAAGGATAACAGGCTTCCGTGTTAAGAAGAAACCGATTAATCAGGAATTCCGAAAAGATGTTTTGATCGTATAAAAACTTTAAACGTTTATATTTCGGTAACGGATGAACTGTTCAAGTTCGTAGTGTGCTTAATCGAAAGTGTGTAATTGTATTATATAATGAAAGTGTAGTTATTTTTTTGTGACACACAATAGGTGTCGAGTTATTGTGCATTGAACATTTTTTCAGGAGGTTAAATCTCGGTTGAGCAGTATAGATACACGGTAGCGGACGACTTCTGCTTTCTTCACTTAAAATAAAAAAAATACTTATACATCTTTTTTTCAGGGTTTTTTCATATACTTGGCGTCGAGACGCTACCGCGTCTCTTGATATACATATATATATATGAATACATGTAAATGTCCAACGTTGATAATGTTCAACGAAGTATATATCGTTTCATCCAATTTATGAGCTGATCGAATACAATGAGGCAGAATTATGTTAATTTTTATGATATTCTCTTAGCTTCGTCATGAAAACTGTCCACATGGTGTAACCATTCGTTATTTATTTTCTGCTCAGTTGTGTGATAGAATTAGATGAAAAAAATCATTAATTCAAAGTCGTTTAACATATTATCCACATAACTGTATTCTGATCAGCTCGTTGTAATGTACACCCCAAGTACAGCATGCATATAAATCCAATTAAACTACAGAATTCACCATGGAATTCTTCAGCATTTTGCTGTGTAAACTGATTTGTGCAATACAAATCCATTGACTCGTATATAAACATTGCCATACAGTTGTATGTAATGCTACCAGATCCACATGATAAGTGAATTCAGAATGAGAGCTTGATTCGTTATGTAATTATAGTATGCTTACATAATTCTTCGAATCAATGTCACATTCACATCTGCATTGATGTGGTAGAACCTTGTAATATTCTGCTTCTACAACATTTTCAATGTTTCTGTATTTTTTTTAGAGAAGATGAACTTCATACAGTAATATAAAATAACTTGATGCTACATTAACGTTTTATCTATCTTAAGTCGGAATAAAACGATTTCTTTCAATATCCCTTGTGTTCATGCATAGACCAATACTAACTCCATAATTGCATCACTAACATATTGTCGAGAATGTTTTGCTTATTGTAATGGGCCAATTGAATCATTTGGTGGGGAATTCAGATAGGTTTTTACTTTCAAGAATGTCCATAAAATGTTCCCGCATGATTTTAGCATCTCTATGATATTCTTTTTCCGATGGATCGCCTCGTAAGGCGACTGTCGTCGCGAAAGCACATGCATAAATTCCACATGAAATGTTATCTGGTTGACGCGTAACTTTTTTAAATATAACATTTTCCGTGACCAATTGTGGGTAACGTACTGCAATAAAAGATTTTTCATCATGGCATAGATCATTATAAGTATGTCTGCTAAAGAACAAACTATCGTAAATATACAAAAACTCCTCATCGTAATATATGCAATGCCAGTGAAATGTCCTAATGTTTCCACCTAATATTTGCACATCTTTTTGTGTAGCCGGCCACACAAACCGCTGTGAATTTTGCATGAGTAAGCAACTTACAACTTCAAATGCTGTGCATTCTCCGATAATTGCCATAAAATTATCGATTGCTTTATCAGTTGAAGCCCATTTTACATTGATTACATTTTCTTTTGAAACGGCGAATTTTACTACTTGCGTTGAAAGTCTTTGCATTTCCAGATCACTTTCGTTCAAATTTTCATCATCGAGTATCACAATGACATCTTCTGTTTTCACTTTTTCAACGTTCTTTGGTGATGCACTGTTGTCGATGTTTTCTATTGATTTTTTACATTTTGGTGGGGTGCATTCTGCATCATCCTCTCCATCAAGAGTACATTTCACTACTTCATTTTGCATACTTGCCTCCTGATCGTTTGATTTTCTTTTCCGTTGTATCCTCATTTGCGCATCCATTACAGATTTCGGGTCCCTAATCTGCATGCTCCTTGTGTATCGTGGATCCACTATTTCCGGAAGTAAACATTCGTGATAAAATCGTATCAATTGCGGTTGCATTTTTTTCCAAAACAAATTATCCCTGTTCACATTTACAGTTATCGACCCTCTGTTTGTCCACACTGCAAAAATACAATAATCCCGTTTGGTCATGTGTGAATCACCTTGAATCTGATAATAATTTTGATTGTTTTGGTTCATCGTTCTGGGATTCGATTTTTTAAATATTGTTTTGTAATTTTTCAACTTTTCGATTACATCATTCGCTGAAAAATCTTCAGGTGTATTGGGTAAATCAATAATCAATACATCATCATCGCCAATCAACCCATCAGGGCACGCAGCTAAACACACAGTTGGAAATTTTGTGTTGAATTCAACACATTTCACATGTCCCAAACGGTCCACACATATTTTTGTGTCGATATCACATTATGTATTAGTGTTGGCTAATAACTCGAGCTGGATGTAAATAATATAACACAAAAGGATGTTGATAAAATTTTGATTGGAATTTCCGATCGTGTAAATTCAACAGATAAGTACTGTCAAATGAAATCCAAAATAAGGAATCAATCAACAGTTCACAAGTGTAATTTATGGATTTTTTTACATCAATCAAATGTGAAAATCACACTTTTCTCGTGTTGGAACAATGCATAAGAATAAATTGAAAAAAAAACAGTACTTCAATGAGCATTGAACATGGATCGTCGGGACCGAATGTTGAAGCTGTATCACTCAAGCCACTGCCGGTCCTTTGATTGAGTGTACTTTCTTTGCGTATATCGACTCGCACTCTATCTTCAAATTCACATATCTAGAAAACGAATTTCCATTACAATGAAAGCTAAAACCAAAATGCATGAACAGTTCTTCCGACGACTACTAAAGTTACACGTACATAGAAGTTTCATAAAAAAATAGCTCCCACCACTGGCGATCTCCCCTTGGTAGTTGAGAACAACACAATTTTTATGTTCAATCTTGAGTTGAATAACATTTGTGTCATTTTGACACTTTTTGTCACTTGTTTGAATGATTTCACATAATAAATCAGTTGAGACCTGATTACACAAGGACTGTCTGTAGAAGTTACACGTGGTTGTGTTGAATATTTAACAGAAAATTCATGACATACGGATTAACACATTCACACAAAATTTCCAACTGTGCAAGGGTTTTCTTCATCAATAAAAATTCCACATGCTTCAATTTGTACCTTATTTTCGACTCCAATCTGTTTTATTGCTTGATTTTTATTTGCATGATTCTGACTTCCAATGGATGCATCTACTGCTTTGGGATATAAAATATTCCGAATAATACTCGTACAAGATGTGCTTTCTCGTTTTCGGCATACCGCTCCAAAATACTGTGATATCAAGTGGACTTTTTTGAGTTGAATTGATATCACCGATTCCTGTCTAGTTTGTTTTTCCAATTCCTCACGATTTTCTTGATTACTTACCAATTGTCCAAGGATTTTATTTTTACCATTCTCAAATTCTGTGTTCGACAAATCTGGTTTTTGTGCATTTGGTCCGTAAAGTTTATCATTTGTAACAGTCCGTTGTTTTTTCTTTCGATCATTTTTCCTCCGCCATTCTTTGACTTGATTCAATTTCTTTTCTCTTCGTAATTCGAATTCCTTCACTACTTGGCTCACGTGTTTCTCAGCATTTTGATGCAAATCAGTAATAACGTGACGAGAGTTCCACTGCACTGCCGCTGCATAACATCTATTTTCGTAAGGACCCCTTGCGCCAAAATTGATGCGCTTCGCCCCAATGTGTTTCGCAACCATATTATTGAAGCTTTTATTATTTGTTACTGCAAATAGCAAACTTCTCGAATGTCCAGCCAAATAGTTGAAGGCTTTTTCTATATTTTCATACGCTCCCCATTTTTTTAAATCTGAGACGAAATTTTCTTCATTGTTAATCTCTTTTGTACAATGTACGCCAAGCTCTTTGCAGGCTGTATGATTTCCAAATAAATGATTTGGTAAATTTTCTAGCTCTTTTTCTAATCCTTCTATCTTCTCAAGCGTCTCCATGTTTTCATTATTCCATCTTTTAACTGCACTTTTCACTAAATTCCTGGCTTCCTGAATATTTTGTGTCACGACATTACGCAGCTTTATCACTTTCCCGATCACAGCCCGTCGAGCTTTTTTTTTCGATGCTTCTTTCATTTCTCTTCATTTCATTTCGCTTTATTTTTCTACTGAGGTTCTCCAACAGATGATTCGTACATTCAATTTTCTCAACTGTGACACCGACATCACCATAAGGATTAGCATTTAAAATGGCTTGGTAAACGTTACTATCTCCGTCTCCAATTACCACTTTATATATTAATCCATGTTGAGAAACACTATTCTGAAAACCTTCAACTATAGCGTCACTTTCCATTCCACACGAACTTTGATTATAACCATAATTTTTGAAACATTCATGTGGCCTGGGCTCTACCTTATTACATGCGGCTGCATCGCACACCGTGCATTGTTTATTACGCACATTGATAGGAAGCACTTTTCCAGTTTCGTGGCCTATAATTACGCCCACTCCTGATAAAGAATCAAATTTTTCACCTGGGTATGATCTTTTCATCCAACTACCGTCGACAACGACGGTGATGAATGGTAAAGATCCACCATTATAATGTATCACATTTCCTTTTTGAATGGCTATTTGTTTCTCTTCTTCACCGGCCAACTTTAATGAAGTTTCTGAAGTTGGCTTTACATTTTCATATAAACATAACCTCTGTCGCATGTATGTGGTCTCTGCCCACGATGTAAGAAGAATAGGTGTGTTATCTTTTGTATGTGTTGTGAGATTTTTCTGTCCTAGTTCTTGATTTTGCCACTACGAAATTCGAGTAGCTAAGGCCAAAAAAAAGCGGTGAATTCAAATTAGATGTTAGAAATACTAATCCAAATTGATCAAGACAGAAATTAAAATCGTATTATAAGACATAACATTTACAGAGGGAAGTTATTTTCCATTTAAACTTGATTTTATTTTAAAAAATCGAAATTTATCTGGCCTTCACGACACTTTCGCCAACTGGTGGCGAAATTGGAACTAGGACAAAGCCTGCATCAAAAAATGTTCACACCGACAGGGAAGATAACACACCTATTCTTCTTCACATCGTGTCTCTGCCATAAAAGGAACATCCATTGAAGCCAACACTTCTTCCATCTGGCGATATCCTATGCCTGTTATCAATGAACCTACCACGGCACTTTCGTTAATGTTCATGTTTTTTCCTTCCGACGGTTCCGTCCAAATGTCAAATGTATAATTACATTGTTTACACATGAATGAAAATTGCACTCTCAACCCACTTCGATAAGTTCGAGTGCACGCTATATTTCTATTATCACACTCTTTGTGAATACGGTCGTTTGCACATGCTTGGAATATTTCATCCAACATATACCCCACATTAACGATAAAGCGACCGTCAATTGGGTTTGCCAACAAAGAATGAACATGATCACTTTCGTTGGTACTTGAGAAATTATCTATGTCGCTTGAATCAGGTGCATAATCATCAGGATTAGGAATCACACTGCGGCCAGAAGTGTTGTTCAGCATCTTTCTATCCAAGGTTGTACAAGACAACGAGGTTTCCACATTTTTGCGTATTGCTTCGATACTTACATTATCAAGTAATGCACAGCTGTTTATGATTCTCAATTTACAAGAAATGTCATCTGATTGATTCTGACTCCCTAATGTCGTGTTGTCAATGGGTGTTTTCAGTAAAACTGCCTCGTTAATATCTGTAATATGCAATCCGGAAAACTGTTTCTCATTTCCATTAGTGAATGGTTGTAATGTACTACATTCTGCATGCAATCTTTCAACCATTCCTTCATTGATTTTATTTTCAGCCGGATGCACGTTTGAACAATTCGAAGGTTCTAATTCAATGGTATTTCTTCCATCTAAGAACACATCCTCAACAATATTGTTAGTGATATCATTATCTATGATGCTTTCACTCATCAACTCATCACAATATTCCACACAAGTAAGAGATGGACTGCATTCATTCTGAAAGCTTGAATGTTCGGAACTTACGTTTAAATCTACGTTAATATTCCGGCTATTCTGACCCTGAGCAACTCCTTTGCATTTTTTGAAATTAGACTCAGTCTTTTTCATCATCGATATAGATTCCTCTTTGTTCGTATCGGCATGAAGAGAAATCTTGCAGCTATCTAACTGTGAAGAGGTTTTGGCCTTCCTGGAATAATCATCCATAATAAACTGATACATCAAACAGAGAGAATAGGAATATAGTAAGTTACGAAACGAATCTTTGATGAAATATTTTGAATAAAACTAGTGTGAGAACGAACGGCAAATACTTCCCATTGACTTTGATGACAGCACTATCATCTAAAATATTATTGAATTATGAAAAATACGAAATTCTATGTCATCTAATTTTGTTTCTGTATCTTCAGTCTGTACATGCTGAACTATTACTATTTCAATTGATACATAAATTCCTGAAATGAATTGAACACAGCTTGACAAAAAAATTCATGGGGTGCTATTGGTCCGTCTTCATACAAGCGGATAGGCAGGAAAATTTTACATACAGGTATACTAATCATGTGTACGAACAAAAAAAATACGAGATGTGGGGATGAAGAAAAAGATCGACAGATTTTTTCGGCTTATACATTTTTAGAAAGAAAAATGCTTGAAATGAAATTCGAGGGAGGGCAATTTTTGAGAGTTTAGAATTTGGCAACCTCACTTTTTTTTGACGCTATACATCACAGAAATTTTCAAATTATTTGAAATGTACTTTTTCCACGATAAGCCGAAATCTACCACAGCTGTAGAGATGTTCGGTATGAGAGAAAGAGACATCGATTCATGAAACAACCATCATCTGGATTGACCGATAATTAATCAACGATTAATCGTGTATCGATGAATCGGAATGAAAAATATTTATATCAATTAACCGAGGCTTTTGGATCGCTTTTTATGATGGATTTAGGAATACCTCAGAGGGCAGGGCAACCTGTATAGTAGAGAAAAAAAATAGTCCAGACAAAGAAACCAATTCTTTCAATAGTGTGGAAGGAACACTTTCTTCGTTTGATTGTTTGAATCCCAATGAACATTCATTCGAGCATTCCAATGAACATTGTTTCCGAAAATTCGATGATCATTTATTATGATTCATTAACACAGAATGTTGCACCGAGAAATGCTCTATAAACCTGAACCAGTAAAAAACCACTGATTCACTGTTACATTTTACAAATTCCATCATTTCTAAAGTTGAGAACCAGTGGAAAACCACTGTTTCGATCAGTGCGAAGTACATCAATCAGTGAAACCGGAGTGACTTGATCATTCAGTGATGTTTAATGATTCAATCAGAGGTGAAGAATGCTTTGGGATGAAGTGAAAAAAAATCACTTCTACGTGCATTAAACGTGGATCGTCGGAACCAGACGTCGGAGCTCTATCATTCAACCCACACGGAGAGGAAAGTTATATTATAAATTACTATTTTGCTAGCATGTACGGGACAGACTCGCCCATATGATATCATTCAATCTGGCACTTTCTGAACATTACTATATTTGATGGTACCTGATGAGGGAATTCTCCCATATTGTACTATCAAATATAGTAATTTTTTGAAAGTGTCAGACTGAATGATATCATATGGGCATGTCTGTCCCGTACATGCTAGCAAATTAGTAATTTATAATATAACTTTTCTCTCCGTGCACCGTCGGTTGCTTGGATGGAAGCACTTTCTTTACGAATATCAATGTGCATTCATTTTCCAACGTTGGTTATTATCTCGAGAACTGAGATGCGTTGAAATAAAAGTCGAAGTGTTTCTTCTCAAGGGCCCCTAAGGGTACATGTACTTTTCATTGAAAACTAATTCCCGCGACCTTCCCTTGTTATAACCATGCAAATCTCCTATTTTTATGATTATTCCCAATATCGTCATACAAGCGACAGCTTGAATTATTTCCCACATATGCCTTGGCATTTACTGTACAATCTATTCTTTCGAATTCATGTTTTCAAAGTATATATAACGTAATATTACGTACTCATTCAACCCATTAACGTCCACAGGACGACATTGTTGCATAAAAAATCACTGCTCCTCGTGTTCCCTGGTGGAAAAAGTTTCTCTGCACGGAAAAAAAATCGTTGAAATAACTATCCAACTTGCAAGCGCATATAAACCCATTTTTTTCGTTACAATAACATTTTCTTCCGTTGATTTAACTAATTTTTCTAGTACATTATTTTTAATTGGTTGAATCGATGGATTAAGTTGTTATTCTAACGGAAAAAAAGGGGCCCATATACGCTTACGAATTGAATAGTTAATCCAAGTAATTTTTGTTCTGTGTGAAAATCTCAGGAAATTTCCCTGAATTTCACTGCAAAATTCTGAAAACCTATGAAAATTTTTTAAAATCTTAAAAAATTCTTGAAAACTGGCACTTATCGGGCACGTTTGACCACTAGAAATTTTCCTACATATTCATTAACATCTCTCAAAAACTCTGGATTTTTCTGAAAATCACTTGAGCTTTCTGAACGCTGTGAACACTTCTGAAAAATTCTCCACTGAAAATTGCTGAAAACTTAAATGATTTTTGGTGAAATTTTCCAACCATTCGACTCAAAATTTTGCGACATTCTAAGGAGGCTCTTCCTAACGTTACTCGTTGGACCCCCCCTCCCCCCTTCCAACAAGTGTAACCATGACTCAATCAGAAATGAAGAGAAAATCTTAATTTTCTGATTAAACTTCAATTCATTTGAAAATTTTTCGTGCCGGTCATATATTTTCATATGTCTAAAACTTATTCAGATCGTGTCCCACAAGATGTAAAAATCTCATCCCGCCGCCGTTATACCACGATGTAAGGAGAATAGGTGGATTATCTTCCCTGTGTGGAGAATTTTCGATTTAAACTCAGAGATCCTTTTAATTTTTGCCACCAGTTGGCGAAAATAACGTTTAGGTCAGTTAAATTTCCAATTTTTCTATTCAAATAAAGTTTCAATGAAAAATAACTTCTCTCTATTGATATTATATTTTATAATACGGTTGTAATTTTGTTCTCCGGCACTGCAGACTAGTATTTCCAACATCTGATTTGAATTCACGACTTCTTTTGCCCCAGACTACTTGAATTTCGTAGTGGCGGGATGAAAAACTATCTCAGGAAAATTTCACAACACATCCAAAAGTTGACACTTTACGTCGTGATCAATACGTTCTTCATCAATGTACAATGATTGGGTAGGATTATACGCAAAAGCAATATTTCCATATGTACTTTTGTTTCATGCCTGCTGAACTGATTCAGTTCAAATGAAATGTGCTTACTTATTCTCATGTAGCTAATCTGGTCTACAGTTGTGAAATAAAACTGAATTGGTTCAACTGAAACAGGAAAACATGCATGGAACAATATTCATTCAGTCATCACAAATGGCAATCGCGATCAAAAGAAAGTGATAATTCAATTAATGCGAGTGCGCCACGTATGGAATTCTATAGGAAAAAGGTGTTCGAAATACCATGAAAATCGCCGGTCAAGCAATGTGAGTGTTATTCAACAAAGTTACAAAAACTGGATACTTATTTAGGGAATTTCTTCTTTTGTAATTATTATCATCTTCATGTAGATACAATACACTATCAATTTCTTTCAATCGCGATTGTCACTAGCCAACATTCCGATAGAGATGAATCACAATGGACTTACTTTGAAATAGAATTATTCAGCAGCGGAGGTGTTTGGAAATAGAGGAATGCAAATTAGAGTCTCTCTTCTGCCCTCTTATTTTCGTATAGACATATTCATAAACACACATGTTTTGAAATATACATATTTTACAAGAGGGATAGTTTCAAACAGCGATACTTCTGCAACATATCTTGAAACAGAAATTTTGAACCATAGATATACTCCGAATCAGAGATAATAAAAGATTGAAGTATTTGAGATTGAAGAAGTTTGAAAATTGAAAAATTTCAAATCACTGTAATTTCGTCATGGTTGCCACAGGTATGGAAAACCGGGAAAAGTCAGGGAAAGTGAGGAGAAGACCTGGAATTTTGTAAGAAGTACACTCCAATTAGGTGAACGTGTTCCTTGAACATAATTCAATTCAATATCACAAGCTTGCACGAAGACAAGGGAGTAGTGATAATCACTAAGTGAATAGTGAAATATGGAACAACCAAACTGTACAATCATAACAACTGAACGAATCTATCGGAATTATGATACGCTGAGTTGAACTAACGATCCGTTCACTGAAAATAACGACGCAATTGATCGTAGTGACCATACGCTCGGTCCGTCCACACTTTACTGTACCAATTTTCTCAGTGTGGATGCTCTACATAGAAAACTAGTTTATAACCGAAAAAATTGCTATGTTATTTATTTCATATTATGGGACATTCTTTTACAAACTGAATGCTTTTCAGACGACCACCCTTGGATTTGTTTAGAAAACGGGTTCTTTACCTCAAATAAGGGGACATGTATATCTGGATTTCCTTTTATTTTCATTATTTTCAGGAATACCCAAATTCAAAATTGCACCTATCTCCCAAGAAGACCAATTTTCTGATTGAGTAGGACCTATCGCTTTTGTCAATAGTTCTTTCATAAATAATTTTAAGCAGTGTTTGTGGATCATGTTGCGTGAGGTAACCCACGCAGCAACAGAAGTTCAACGTATATACGGAATGGAAACGTTTGTAGAATGTACGAATGAGATAAAAAGAACATACAGTGAACATTCATAGAATATTCGAATCAGACTGTTTCAAATATACTTAGTACGTACACAGTACATTCGAAATGTACGATATTCTTTCAATCGACGTTCGATTGTCGTACCATCAGGGTTGGAAAAAACCCGGGTTTTTTCTTTAAAACCCGCCCCACTGGGGAGAATATGGGTTTTCCGGGGTTTTTCGGGTTTTTTCGGGTTTTATCAAATTGGCATCAGTGATGCCAGTATTCCCTAGAAAAATCTTCAGATTTTTTGTTCTTGGTCATTTCTTTCCAAATTGAAAATATGATTGGTCGGTTGCACAAGAAATGAACAATTATCAGATGCTGAAGATTTTTCTAGGGAATACTGGTAACGCTGATTGGCATTGGTTTTCTCTGATGATTCTCAGTATGACATACTAATCTTCATTTTTATCGTACTACGTTATCATTTTTTGTATATGATGATATAGAATAATATATTCATATATGTATATTCCATGGTGAGGGGTTTTTTGGCCGAATGAGCATGAGTCATTCCCTAGTGTTCTCTGAAAGCGACTAGTGATTGTCAAATCATGTCGATTCGGTCAAAAGACCCCCTACCATACGACTCTAGATTGTCATCAAGAAATACCGAATAAACTAAGAAGTTACTTTTCATATAATCTCTCATGTGAGCACCAATCTGGGATCAATTTTTGTTCGACTTTGGCCTGAGCTTTCAAGGTTGGGCCTCGATCAGATCGAAGTTGGACCGAAATTTGTGTTTACATGAACTGAAATCAAGTTCGAAACTAGTGAAATTTCCAAGTGCAATTTACTCCAACCGTTAACGCACTTCACTGCAATTCGATCAGCATCGCCACAATTCATATTGGACGTTACAATTCCTTGTATTTTGTGTCCATTCTAATTTTGATGCAAGACCGCACTGCACATCATAACAATCTACCAAGTGGTTTTGCATGTTTTTTGCCAAATTGTTAAAGTGTCCACCTAGCAGTGCTGGGATTGAAAGAATTTTTTATTCATTCGGGCATATTCGGAATAGTCTGAGGAATAGACTAGATCCAGAAAGAGCCACTGAATTAGTTGAACTATATAAAGTTTATCAAAATGAACAACACGATGATTAACTACAACTAAGACTTTTTAAAACAGGGTGAACTACCCAGTCGATGAACGATTGATAAAAGAAGTACCTATTAAAAATTTCTGCTACATTAAAGTAACTTGATTGTTTTCATAAGAAGTTGTTATTATTTTGAAAACAACCGAATTATTTTAACGTAGCAGAAATTTTTAATAGTTACTTCCTTTATAAATCTTTGTTCCATCAGGCCATCGTTCATTTACTGGGTAGTTCACCCTAATTTTGCTTGTGATATTTTTTTTGAATAAAAATACATGAAAAAAGCCCATATTAGTACACTGAGGGAACAAAGTCATTGAGGCAAGAGAATATTTCATCCAATGGTATCTATAAAACATTTCTTCGAACCAATTGAATATTATTCAAATGAATGAAATGGTTTTTGACCGCATGAAGTATTTCATCAACTGGAAAACCATTTCATCCATTGGAGTAAAATTTCATTGATCTCAAGAAATAGTTTATAGATACCATTGGATGAAATATTTTTTGTCCCAATGTAAAATACACTAAAGAATCGCGGTACATCGGCCTTTTTTGCAGCTTTCATTTCATGAATTAGTTTTTATTGGAAAACTGTAGTGGGTCATTCTGTGTTTTTGATAAAAATTGAATTTCTGAAAAATGGGTGGGAATAATCTCACACTGCCATCTATGTGTTCTAAATGATAAACAGTGCGTGTTATAATAGTTTTTATTTATTATTGCTTTTCAAAGTAATATTCAATTGTAGACAATATTTCATCTTAGTTGCATTGTTTCTTTGTTGTTATTTATCAATTTTGTATTGGAATTAGGTGAGAAATGACATGTTTTGTCAATAAATAAATAATGTCGTTACCGATCGAGCTGTCAGGTGGTAATGGTGAAATGTCATACAAAAAAGAAAACGTGCTTCTCATAAACTTTTCAGCAAGAATTTGCGTTTATTTGAAGGATTTGAAGGATTCTTCTGAGTGAGATAGTTAGTTTATGAACTAAAAAATTGCGATACATCGGCCTTTTTTGAGATATTTTCCTCGAAATCTTGATTCAAAGCGAAATTGTTGTAGGCTTCTGTTGATCGTGATCTGTGAAAGAGTTTTTTCGGCAAGAATTTGCTTTTATTTGATAGATTCGGAACATTGTTTCGCGTGAAACAGGTACTTTATAAACTAAAAAATCGCGATACATCGGCCTTTTTTTGATTTTTTGACCCAAAACTTTGAAAAGATCTCTAATTCTGTACGACTTGTGCTCGCTATGTTTCGCATGGATGTGTTCTAAATACAATTTTTCGATAATTTACTTGTTTTAGACATGTTTTTCTGAGAAAATAATAAGATTATGGAATAAAATATCGAAATGCGTCATGATTTATGATTTTAATCAATTTGCATGAGAATAATAATGAAAATTGATTGTGATTCTGTGAAAATGCGAAATTGTATGGCGGGTTGCATCCGCGGGGATCGCTGGTATCCCATAAGAGGGTCACATGGATACAGCGTTCCCCAATCACGTCCGTCCGTAATATGTGTGAGTTTACCCTATTAAAGATGGCTTCTTGCCTCACCAATTTAATCAACTGTTCGCAATCAAGTGTATTATATAGAAGTCTGTGATCAATTTGCCGTATATATCATGAGATGCATCCTCAAGGAGTAAGCACAAAGTCGCGTAAACATAATCGCAGTCGTGAGAACAATGTGCAGAACCTAATTTTGCTGATCTGCGCATCGTTCTTACGATTGCGATTATGCTTACGCGTGTTCGTAAACAGACCCTTACGTACTGATCATTTCTCAATAGATTAATAAATATCCGTAGTTTCACAGCGATCGAGTTGAGTCTTCTAAAAACAAAAGGGGTCCGAATTAGCTCACCCTCTCGTGTATGCATATGCATACGTCTGACGAACTGAAATAACGTACGTCATAATTCACATGGCATATTCTCCGTAGGATATTATTGCCCAGGATGCCGAAGAAGAAACTATCCCGTGACCTCTCTGATCGGCAACAGTATCGAGTACTATTCGACCAAAAAATAGAGAATGATGGAATGGAAACTAGTAATACATCTTCTGAGAATAGTCATCAATCAATTTCGGGTGAACATTATACTATATAAAGAATGCATTTTTTTGTTATACGTATTACGTTTTAATGATTCATACCATAATTGTAATTTTGGACAGTATTGGATCAAATTGGATTGATTCGTACAGGATTTGATGGAATTGGATTGAATTTCTATCCGTTTGATCAAATTCTGGATTGAAATGGAGTGTAATCCTATCCAAATCGATCAAGAACATCCCCGTTTTCACCAGGGATTTGTAAAAGTCACCAACGTTCTATTGCACGGGATTATATGCATGGTAGTTTTCAAAAATTTCCTGTCTTGCATTTTCAGCAGGGCTATCATATCTTTCAGTCAATCCCATGAACTTCTATACTGGATTACCTAATGTGATCATCATCATCATCATGGAGTAATCAGTCTCATGACTGGTTTGATGAAATCCTTCAACTCTGTCTATCATCCGCCAAACGTTTAATTTCGACATATCTACTACAGCCCTTGTCTTTCATAATTTGTTTCATATAACTCAACGTAGGTCAACCTGCGCATGTCTTTTCTTCCTCCGATATTGTTTTTCAATGAAGTATTATGCCGTAACGTGTGTCCTATCGGATTACTTCTCCTTTCAACGACATGTTTCAGCCAGCGTTGCCAGTATCCCCTAGAAAAATCTTCAGCATCTGATGATTGGTTATTTCTTGTACAACCGGTCAATCATATTTTCAATTTGGAAAGAAAAGATCAGTGCCAAAAAATCTGAAGATTTTTCTAGGGAATACTGGCATCACTGGTTTCAGCTCCGTTTCTCATTGATCTCCGGAAGTCCTCCTCCATTCTTGACTTCTCTATCCATTTTATTCTGAGCATCCTTCTGTAACACCACATATCAAAAGCTTTAAGTCTTCGTTGATCAGTCTTTCCTATGGTCCAAATTTCATAACCATACAATGTTGTGCTCCAAACGAGCTCATTAGGAATTCTTCAAGAATTTCTTTCTCACCTCTAAGCTATCCTTTGAGCATAGTAACTGTCCCTTTTGGTGAAAAACCTGTTTCCCTTGTGCTATTCTTGCTGTTATATGTCCTCATGTGATTATATGAACTAATAATACATTCAAATGTATTATGGGGAAATTTTAGACAGCGTAGAACTTTCCCGACATTGTGCATGTGTTCATTCCTATGCACAAATATTTGCAGGAAATTTTGTATAAAAATTTTTCACATTGTGTCGGACAAGTTGATGCAGTAATATTGTTCAATTAAATATGCTTCGGAACATTGAATTCCGCACGGAGAAATTGTAACATTAGCTATCACTACATTTGGCACGAACGGCTTGTGTTAGAAAACAAAAGAAGCATAACATTACTGGTTATTGTATTGACATGGATCAATTGTGTTTTCACAACCCGAGAAAAAGTGAATTAGATCTAATGAGATCTATGTGGATCTCTTGAGATATAAGTAGATCTCTTTAGATATATGTAGATCTCTTTAGATCTGAATTTTGGAAAAACAAGATCTACGAAGATCCAAAGAGATCTACTTATGCGTTAAGGAATCTGGTTCAAGAAGATTCCTTGAGATATGAGTAGATCTCTTTGGGTCTTCGTAAATCTTGTTTTTCCAAAATTTAGATCTAAAGAGATCTAAATATATCTAAAGATATCTACTTATATCTCAAGAGATCTACATAGATCTCATTAGATCTAATTCACTTCTTCTCAGGAATATACTATACTGAGGAAATACGAATGATCCATGTGAAAAAATGATGCTTCCGATTGCAGATATTCATAACCCCTGGGGCTCGGAACATGGATTCTCATTGGCGGATTCATGGTCCCTGCGGCCATGGACTTTTGCAATTGGAAGGCCCTACAGTAATCGATGGTATTAGACCTGTTTTTTTCTCACACGAACCATTGCAATGATGTGAAATTATCAATCGCTACACTGGAACAAATAATTAGTTCTCCTTACTTCAAATTAGTTCGGGCAACTAGATACAGTTGTTAATATTTGGATAACTAAAATGGGCGTTGGCTGAACTACATTCCAATTTAATTACGAGTCCTGCTTTAGAGAATAACCGTTCGGATGGTACTGAAGTTGCAGCAATCAGTAAATAGCGTAATGATAATATTGCTAATGGTGGGCCCCGAGTTCTCCAGTACGCGATTGGATCCAGTTCTCTACTTATTGTTTTGCTATTCAAATAACATTGCAATTCTTCTGGTATACAATCGTGGTTCTGAGTATCCATTTCCATATCTTTGTTCAAGTGAACTGCTTGATCGTGAAACGACCAAAATTGATCTTTATTTTCATCAGCATTCCCGACTTCAGTTCTCTGTATGGTTTCAGCATCACTGTTTGTGTTACGTATCATTCTGGATATCTTTTGTGTAGCAATAGAACATGTCACACTATTCGAAAAATGAATTTTTTTGAAACGAGGATCTAAGATTGTGGCTATACCTAATAAAATCGACTGTTCCATATATTCGAATCTCTTCTCGAAGTCTTTGATTGAAAGTTCTCTCAAGTGCTGTCCTTTTTCGATATGAGAATCATATGTTTGTAAGTTTGTTGATATCCATTTCACTAATGGTATAATTTGGCTGGATGTGACATATTCTTCCCCGCATACTATTAGAGTTGCTTCTTTGAAGGGTTTCAGCGAATCAATGAATTCTTTGATTGTTTTTAAATCAGAAGCTGTCAACATTTCTGGTGCTTCAGGACACTCTAAAAGGATTGCACTCACCTTATTCGCTAATTCCACAAATCTAACGAGCATATCAGAGATGAAATTCCACCGTGTTTCCACACTCTGGATCAATTTCAAATCAGAAACAGATCTCAATTGATCTGCTGCGAGCACAGATCGTTTGGAGAATGTTACGATCGCCTTCACCTTCTGGCAAAGTTCCTTAACCCATTAAGTCCAGGAAATGCGGGATTCCAACTGTAATTTTCAACGTTGCAAATGATATATAAATCATTAAAAACTCATGACAAAAATATCTTACCTACTATTTTCGAGGTTGCTCTTTCGGTTGCTGAGGTCAAAATTACCTTCATATGGCGCTGGAATACCGATATGGCCGATTTAAATAAAAAGTCGACAAAAAATCGGAGGATATTTGACTTTGTGATTTTTTCACGGGTTGAAAATGCACTCAAAATTATCCGAAACATCAACTGAGGGTGCACAAAATATCTCAACTTCACGATAGAATTTTTTCCCAGACTTGAAGGAGACCTAACCTCTCTCAATTCACCATATATTCACCAGAACAACTCGCAATTCTGAGAATCTAGAGAAAATTGACAGAACATATAATTTTATTCGTTCAGTATTCTTCAAGAGAAGTACCCGGAGATTTTTGAGGTCGCCGACTACGAATCAAACATCAGATTTTCAAAATCTAAAATGACGGATCCAATATGGCGGACGAAAAGTCAGAAAAAGCCTCGAAAATGGATGAAAATCGGTATGCTCAGGTTTTTGAGGTTCCTGCTTACGGATCCATTATTAGATTTTCAAAATTCAAGATGGCGGACCTAAGATGGTGGATGAAAAGTCAAAGAAAGCCTCGGAGATGAATTGGAATCGATCCACCAAAGTTATTGAGGTCGCTGATTACGAATTCAGCATTAGATTTCCAGAATTCGAGATGGCGGACCCAAGATGGTGGACGCAAATTCGAGAAAACTCTCGAAGATGGATGAAAATCGGTATACTGGGGTTTTTGAGGTCACTGACAACGAATCCAGCATCAGATATTCAAAATTGAGGATGGCGGATTTGATATGGCATACCGAAATTCATGACATCACTCAAAATCATGCAATAATGTTTATACGTGAAGTTTCCACAAGAAAATTGGTTGTTTCCGTCCGTTAATTATTCTATGTGCACGTTTCCCAAGTTAAACTACGTAGCAAGTTTATATTCTTGTATGTTCCCCAATAACTCAGTTCTTCATGCGATAAACTTCGTGTTTATTTTCTCCGATTCACTTGATGATAATGTCAAATTCAATTACCCCAACCCGAAGAGAACATGAAGCTTCAGCGAACGTTCAGATCAGATATGTATAGATGGGGCCGAAGGTTCATTAGAGCTAACTTTTAGATTCACAAACGTTTGACAAAGGTTCTACGGACGTTGAAATGTCCGCCTCGAAATACGTTCAGGAAACATAGATGGAACATTCGCTGAAGGTTCATCAAAGGTTTGACAAAGCTTCACAAGAATATCTATACTTATATTCATTTTGATCAATTCATGTGGAGAATAAATGAATCAATAAACATAAATTATCGTAAATTAATCTAAGTATAGATATTTTTGTGAAGCTTCGTCAAACCTTCGATGAACGTTCCATCTATGTTTCCTGAAAGTATCGTGAGGCGGACATTTCAACGTTCGTAGTACCTTTGATAAACGTTTGTGAATCTAAAAGTTAGCTTTCATGAACCTTCGATCTGATCTATACAGATCTGATCTGAACGTTCGCTGAGGCTTCATGTTCTCTTCGGGTAATAATAACTGATATTCACTTCTAATATTTCCTCCACGTGTCACCAGTCTAATCACACAGTGACCCCAGAAATCTCCTTGTATACACATTTTCTCGTGATTTAGAAGCATTTCATGAATTTCAGTATGCCATATTGAATCCCCCATCTTGGATTTCGGAAATCTGATGCTGGATTCGATGTCAGTGGCCTCAAGAACCCCAGTTTACCGATTTTCATCCATCTTCGAGAGTTTTCTCGAATTTTCGTCCACCATCTTGGGTCCGCCATCTTGAATTTCGGAAATATGATGCTGGATTCGTAATCAGAGACCTCAAAAACCTCAGCATACCGATTCTCATCCATTTTCAAGGCTTTTTTCGACTTTTCGTCCGCCATCTTGGATCCACCATTTTGAATTTTGAACATCTGATGCTGGATTCGTTGTCAGTGACCTCAAAAACCTCAGTATACCGATTTTCATCCATCTTCGGTAGTTTTCTTGAATTTTCATCCACCATCTTGGGTCCGCCATCTTGAATTCTGGGAATCTCATGCTAAATTCGTAATCAGCGACCTCAAAAACCTTGGTGGATCGATTTCAATCCATCTCCGAGGCTTTTTTTTACTTTTCATCCACCATCTTAGGTCCGCCATCTTGAATTTTGAAAATCTGATAATGGATTCGTAATCAGTAACCTCAAAAACCTAAGCATACCGATTTTCATCCATTTTCAAGGCTTTTTCTGACTTTTCGTCCGCCATCTTGGATCCGTCATTTTAGATTTCGAAAATCTGATGTTTGATTCGTAGTCAGCGACCTCAAAAACCTGCGGGTACTTCTCTTGAAGAATACTGTACGAATAAAATCATATGTTCTGTCAATTTTCTCTGGATTCTCAGAATTGCGAGTTATTTGGGTGAATATATGGTAAATTGAGAGAGGTTAGGTCTCCTTCAAGTCTGGGAAACAATTCTATCGTAAAGTTGAGATATTTTGTGCACCCTTGGTTGATGTTTTGGATAATTTTGAGTGCATCTTCAACCCGTGAAAGAATCACAAAGTCAAATATCCTCCAATTTTTTGTCGACTTTTTATTTTAAATCGGCCATATCGGTATTCCAGCGCCATCTGAAGGTAATTTTGACCTCAGCAACCGAAAGAGCAACCTTGGCAATAGTAGGTAAGGTATTTTTGCAATGAGTTTCCAATGATTTATATATCATTTGCAACGTTTAAAATTACAGTTGAAATCCTGCATTTCCCGGACTCAATGGGTTAATAGTGCGATCATCTTGTATTATTTTAGAAGACACTAAATTGAGAAGAGGAGCGAAACAAGGTAACTGTTTGTCTGCTCCGAAAGTATCTGTGACACCCTTTTATGTTTGCTGCGCTATCTGAAACAACAACTACGATTCTGTCTGTTGGTTTATGTTCCAATGAATGGTCCAAACCATCCTTTATGATAAATTCGACTCAATAAAAATCAAGATTGATCGTGAATAGAGGGGATTTTAATCGGAGTAATGAATCAAAGTAATTTTGAACCATTTTAGTAAATCTTCATGGGTTCCAAAACTGATTGTAATGCTTTGAAATATGGTTTCCAATGTTTTAAATTTACATCAAATTCGTGTATCAAAATTCGATATTGACAAATTTGATAACGATACACGATATATCGTGAAGTGAGATATCGATGTTTTATATTGATATTTAGGAACAAAAATATCGATATATCGATATATCGATACGTATTGCCCATCCCTAGTTGGAAGCAATGTGATTCGCATGCGTATTGTGTGGTATTGTAGATGAATCGTTGTAATTCAATAAAAAAAGAAATAAAATATTTCATTCTTACTATGTATTCGAGTCCAGAATTCAGATCTTGAAAAGTTATAAACGATGTAAAATCCTTCGGAGCATATGATGTGCCAAGCCTGATCGTATGTCACCATTTATATACATTATAACCTAATTTATGAAATTGCATTGTCCACTTGATGAAATTCAACTGCGATATTTTTGTGTTTACGGTAATACAGTGAATTCATTGATCTTCAATATCCAGTGAGGAGTTGATGAATCAAAATCGCTATGATGATTGCAAGACCTGCACAACCGCAATCTGCATGTGAGGCAACATGGTTGAAAATGGAGGGGAATTCAAAACCATACGAATTCATTTTTACATATATTAGACATAAAGTAAAACGTCAAAAATTAATTTCACGATGTGAATCCAAAAATTACAAGTAAATGCAACTACTCGTGCAATTTGAACATTCATGAATACTTGGAATGAATAAAACGCAATTGATAAACATTTTTAGGATTTATGAATATATTGGATTAGATGATGGTTATACAGGGTGTCCCATTTCAATCTTTGAATGCAAATATCTCAAAAACATGCACCTTAAACCAAAAGTACTTCATATCAAGGTTGTTATACAAAGAGGAGGCCACAAAACTACGATATCAGTTTCATCATAGATGGCGTTATGATCGATTAAAATGGGGTGAACATCATTTTTTCAAATGGAAACTCCTACTTTTTATAGCATATCATGATTCTACGCGAAAAAATGAGGAATTTTTGTTCGAAACGTTTTTCCTAAATTCTTGAAGATGGAAACGGTGGAAAATGAGATTGATGAAAAAGTTCTACTGCATTATGTGTGAAGCAACGCTCAACAAACAAATCAAAACAATAATAATTTCACAGAAGAAATCGAACACAAAACACAACAAATGTCGTGTCCAAAACATTGTAAATGACTTTAATTCAATGTTTTGGAAACGACATTCATTGTGTTTTGTGTTCGATTTCTTCTGTGAAATTATTATTGTTTTGATTTCCATTGGAATCCCGTACAAAATCTGCATTTCAAAATCATCCAGTTCTCTGTCGCTATTTGGGAGAAACACATTATTTAACGACTAAATATCATGTCAGATTACACCCCGAACGATATTGTTGGTATTTTATTGTGTCTCGGTGAAGCGCAGGGAAACTATCTTAGAGCTGTACGGATTTTCAAACGACGTTCTCCGAATCGAAAGTGTCCATCTCATGTCACTATCCAATCTGTCGAACAACGTGTGCGTCAAGGTTTTATGGAACGAAAAAGAGCCAATAAAGTTTATGATGATAACAATGAGCCTGATGAGAGATTGCTTGTTGTGCTGGGATTAATCCACATTAATCCTCATACCAGTATTCGGGATATTGAAAAAGCAACCGGGATTCCCCGATCCACAGTTCACCACCTGTTAAAATCAGTTCAATATCCCATGTAACACCAATGTGCGTAAAATATTCTTCGAACGTTCCCAGAATATTTAAACGTCCTGCAAACATTCTCAGAACGTTTGACGGAGATTGTGTGTTACTGGGGATCCTCCTGTGCACGTACAGGGGTTATGATAGATTATTCGTTGTTAGTCGAAATAATTTTTGTGTAGCATCATAATATGTCTTAGAAAACTATCAGATAAAAAGAGTTCTGGGTGGGTATCTAGGAATGTCTAGCAAGGTGAATATCAGAAAACATGAGATATTATTGAATGATTATTGAATAACGATATCCAGGAATATATCATGGGTGAGTTAATTATACTTTATCATGAATAAAATAACCATAAATGTATTTTTGTGATACCGTTGAATATATATATTGAATAATATATCAATTCTGCGAAAAATAAATATTAGTTGAAAAACTAATTGAATAGGAATATTCAAGGAACTGTCCTAAGTATAATCGTTGCAGTCTTGAGAACATTTTTTCCAAAAGTTCCAAGATTGGAAAAGTGTACATGGTACCGCAACGGGTATATAAGGAGCGCGTTGAAAGCTTCGAGTCATTCAAAGTCTTCTCGCGGAACAGAGCAGAGCTCTGATGCGGTTGCAGAATCATAAACAAAAATATATAGAGTGTTTAAACAAATACTGGTTCATGTAATTTTTGTGAATAAAAGATATTGTGTGTGAAAATGTTGGTTAATTATTGAAATCTATAATTGAGCGGCCGGATCTAACAACCAGCCGCGCGCTCGAAAAGACGTAAAAGTATTGCCCAAGCCGTGACGTCACACACCAAAATTAAAAATTGGAATTTCAAAAAACAAAAAATACCAGGTGATAGGTCTTGAAAAATCAACCCAAGTCTCCGTTTGTGATTTTTTTCTGTAATCAGTAGTTTCTTCGTAAAAAAATAAAAACTGAAAATATTCGCGGTCTGAAAATCAATGTTTGTCAACATTAAACTCGCTGTAACTTTTTTATTTCCCAACGTATCGAGATGAATTTCATCAATTTTCATTCGTGAGACCTTCCCGAAGACGATGATGTTGAAAAAACTCGTAAGAAATCATTGAAAATTAATAATTTTTTATTCCAAAGTGATTTTTTAATCCAATCATCTTTTTCAAGCTTCGTATTAAAAAAGTGATGGATAAAGTTTAAGCAGGAGGAAACTTCCAGCGACAAAGTTGTTCGTTAGTGCATCAACCAACTTTGTGGAAAATTTCAGATCGATTAAGCTATTAGTTTGAAAGACACAGCGATTTATTCATCAGCGCGTAACCTATATTCTTTATGATTCCTAAATAGTTGCAGGTTAACCGTGAGAGACTGTATGAAACACGAGTCCAATCGATTCCTGAATACAGGTTTATGTTTTTTGTGTTGAATAATCCGAATATCAAGCTATTTTCACATGATGGATTCTTTATTATAAACAAATAAACCAGTTGTTCAAAACAATGTTATGAACGGAAGCTTGATATTTGAGACAAATTGTGTGAACAAAGAAGTTTCTCCTTCTTTTCGTTGAAGAATAAATTATGTATGAACTATGTTTCCAATACTACGATTATTTATTTATATCATCAATCATAATTATATCCAGAAGATGGAATTTTTTGTAATAATGAATTGTATCGGTGTCTCAATACTTCAATTTCCTGATAAAGGAACATTGAGTAAAACATCATTCATACAAGATTCATACTTTATTCTTCTAATGTATCACTGAGGATAACATGTCCCATCAATGAATAACGGTAAACATTTTTGAAAAAGTCATACACTCATTTCCAGGATCCAATGAATATCAGGTATTAAAATTTGTTCAACCATTTTATTTCAAGGTAATTCATAAACTTTTTGATGAATAAAATATGAAATTTTATATAGCTTTCAAATGAAACAATAATTTAGAATGCAAAAAGAGGATTAAAAATGAAAACAATGAATGAAATAATTGAAAGAAAATTAGAATTCTCATTTTCTTCGTTGCTTTTTCGAACCATCTGTTTCTGATTTTTGGGTTTTACTAGTTTTGCTTATAGCTTCTATCGACGATTTGTTGAATGAACCATTAAAAAACTCTTGCCCACTCATACTCAGATACTTCATTAACGCTTGGACATCATTCAATTTTTGTTGACTTATTCCGACCGAATCAGCTAATGGTGTATTCAACAAATCATCAAAAACAATATTTGATTCCACAGTGTGACTTCTCGGTTTTCCACTATAATCATAAAACAACTCAATTTGTTTATTTGGAAAATATATCATTTTTACCGCATCTCTGATGTGCAAATCTGTCGGTTTCTTAATTCCATCTAATGAAGTTTCAAAATTTTTAACCGTACACGCAGAATCTTTTATTATTCTGAATGGTGGTTTTCTGGCATTTTGAATTATGTCATAGTATTCTTCATCGGTTTCTATGGTCTCTATTTTTTTCTTTTTTTGTCCATACATCCCAAAATTGCGGTCACATGAACAATAAGAATGTCCACGTACAGGAAATGAATGTTGGATCTCAATCTGTAATTTTTCAGACAACAAAGACAAAAAATGCATGACCAAATAATTTTTATTTTGCCCTCCACAACCATCCGAAAATAGATAAATTTTATCGTAGTAAGAGATTTCCAATTCGCGACAAATTGCATCATAGAGGAGATTGCACACCGTATTTGCTCCTTTTTTGTATTTGCCTTTGATGAAAAAATACATATAACTATTTTTTTAATCTCCGAAAGTATCAACATTGAAAACGTGCAACCATATGAGTCGTCGATAAAATTGATCTTAGACCGGAATTTTTGGAAGAGGCAAATTCTGGCCAAAATCAAATTCCAAACATAAAACCTGATTTTCAGCGGGCATAGATTTTTTCAACAATTTGTGTTGGTCTACAAGTTCTTGGTGTTTCATTAAATCTTCATCATGTGCATCATTTTTATATTCGAAACAGGAGTTACAAACGTCAGTACGTGGCTTTGAAAACGTGAAATTCAAATTATGATTAAAATATTTGATATAAGTTGACTCGCTTAAGGGGACATTCGAATCGCCCGCTTTACTGGTATAATACTCGAGAAACAAACTGTACAATTTAGTTAACGTTGAATCAGGATTATCAAAATACTGCAATGAGGAATCTTCACGCTTATAATGGGACTCCGAATGAGGTATGGACGAGCAATGTTCTAGAATCATTTTTTTCACATCAGGAGTCAATCGAATCGAACTCTCCTTGCTTCCTTTACCTCGGTTATCTTCTAGAGACTCGTTATTTTCCATTTTATTCTGGATTATAGCGAGTCTGGATTTATCAATTTTTAGCAGAGAACATAAAAAGCTTCGACACACTGATAGATGGGTTGTTTGATGATGACAAAAATATTCCCACGAAGTAATTTTATTCATTCTTCCTTCCGATGGATTTGGAGTTTCCATCAACATCATTCCACGCAATGAACAATTTTGAGCGGTATGTTCGCTAGTTGATTTCTAGAAGACATAAAACAACTCTTTTTGCTGCGAGATTTCAATTTTTTTGTAACATTCCTTCCTGCAGCAAGATTGAACGTTTTCAAACTCTTTTGCCACGACAGTCTTGTTGAAACTGGATACATACTCATTGCCCTAAGATTGAGAACAGATTTTCATTGCAAGAATTCCCAGGAAAAGAATATCAATGTTTTGAAACCATCAATCATCTAAGAAATCTTGTTTCTACATTCATATAACTTGCCTTGTTTCTTGCTGTTTTTTCTCTCGTTTTGTTCCCAATTACTCTTATTTCTGGGTCGTTTTCTTGCATTGATTGAACTTTCCGCAACGGACATTTTTCAGGAATAGAAACAAGAGGATATTTATGTACGCTGTTAAATAAGTAGATGATTTTAAGATAATAATTATTTCAATATAGCAAAATTTCACTGAATCAAATTCAAAGGACATTTGAACATAATCAGTCAACGTCACAACTTACACCCATCTGCAAACAAAAGGAAGCCGAGAAACAATACAACAACGAATGAATCATACAATATGCACACGTTCGGCTTTCTTTTGTTTACGAATGAGTGTAAGCTGCAATGTTGACTAATTAGATAAAAATATTCCCTGAATTTGAATCAGTGAAATGTCACTATATTCAAATAATTATCCGAAAATTATGTATTTAAAACATTGATGTTCTTTTCCTGGGAATCCTTACAATAAAGATCTGTTTGTGATCTTAGGGGAATGAATATGTATCTCGTTTCAACAAGACAGTCGTTGCAAAAGAGTTTGAAAACGTCAAATCGTACTGCAATAGGAACTGTTATGAACAAATTGAAATCTCGCAACAAAAAAAGTAGTTTCACGTATTCTGGAATCAACTGGCGAATATACAGCTCCAAATTGTTTACTGCGTTGAATGATGTTGATGAAAACTTCAAAATCGTCGGAAGGAAAAATATTCCCGTCAATGTTCCTTTATCAGGAAATTGAAGTATTGAGACACCGATACAATTCATTATTAAAAAAAAATTCCATCTTTTGGATATAATTATAATTGATGATATAAATAAATAATCGTAGTAGTGGAAACATAGTTCATACATAATTCATTCCTCAACGAAAAGAAGAAGAAACTTGTTTGTTTACACAATTTGTCTCAAATATCAAGCTTTCGTTCATAACATTGTTTTGAACAACTGGTTTATTTGTTTATAATAAAGAATCCATCATGTAAAAATAGCTTGATATTCGAATTATTTGACACAAAAAACATAAACCTGTATTGAGGAATCGAGTGGACTCGTGTTTCATACAGTCTCTTACGGTTAACCTACAACTATTTAGGAATCATAAAGAATATAGGTTACGCGCTGATGAATAAATTGCTGTGTCTTTCAAACTAATAGCTTAATCGATCTGAAATTTTCCACAAAGTTGGTTGATGCACTAACGAACAACTTTGTCGCTGGAAGTTTCCTCCTGCTTAAACTTTATCCATCACTTTTTTAATACGAAGCTTGAAAAAGATGATTGGATTAAAAAATCACTTTGGATTAAAAAATTATCAATTTTCAATGATTTCTTACGAGTTTTTTCAACATCATCGTCTTCGGGAAGGTCTCACGAATGAAAATTGATAAAATTCATCTCGATACGTTGGAAAATAAAAAAGTTACAGCGAGTTTAATGTTGAAAAACATTGATTTTCAGACCGCAAATATTTTCAGTTTTTATTTTTTTACGAAGAAACTACTGATTACAGAATAAAATCACAAACGGAGACTTGGGTTGATTTTTCAAGACCTATCACCTGGTATTTTTTGTTTTTCGAAATTCCAATTTTTAATTTTGGTGTGTGACGTCACGGCTTGGGCAATACTTTTACGTCTTCTCGAGCGCGCGGCTGGTTGTTAGATTCGGCCGCTCAATTATAGATTTCACCTTTCCTTCCTCTAATCAAGTTGATGATTAGTTCGATTAGGATTATTCTCAATTTTTCAAAGAGTAATTCACCCGTTCGAACATAAACTTTAAAGAAGAGGTTTGCTTGTTTGCACCGGAAAACAAGCTGGCGACCGGGAATATATCTTCGGAGGTGGTGAAATATCTTTTTGTGGCATCTTTGGACCGAAGTTTTCTAAATTGATTCTTATTCACGGACCTGCTAATACCAAACAAAATTAGTTGAATATAATTTTGTGTCGCACGGTACCGCTACAATCCGTACCACATCTGTTTGGTGCAATCGTTGACAGCTGAGGATTTCGTAGCAAGGATGAACTTCTGCACATGGGCCCAGGGTAAAATTGAGGAAGATCCTACTTTCTTTCAACGAGTTATGTTCTCTGACGAGGCAACATTTCAAACTGTAGGAATTGTAAACAGGCACAATAGTCATTATTGGAGTGCTCAGAACTCTCACTGGGTTCGTACGGTAGACCATCAGCACCGTTGGAGTGTCAACGTTTGGTGTGGAATTATAGATTCCAAAATCATAGGACCATATTTTTTTGAAGGAAACCTTAGTAGCGTGGAATATCTTCGCTTCCTACAGCATGAACTTCCTGCTCTGATGGAAGACTTAAGCCTCGACCTAAGATTAACAATGTGGTTTCAACAGGATGGAGCACCTCCTCATTTCGCGCGGAATGTACGGAATTTTTTGGATCAGCAATTCCCAGGAAAGTGGATTGGCCGTGGAGGACCTGTTCGATGGCCACTGAGATCGCTAGACTTGACGTCGCCGGATTTTTTTTTGTGGGGTTCCATAAAAGATGTTGTATTCCGCGAACTTCCTACAACACGCGATGACATGACAATTCGAATAAGGAGAGCATGCGCAGCAATAACACCTGCTGTGTTGCAAACAACTGTGCTCAACTTCCATAAAAGAATTAGACTTTGTCATCAGCAAAACGGTGGTCATTTTGAACATCTCGTGAAGTCTCGAAGGCAAACCTAGACAATCCATTCTAGACAAATCGCCATTTTTAGGGCGATTATGATGTGCAAAGTCCGATCGCGCAACCTCCTCGGGGTGCACATTGGGTAACGCTAATGCCGACGGCCTACTGATGAGTGAGGGAGGAGGGGGAGGGGGTAATATGGGAATTCGTTACACCGCAATCCTCGGAAGATGAAAACAAAACCTTCAAGAGTTGAGCGTTGCTTTACACATAATGCAGTAGAACTTTCTCATCAACCTCGTTTCCCACCGTTTCCATCTTCAAGAATTTAGGCAAAATGTTTCAAACAAAACTTCCTCATTTTTTCGCGTAGAATCATGATATGCGATAAAAAAATCCCCGTTTAAAAAAATGATGTTGACACCATTTTAATCGATCATAACGCCATCTATGATGAGACTGATATCGTAGTTTTGTGGCCCCCTCTCTTAACAACAACATTCGAATGAGATATTTTGGCTCTTGGATGCATTCCACAAGATATCCGCATATTGTTTCATGGACTTTATTCTTCATCGATTGTGGCGCCATCTTCAAAAATTTAGGAAAAACGTTTCAAACAAAAATTCCTCAGTTTTTTGCGTAGATCCAAGATATGCAATAAAAAGTGGGGGTTCCCGTTTAAAAAAGTGATGTTGACCCGATTTTAATCGATCATAACGCCATCTATGATGAAACTGATATCGTAGTTTTGTGGCCCTTTTTTTGTATAACAACTTTGGTATAAAGTACTTTTGGTTTAAGATGCATGTTTTTGAGATATTCGCATTTAAAGATTAAAACGGCACACCCTGTATTTATTTGTTCGTATGAAATATATACATTGTGAAATTGAATTTTCATATTCCACTTCTTATTCAGTACATGTATTTACGCAAAAATAAATTCATGTATCAAGGGGTGTATGTATTCATTTATTTACATACTAAGTATTCATGTATGTAGTTTTGAATTTTATTCCATTGCGAACCATTTGATTCAATTAGCAATAGCTCCTCAAAGTTTTCTGCTGTCACGTGCAATCCGTCACAAAAGTTATGTATCGCAAATTCCTGTTCCACACCACACGCTGGTTTCCATGTATTCATAAAGAATCTTTTATGAATTAACTGTTGAATTATTCAAGAGTGCCTTCCATGACACTGTAGGAAAAGTTCTTTATGAATCCCTGGTATTCAAGAAGAATTCTTAACAAATTCTCAAGAATCCTTTATGAATTCTTTCAGAACTGAGATGATAATGTGAGTTCATTTGGAATATTGCTGTGTTGTGTGGGGTATTTCGTATAATATTGTAGTACAGATCAGTGAGTGAATTTCAATCAAACGTGCTGTATAGTTGCGCATAACAGTAATCACTGACTCATTCTTGATTTGATAAAAAGTCATTACAATATGAGATCCCACACAGCACCGAATTGTCCCAAATCAACTTGCGTTATGGCACTTTCGAAAGTATATACCAGTTTCGAGAGAGTTCTTCAAAATTCTATAAGATTTTTTTTCAACACCAGGGATCCATAACGAACTTAGTCCAAACTGTCATGACGGGGACTATTGAAGAATCCCGCGATGGATTCATCAAGAGTTCTTGATGAATACATCTGAACCAGCGTGCTGCGTGAGATTGATTTGGAATAGAAATTTTGGGAGAAAAATATCCATTTCTGTAATGTTCACTCATGCAGCATGAACATTTTTGAAATGAACTCTCATGATATTAATTTGAAAAGAATTTATAATGGATTCTTCAGAACCTTTTTGAAGAATTCTTTGTAAATACCCGGGATTCATAAACAACTCATTCTGAACTGTCATTATGGGGACTTTCAACCCATTCAGCACACCAGCTCAGAAAGAATTCGCAATCAATTCAATTGCAGCTGGAAGAATTCAATGAGAATTTTTAAGGGGACTCGATCTTGAGGAAGTGGGGGAGGTGAATAGTCAAATTTTGCGCGAACTTTTCCCAAAAAGTACGTAATTAGTACAATTCAAAGTGAATAATAATAAATCATATAGCTGGGATTGCAGACTGCTGCAAACTTGGAATGTCCCAATGATTTTCGAAGGTTAAAAAATAAAATTCTAGAATTTGTTGACGTTTGCAGGTTAAAATTTTACAATTTCAGTTTTTAGCCTTTAGAATTGAGACTTTCAAAGTTTCTGGCAATGCGCAATCCCAGACATGTACCCGAGAAAAACTGAATTAGATCTAAAGAGATCTGATTGGATCTAAGATCTAACTAGATCTATTTAGATCTGAATGATGCATCTGTTTGAATCACAGTAGATCAACTTAGATCTGAGTAGATCTTCGTAGATCTAAATTGAAACAGTTTTAGATTGACCCAGATCAATTGAGATCTGAGGAGATCTAAGCAGATCTATTAAGATCTACAGAAATCTAAATACAAAAAGAGCTGTGGAGTGTACTTAGATCTTCGTAGATCTATCTATATCTATTCAGATCCAAGGAGATCTGTCTCATCCCATTTTTTAATCTAAAGAGATATCATTTGATCTAATGAGATCTCATTAGATCTCTTGAGATCTAATTCATTTTTTCTCGGGTAATTTATCATTATTCCCTTTGAATTTGTATTAATAACGTAGCTTCTGAAAAAAATTCGCGCAAAATTTGACTTTTCCCTTCCTACACTTCCTCCTGCTCGAGTCTCCTTAAGAATCTTTTCTGAACTGTTGTGCTGTGTGGGAAAGAATCCCACGATGAGTTCACAAAGAATACCAGTGCGCTTTGTGGGCTACATGAGCCACTATTCCTCATATTTTCTACCCATATAGCACAACAGTCCTTGCAAAGAGTTCCCCCGTTATACTAATCAGTATGCATTCATTATGAATATTTTGAATTCAAAATGAACTCTTGATGAACAACTTGATGTCCAGAAAGAACTCATACCGAAACTTTATAATGCATTCTTCGAGGATCCGATATAATTTTATTTTGAAGTAATTTAATTCAAATTTAATTCCTTATTAGTCACATGACGCGGACTATTCAAGAGATCTTTGAGAATAATTCATCAATTCAAATTGATCACACCCAGCATAGGCATATCTGAAATGAACCGCGTAAATAATCTCGTATGTCAGGTCCGGAAGAATTCTCAATGAATTCTGAGAATTCTTTAACAACTCTTTTTGAAGACCGGAAATTCATGAACACCTCATCCTGAACTGACATAAGGGCACTCTTAAAAAAATCCCACAATGAATTCATACAGAATTTTTCATGAACTCATCGGGGCCCGTGTGCTGTGCGGGATCGTTTGTGCCAGCTGGCCAGTCTCACGTCTCTTTGCCAGATGCACATCCAAAGTAGAGGGCACGTGAGTCTCAACCTCCCCTCTGTTCCAAATTCTCAAGAAAAAATACATTATTAGAATCAATTTTCAGGAAAACGCAGTCAAATCTTGAAAAAAGATCACAAGAACTTACTCATAGAACACAACAGCCCAGAAAGAGTTCGCAAAGAATTCAATTGGGGCCGGAAGAATTCAATGTGAACTATTAAGGAGATACCAACTCACCATCCGAGTAAACATTTTGTGTGTAAGATTCCTCCAAACTGACCTTATGAAATAGTCCGAAATTTTCAGGGAATGATCTTTGATGCTTTATTAATTGCTGTATAGAGCCCAAATTTGAAATTTCAGAAACAAACTTTTGTTACCGATTGAGAAAAAAATTTTTTTCGAAATTCGAAATTCGGGCTCTGCGGCAATAGATAAAGTATCAACGATCATTCCCTGAAAATTTCAGACTATTCCATGAGTTCAGTTCGGAGAAATCTTATACACAAAATCTTCACTCGGATGGTAAGTAGGTAACTCCTCAAGAATTCCATTTTAGACTGCTGTGCTGCGTGGGTATTCACGAACCTCCTTCACCCCAATTCATTCCTGGGTCTACCCGTGCTCTTTGCTTAGTGTTATCAGGCAACGGCTTCCTGACTTTCCTGATCAGTGATTTCATCCACGGAACATGGGTGATAAGTGGGCACATAGGTCACTGAGATGGGTATTGTGTCTTGCTGTGTCTCCCCACAAAGCACGCTGGTCCCAATGTGAACATCAAGAATCCTTTATGAAGTTATCATGGGATTTTTCAACAGTGCCCGCCAACACAGCACACTGGTTTCAATGAGTTCATGAAGAATTCTTTATGAATTTATTGTGGGATTCTTTCAAGAGTGCCCGTTTGTCAGTTCAGGATGAGGTCTTTATGAATTCCTGATCTTCAAAAAAAGTTGTTGAAGAATCCTCAGAATTCATCAAGAATTCTTTCGGAACTGACATACGAGATTTACGGGGCTCATTTGGGATATGCCTATGTTGTGTGGGTGGGTAGACCTGTTTTATACTGAAGTTGAGTTATCCTGAAAAACGATTGCTCCGAAAGTTTGTGTCTCGACGGGGTATATCCCGATCAATCGTAATTGGTTCGTCTTTTGGAATCCATAAGAAATACGTAATAAAATTGGATCAAAAATAATCGGGATTTCGGAATGTCAGGATAAAACCCGTTGGGACCAGCGTTGCCAGTATTCCCTAGAAAAATCTTCAGCATCTGATGATTGGTCATTTCTTGTACAACCGGCCAATCATATTTCCAATTTGGAAAGAAATGACCAATGCCAAAAAATCTGAAGATTTTTCTAGGGAATACTGGCATCACTGGTTGGGACACAAAATTTCGGAGCAATCATTTTTTCGGGATAACTCAACTTCAGTATAAAACAGGTTCACCGTGTGGGTGTTATCTCAGTTCCGAATGGATCGTTCATGATTCCCTGACATTCAAGAAGAATATTTGTAAAAAATTTTCAAGTCCCGTCATGTTAATTCCGGAAGAATTCTTCATGAATCCCTTTGGAACTGACATAGCTGGAGTTCACTTGCAACATGCCTGCGCTGTGTAAGTCTGCTCTCCCACACAGCACGCTGGTCCCGATGTATTCATGAAGAATTCTTTATGAATTCATCTTGGGCATTCTTTGAGAGTCCCGTTATGACAGTTCAGGATGAGTTCTTTATGACCCCCTGGTATTCAAAAACTATTCTTAAAGAATTCTCGAGACTTCATCAAGAATTGTCTCGGAACTGACATAACGGAACATTTCGGGAGTTCATTTGGGACAGGGCTGTGCTGTGTAGGCTCATATAATACACCGATTCAGAAAGGGCTTATAAAGAATTGAATCGAGATTTGATTAATTCTGCATTAGTTCTGAACTTGTGTCTTGTATGGATTGTGATCTTGATACTAATTGAAAAGATTGGAAGCAACAGCGGCCGCGAAGCGGCCGTCGGCGCTAGTAAGATATATATCAAAGAAATTACATTTGATGCACAACTGAATAAATCGAATCATCATTGAACGTAAAAGAGAATGAAGTTGCTGCTTAGAATAAACTCAAATTTGGATATAAGGGAGTTGTCAAAATAATATTTTTGTACCTTCTATATTTCTTTCAGATTGAAAGTTGATCCATCATGGTGGAGAAATGTTGACATTTCCCAATTCGCATTTTTCAAATATGATTTCTCAAATTTCAACTGCAATAAATGTACTAAATTTCATTTCGAAGTCTTTTTATGGATAAGCAAAATGTTTTTGGAAAATTATTCTTTCGATATTTCATTTAATATGCCTGTAAGTTTGTAATAAAGTTTCTCTCGCTTTTTATTACATCTGCATGTGGCCATCCACGGATGCTCCATGGCCCTTGAAACAAATTACTTGTTTATTTAGAAAATATCCATATACCAAACATGAGAAAAAAAAAGATCAGCTGTGAAATTAATTGAGGTTTGAATATGGAAGTTGAACTGTTGCAATCATCAATTCAAAGTTCCAGAACAAAGTTGTTAAACTACTTATGGCACTAAATTATGAACAACAATTGAATATTGTCATTGTGACGCAATCAATCTGAATAAATTTCATAAAACCCAATAAGACCCAGGTGGGTTGTGTTTTTTTTGAAGAAACCCTGGGTTTTTTGCAACCCTGGTTTGTAACTAGTCAGTTACCGAACTATACTTGAGGATACAGTCGCAATTTAAGAGGACTGTGTATACAAACCATAGAGATACGAATGTTTGTTTGTTTTTGAGTATGTCATTTGATGCATTCATTTAGATTCTCAAATGTCCTTCCGGAGATATTTTCAGATTATTTGCAAAACGTGTCCCTTCTGAAACTTTTAAGATGTAATTTCATGGGGCGTCGAGCATCAAGCGTCAACATTAGAACGAAAGAGAGGTCACACAGTTCTTCTCTTTCCTTCTAATGTTGACGCTTGATGCTCGACGCCCCATGAAATTACATCTTTACAGTTATATGTGTCGCCATTTGAAAAAATTCTGCAAACGAGACGGGAGAGATTTCTGAATTGAAGGTCAAATCTACAGAAAGTATTGTGGTCATTGCAGATTGCCGCGATGCTTCCTCAACCACCGGAAATTTCGACATCTACAAATGAAGGGTGAAATAAATTCAATCCAAAACCAGATGTTTCTTCAGGATCCGGAAAATAAGACAAAGGTCGCATATGCCCGACTAGAAATTTACCCCATGGACCAGATCAGGTAAACCTTGATCCAGATCAGGTCCTGATAAGGCAACCTCATCAGGACCTAACAAGTCATGTCACGCTGCACTATTATGAGGACCCCATCAGGAAAGACTAATTAGGATTTTGTGAGGAATTCCTTACTAAAACCTCAAAAATAAATCAAAACTAATCTATGAGCCTGTGTGAAAATTGCAGTTCGGTTGACAGATGTGAGGTTAAATTTATGTGATCAACAAATGGATGAATTATTTTTGTGAAATGTGTGGTGGTTATTTCTTGAATAATGTGTATCAAAAAGTCTGTTAGTAAGTGCAAAATGATTGAGTAAATCAGTCATAGCTGTTGTAACGTGTCAAAAAATCGTAATTTGTTGATGCAGTGAAAATGAATTTTCTTCAAATACTTACATCAGCACTTCTAGGCAAAAACTCAGAGATCATATTGATTTTGTAAGAAATATGAGTCATGAAGAACTCATTTGATCAAAAATATGTCAAAAGAATGTTCAAAATGAATAACAAAAAACTTGATTTATTCACTTGCAGCTCGTCGGATGGTTTTATTTTTCAAATTGAAGAGCACTCTTGGAGTTGAAATTTTCAAATTTGAGAAAAAAGCCTTATCTTCTGAGTTGAATTTGTTGTTAGAGTGATAATAAACTTGTAGGAAGAGTTTGAAAGTTGAGTGAAATCTATATTGATCAGGAAAGTCCAAATCGTGTGGCAAAAGTTAGAAAATCTGTCAACTTAGCTGACAGCGCATGGGTATTCTATCAGCTTTTCTTTACTAAACCAAATGCTGGCAGGAGAAATTCATCAAAATATAGTGAATTCAAAGTGATGTGAAGTAAGAGAGGACAGATACATGCATTGAATTTTATTAGTTATTATAAAAATGTTGATAAATATGGTAAGGCTATGTATGACTCAATGTATCGTCTCTCAATATTTTTGTTTCAATGATTTGCATTTTTGAGTGTGCATTTTCGTATCTTTTCACCAGTAACTAGTGTTAGGTTGAGAAAACATGTGTATTGAACCTGTTTCATAAATATAATAACATTTATTTGTAGGAACATGACACAACATTATTGGAACAAAAATATGGGAAGACGACACTTTGGATTTTCTATAGTCTTTTCTTATTTTTTAGAACGTTTATGAGAACGAATAAAATCTAATGAATATTTCGGTCCTCTCTTACTTCACATCACTTTGAATCCACTATATTTTGATGAATTTCTCCTGCCAGCATTTGGTTTAGTGAAGAAAAGCCCATGCGCCGTGAGCTAAGTTGACAGATTTTCTAACTTTTGCCACACGATTTGGACTTTCCTGATCAATATAGATTCCACTCAACTTTCAAACTCTTCTTACAAGTTTATCATCACCCTAACAACAAATTCAACTCAGAAAATGAGGCTTTTTTCTGAAATTAACAAATTTCAACTTCAAGAGTACTCTTTAATTTGAAAAGTAAAACCATCCGTCGAGCTGAAAGTGAATAATTCAAGTTTTTGCATTTCATTTTGAACATTCGCTTGAAATATTTTTGATCGAATGAGTTCTTCATGACCTTTATTATTACAAAATGATTGGGATTTCTGAGTTTTTCCGAGAAATACTGATGTAAATTAATATTGATATAGATATTGTCGTTGTTGATATTATCGTATATTTGAATAGAATTAATTGCCCACCACATCAGCAACTTATGATTTTTACATATTACAGCAGTGATAACTGATTCAATAATTCATTTTGCACTCAATAACAGATTTTTTATGCGTATTAATCAAGAAATAACGAAAGAAGAGTACTTGTTCGAAACTTATATTTGATTATGACGAAACACATATTCATTCAGTTCATATATACTCTTTGAATAATACTCAGATGATGTGATGTGTAGGAAAGAAGAATGATGCTGAATAGTCAATAAATCAACCTTATGAGAATTGTGATAAGTTAAATGAAATACTTATTTCGCTGGTGATGGTTGAACGTTTGCTAAGTTTTTTTCGCTGTATGCATAACGTGGAAAATCTTGTGAAATTTTCATAAGTTCCGCCTAATTAAAACCCAAATAGTTAGTTTTCAATTCACATTGAGAATAGATTGAACAAATTGTTCAACAGTTTTCAGAAGTAGGTAATGTGTTCGGAATGAAGGGATTGAATTTAAAAACAGGCACAGTTGAAAATCGTTCAAACATGTTCTTCTTATTGAAGGAAAATTTGTTTAATCAAAGAGTGTACAATCTGAAATCAAGTCTGTACATTCTTGTATTCAGTTTATCAAACTATGTCCATGATCTTAGGATGACCGAATGAGGTCCTGATGCGGATACAGCGAGGAAAACCTACTTCGACCTTTTCAGGATAATTTGAGGAAATCCTGACTAGGACCAAATGAGGTCATCCATACGTGAGTCATCCACACCTAATCCCGATCAGGACCGTAACGGGTATTCCTTATTTCGGATGACCTTGTCAGGTCCTCATCATATGTTGGGTTAACCTGATGACAATTTCCAGTCGGGTGTGTGTCGCGTGTGAAGCAATTGACACATACGTGCTGAGGAAGTTTTCCATAAATATTCGGAAAAATCCTGTACAGTAGTACTGCCATGAAAACCATAATTTTCATGTATTTTTATGTGAAAATTCCTATACATGTGCAGAAATTCACTTTTCTCATACTAGTATGGGGAGTTTCCTTCACATAGGTCTAAAAAAATTCAGAACATTTTTTGCAGTGAAATTACCGTGATCTGAGATACCTATTCTCACAGGGAGCTGAGGATGGAATTTCCATGATCGTCAGAATGTGCCGTGGCCATGTTTGAGAATCAAATTCAAATGAACGCTAAAATTACATTCGTTTCGAGGAAAGATGCACTTTCCAAATCGTCGACGGCATCAGGACTTCCTCTCTAGAAAAATTTGGGTTGTTCAGAGGAAGTTTTACAATGAGGTTCAATGGAGAGAAGTGTGAATATGGAGAAGAGGTAAAACACTTCCGCAAATACATTTGGTATGTTTTTTTTTCATATTGAATCGAGGAATATGAGGGATTGTTCATGTGAAATGTTCTTTTTCAGCAAAGGTCCCTTGTTTGGTACGTAAACCCCGAAACAGCATGGAGAAGATTGGAAAATGGTCCCGAAATATTCGTCCTAATAAAGCAATGGTTTTCCTATTTGGAACTTTAAGGCCAAACCTACATGGAGAAGATCAAAAGATAGTGCCGAAGTATCCATCTTGAAGGAGCAATGGTGATTGCGAGCGGTATTCATCATTCTAAAAACTTGTTTAAAATCTGAACATGTGACATTTTTCCCAGGGAAGGTATACTATGATCTTATGATTTTGTTTCATAATTTCCTGAGTACTCCACCCAAAAAATCATATTCCAAAAATTAGAATCTACTCTATAATATGAGTGTAGCACATCTTCCTCTTGATATAAGTGGAAATTCTTCTATCGTTTAGAGGACCTCTCATATCGATCCTCCAAAACTCATGGGAATTTGTACTAGCCTCATATTCTAGAGGAATATTCTCAATTCCAATATATGATGTTTTCAGTGTGTGACTACTGCTATGATTTTTGGATACTTCTCCATTTTTCGAATGATCTCCATCCCGATCTACGAACTGAAGATTTTGGGGAATTCATTGAAAGTAGCCTTCAACATATAAATAACCGTATGTCGAAATTCTACCAATCATATAAAGCATATCAACATAAATTTATCAAGTTCTGAAATATTTTAAAGATGAAACTATATGTTATTCAAACTATGATCGTTGAGAATAAAATGTTTCTCATCGTGAAATGAATATTATTCCTATGAGAAAAATCACCAAACTGTCCTATTAACGGATTACACAATTTACAAATACAATTAAAAATCCACGATTCACAACCTACACGAATACAATCCACAGTTGTCTCACAAACACTATTTTTTTATCTGATCATTTGAGGATGCAACACTGGAAAAGAACTTCAGTTAAATATGAATTATTACACATGACTAATCAGATTATCAGTAAAGTAAACTGGGAGGAATTTCTATTGCTACTGTAACTAAAACATCTCAACCATACATCCCCAAGTCCCAATTGAGTCTTTCGTGAACTCTTTCTGATCTTGAGTGCTTTCTTTTCTTTCACGAAATTTGTCTTTCTCCAATTTCTTGGAATTCCATTCATTTTTCAAGCATATTTGTGAATCGAATTTCAAATTCTTTGTAATTTTTCGAATTGAAAATTTCAATACATATAATTGAGTTCTTAATTCTCACTTTTTCATTACCCTAACAGCATAATGTGTCTGTGGGGCGCGTTTTCTGATTATGAATATTACAGCGATCTTGGAATAATCATGTCCAGATTGTTCGTAGATCACAACTTGATACAAACGGTTAACGAATGATCATGATCAGATTTGGAAATGATCATTCTCACACACTAACATTCCATCAGCACAAGCTACTCTGTTGATCTGACAATGATGAAAAAATGATCATTTCATCAGCACAACCTACTATATTGATCTGACAATGATGAAACGAAGATCCAGCAGTCTCACCGTTCACATCACTTGGTGATCACTTTGGGGGTGATCGCCGAGTGATATTTTTTTTATCAATTCATGATCCATATTTTTTTACTCGAGAAATTCTTATGCGATAAAAATATCATGGATTCTTCTCCTCCATTGATTTCTTCTCATCACGATAGATTTTCGCAATCTAATTCGAGTGAGTTTTCAACTAATAAGTGTACCGTAATGTGGGGTTACTTTGGAATGCAGAGGTTACTTTGTGACTTGTATTTCCACGTTTTTCTATATGTTTTGTTTTAAACTCGGCCGAAGATAATTTTCCCTGGGACAAGGAAATTATACAAAACCAATCAGAAGAGTCGAAAACCGCATAGAAAACGATTCAGAGGTCATGACGTGTGTCACAAAGTGACCTCAGCTTACGGTATTCTCTCTTTTTCCTTCATTCAACATTCAACCGTAGATGTATTCTGTCTCTCTTCTTCTTTTTCGACTCCCAATAGCATGCATTTCAGTATAGTACGGTCAGAGTTATCAGGCAAGATCTTCAGACTCTGATGATTAGTCATTTCTTATACAACTAACCAATCACATTCTCAATTTCGAAAGGAATGACAAATGAACGAAAAATCTGTCGATTTTTCTAGGGATGAGTGGCAACTCTGAGGACGGTATACATTTTAAAAACGTAAGCGAATAATCTATCAGTAAAGCGATGAGCTGACGGCTTATTATAACATTAAAAGAAAGAATAATAATTATGAATCAATGAATTAAAGTTTATGTAATTTAGAACAAAAATAAAATAAAATGATTTGAAATATATATTACACAGAAAAATTAATGAATAAACTAATGAAGACGTGACCTGTAAAAAAAACATAGAAAAAGTTTGAGGAAGGTATAAATCTGTTTGCTAAATTTGGAAAATTGAGATAGATAAAAAGGTAAGCTGTGTATGATGTATTATCCATAAAATATGATATTCCCTTATAGGCAAAAACAGAGCAGATATACCGTAATTCCTGATAGACAGTCTGCTACTGTTGGTTCTTCTAGGCCAGAACCACAGACTTTCAAGGATAAAACAAATCATAGAAGGTCTAGGCAATGAAAATGACTCAAATTGATACATGACTTCTCAGAGGAAAGTGTATCGGATATACCATAACACCCTCTCGGACAATATACAATTGTCAGATTTTCCTACTAGAGTCGTTGGCAAATGTTCAAATGAATCATATCGAGCATGCTCAGGGAAAAAGATTCAAGTTCATTTGCAATCTCTCCACATACCAGAACGTCAGGGATGTATCATAAGTTCTGACGGACCGTCAACTACTGTCGATTCATCCAATTAGGATCGTAGGCAATTGATGAAAAAGATCATACCGAGCTTGCTCAATAGGGTGGGCCGAAAAACCAAAATTTTTGAAATCCGGAACGTAATAGTGCGGAAAAGACGGTCTGGAGAAACACAAATCGAATGAAAAAAAGATCATTCAAATCGGTCAACATTTGACCCTCGCGCATCGAGCTTGAAGTTTTTCAGTTTTTACAATATTTAGCGAATGCTATATATTTAGTCGGAAAAATTTATATTTCACTATTCAGTGTGAGGAAATAATTGTTGAGTATATAAAAGAGTTTGCAATCCCTCATAACTCCGCAGGAGAGCTTCAGATCATAAAATGCCAAAGGATAAATCGAATGAATTTTCGTGAGGATTGGGCTCCTGAAAAAATTTTAATTATTTTAAAATCATCTTGCATACAATATACAAGTTCTTGCTCGTGCAGCTCTTGGCTCGACTTGAATATCTCAAGTGACTCAAAACTCACCACGGGAAGGTAGCTACACTTCGAGTTCCGCCCACACCCTTCCCAACCAACCATCCAAAAAGGGCATACATGTTTTTTTTTTTATTTTTATGTTTTTTATTTTTTCACAAGGGCATACATAGCATACATATTATTGAATATGTAATGGTTTATTGTCAATTAAAAGTGATCTTCCACTCCTAAACAGGGAATTGTGCCTTGTTAGAGAACGGAGGCATGCTTTTTCTGGACATCAAAGTGGTTCAGATAAAACCATCCCTATTCTTATACCCAACAACTCTTCCTGCTGCCTCTGTCACCAACTCAACACAGCGCCCAACTGATTGAGTATGGCAAGGGAATCCTTTGACATCCCAATCTGGGATAGATGTAGATTCTATCTGCGAGGTTATGGATTCAGTTGAGACATAGCGTAAAAGGGATGGCGAAGCCGGTTCAGTGTAGTTCCAGTCGATACATTGTGAATAGTCTGTCGCAGCAAAGTTGATTTGTGGGATCAAAAAATCACGAACTGGCTTCTTTTGCTTTGGATTTGCTGTTCTTGCCTCAATTATTTTTTTCAGGCCAAGTTCTCTAATATCTCTCCTGTCATCCATTGCCATTGATAAGAGTAAGTTCTCTGGATGAGCGGAATACGCGTTGCGTTGGATAACAGGATCTATAATTTGGAAGAGATTTTCAGTTTCAAGTACCTTGAGGTTTCGATAACCTTGAACACATGTTTAGGCCCGTCTAGGATAGAACTGTTCTTCTTGATGGCGAACCATGCAGGCATATAACAAGTAAGTATGAACCTCACTATCTTCATCAGTTCATTGGATGGATTGGTTGTTGATATGTATAACCTGAGAGTTCGATTTGCTAAGTTGTTTGAAAATTTCCTCATCAAGAGATGGGATGTCACAATTAATGCTATCGAACTCAACGACAGGTAAACTTTCGCAACCCACAAGACATTTACCAATTGGACCAGAAAACGATTTTGGACCTGTAGTTTGGCCATCTAAATGCTCAAATAAATGTCTTAATGGAAACGCATTAAAATGTAACAAGCAAATGATCCATTGGAGTGGTCTTCTGAGAATCATTTCTATATTGTGAATTACACCATTCTTCCATCCAGTATTAGTTGCTGTTCCATCACAACCAATTACATCTAAGTCCTCGAGAGAAATGTTACATTCATTTAGATGTGACATAATGCTATCAGTAATATTTCTTCCAGAGCCTGACATTGGAGACACATGACTGATGTAATTAGACCCTGGCTCTTGGATCAATGAAATGTGTTCCTCTTTCACCAGCCTGCGAAAGTTCTTGGCATGCATTGTTTCAACAACCAGAGTATCATCTTTTCTGCCATCAAAGTATAACCCTCGAACGATAGTTTCAATACTATTCTGTAAGTTGGATCTTACACGTGTCTTTTCTCTCCTCAATTTATTCTTGTCAATAACGGGTGATTTGTCAGATTCATTCATAATTCCTATATCCTTAAGAACACTCGAGGTGATTGCTACTGTTGCCCTGTCAGAAATTCCGTACCTATCGCTCACTAACGCAGTCGATTTGAGTGGAATCCTCATCTGTGTGCTTGTTGATGGCTTATATTTTTTTGCAGGGACAAAAGTTTCATCTCCGCGATTCTCTTCAGATTCAGGCTGTCGGTGTTCGACTTTTGCTGAAGTCGGTTTAAGAGAACTATCGTGCAAGTCTATTTCATCTGAGTTCATGACATGAAATTGGCACGAAGATTCTGACCTTTTTCCATCGAAGTGAGTGAGTTCTCGCTCTTGCCTCAGAAGTCTTTTGGTAAGTCTCGTAGATTCTGTTCTGTCAAATTGTCCTATTTTTCCAAATCTCCCATTCCTTTGTCCGTACATAAATCTAATTTCAAGAAATGGAATTTTCTTTGACTTCTCACAATCACAATTAATGGAAATTGGACATGTACAACTTTGAATGCTTTTTTTACAGATGCAGTTCCAAGTCATTGGACCTTTACAGTGTGCTACATCGAAAAGTTGTACAGCTTCCTTCTTGAACTTTCCCAGCTTAACTTTATAACTTTCTTTTTCTTTGTCCCTAGTGTAAGATTTCCGTATTCTGTAACATGAATCGTGGTATGATTTTATCATTCGTACGATTCTTGTTTCTGTAACTATAGGGACAGTTACTAAATCGTACTGAGCCATAATTTTTCGTGCAACTGCTCCAGCTACAGTGGAAAAACTAACTGTTCCGTAATTGACTTCTGAAGCCAGCTTGAATCGTTCTTCGAAACAACATCTCAAAACTTCCTCGTACGTAGGAAGTTGGGAAGTTGGTAGGTCCTTTGGACTCCCGAAAATTGGACAAGAAAATACTTTCCGACCCGTGTGTTTCCTTGGCGCTTCCATCTTTCAATGATGGGAAAGCCTTGGAACTACGAAATGTACTCAATATGATCAGATGGAATTAAGGCCTACTACGCTCTAAATACCGTGAATATCAGTGAAAAAATAACAAAGTTGTTGAGGTAGTAATTTCTGGATCTCTACGAAAAAAAATCAGCAACCGCCAGTATGACCGCTTGCTGAAACAAATGAAGTACTTGCTGGAAAAAACGCAACGCCTCTGCTGTGCTCGTATATTTCTGTGCCGTTCACGTCACGTGAGTGAGGTAAGCAGTCGATCCGAATATCTGAGCAGTACACTTCTGATCAGCGTGTCCACAACGAATACGAGAATCTACGCATACGGTGCACACGCAAAACTTCTACATTGCGTATATGTATGTATGTATGTATATTATATGTATATATATATATATTTATTTATTTATTTATACATTAATCCAACACTATTAACTATGTTTGTATGCTTGACAATCATTTTCTGACACTGAATAATGGAATATAAACTTTTTCGAGAAAATATATTGCATTCGCCAAAAATGGTAAAAACTGAAAAACTTCAAGCTCGATGCGCGAGGGTCAAATGTTGACCGATTTGAATGATCTTTTTTTCATTCGATTTGTGTTCCTCCAGACCGTCTTTTCCGCCCTATTACGTTCCGGATTTCAAGAATTTTGATTTTTCGGCCCACTTTATTGCTCAAGGATGATTATTCAAGTTTATTCGCTATTTCTTTACAAGCAAAAATATAATGAATATGGTATCATAACCCCTAATGAAAAGTCTGCTAGTATCTACTATTCTGCCACCAGAATCGTGAGCAATAATAAAACAAATTATATCAAGCCTACCCAAATAATAGCGAATGGATGAAATATTATCCCTCTTGCGCACCCTGATCTGTAATGATTACACTCAAGCCTGACTAACTGGAGATGTAGTTCATTCTAAAATAACTGTCCCAAATCTTTTAAATTTCTCTTCAGAAAGAAAACAATGAAGAGCTCTCTAATAAGAAAAGGTACATTCAATACGATTTTATTGTTCGTGTAGTTTTGATGAAGAGTATTATATCTAATCACAATTTCTTTGTAGACAGAACCATAGTGGATACGTTCAACATTTTGGCATCCAGCAGAATGTTGTTTCTTCTCTCAGAATTGTAACTAAATGTAAAGGAGACTATACAAAGTCTGTTTAAAGAAAATCGAGCACATGAAATCATCCCTTCTACATACAAATTAGTTTATAACTAGTTTGAAATTATTGTAGTTCAGCTCAACCGAAGTGAGCCTGCACTGGACAATGATTGATACTTCAAATTAATGCGATATCTAAAATCAAGGCTCCAAGTCACAATGTATTCAGAGGTCGTCCAAATTGAAATCATGAAACATTTGTGTTTCTTGATGTCTTTAACCTACTATTATGAATGCTAGTAGTGTCTATTGGCATAATCTGAAACTTAACCCATTAGCGCCTGAACGGACACTTTTTGTTTTCTGATTCCAAAATGTTACTCTGTGCATAATTCCATTGAAAAAAATCCCGGAACCACTCTCCCCTATGTTTTCAAGGGTGCTCTTCTGAATGGAAGTGATCGCAAGTCCGGAAAATGAGTTGTATCATTGGAAGATTGTAAAATGAAAGAAAACGTGATTTTTTGATGACAAAAAAATTTTTGATCAAGTTTTTTTTCCACATTCACATTTTTGTACATACCCAAAACCAAACAAAAAGGTGTCCATTACACCTGAACCAAAAGTCATTGGCCTTACATCATTTTTCGTATGCGTATTCTTCAACTGACGCTGAGCCAAACTTGGTTGCATAAGGTAACTGACCCCATTAGTGAACATTTAAGAACACAAGCACTCTAAATATGAATTATTTCATGAATAATTTCTTTAAAATGAATTTCCACGAGTAAATGAGGTAGATTGAGCATTTCCATTTTCTCTTACCGTGATTTTTTATTCATTTCCTAAGTGATAACCATAAAAATAATGAAATTAATGAAATTTTAACAATACCCTCATTAGTGAACGGGTCGCATGAATTAGTGAACGCTGATTGACCCCATTACTGAACGCGTAGAATCTGAGGCTGCTCAGATGAGTTATTATCACTTTCCTGATGATATTCGAAATATATTCTGTGCACATTCTAATGAGACCTTTTCATAGGTGCTATGCATATTCATCGAACGTATGTAATCGAATGTATGACGGGACGTCAGGCGAACGTCGATTGAATGAATATCGTACATTTCAAATGTACTATGTACGTTCTGAGTATATTTAAAACAGTCTCATTCGTATATTCTATGAACTTTCATGATATGTTCTTCGTATCTCATTCTCAAATTCTACCAACGTTTTTATTTTATATATACTTTGAACTTCTGTTGCTGCCTGAGTTACTTTGGCGAGAAAAATTGAAAATTCCAAGTAGAGTTTATAATTTTACATGTTTATTCCAATCCTTGGAGAAATTTATAGATTGATTGAAAAATTATGCGCATTATAAGAATTCATGAGAAAATTTTCCTAGAGTAGATACCTATGATATGAATTGTTACGTTTATTCGTTCAGTAATAGATTCACCGATCATTTTCGTGTGTGTATTTCTGAACGCGCAATTGTCTAGGTTGGCGACTGACAGTTATTGAAAATAACCCTATATTATCTTGATTTGAATAATATCAATAGATTGGATACATAAAATTGTTCAATGGTCGCATTAATACTATGAAAATGCACAATTGAAAAAATGTCCATTCTTAACTCACCTTGTAAGATTCACGAAGGCAAAGCTCGTTGTGACACTCGGCATGAATCTTTATTTATTTCGTGAATTACATTTTTCTTTCTTCCATTTGTTTTCGCATTAATCACGAACAATAATGTTTGAAGATTGGAATAATCTTAACAGCACGTAATAGGTAAACACTTCTTGTTCGTAAAATAGGTTTTATTATCTCGAGTTTCACTGAAGGGGTCGCGTTCGCTAATGGGGTCAGTTACCTTACAAATTTTATTAAAGTCGATAAAGCTCGAAAGTCGAGGAAGTTGGGAACGCTCTTTTCAAACTTTCATGATTTCCTCCTCGAAAACTATTGACTCGAAATTGTATAAGGACGAATTTGTCTCAAAATCAGTCAAAGAATATGCTAAAATTTTCTCAGATTTTTTAAACAACTTTTGGAAGATTCAAATTTTCACGATTCTCTGAAAAATAAAAAATTCGATTTGAAAATTCTCAAATATTAGGTTGGTAAGATAATCTTGCGACACTTTTTTTCCAATTAATCTATTTTTTCTAACAACAAAGTTCGAGAACATTCGAGAGTCGTCTATGCGAGATTAATCTGGAACCTTCCATACCGCAGTGTTTATAAACCAGTCAGTTGTTCCGTGCATTCAGTACGAGCAAGAGTGGAACGAAGTGCATTTCGAGCAATCGCGTATTGTGAATTTTTACAAGGGCAGTCTGCAAGAGCTGCAGTCGCTAGTATTTGCAGCGCGTTCAAGTCAGACGCTGTTCATCATTCAACTGTATCTCGTTGGTATCAACGTTCCCGATTAGGCGATACATCTCTTGAAGGCAAACCCAGGTCCGGCAGGAAATCAGCTGTTAACGATGAAAAACTGCGTGCACTTATAAAAGCAAAGCCTAACACGTCGTCACGAGAATTAGCCAACATACTCGGTTGTAGCCACTCCACGATTCTCCAACAGTTACAAGAGATGGGATATGGAAAAGTTGTGTCGTCTTGGATACCACACGATCTTGGCGAATCAAACAAAGCGTCACGGGTGTCTATATGTCTTTCATTCCTGCATCGTCCGAACGGAAAGGATTTTCTTCGAGAAATCGTCACTGGAGATGAAAGTTGGGTGCTCTATGATAACCACACACGCAAGCGACAGTGGCTCCCGAAAGGAGAAAAACCAGAGCCAACCTCTAAACTGCCTCGCGGAGTACGAAGAGTATTACTCTGTTGTTGGTGGGACTCTGAGGGCTTGCTCTATTACGAATCGCTACCAGCTGAAAGCAGGATATCGGCGGAGACTTACACTAGACAACTGCAAAAACTGGCTGAAATTATCAAACTAAAAAGGCGTAGACGTGTCCGAGTTCGACTTCTCCATGGCAACGTTCGACCCCACATAGCTGGGATGACACAAGACTGTATTTCGCAGCTGGGTTGGGAAGTTCTACCACATCCACCGTATGCACCAGACTTGGCTCCTACCGACTACCATCTTCTCCGGCCATTGAAAAATTATTCACAGAATAAGGAATTTAGTGATCGCGCCGATCTCGAAAATGCACTGAACGACTTTTTCAACTCACAACCAAGACAATTTTGGACGGAGGGCGTGCAAAGTTGTACGCTTGTAAGATGACGAGTTGTAGATGCAGAGGAAGCGTACATCACACAATAATATTATATTATGAAAATGATAAAAACTTTTTTTTTTACTTTTTTGCGTGTTGCAAGACTTTCTTACCAACCCAATAATTTGAGCGTATTCTTTGACTTATTCTCAGACATTTGTGTCCCTGAACAATTTCAACCAAAGGTCATAGTTTTTGAGCAAAAAATTGATGAAGTTAAAAGAGAATATTTTCCGTTTAGGGCCCCATTTTGTTCCAACAAGAGTATTTAAAAATAATGGAAGGCCAATGACTTTCAGTTCAGGTGTAATAGACACCCTTTTTTTGGTTTTAGGTTTGTACAAAAATGTAAAAAAGAAAACAAACTTGATGAAAAATTGTTTTTTTTCTTTTTTAAAAACACCACGTTTTTTCCCAATTTTCCAATAACACAACTCATTCTCTGGACTTGCGAACACTTCCATTCGAAAGAGCACCCTTGAACACATAGGGGCCCGTGGTTCCGGGATTTTTTCAATTATCTAATTTTTTTTTATTATTTTTATATTATGCACATAGTAACACTTTGAGATTGGACACCAAAAAGTGTCCGTTCAGGCGCTCATGGGTTAATATGATTCATAAATCAGCAAGACGTCATTGCGATGTTTTACACACCTTGATTTATTCAGGTCATTTCAATATAAATCGTGTCCCCAGTCATTTCAGTCAAACTGAAGTATAATTGATCCTAACTAGTTTCTATGAATAGAATATTGTTTCATGCTTTTGATTTTCTTTGAGAAGACTATAGGTATAATCTGCTCCGCCCCTGTCTGCGAATCATAAGGAAAACATCAACAACAAAGCACTCGACACTGAAGACTCTGAAATATCTGCTATACTTCCGCCTGTACAGAAATTGTGAATGGGCCTAATGATTAACTATACGCTCCATCAATTTCAAGAACTTCACAAACACTGCAGTCATTAAAATTTCACGTTTTTACTTGGAACTGTTGACAGAATCTCAATAATTTCTTATCAATTTCTTGACCAAGATCAAGTAAAAATGTATTTCTCTTTGCTGTAATTCGAAATTAATGGAGGAAAAAACAAGCATGTGGATGAAAGAGTAGAAATATTGGTTGAAGAAGCCGGTCGGATTTTGAATGATAATCGTTATGGGCGTTGTTGAATTGCTGGATAAAGAATTCTTCTCAAGTTTTGGAAAGGAGTTGGACGTGGAGGAAAGAAGAAAGAAATGGAGTTGGTTGAACAATGAGGGCTTATTTTTCATCATATGTCAATAGCAAGGCGAACGGTTTTCTACATTTGTCGAAACAATCGACGGTAATTTTCGATAACTAAAGACTTTGGAACCGATATTTCGGAGAGTACAAGATACTCGAATACAAAGATGAAATTTCATTGATGGCTAGCGGAATGATCAATCTCGTACTAGGTCAGATCGATAACTGAACTATATGCAAGGCCGAGGGCGTTCCGATTACATAGGTAAGTTCACGGAATCAGTTCGCAGCGTTCGGTTTTGAGCGGTAATGGATCTAAATTTTGAATTTTATAACAAGTTCCAGAACATAACCGCCCGTATTGAATGATTAAATTCGAATTCAGGTTTGACACTGGCAGTTTCGCAAGTTTACAATCCGAGACTTGAAACTAGTTAAAACTACTCCCCGTTGGATGATTGCGGGTCTTCCAGGGGGATATTCTTGATACCTGTCCTTGATATCCATTTTATTTATCCTTGGTAGTATCTGCTTCCTCTACGTGGTGGGGAGGATGAGTATCTCACATTAGGGTCTCTTTTTCGGGTGGAATAAACTACTCGAGAGGGAGAATACAAACTGAGAGAAACTAAATCATCCCAAAGCCAGGAACATCGGCAAAAACGGAGGGAGGGCAAGGGAAAACTACCTTCCTTGGCATGTTTTAATATTCCCGAGGAAATGAAATCTGCTCTCGAGTAAAATATTCCGGAGGTAAAATAGCTTCCCGTTCGGATCTCCGGGTGGAGGCTGCTCGAGAGAGCTTCATCAAACAAGATAGAAAACCAAAGAAGATAGTGAAGGAAGAGAACATTCTTCGAATCGGAGCGTGGAATGTTAGATCACTGAGACGAACAGGAAAACTAGAAAATTTGAAATTAGAAATGAATAGGTTGGGTATCGATGTCATAGGAATTAGTGAAATGAGATGGCTGCATGAAGGGGATTCCTGGAGTGGGGATTATAGAATCATTCATACAGGATCCAAGAATGGTCAAACAGGTGTGGGAATTATAATGCATAAAAGGTTAGGGAATAGGATAGAAAATTATTTGCAACATAGCGAACGCGTAATGATGGTGAGAGTTAGAACAAAACCGGTAGACACTGTTATAGTTCATGTATACATGCCCACATCTGCGTACTCAGAGGAAGATATCGAAAAAACGTACGATGAAATAGAAGAAGTGATAGAATAAGTAAAGGGAGAAGAAAATTTAATGATCATAGGCGACTGGAATGCGGTAGTAGGGCAAGGAAAAGAGGGCAACATAATAGGAGATTTTGTGTTGGGAAAAAGAAATGAAAGAGGACAACGTTTAATCGAATTCTGTGAGAGCCATAAAATTGTTATCACCAACACATTGTTCAAAAATCATCCAAGAAGAATTTATACTTGGAAAATGCCAGGAGATACAGCAAGATACTAAATTGGTTACATATTAGTGAAACAAAGATTGAGAAACCAAGTGAAAAGCTGTAAAACTTATCCAGGCACAGATATAGATAGTGATCATCATATGTTGCTGATGAAATGTTCTCGGAAATTCAAAGCTCTGAAGAAGAAAAGGAAAATGCAAAAAAGATGGAATTTGAAGAATCTCAAACAAGAACGAACACAGGAGGCATTCAAAGCGATGTTGGACAAAAAATTGGAGGATCGACAAGAGAAAGACTTGGGAATAGAGAGTAAATGGACAAATATAAAGGGGAAAATAGAACATTGTGCAGATGAAATTTCGGAGAACGATGGATTAGAACCTAAGAAACCATTGATAACAAGAGAAATTCTCGATTTGATTAATGAAAGGATGAAATACAAGAATGAGAGTAGCGAACCCCCACGAAAATATATATATGCAGAGTAAATATGCAATATATATATGAAGAAATATATGTGAAAATATTTATTATTTATATTTCTCATACATTTGAAATGGATTACTTTTGGCCACATTTTATATAAGCCTTGCATATATATATTAAACGTGCTGAATAGATATGAGATGTAAACATCACATACATGTATAATATACATTTTTTCGATTCAGAGGGAAAATAAATCCTCCGAAAAAACATGATGCCACAAAATTGTTGACTAAATGAAGTCGTAAAATCCCCTACTTCAAATACTGACTATTTACATCTTAAAATAGACGATTCCAAGTGGTTAAAAATTTACTCTTGTGAGTACGCGATTGTAAATATTTTTGGGAAGAGAAATCACTCTCAACTTCCCAGGGGATAAACCACGTGGAAAACAACGTTGGAAACAACGTCAAAAACTAGGTTGAAAACAACGTTGGAAACAACGTTGTTTAACATGGTAAAATGGTCCCACCTTGAGAGAGAAGAAAACAACGTTGAAAACAACATTAAAAACAACGTTGAGAACAACGTTGAAAACAACATTAAAAACAACGTTGAGAACAACGTTGAAAACAACATTAAAAACAACGTTGAGAACAACGTTGAAAATGTGACAACAAAAGTTACATTCCTAAATGGGAAAACAAAAAATCGATTTCCCTCGAAATCGAACTTGGATTTTGGAGATCTCAGATCCGACTTCCCTACCTCTTGGCTACGGTTTTGTATGAATGTAGCAGAGCTTAAAAATGTATATGAACTTTGCTTGGATCAAAATCATCTTGGAAAAATATAATTAATCCGATTAACAAAACCCCAGTGAATTCCATTAATTATTACAACAACTGAAAGGTCTGGTTGAATTCCATCTGATTATTCGTCAATGACATGTGGTCAGATTTACAGATGTTTTTGTGTTCTTTTTACGTTCGAATCAACTCCTTGGTACTGGAAACATCGTTCCAAGGATGTAATGCAAGATTTCGCATCTTTACCAGCTGAATATTTCATAATTCGATTGCCAATTCGTTTCGATGAACGATCCAAACTTCCACAACATGACTTTTTTTGAAAAAAAATTTTATTGGCTGTTGCCGAATCTCAACGAGTTTCAGACGAACTATTTACATCCGTATAATGGATCATGAGAAATGATTCAGAAGAATATCATTCTTTAATAATTGTTCAAGTTTCCTAAAAACAATCTTCTCAGATATCCTCTAGAAATGTTATGATCACTTGAAGTTGACTTCAATTATTTCGAGGTTATTCACTGTTTTACCGACGATCAAAGAGGTAACATTTTTTTAATTAATCTGTTCTCTCATTCAATATAGCATGAATCTAAATTATTCAAAGATATATGAGAATTCCTATGGTTGAATAAATTACTCTTGTAAAAATGATTCATATATGGCCCATATATAAACTGTATTTGATTCATATATGGACTTGGTACGAATCATATATGGTCATATATAAATCATATGTGATTCATATATGTGGCATATATGACCATATAAAATTCATATACGATTGTTCAATCCATATCAGGACCAAACATGACCCATATATACGGAACATAACGCCATATATGAAATGTGTATGGCCCATATATGAATGTCTGAAATCATATATGGCCCATATATGAATTATATAGGGGTCATATATGGCCCATATATGAATTATATAGGGGTCATATATGAATCTGTGAAATCATATATGTACCATGTGTGGTCATATATGCCGCATATATGATTCATTTTCACAAGGGTAGATGAAAATTTCACATTTTAGGTGTATAAGAAACATGTAATACGTATTTTAGACACAATTCCAGTAAAAAAATTGTCTGCATCGTGTAGGAGCTTTATTGATTGATCAAAGGTTATTGTTGTAGTAATATTCAATAAGATTCATTGGTTTTTTTTAATTAGATTAATTATTTTATTCCTAGATGATTTTGATTCAAGGAAAGTTCATATACATTTTTAAGCTCTGCTACATTCATACAAAACCGTAGCCAAGAGGGAAGTCGGATCTTAGATCTCAAAAATCCAAGTTCGATTCCGATGAACATCGATTTTTTTTGCTCATTTAGGAATGTAACTTTTGTTGTCACATTTTTAACGTTGTTTCCAACGTTGTTCTCGACGTTGTTTTCAACGTTGTTTTCAACGTTGTTTCCTCTCCTCTCAAGGTGGGACCTTTTTACCATGTTAAACAACATTGTTTTCAACCTAGTTTTCAACGTTGTTTCCAACCTTGTGTTCCACGTGGTTTTTTTTCCCCGGGTTGTCTATTTTCAGATGTGAATAGTCAATATTGGAGGTAGGGTATTTTACGACTTCATTTGGTCAAGAATTTTGTGTCATAATGTTTTTTCAGAGGATTTATTTTCCCTCTGAATTGAAAAAATCTATATTATATATGGATGTGATGTTTACATCTCATATCTATCCAGCATGTTTGATATATATATGCAAGGCTTATATAAAATGTGGCCAAAAGTAATCTATCCCAAATATATGAGAAATATAAATAACAAATATTTTTACATATATTTCTTCATATATATATAACATATTTACTCTGCATATATATATTTCCGTGGGGGAACAAGACCTGCGGACATACAAGGCACTGAGGAATGAAATAATAAGAGAATCAAGGGAGGCAAAATAACGATGGTTGGAGGAAAAATGTCAGGATATAGAAGTAAGATTACATTCAGGGAGAATAGATGAGGGATACCTATATAACAAAAAAAGCTTTCCAAATACATCCAAACAGGACTATTCAAAATTTAATAAAAATGTTATATCTGATGCATTACAAATACATTTGGAATATACAAAATGTATTTTGAATGCATTTCTTCCAATATATTCCAGGTTTTTTTGTAATGCGTGAGTAAGATACTAAAATGGGACCCTTGGAATGCATTTAAAATACAAATAATAATACATTCAGAAAACATAAAATATTGATTTATGTTTACATTTTAAATGTACATTATCACCTTTCCTATTTTAAACAAAGAGCTATACAGAAATTTTAGATCCAACTTTATAAAAGTATTTAATTTACATTTCGGAAGTAAATAATATGCTTCCTTGAAACGCCGTGGAGAGGTTCCAAAAAACATTACATATACATTTCGAATGAAATATTTTGCTTTCCTGAAATGCCGTAAGGAGGTCCCAAAAGTATTATACATACATTTCGAATAAAATATTTTGCTTCCTTGAAACGTTGTAAATAGGTTCCAAAAAGTATTATATATACATTTCGGAAGCAAAAAATATGCTTTCCTGAAACGCCATGAAGAGGTTCCAAAATGTATCATACGTACATTTCGAATAAAATATTTTGCTTTCTTGGAACATTGTAAATAGGTTTCAAAAAAGATGACATATACATTTCGGAAGTAAAAAATATGCTTTCCTGAAACGCCGTGAAGAGGTTCCAAAAAGTATTATACATACATTTCGGATAAAATATTTTTCGTTCTGAAACCTTTCACAAAATAATACTAAAACATTTTATTTGCATTAGAAATCAAAATCTTTTATTTCTATAAAGCTATATTGTTTGATTTATAGGAACTTTTTATTTGTATCTTGAATGACACATTTTGCTCATGAAACACCTTTTGAAAAGCACTACACAAAAGTATTATATTCCCATTTCCAGTCGATTAATTATGCTCTGGCAAAAGTTTGAAAGAAGTTTGAAAGTATCAAATTGCTTTTGCAATTGAACGGTTTCGAATGGATACTTTTTGGAACTTTCCCTGAATGATATTACAGTATTGTTTTACATGCAAAAAAATGAGTAGTTGACACAATTAACCAAGAAATGTTCAAATGTGCTTGCCAAAAATAATTATTGTTTGCACTAACATGGTAATTGTTTCAATTAATCAATTAGTCATCATACATGTTGTTATTATGACTAATTGAGTAGTTGGAACAACTATCATGTTAGTGGAAACAATAATTATCTTTGGCAACCACATGTGAACATTTCTTGATTAATTGTGTCAACAATTATCATATTCATTTTTTTGCACGTAAAACAATATTGTAATATCCTTCAGAAAAATTTCCAAAAAGTATTCATTCAAACCGTTCAATTGCAAGAGCAATTTGATGCTTTCAAAAAATTATTTTCAAAGTTTCACCAGAGCATAATCAATCGACTGGAAAGGGGAATATAATATTTGTGTGGTGCTTTACAAAAGGTGTTTCCTGAGCAAAATGTGTCATTCAAGATACAAATGAAAACTTCCTATAGCTGAAAAAACTGTCCAGTTAGTTGAAATGGTGATTATTTTCGGCGAGCGCTTATTGACTCACGTTGGTTAGTTGTCTCAACTACCCACTTTTGCGTGAAAAGAACTCCAATGTGTGGGTCTCTAAGCTTCCAAGGATCCCCTGTACATTAGGTTTCCAAGTCTTCATAAAAAATCTTAAGAGAATTTTAAGAATATTTCAAGACCTATTACACAAGAGGTCCGCTGGACTTCCGGTAAGATGGCGGCGGGTGAATGACTGGTGCAGAATGAGTGGTAGAGGGAATAAGGGGAGGAAAAGAAGTGTGAGGGTGTGAGAAAAAGAGCAGTGGGTGAAAGTGGAGCAGTGGTCAGGACGGTAAAAATAAGGGGATAGACAGTGTAGGAGTGGAAGAAGAGGAAAAAGAAGGAGGAAAAGAAATCTGACCGGGTGCCAATCGCGTGGGCAACGTGAGATGGAGAAAGAGGAGATGAGGAGAATGGTGGAAGAGGAGCCAGAAGGGGAAATTGAACAGAAGGAGGAAGAATGGGAGAAGAAGATGGAGGAAAAAATAGAAGCGGAGTGTGAAAAGAGGGAAATAAAAGTTCTGGAGGAGTTGATGGAGTTTTGGAGAAGAAATTTGGAGTTGCGGAAGAGAGAAAGAGTGGAGAAGTTGCTGCCGTCAGTGACGGAACCAACAAGCATGGCAACAGATGTCGATGAGGACGACAAAGAAGGGACAGCAAAGCTGCCGGTAAGGAAGGGAGCGAGAGGAGCGACGGTCGAGAGTTATAGATTGGAGGATAAGGGGAAGGAGTGTTATCTACCGGAAGCAGGGAAAGAAGTAGAGGCAGAAGTGGGGAGTAGCATGAGGAAGGAAGAAGAGGAGGAGGGCGAGCGGAGTAAGATGATGGAAGTGGAGGGAGTGCAGGAAACGGCATTGAGGCAGAGGAAGAGGAATGAGGAAGACGGAAGAGGCGGCGAGAAAGAACGTCAGCGAAAGACGGATCGAGTGGTGGAGAAAAACGAAGAAGAGGGAGACGGGCAGAGAGGAGGAAAGAAGACAAAGCCGGAGGAAGAAGGAAGAATCGTGGAAGAGGAGGACTGGAAGGAGGAGAAGAGGAAATTGATGAAGCCAGAAGAAGAATGGGTAGAAAGGGATAGGCAGTGGAGAAGGAAAAATATTATCGTGAGAGGGTGGGGGGCAAAGGAGATTAGGGATAACGGGAGATTGATTGAAATCTCAGAGGAAAGGATGGGAGTAAAGATCGAGGCGAGGGAGGTGGGAAGGATTGGAGCAGAAGGAAAAGATAGGTGGATAAGGATAGAGGACGGAGGGGTGTTAGAAAAGATATGGGATAGAAGAAAGGACATTTTGAAGAGATGGGGAGTTTTTATTGATAGGGATTCAACGGTGGAGGAAAGGATGAAAAGGAAGATGGGGAAAGGGGAAGGAGGGTACACAGGAGAAGGAAAAGGCTGAAGGAAGGAGGAATCGGAGGGAGGAGAGGAAGACGCAGGAAGGAGGAAATGTGGAAGAAAAGTGGTGATTTTTGTTTGGTGAAGAAGTTTTGTTTTTACTTTTTGTGGAAGTATAGGGGGTAAAGTGACAAAGGTGTTTTATTTAAGTAGTGTGGCAATATGAAGAAAAGATTAGGGATTTTTAAGTTTGAGGAAGATGTAGAAGACGGAGTTAAGGTTATTTCAAGAGTTTTGTGTTTGAGTTTCGTTTTTGTTTCCTTTTCTGTTCTAATCTCTCATGAGTCACATGGGACACATGTACGGGTATGATTATAGAAGTCAGTGAATGAATGTGTGAGAGAGATGGTGAGTGAATGAAAGAGCGAGAGGGAAGGAGAGAGCCGGGGGGGGGGGCGGTAGTTACGATGAGACGAGGATTGAGTAGCGAGGCGGGAAGAAGAGAGATGACAGAGACGGAGAGGGGGCGGGGTAGAATAAGGGTAGATATAAGGTTTATACAGATGTTGAGGAGAAGAAATGGTCTGTACGGCGCCTTGAAACATTGTAATGAAGGCGCCATGGAAATAAATAAACATTGTAACGTCCTCGGATAAATGTTTTATTCTTTCATATAATATATGTGTATATATATTCATATATACACAGTATCCATATATACAAATATTCATATATTCATTCAATTTATATCTATATATATTCATTTTAATTATAATAAAATTAATATTTTCATCAAAGATTTATCCTTCTTAAAATAAGGAATCTGTTAAATCGAGAAGAAGAATTCTATGTTATACGTGCGAGAAGTATGCATGATGAAATCATTTTACTCTGTATCGATACTCCGTGAAGAACAGAACAATGGTACGCTGTGTGCACACACGCACGTACGCACACCAATGCGTACCTATACATCTTGGCCCGGAGTGCAACATGACTCTCGAACATAGGTCGACGAAATGGACATAATCATAATAGTGTAGGTCCATTGACAAATCTTTGACGAGTCACCTCTTTTGATTTCTGTACTCCTAATACTTTCTTCCTGATACGAAGCTATGCTCTCTCATTATTAATGATAATTAGCAACAATTCAACATGGTTCTACTTTATAGGAAGATCTTTCCTCCATATTCGATGAAATATTTAATCTTAGATACCTGCATGAAATGAAGACATAGAATCACCTGTGAGGTAATTATCATGTTGAGTGAGAATTACAAAGATAATCAACGAATGATGAGTAACATATAATTTCTTCTTCCATCGTATAATTCTATCGCCTCTATCACAATTTCAGAATGACGCATTTCTTCCCGTTGAATCGAATAATCGGATGTTCGATATTGATGATAATAGGAATATCGATATGGAATTTCACATCGTTGGACCCTGATGAATTCAGCAGGATGAAATTATCTCTGAATTGAATAAATTCAGTAGCTATCAACTGACTATCATTGAAAGCATTACTATCAATCTTATCTATCCGAAATTTCAATTCCAATGAATGATTTTGGGTTGAAGATGTGAGAATCCATATAATAGATTCAGCACTAGGTACTATATAGAATTAATTCATGGCTTTCAAGTCAATGAACCCTTTTACTTGTAATTTCATATTTTCATAAGAGAGTTTTTCATCAAATTTCGAATCATTCACTGGATTCTTATATAATTCATGAATGTATATGTATATTTCCCTTCATTTAGTTTTCACAAATAGATCCGAATCGAATGATTTCAAGATTGATGAGATGAACTGGATGCATGTTTCATTATATGCGTGTATGCTATATTTTTATGTGCAGTTAGATTGGAACGATTTTGAATCCATGCGATTTTGATGTTCGCCCGATTGAATGACATGCATGTTGATATTACATAGTGAATTTTTCTTTTATTAATCAATATTATTTCGAATTCGACTAGAAAAGGTAGGATGAGAATGTTTCTGAATCATACATATAAATTTCTTTTGCGAACTGAATCCCGTACGATTTTTGGTCAGACAGAGGGTCTTTTTTAGAATACTTTTTAATCAATAATAATTTGGCAGTTTTATAATATGTGGTTCATAGATCCCACGGACTGGAATTTCTTTATCCGAATCATCATCGCAAGACCAAACTTCCTGTCGATAAGGTAAAGATTTATCATAAACGGAAACCTGAAGAATATTCCTCAGGTTCCAACATTGGAGGCTTGATAACCAATGTTATGTTTATGTTACTTATAAACATTACACACTCTCTCATGAATTCGAATTTAGTCATCGATGCTGTGCGTGAGAACAATACGGAAGAAGGGATGTATGAGTTATCTAACCAATGTTCTTCAAGAACGACCCCACCTATGGTCTCCACGATATAGAAAAAACGTACAAGAAGATGACGAAGTCGAGAGCACTGACCTTTTGATTCGTCAATGCCTCCCACCACAGGGTGAATTCCAGTCAGTGGGACAATTAGTGGTTTCTAATCAGTCAAATGACCCCACTGACCGACCAAAATCGCCATATTAGGGGTAAACCGAGGTTACTTCCTTGGTACAGAGGAAAACCTCGGGCAGATTCTCGCCGCGACAAAGATAAAACACATCAAACTCATCTTTTCAATCAAACTTTCATTAAATTGCAATTTAGTTTTCAATTTAGTTTCAGTTCAGTTTTAATACAAATTCAGTGCCAATTTTAATCTTTAAGATTCATCTCTTAGGACTCAAATTAGTGGTGAAGTGTTTGTGGTAAAATAAATCACGATGAAGTTCATTGAACCAGAGACAGGAAGACTCTAGGGGCGCACCGATAACACAACAAAAGGTAGAATTAGATCTTATTAACTGTTATATTCCTATTGATGTAAATTCGATGTTTTCTCCACAAGTTTCAGTGTAAAATTTCAATTAAGTAAATTTTGTTATTCCAATAACTAATCTTTTATTCCTACACCTTTGATCATTCCCTTCTCTTCCTCCTCTTACAGCTTCACGACCGAGCCACTTTTCTCGAAAAGTGGTAAATATTGTCGTTAAGGTTGTATTTGATTTTCGAATACATCCTATGCGACAGTGCAACAACTCGTGATTCCTTAAAATCCTATCCGAATCCATTTCACGATTTCCTATTCCCAACAAGAAGATACTGGTCCTGTGGGCACAAGTTTTAGCTCCGAATCCAGTTTCACTTAGGCCTCGCGTTACTCAGAGGCATTCAAGTTAAATTGAAATTTATAAATTGAAACTTAGAAAAATATTCATGCACGTTCGACTCCCGGACGTTACAAACATATACATACATACATACATACATACATACATACACAAGAGGTCCGCTGGAACTCAGAAGCCGAGGCGTTGGAGATCTTCAAGATAATATCATTTAGAGGGTTTTTGAAAAGGTCTGAAATTCTCCATTAGAAATAATCCACTGCTTTTATTATTATATTATTTTATTATTATAGTCACATGAAAACTGTGGAAATTTTTTTTTGCGATCTGCATTTTTTGGCAATATTTTGAAAGCATGCCTGCCCTGTGACCGTATCGTCCAAATGTTGTGGAATTTGGAGCATATCCGATGCGCGAGGTGTTTATTGTACGGTATGAATTTTAAGCGGATCGGAAGTGGGGGAAAAAATGGTAAGCACTAAGGTCCGAAACAAAATTTGAAAATCTCATAAATACTGCTATCATGGGGATATCTTCCTCTCCCACCATCCAATTGTTATGAATTTTTGATCACGGTTCGATGCAGTGTCGACGTCGGTCCAATATCAGTTTCACCCTGATCCTTACAAAAAAGTAGGAGAGAAAATATGTTATCGAAGATCTCAATTTCGCGACCAAGCATGTTTTCGCTTCCTTTTATCTTATTGCAATGAAATTTATATCGCGGTCCAGTTATCGGAAGTCACGGTAATTTTTGGGTAAAAAGTACGTTTGCATGCTAGAGACCGAAACGAGGAAACTTTGTGCCAATCAATTGACAAAGTTTTTTCATATACTAATAGGAGAGGAATGTGAAGAAAAACAATTGTAGAATCTAATGACAATATATTCATCAAAATCGGAGAAAAATCACATTTCGAAAAAGCTGTACTAAATATAATTCCGACGTTGTCGAACATGTCACAATTTTGAACTACGAAATTCCTCTCAAGTGCAGTTTAGAACTATTTAAAATAATACATTTATAAAAATCGAAAACAAAAATCACATTTCAAAAAAGCTCTACTTAATATAATCCTGACGTGGCTGAACACGTAACAATTTCAAACAAAGAAATTCCCCTTGAGTGGAGTTTAGAACTATTTAAAATAATACATTCATCAAAATCGAAAACAAAAATCACATTCCGGAAAAGCTCTACTAAATATAATCCCGACGTGGTCGAACACGTAACAATTTGAATCAAAGAAAGTCCCCTTAAGTGGGATAAAATAAGCTATAAGATATACTATTATTGTTCTTATGAAATGAGAAATATCACAACTTCTCATTATCAGACTTTTCAAACTGAAATTTGTGATAAAATAGATATTTTTGAAATCTTAGAAAATATATGAAAAATGTTTATTCACAAAAAACAACTATTATTGCTCCTCGCTTGAAACCTCCGAATCACTTTCGCACTCATGTTTTTTATCTTTCATCTCTCGTTTACTATTCTCTTCTAATTCTGGGAGTTCACCTTTGGCTTTCATTTTTGAACGCAAATTGCCGATCTTTCTCGCGATGGCCTCATGTATGACTTTTATTGTTGTCCCGGGATAATATTCTCTCACAGCAGCTATTGAACATATGAAACAATATTCAGAGGTAATAATTTGAGCAATGTATATCATGTGGCTGAAGTCTAAATCGTTTATTGAAACAAATCAGTGAACGGACAACGGAATACTCGATTGTTAAAAACTCAAAATCTTGCAGTGCATCCTTCAAACGACGTTTTCAGTTCCTAGCAGTTAATTCGAGAAGAGAAACACCGATGACCGATCAGATTTTGTGAGGTTGAATTTTCGTTTCATTTCAGTAAACAATCTGAACTTCAACGATATTGTCATATCGAAAAGAACAGTAAAAAAAGAGAGTTTTGTCTCATTCAATTCAGCGACTTCCATCATCTCACGTGTGAACTCACTTATGAGAGAGAGACGTTTTTTCATCAAGTGCCCATTTTCTGAATCCCTCCCCGGTCTTTGGTTTTCCACCTTTGATGTTGCTCACAACTAGAATGTGGATTGGAAAAAGTTGCAACAACATATCACCAGCAAATGCTGATGCACTACCTCCCATTGCTGCTTCTTCAGCAGTTTTGTTGACCATGTAAGACGAATCACTATGTATAGGAACTTAAGACATAAATACTCATGACATACAAAAATATCCAAATATAATGCGTTCCTTTTATACATTTGACTACTCGACTAACCTTCAGTTCTGCACTTTCTGAGGCTACATGTTTTTGAGCTTTTTGCCCATGACCAGTGATCACAGCTGGAATGTAAGAGAACAATTATAGATTCTCAAACAACATTCTGATGCCTCAAGGTAGGTGATCGCCTTGTGAATTAGAAAAAATTGAATTTTTTTCCATTTCTGAGAGTTCTTATATATAAAGAATATACTGTGAAAATTGCAGATCGAAATGAGTAATATCAACGGAGTTATAGCACCTATACCGAAAACTTGAACTAAAACGTTAATGGTTAGTTAAAACTCCCCCAACAGAACTCAAGCATCGTAGGTCAGTTTCAGATTCATTTTAAGTTGACATAAGTTCAAAAAAGGTTCATACACCGTTCAAATATCCCTCCCCCTAAACTAAGTTCATGGAACGTTCTTGAGAGCTTCGTATTCTCTTAGGGTTCAAACGCGCTTCTCTCGAAACTACTTTTTTCACATTGCTGACAGATGATCTCCGAAACTACTCGGCCGATTCCAATGTTCTCAGTCTTGTTTTGTTTTGTGAGATGTTCTGTAGGCCAATTCACCACATTCTGCCCAGAAAAGTTGATTATAACATTTTTTAGCAGATAATAGTGAAAAACAGTGCTACTTTGTCTATATTTCTTTCAAACATCCAGCATTGTTTTATTTTTTTTTTCAATTGTGGTGATTTGCCTCGTGAGGGACCTCTCACTTGGACATGACGTGTTTTTTCTTATTTTTCATATGCCCTAATCCTGGGATAATCTGTCAGCCATGGGGCAGCATTTTTTCAGGCCTGAACTTTGGTACCTCCTGGAGAGTTCCACAAAAAAATTCAATGAAACTCAATTATTTTTGCGTTCCATAAGTTCCAAAAAGTTTGATAAAAACCCCATCGTGATATCTTATACAGGACCTGAAAGAGAAATGATTGAAAATGTGGCATTTTAAGCCTCCCAATGTGGTCACCTCTCTTGAATATCAACCTACTAGAATTTCAGTTGGATGAAGTAAAAATCCATTTCATCCCAATAAATTTTTATTCATTTCAAATAAAATTCACTTGAATCAAGTAACATTTCAATCAATGCCATAAGATGTCTGGTAGTTTTATATTCAATTATATACCATTTTTCTGGTTTCACTTTATAAATTCAGAGAAATCAACAAAATACATGTGATAGAAAATGAAATTCCATAATGAACTTACATTCAGCAAGCATCAGCTTCAACCTTTTATTTTCTTCCTCCAATATTTTTTGAGTTCGGGAATCAGCTTTTCGTTCCATCTAAACAAATTTTCGAAATTCTGGACTTACTCAATTCAAAACCAACGTTCAAATTCCAAATTATATGCATTTTTCTCAACTACGGTCAAAAAATCTTATCAGTTCTTATCAAACTGACGAAATTCTGACTCAAATTTGATAGGTTTCAATCGGTTTCAATCGGAATTCTGTTCATTCAATCGAAATGAATGAGATTTTGTAATCAGGAGGCTGCATAATTGATTTCGAACCTCACATAACCCTATACAGTAGGCATTTGATTTTTCTTCGTCTGATTCCTCTTCTCAACTGTTAAACAGGAGGAGAATTCGAAAGAAAAATCGGACAGAAGAAATTGAAACACCAACTGTAACAAATAATAAATAGATTGTACTGAATTCCGCCTCAAAATTACTTTGAAATTTTGCGGGCATTCATGCCACCTAGCATCAGAAATCAACGTGAAAAAATTCTCTTGTCTACCAAAGTGTTATTATTACAAGAGTATCACATGAGTATGGCAATGTGCTGCAATGATCATTCTTGAAACACTGTGTCGTTCTTTAAAGCATGTAGTTTCTCATTCGATATAGTATGTAAGACTACCTCATGTAATATAGTATGTATGTATGTATGTATGTATGTACTACTACACTGTATCGTAGTTAATGAACAGAAGTATACTCACTTTTTTATCCAGAAGTTTTGCCTTATTGGTAATTTTACTATCGTTCTCATCATTACTGTCATTGGATACAGAATTTGAGTTTTGGTCATCATTGCTATCGGATTCAGATTGTAATGGTTCTGTGTTTTCCAACTCTCTCAATTTATCTTTCAGGAAAGCTTGATTCTCTAAAAAAAGTGGAAAATTACCATATGACTTTCAATTTTTCTTTTGAAATATACCAAGTATCGCATATGGCACAATACTTGAGAATAAATTCATACAAAGTTCAACCGCCATTCGACGGATTCACAATGAATTTTTCAGAATTGTTTTTGAATTATGGAATCCGACTATACATATGACAGTATTGAATTGACCCTGGTTAAAAAAATCTATTGATTCTCACCAAATCTCAATAATTCTTGTCAAATCCTATTAAGGTTTGTACAATGTTCTGACCAAATCCTATTCAACGTTTTTCAATGAGACTTAATCAGATTAATACGTTTTCTGCAATGTGATTCTGATTGAATTCTGCCAAATCTGATTGAATCTTGTACAATGTTCTGACCAAATCCTATAAAATTTCACTTGTCCAAATTCCATAGATTCTTTGGACCAGGGGAGATTAGTTGAAGGTTTAACCTGTTGTAACGGCTCAGAAAATTCATCATTTCGAGATGCACATTGTGAAATAATTCCAGGGATGGGCAGCCTTAATTACTTTTTGTACCTGAAGTATTTTCTTCTGCCAGGCACTTTTCTATCTCCATGAGATAGAAATTTTGAATGTAAAATTACAAAGTACTTAGAAAGAAAAAGTACTTCAAGTACAAAAAGTAATTGAGGCTGTCCATCCCTGGGTAATTTTAAGTTGATAAATAACAAAACATCCGAAGATATTTTATAGAATTCTGAAAGATTCTTTACGTAATTTGAAGGATTATTTTCAAGATATCTCATCGTAGATATTTACTAGATTTTCCTATCTCAAAGAGCCAACTACGGAACGATAAAACAAGTTTCTTTTACAAACTTCATCTCATCTGTCTCATCTTGAAATTTTTGGATGCTGAAAAACTTCTTCTCAAAATCATATGAAACTGAAGCTAGTAAACGACCCCTAGCGAACCAGTGCAATAATCAACTTGGAATCCTGCGAAACATTCAAGTGTGGTCTACGACGAAATTGATGTAACTGGTTTGCTGAACTCCATTCGTTAGCTCCAGCTTCATCCAAATCATCGAAATTTGAGGTTTGAAATTTCAAATCCAGATAGATAACGACGGAAAATACCAGCAATTATTTATTTAAATATTTTCGCTTTGCGAAACAATTGTTTTACCGTGTCTTAGTAGAGTGTTTTGGATCAAGGTTCTAGTGATTGCGTCTCTACGATATGTCTCACATAATACTGGAAAAAACCTTTGAGGAAAAAGAAAAAAGAAAAATTTGAAGAATCTCAAAGTGCAGCATCTAGAAGATATCTGCTGGCGTTGAACAAGACATCTTTTACGATTTTCCGAGGAATTTGTCAAACTGTTCTAAAGGAATTATTTTGATTATCTGAAAAGTAATTTGATTTTTCAGTCCAGTCTTCCAAAAGAAAAGCCTATTCCCATGGAAGAAATATCTTATTGTTAGAATTTTAGTGTATCGATGAAAGGAATTCCTGTAACTGTTACCATTATATAACTAGTTATTTATTAAAACTGTAATTACCATTCATAACATATATGAGAGCATATTTCACGTCTCAATATGATGATAATATAGATAATTCACGAATATCTTGGAGATATCATGTTTTCAATTACTGCTAATCAATGATTTTCTGGAATATTCTAGAAGCATTTCTAAAACATGATATACAAATCCAATTTCTAATTCCTGTACAAAATATTTCGATATTATTCTCAGTCAATGCGTAGATCTATTAAGAAGAATTTTTCAAGAATGTTATGAATATTTCGAGTATAATGAACTAAGTTTGGGAAACTTACCATGTACAAACAGCACGTCAGTCATACGCAACCCATCCACTATATTCAGGAAGTCTCCCCACACGCCATTCAACGACTTCTGTTTCCCGGTCTTCAGCATTTGTGATTTTCCACTTTTCGAAATCAAACTGTTTCACCCAGCTCAAGTCAGGGACGATGCTTGATTTTCCATCATCTGTCCCTCCTTTCCATCGCACAAGGGCTTTCAGTTTGTCTGTTTGTTTATCGCCGTGTGATTTTACATTTTTCCCCCTTTCTTTTCAGAAGGTTCTTTTTCCGTTTTTCTGGTCAACATTTCGATCAACTGAACACACACAATTAAAAATAAAATATTCCTAAATAACTTGGTCAATGTTCTCTATTATTATCGAATGAACAATCAGTAAGAGATTAAATTAGATCAATCATTCACGTTTGGTAATCTGCGGTAATCCATGTAACGCTTGTGCAGCACGGAGGTATACAGACGCAAAGAACACTGGTTGGCTGTTGCGGGAAGATGGCGTATTCCTAAGGTGATGCCAGCACCGCTAGCACGCTCACTCGTGTTGCGAATTCGTCAACTAACATACGTAAGCGCTTTTGTCGGTGAACCGCTCATCGATCAAAGCCCTTACATGTGTTGGTGCGTAATGCTACACTGCAGTCACTGTGATATGATCAGCGATGCCAGCATTTGGTCGACCGAGTCGATTTACCCTCCCCATCTGACCATTTCTCGTCCCCACCATTCCAGCCGGGAGTACGGACACATTGAAACCCGTATTCATGTGATTCGGAACCGGTCGGTTCACTTCGAGTCAGCTCGGACAATCGAGAGAGAACCAACTATCCGTCGGTCTTTGTCTTCTCAATATGTTTTACGATCGGCTAACTCCGTGCAAGATCGGAAAAAATTTAAAGCCCACGCGGTCGACTTACCGAAAAGTTTCACCGCTTTTTCTTTTCCAAGCGACAATTTTATTGTAATCAGTATCGAACTGACTTACCCGGCACCCCGGGCAATTCTCGGCCGGGGCCCTTCGATATTTTTTTCGTTTTTTTTTCAAATCAAGAGCCAGTTCAATACTGATTATTAAATTATCACGATGAAATATAAATTTGATGCATAGCATCATTCAATTGAATTAAAATCGAATATGAGTAAATAATTTTTCAATTATTATTTATTTTTCATAGATTTTATAAGATTATTGGTTATTCTTATGACTGATTATGAAGCTTTCAAGAACTCCTATATGTATTGTATAAAAATTTTCTAATAGTTGCGTATTTCTAATCATTATTTTAAATCTTGATGATTTTTCAATGAATTTCATTAGAATTGTCAATCAATCGATGGTTGAAAAATTCTAAGATAGTTTGGGGATCTATGATAAATGTCCTGCGGTGAATTCCATAATTTTCCCTGATAAATTAATTTTCAGAGATCACTATGATATTCCAGTAATGAGGATAATCAAATCAACATCGATTATCAGATGTTGATCAACATCAAAATAATAAGACTGAATATTCAATTGATTGAGTGCAAATTATTTTCAATGGACTGAATAATTAGATTTGAGCATTCAAATAGATATTTCATCATTTCACGCATTATCAGTCTCTTTCCTTCGCTGCATTACTTCATAGACGTGATATGTGGATCGAAATATTACAAGACCCCATAGCCTAGCGGCAAAAGACATGTTTCTTGCGGAAGAACTGTCGGGTTCGATTCTGTGTGGAGACATTTCATTTTTTTTTTGTCATCTCTCTGGTGAATAATTAAATTTCACATCCGATTATTATTTTTTATGTCATTACATCGTCATGTTATCAATAATCCTGATCTTTCGGAATGCACTTGCGGATTCGACCAAGTACAGGTCCGAGTCGATTGGAAATTTCCCAAATATTCGTGTCCATGAGATATACACAGTAAAAAATTTTTCGTCAAATTCAACACACAAGCGAATGTTAACCATTTTTCTTCACACTCAACGTGTGTTGATTCCAGAGTGACACTCACAAAGTGTTAATCTGAACTCGAATAACATTTTAATGTGTTGAAAATGAATCGATCGAACAGCATTTGATCAGTGTGTTCAATGAACACACAAAAGTGTTAAATATTCAACACTCGAATTTTAACACGTAGTTAAATATTCAACACTTGAATTTTGACACGTAGTTAAATATTCAACACTTGAATTTTGACACGTACTTTTTTTTTACACAATGACGGAATTTCTTTTTACTGTGTAGACCGATCGATGCAGAATCTTCTGAGATGAGGAATTAATAGCACTTCAGAGGAACGTTTTTGAAGAAGTGTACTTGCAAATTCCATCAATTCCTGTGACGAATTGATGGAAAAAATTTCAGAAACTTGTGTCCATCGAATAAAGACCCATCGATTTGCAATCTACTGAAATGAAAAATGAAATCACTTCGGAGGAATGTTTTTAAAAAAGTATACTTGCAAATTCCATCGAACCCTTTGACGAATTGATAGAAAAATTTCGAAACTTTGTCTCCGTGGAATATAGACCGATCGATTCTGGATCTCCCCACGGAGAGCAATGGATTCTAAGGAGTATGACAAATATCATGAAGGCTGGAATATTTCATAATATATTTTCGAGTATGAGGACAAGTATCTAGATTATAAGTGTTATGAGTACAAGTATCCATTTATGATGAAGGCGTTTGTTTTGGGTTACCGTCAACCAGTAATATATCAATATAATAACAGCAAGGAAAAAAAGTTAGTGCCTATTATAATATAAGATTATTACAATTACTATCTTCAGTTGCTTGAATTGAGAAAAGAATAATATGAAATCGGAAAAAAAGATATTCCTCAGGACATGAACCCGCCAAGATACCACACGAAGAATCCTTTTTCAAGAGCGAGAATAGAACTCTTCAAGAATTCTTTTCGAACTAGCGAATTCATATAGAGCTCTGGAGTTGACAGTACCATCTACCCCAAAACAAACACCTTCATCATAAATGGATACTTGTACTTATAACACTTATGATCTAGATACTTGTCCTCATACTCGAAAATATATTATGAAATATTCCAACCTTCATGATATTTGTCATACTCCTTAGAATCCATTGCTCTGCGTGAGGGGATTCAGAATCGATCGGTCTATATTCCACGGAGACAAAGTTTCGAAATTTTTTTATCAATTCGTCAAAGGGTTTGATGGAATTTGCAAGTATACTTTTTCAAAAACGTTCCTCCGAAGTGATTTGATTTTTCATCTCATTAGATTTCGAATCGATCGGTCTTTATTCGATGGACACAAATTTTTGAAACTTTTTCATCAATTCGTCACAGGAATTGATGGAATTTGCAAGTACACTCCTTCAAAAACGTTCCTCTGAAGTGCTATTCATTTCTCATTTCAGAAGATTCTGCATCGATCGGTCTACACAGTAAAAAGGAATTCCGTCATTGTGTAAGAAAGAAGTACGTGTCAAAATTCAAGTGTTGAATATTTAACACTTTTGTGTGTTCATTTAACACACTGATCAAATGCTGTTCGATCGATTCATTTTCAACACATTAAAATGTTATTCGAGTTCAAATTAACACTTTGTGAGTGTCACTCTGGAATCAACACACGTTGAGTGTGAAGAAAAATGGTTAACATTCGCTTGTGTGTTGAATTTGACGAAAAATTTTTTACTGTGTATATCTCATGGACACGAATATTTGGGAAATTTCCAATCGACTCGGACCTGTACTTGGTCGAATCCGCAAGTGCATTCCGAAAGATCAGGATTATTGATAACATGACGATGTAATGACATAAAAAATAATAATCGGATGTGAAATTTAATTATTCACCAGAGAGATGACAAAAAAAAAATGAAATGTCTCCACACAGAATCGAACCCGACAGTTCTTCCGCAAGAAACATGTCGTTTGCCGCTAGGCTATGGGGTCTTGTAATATTTCGATCCACATATCACGTCTATGAAGTAATGCAGCGAAGGAAAGAGACTGATAATGCGTGAAATGATGAAATATCTATTTGAATGCTCAAATCTAATTATTCAGTCCATTGAAAATAATTTGCACTCAATCAATTGAATATTCAGTCTTATTATTTTGATGTTGATCAACATCTGATAATCGATGTTGATTTGATTATCCTCATTACTGGAATATCATAGTGATCTCTGAAAATTAATTTATCAGGGAAAATTATGGAATTCACCGCAGGACATTTATCATAGATCCCCAAACTATCTTAGAATTTTTCAACCATCGATTGATTGACAATTCTAATGAAATTCATTGAAAAATCATCAAGATTTAAAATAATGATTAGAAATACGCAACTATTCAAGAATTGGTTTTTTTTCTTTCCTTCCCTGAATAGTATTCCCATCTTGTCTGGGAAAATTGGGAAGCTAATACCGAATTGTCCGAAATTCCCCACGAGTTTTGAACGGAATTGGACCCATCAGGCATCTCTGAACTCTCCCTAGAGGAAATTATGAGCCGACTTCGCGGTCTTGGGCTTTCCACGGAGGGAGAAGAGAGAGAATTGCGTGAGCGGCTACAAGCTCATCTGACCCCTATGAGCGACCCCCCAGTCACTTCTCAATCCACCCTTTTGAGTACCCTACCCGGAATCTCGGGACTCTTTGAAGACCCCAAGAACCCCCTCGATAATCGACCCCCATCGCGTGGTTCGTCGTACGCAGAAGACCCCAATGACCATCCGTGGATCGACGCACTCGCCCCGGGAAAATTAGTAGCCCTCCTAGTGGGCCATTCCCTAAACTGCGCGGGAACGGTAGACCAGAAGCGAGATCGGGCCCATCGTGATTACCGACGGGCACAAGGGGACAGAACCATTCGTTGGACCATGGATGATTTGTCCCTGGAATCCAGGCCCTCTGAGCCCGAATCTTTCTCGAGTCTCGCACCCCCCGAATCCGTTCGAAACACATCCGGAAATACTAACTCTCCTTTTGAGCTCTCATCAGGGCGCACCTACGAGTCCACCCATATCAAATCAGCCCCCAACTCCCAACATATTCCCACGTCCCATGCCGGATCGTCCACCACATTTACTACGACGACAACCACTGTCAACGTCGACACCCGCGCCCCCATAACTGCCCCGACCATTCCTGGGCCCCAGAGGCGGATTATTCCCGCCAATATTAGTGACTTTGGGTCGACTGTCGTGCAAGACCCACCTCTGGTCACCCATCCCCAATATTTTTCGACCATCCTCCTCAATCACACGGAAAATTGCAGTGATTTCCCCCAGTTTGCCCCAAGAAACCACCGAATATGGCCCAGGAGGACAATCTTCGACGCAAATCACGCCAACAACCTACATCTCTCAACCGATGGCCACAAGAGTGAGTCATAATGCCCCGACAATCCCCACGACTGCCCCTACTCATGGGCTTCATAGCATTCCCGGCCCTCAATTGACCCAACCCTATGGGTGCTTCAATAATCCCAGCAGTTCGGTACCCGTGACCCAGCACTTATACTCCCATGCCCCGACCCCAGGGACGGTAGCGTCGATCCCTACTCAGCCCTCGTATTTCCAACCGCCAGCCAACTTTTCCCCGATACCGACGTCCCAAGCCCCGAACAACCTACACGTCACCCCCCATTGGCAACAACTAGCCCATTTGCTACCCCCGGTCACCTCCCAGTATGCCCTGACCCAGCCCCCCTATTCCTTGCTCCCACACTACCAAGCTACCAGTATCAACACATGGCCCAGTACCCAACCCCCATCCCATATGACCCCATATGTCCCGGCCGGAGCCCATCGCAGCAACCTGGCTGCTATTGCCCTGGATTGGCGTCTGCCCTTCTCGGGACTAGACGGCGATCCTGAGGAATTCCTCTTGAGATTGAATGAATGCCGGGCCATGACCAACTTGTCGGATTTGGAAGTCCTCAACTTGATGCCCACCGTTCTAAAGGATATTGCCCTACAGTGGTTCCGGATCAAGAGAACGTCCTCCACTTCCCTAGATTCCTTTTATAGTTCCTTCCGGTATAGATGTGGTTCCGCGGATTACGAAGGGAAATTGCGCCTACAGGTGCTCATCCGATTTCAAGGGCCGGATGAACCACCCGCAAATTACATCAATTGTGTACAGCTTTTATGGTCGAGCATGCGCAGACCTTATCCTCTGGAAGAACAGCTTTCTGTGGCACTAGATCACATGCGCCCGGAGTATCGCTGCCAGATGATAAGGGCATCATTTAATACATACGAGCAAATGGAAATGCGGGCCCTTGAGGTCGAGCGATCACTCAGGCCCCAGGGAATCCCTATACAACTCCCAACATCCCAACTAGCACTCCCGGAATTGGCTTATAAGCCAAAGAAGACCCCACCGAAAAATTCCCAATCCCTAGCCTCCCTAGAGATTTCCCCTGCCACACCAGCGTCCCAAGGAACCCCAAATCCCCCTAAACGGAAGGACCCCAAGAAAAAACAAACACCCAACCCACCACCTCCCGAGACTCATACACCACAACCTACCTATGCAGCAAAAGCTGCCCTACCGGCCTCTCCGTCACCCAATCCCCGACGATTTGCCTAAGCCAATCAGACCCCACCATCGCCCTCATCTGCCAAACCCCAACCCTTGATGACTATTCCCGTGCCCCTGGGGTATGTACCCCATAGTTCCCCTAGAAACTCCCCACACAATTCCCCACGACCCACCCGGAGGGTTCCGGACTCAACCCTGAACGCATCAATAGAATGTTGACGCTGCGGGGGGCGCGGACATTTCTCAAAACAATGTCCCACCCCTCGTGGCTTCAATTACTCTCCCAAAAGGAAGGACGAGGGAAACTGAACAGAGGAACGGTGAGTAGGGTCCACCCAACCTCTGGTAGCACGCCCTCGTCGACCCTAAAACACCACCCTACCCCCGGACATAGGGTACTCGCCCACCAACCACAACAGAGTACAGAAATGGAAAATACACCCTAAACCTCTACACTTTCGGGATCCCACTGGGATGAAAACCCACCCCTACCCCAACGAGAGCTATACCGGACCACCCTAGATGAGACTCCTAGGGAATTACCATTGGTTCCACCCCCTACCCCAAACCCCTTGGATTCCTTCGATTTATTCTCCGAAACCACCCCTGACCCGAATAATTCCGAAGCGGTTGTGCTTCGAAAACACCTACCCTTCCACCCGACCCCGGACGTTCGGAACTTCGTAGAAAACACCCTCCTCAATGACCGGATGTCCAAACTACCCCAAAAACCGAAACCAATCGAGGGAAATAACCCTTCTCGGAATCCCCCAGGAGTCCCTGCACACCCACCAATAGAGAATAACCCGGAGAGATCGATTCACAGATCCTTATATGAAGACGGATATCCTTATGAAGAATCTATCTCTCCGGAGGAACCCACCCCCTCCTTGACCCTACCCCCCAGAGAAATCGGCCCCTACCGGGAAAAGCGATGTACCAAAACCGCAGAATACCCTGGACACACCCTTCCGAGCGACTTAGTCGCGAATGCACCCCCCAGAATACACCCGTGGTTAGGAACCGATAATTCCCCAGATCCGGGAAGAACACCCGAACTAAGCAACCTGTTCCCGCCATCCCAGTCTCAGCCCGAACACAACCCTCCGAACACAACTCAGGAAACCCCACGAAGGGAACCCAATAGCCACCACCCGAATGACCCGAGCCCTCTAGCCCGAATATACTTGACCATCAGGATCGGCCCCTACGATATTCCTGCCCTCATGGATACAGGCGCATCATGTACCTTTTTTGGTCCTCCTGGACGTGACTCACTGCGGGTTCTCAAAATCCCTGTCAAAAGAGCCTCCTATGGTGCCGTGAAGGTCGCCAATGGGAAAATTGAGCCCATTTCGGAGGAGGCCCAGGTACCAATAGAAATTCTGAACGTCAAAAAGACCTTGACTTGTCGGGTGGTACCGGGCCTAGATATTGATTTCATCCTTGGGTTGGATCCCTTTTACGAATTCGGTTTGGTTCTGGATGGGTTCAATGGCCGTTGGCGTATCGGAGGACAGGGAGAGAACTGGCAGTACTTCACTTCAAGCCCCGAGACCCCAATCCCGCCACCCACCCTCCATGATTTACTACCCTTAAACTCCTCCCAACAAACCCGTTTAGAGAATTTTGTCAAGCAGGAAGTCCCTTAACCGTTCCACTGGTGCTATCTTGTTGACTTCCCACCACATTGATGTCCAGGGACATCTAGGCAAGAAGCGCAGATACTACCCGGTCAGTCCAAAGGTCAGAGAAGAAATGTACGAGGAAGTGGATAGAATGCTGGCCGAAGGAATAGTCGAACCTTCTTCGAGCGATTGGTCAAGTCCGATCGTAATGGTGAAGAAAAGGAAAGTAGAACCCCAAGACGAGGAACTACAACGCATGATCGCTCGGGAAGGGGAGACCAAACCCAAAAGCGAGTACAGGTTCTGCGTGGATTACCGTGAAGTCAACAAGGTAACCAAAAAGGACGCCTATCCCCTTCCCTACATGAGTAGTATTCTGGACAAATTACGTTCGGCCCGGTACATCTCCACAATCGATCTTAGTCAAGCCTATCACCAGATTCCCATGGACCCTCGCTCGAAAGAATTCACGGCTCTTACGGTCCCTGGTCGTGGTTTATTTCAATTCACCCGTATGCCCTATGGCTTGACTAATGCCCCTGCCACCTTCCAACGACTCATGGACAAACTAATTGGTCCCTCCCTAGAGCCCCACACATTTGCGTATTTGGACGATATCATTATCGTCACGGAAACATTTGAGGACCATCTCATCTGGCTAAAGAAAGTATTAGACAGGATAAGAGAAGCCGGGTTGGCCATCAATCCGGAAAAATGCGAATGATGCAAGTCGGAGGTGAGGTACCCCGGCTTTCTGGTCAACCAAAATGGTCTTCAAATGGATCCTAGTAAAATCGAGCCCGTACTGAACCACCCTCCACCCACCAATCTAAAAAGACTTCAGAGATTCCTCGGTATGGCGTCGTGGTACCGACGTTTTATCGAACATTTTGCCACGATCGCCGCCCCGCTCCATAAATTAACCAAGAAAGGTTCAGCGTGGAAGGGGGAAAACGCGGAACAAGAGGCCTCTGAATCTCTGAAGAAGTCCATAGCCTCAGCCCCTATCCTGGTTTGCCCCGATTTTTCTCAGCCCTTCGCCCTCCAAACAGATTCCAGTCTTTAGAGGGGGAGGAGATCCCGATCCCTGACGCCCCTTGAAGGACCTTGATTCCCCGCCCTTCGCTCCCGAGTAACCCCTCGGCCCTGCCCCAAGCCCTCCTATGCCTGCCACCGTCCTGCCCCGCCACTAGCAGTTCCCAGTGACCCCAGGAGAGAACTGCAGTGGAACTCAGTAAGAAACTGCTTGTGCTGAATTCGGAGAAGGCTTTTTTTTCATTTTTTTTGTAGCTCTAAGTACACTTTGGTATACGGGGTTATAATTGCAAAATCGGATGGGGGGGAGACGTGTTTCCGAGGAGGTTAAGCGAAGCGACAGAGAGAAATGTTTGTTGAATACGTGACGTAGATGGCCCGAACGAACCGTGCTGGCACTTGGATATCGGCATCTCAAGTGCTTAGAGCGGGGGGAGTTGTGATGTGACAGATCATCACAAAGAGAGTCGCGGGATGGCACCGCGCACGATCCCTATCGATCGTAATCGTAAACATGCATAACGAGTTAGTTCACTCGTAAGAACACAGCTGTCGCTCGCTTACACGAGAATCGGGAGCACATCTCCTCTCCCTCGCTATTCCTGTCCTCCCCTAATCCCTGTCCTCCTTCTATCTGTTGAGGTTTCCCGTCCCCAAGGAGGCAGCGCCACCTATACCACGGATGCTCGGTAGGATTGGTTCAACGTCAGGAGGCGATATCAGCGCCATCTCGGCCGTTCCAAAATCGACAACCCCCAGGAGACTGGAAATCCCTCGCGGACAACACCATCTCTTCCCAACCCTGGACTAGAGAGAGAGAGAGAGAGAGAGAGCAAGATGAGTCGTCCCCGAGGAGGCCACCCCGTTCCTAGGTTGGCGGAACAACGGCAGAGAGCAACCCGACCACGCTGTACCCCTTCTCCCGGCCCCACCTAAGGAGAGAAAAGGACATAAACACCCGCACCCAGAAGATCTCCAAAAGGCACATGCGCACACTCACCCAACGAGTAGTAAGAAGCCACCACCACCCGAGCGCGCAAGTCGAGCTCGAGAGTGCGCTCCAACGGAAAGTCCCCGACGGGGTTTCGTATATGATCTTGTGAACTCACCCGTCGGTGGAGAAGAAGGAAGCGGCCATGTTGCCTGTCACTTCTTGTGCAACTGAGCCACGGCGACGTTCCAGGATCTTCGCGCGCTGTCGAATTTTGATACGGTGAGTGTGTCATGCCATCGGGGTCCAAATTTGGTTGGAATTTTCTCCCTCGTCCTGTCGAGGAAATCAACCGGTGTCAAGTGCCCGTGCGGTGTTCCCTTCGCGGGATTTTGTGTGGTAACAGCTGTGTTGTTCACGTGGCCTCCTCCACGTGTCCCTCCTTTCTCACATCTTTCCTTCCTGGCCCCTCGTATTTCGACATCGAGCCACCCCCTTCGCCCGTGTTTGTCCTCCCTCGATTAAATTGTATGGTCGCGGTTGCCCTCTAGTTCCCTTTATTATGATTAATGTAAACGGCATAGTCCGTGTATACATGTTCCCTCGCGGCCGCGCCCTCCGTACTCTTTTCTCAGTCCCTGTGTCCCCCAAAGTAAATTGATGACCAAGAGAGTTGTTTGTATTTTTTTTAAGCGCGACGAAGTCGCTGGTTGTGTATAATTTTGACAGATTGTAAAAATATATATACGTGCTCTGGCACGTGGTTTACCCCATTTGGAGTTTGGTTATTTTAGTGAATTAGAATCAACCCACCCCCTCTCCCTGAGCTTATTCCTTTTCCCTTGACCCCTCAACATTGCCGTGAACAAGTGACTTGTTTGTCCTCGATATTTTTCAGGTCCCGCTGTGATATATAAATATTCACGACAGGAGTCGTGAAGGCGCTCAAGGATCCAAGCGCCTTTGTGCATGGTTTCAAGCAATAACCATCACAGCGGACAATGTTTTTCTTATATTTTATGAGTAATTGATCGTTTTGATGCGTATTTGATCGCAAATGTTCATAATTCCAACCATATTTATTCCTATTTGTTATAGATTGCGAGGAAAAAACGCCCAGTAAACGGACAAAATTTTTATGGAAACTTTTCTTAGGATATAGTATACGTATTATGTACATATCGTCCTCCAAATGACAGGAGATCGTAACACGGGAATCGAATTCTGTTAAATAAATATTTTATGAATTGATATTATTCATCATTCTCTATATTTGAACTTTTAATATCATACGATGTGTCATCAAGCAACGAAATAATCGAATGATATTGCGTGTAATGAAAAAGCTTGTGACATGCATTTTTGTCTAGAATGTAGAGTATTTTGAATGATTTTTTTCTCTAAAAACAGATGTTTTTTGAAATTATAATCATTATTCAGATATTCCTGTTTGAATGCATTTCTGAATGTTTTTTTGTTTCATCGGATACTTTTCAAGAATAGCAAATTGAATAATACTTTGATCGAACTGGAATTGTCTGGTATATTTATCGATAATCCATGTCGTAATTACACCTCAATAATACCGTTACCGAAATTGAACTTGATTCGTACGAAAAATATAAGAAAATTTGATATGTTTTTTTAATGATTGGGTATAGGGAATTTGTACCCAATTCATACCGAATTCGTGCTGGATCAATACTAAATGATTGAAAATCTTTCGGTAACCATACTTCATGGGTATAAAAATTCCACAAGCATACGGTATGTTGTTAGTTCACTCTTAACGCCATTCTATATTTTACTAAATTATCACTACATTCATACTGATTGCATGCTATACCAAAATTATCCAACAAAATTGCAATAGTTTGAAATTATAATACATACTGAAGAGGCAAAGGATTCGACAAATAACTGTTTAAGGTATGAAATTTTCAGGTACTCTCTAAATCTGGGAGAGTGAAAAATCACGCGTTTCACTCCACTAAGTCTCAGAAGTGAGCCGATCCGCTTCGAGTGGGATTTTCACTCGTTTCAAGTGGACTCGCACCCTTTTAGAGTGAAAACTTCACTCTAGAATTTGAGTGGATGTAAGTTTCTAACCTCAAACCTTACACTATTACTCTAAAAGAGTGGAAATTTCGACAGGCTCACTTCTGGCTGGCTAAAGAGTGAGATCTCACTCCAAAAATTTTAGAGAGTAGGATATAGGAAAAAGTATTGCTTATGAATGAAACAACTTATTGTGCACATTATCTTCCTCGAGAAATACATTTTTGTCATAATGTGAGAATTAATACAGTACTGTCCGTGGTTATCAGGGAGTCAAGAAAACTAGGGACCGTGACTCCAGAAGCGCAATCCGCAAATCAAAATGAATCACCGTTGAATAATCAACCCTCTATCTCTCATAGCAGCTCTCCGAGCACTTCAATGGATATTGATTCTTCACCTTCACTAATAATTATGGTGAGCAAACCTGAGGAAAGCGAATGTATTTCTCTCTATATCCGATTCAGTGAGAAATACTGACAATCAGTAGGAGAATTAGCACGGATTCACCGATGAAATTCACCGATTCTCGGTATTTTCTCCACTGATTTGGATTCACAGAGTATACGTCATGTATTCACAGAGTACAGTCGATTCAATACCAACCCTTGATAAACATTTTCCTTTGTATTTCTTTGAATTACTCTGACCTAGAGTTCCTGCTCGAGAAATTATATGTAATTTTTTTTCAAGAATTTCTCGAAATAACTTTCATTCTCTCACTCCTCATTTCTCGAGAAATTCTTGAAAAATCCTTGAGAAACACGGAGTCGGAAAATCAAAGTTATCTCGAGAAATTCTTGGAAAAACTGAACCTCTTTGAATATATTTTCTTGCTTTCAATAATTGCTGAATTCCGCGATTTTCTGTGAATAATTTTGAACAAGCTTTAAAACTTTCAAGAACTCTAAAATGGATAGAAAAGTGTTTCAAGTTCCCGTACTCCACAACCACCGATCCTCCCCCTAGGACTTCGGTGGACTGGAGGTGGAGAATTGGTGGAGAAATAGGAGCCGTGGAAACAAGGGAGAAATAAAGGGACAGTCTCCGTTGAAGCAACGGAGATGCGACGGAGAAATATCAACCTCCTGTATTTTCCATAAAATTCATATTGGTGGTGTGATATATTCAGATTTTGTTATATAAGCCCACCGTAATGAATTTCATTGGAAATACAGAGGGCGGACATTTCTCCGTCGCCTCTCCGTTGCCTCAACGGAGACTCTTCCTCATTTCTTCTTCATTTCCACGGCTTCCATTTCTCCACCAATTCTCCACCTCCAGTCCAGCGAAGTCCTAAGTGCAGGATCGGTGGTTGTGCTGTACGGGTTATTCACGGGAATTCTAAATTTTTTATAGAATTCCATTAATTCCCAGGGACAGCATTGAGAAATGTGGTAGAATTCAGCAAAAGAACAAATCTGATGAGTTAGAGAAGTTCAAGAAATTTTTTTTCATTCGGGATAAGAGTGCCTTATTGCAGAAACATCTTGGTACTATAATGCAAATATTCTTCCGCAACCATTGTAGAATTACAGTAGACTCTCGATTTAAGCACCATCTTTGTCTTTCTCTCACATGAGATTGCATCCCAAGTAGAATAAGGACACGGATGGTGCTTAAATCGAGAGTCTACTGTATGTTGATATTATTTCCACATTTCTCATTCCTCTATCTGGATGTATGTGATTGAATATGAATTATTATCTACAATCATGTAATTTTTCACAATTTTCGACATGTATAATCATGAATCATAATGATTTCTCTTTGTAGACTATGCAATATCTCCCCCCGAAACGTATTTCGGAAGAAGGTGAGGATGATGAATTCTTCTGTGAGGCATTTGATTCAAGCGACGATAGATTTAGCGATTCTTCGACACAAACTGATAACACAATGAATAGTGAAGAAAGTTGCGATGAAGTTGAAAATGAATTCAATACCGTAGAGAAGGTTTGTTGGCATTTCCAAATAACTTAGTGTATCCGTTAAAATTTAATACCAAGCTATTGATGGAACTCATAGAATATGGTACAAAAAATATTGTTCATTGAATTGTGCATAGGTTTTGCCACATAAGTGATTGATATTATTCAAAATATATTCTTCTATGAAAGATTATCGTCATACGAAGAAGAATTTAGGATATCATATTATCATTCGCTGGTTTCTTATGCACAGAATTTTGAGTTCTGAAATTGAAGAATATGAACAACGCCTGAACGACTTTATCTCAACTCGCATGAGCTCGCGTATTTTTATTCAACTGAGAAAAAACCCTTTTATTCTATCCTAAACTTGAATTACCAATACTTTGAGTTGAGATAGAGTGAAGGAAGCGTTTTATAGTTGGAACGAAATACGTATGCTTACACATATGGAGATAAAGTCATTCGGCATCAGAATTGGAAGTAATTCAATTGAAAGTCAATTGAGATTCATTTCAATTGATGATTAAATTTGATTCTCAATTAAAACGTTTCTAAATTAGCAATTGAATTTTCTCCTTATTAACAATGGAATTGAATTTCAAATTGTATTTCTCTCAATTCACCACTAAATTTGATAGTCAATTAAAATTTTTTTTAAATTAGTAATTGAATTCTATTCTCAATTGAATTTTTGAATCGACAACTAAATTTGATTCTCAATTGGAGTCTTTTTCAATTAAATCAACTTGTGAATTGAAGGACACAACTGATAATTGAAATTTAATTGTCGATCGAAAAAAATTACAATTAAGAATTGGATTGAGTTTTTCATTGAAACAGATTCCAATTGAGAATTGAATTGTAAAAGGTCATTGTGTTATTCTCCAATTATTCAATTTACACCCCTGCTCGGAATTATCAGAATATGCATTGAGTGCCCCATCCCCAATTTTTTTGAATATATTTTAACTGTTATAATTCTGTTCCTGATAAATCATTCGACATTCACTGAATATCTTTCAATTCAGGTTGAGACTGATGGGAACGAAGGAACTTTCAAACATACTGAACAAATAAAATCTCCGAAAGAAGACAGTGCACTTGCAGGAAACTTTGAAGATACATACCATGAAGAATGTTATCAAGATACTACATCACTGGGATTAAAATACTCTATGTTGGTGCACGTTTTGCGTGTGAAATATAATTTGGGTAAAGCTATTGTCGATAGTATTAGTGAGATACTCAACGATTCATCCATGTGTATTCTCGGCAAAGAAATCCTACCTAAAGATTCTCGTAAATTAACAAATCTTTTCAAACCTTATTCATCTTCCACTCAAAAACACCAATTATGTCACGACTGTGGAGCATATACTGGCATTTTACAAAAATCAAAGCAAAGCTACGTGTGTGCAGTTTGTAATTGCACAAACAATCTGAAAATTAATGAAGATAAATATGATTTTTTCTTATATATGTCTCTGTCTGAGCAATTGACAGATTTATTCGAAAATCATATGAGAGGTCAAGAATTGTGTAAGCCACAAGAAGATAAAGCTCAACGACATCTTTTACATGGCGTGACAGATGGTATTGCTTTTAAGGCAATACAAACAAAATTCAATCCCAGTGAAGATCACATAACTCTTAATTTTAGTTGTGATGGGATTTCAGTTTTCAAATCTTCTGGTTCCTCACTGTGGCCTTTATTATGTACCATAAATGAATTCGACTCATATGAAGAGGAAGCATATTCTTTTGCCTGCCCTATGGTATGGTGTAGATAAAAAGAAACCAGACATGAATCAATATTTGATACCGTTTGTGGAGGAATGTATTAAATTGTCCCACTATGGATTCACTTATCATAAGAATGGTGAAGAAAATATTTGCAAAGTAAGCACCATACTATGTATTGCTGATTCGGTTGCTAGGCCTCTACTATTAAACTCCCAACAATTCAATGGTAGATACGGTTGCAGCGTTTGTTTACATGAGGGTGAACAGGTGCAAAAGGGTGATGGGACAGTGAGAATTTATCCTTACAAATGTGTTGAAAAAAGGACGATGGTTGATACACTAAAACATGCAGAATTAGCTTCTCAAAAGACTAAGGAACCTTGGCATCATTTGGGTATTCAAAGGCTTCACGATCCTTGGAGATATTCCTGATTTTGATGTCATAAAATCTGTTGTTCCAGAATACATGCATTGTGCGATTCTTGGAGTTATCAGATATTTTTCTAATTTGTGGTTGGACAGTAGCAATCATCATGCATCTTTCTACATTGGCCTTCATACTGTCGATGTGAATAGGCGATTACATTTAATCAAACCCCCTACTTTCATTTCTCGCACACCACGAGCGATAGAAACTCGTAAATTCTGGAGAGCCCATGAGTGGTACGCGTGGCTACTTTACTTCAGTATACCCGTCTTGAAAAATATACTACCAAATCAGTTTCTTTCACATTGGATGCTTTCAGTGGAAGCGATGTTTCTATTACTCCAAGAATCTGTGACTAAATCCCAAGTTTATGACGCTGCTGAATTATTGGCACAATTTAGTCGGGGAGTCGAAAAATTATATGGTAAAGTGCATTGCACTTTCAATTTACATTTGTGTCAGCATCTTCCAGGAAGTGTATTAGATTGGGGTCCACTATGGGCACACTCGGCATTTATTTATGAAGATTATAATCAGACCCTACTCACGGCCATTCACTCCTCGAAAAACGTATTACAACAGGTGGCAACTAATATTCTCACTACTCGTTCTATCCCAGCTGTTAAGCTATCTATCGCAGATGAACATAAACTGCAAATGAGTGTATTTGAAACCACCAATCATCGGTATATTCAACAGGCAATCACGTCAGATTCAGAAGGTGATAACTTGACAATTCTTTCACCATATACAGACAGTATCCACGATGATCATCGCTTAGCTCTGGTTTCTTCTAGTGTAGATGTGATGGGAGAAGAAAAAGTTGTATATTCCAATCGTATTGTACTCAACAGAGATATATTGCATTCAAAATCTCATAAGCTTGTTAAAAAGAGGAATAGTTATACGGTCCTCTTGAAATCTGGAAAGGTTTTTTCCATCGGTAAATTTCTGGTACTCAGAGACAATTGCTATGCAGTTGGAAAATGTTATTTACCAAACAGATCTATAAGGTTAAGTTTTGGGGAAAGGGAAAAACCCACCCCATATACACTGTCTCAACAAAGACATCGAGCCCATGAGCGCCTTCTCTGTGATGGAAATATATTCCGAAGTAGTATTTATAAATTGCCCTCATCTTCCAATTAATCTCGCCTGTGTTCCGCCAAATCGCTGTGAAGTGCTTGCATAAATGGAAACAAAATCACTATTCCAACTTAGACAAATTCGATTGGTATTATTGATAGGAATATTGAGTATTAATTTTTGTATATTCCATTGCATTTTGATTCAGACGATCAATCCATTTCAATATATATGTATATATAATGTATGTACATTTCAATGTGATTATTAATAACCATTACTCATTTTTTGTATTCGGACAATTTCACTTGAAAAAAGATGAATCAATTGCCTGAAATGGATTTTCACAAACACTTGAACTAAAAAACTTGTTGTAGTCATATATTTATAGTGAAAGTTGATTTCTTCAACCACAATGAATTGGCTAACAGAATAAATTATTAGTTGTTGTAATGAATTAGGTATATGAGCCGTACTATTTCAATTAAGCCAACCAAACCAATAGTCGAAGCATTTTGTCTTTAATTACAATAATTATTGGAATGTAATGAATATTGTCATTTCCTTGCAATGTTAGGAACACATATGAACTTTGAGAATGAATATAAACTATGAAAAAATGTGAAACCTTGGATGTTCAATATATTATCAGATTTTGTCGGTACTCAATATATTTTTAGTGTAATATGAATACTATTTTTTGAATAAAAAAAATATATTTTCCAGAGAATTTTCTATTATACGAGTATACTTGTTTTATGCTCCCATGAAAGCATGCACATATGTCTGCTTTTTATTTCTATTTGCATGTTATTGAAATATATTTGAAATACCATGTAGAGAATGTCATTGAAAAACATTCTGCAGAAATCTATTCTAAATACTTTTTGTGAGTATTTCAATAAATTCATTCTGATGCAAAGTATAACAAATATATTCAGAAAGGTATTCGAAAGAAAAGGATTTTTCAGTCGTCTATTTGAAATACATTTTTGAATGTTTGCTTGGGAATACTTTTTCGAAAAAGGATTTTAAATACTTTTCATGCTGAAAAAATGCATTTTGAAAGCTTTTTTTGTTATTTGGGAACGAAGTGAAGGAGCAAGTGCAAATGAAATTACAGATCCAGGGAGAAAATGTAAGCATGTTGAGATTCGTGGATGACATAGCTGTATTAGCTACGAGTAGTGGTGAGTTAGAAAATACTCTCAACACGATGAAAACAATATTACTAGAAAACTATTGTATAAATATAAATAAGGACAAAACAAAATTCATGATTTGTACAACAGCGAGAACATCAAGAAGAACGAAAATCAAAATAGATGCAGAGACAATTCAGCAAGTCGAAGAGTTTAAATATCTAGGAAGCATAATTACAGAAAACGGTAAAAGCGAAAAAGATATAAAAGCAAGAATAGCACAACGAAAACAGGCTTTCCACCAAAAGAAACAGTTACTATATTCGAAGAATATTAGCTTAGCAGTAAAAAAGAAATTTTTGAAGAGTCACGGTTCAAGCACAGCATCATATGGTTGCGAAACTTGGACAATTGGAAAAACAGACCAACGAAGACTTGAAGCTCTTGAAATGTGGTGTTATAGAAGGATGCTCAGAGTAAAGTGGATAGAGAGAGTGAAAAATGAAGAAGTACTTGAGAAGGTTAATGAAAAAAGAAGTCTTATGAGACAGGTCGTGAAAAGGAGAAGTAATCTGATAGGACACACATTAAGGCATGATAACCGATTGAAAACAATATTGGAAGAAAAAATGAATGGTAAAACTCGAAAAGGTACACCTAGATTAAGTTATATGAAGCAAATTATACAAGATAAGGGATGTAGTAGATATGCAGGAATTAAACGGTTAGCGGATAGTAGGCAGGGTTGGAGGATTCCATTAAACCAGTCATAAGACTGATTACTTCATTATGATGATAAGGGGCACGTCATTTCACCCTCGAGAGTATCGGTTGGTACAACATGTGATTGCTGTTGAATAACTGGCTTTGAGATACATTCTATCGCTGTCCTCACGTTTTTGGGTAAATCTGGTATTTCACTGCGTTCTTCTAACGTAGGTTTGAACAGACTAGCTGCTAATTTTTTGATGGAATCACGTCGAGGAATTTCCAAGGCATTCTTGGAATGTTGATGAAGAATGTGAGCATTTGAAGTACTTATATCCAACATCCTATAAAACACAGCCATAGGCCAACGCCTTGTTCGACGAGTTGCACAGTAGATTGCACATTTGAGATCCATAGAGTCTACTACCCCTTTTGTTAAATTATAAGATGATTTGAATTCTGGTAAATTATTATCTTCATAATAAACATTTTTCTGCATTGATGAAATTAAAATTACCACCTTGTTGTGACGAGCCCGTCGAAGTTGAGGTGTTGTGACGGACTCGTCAGGAAATCCAGTAACCTGCAACGAATAAATAAAATTAATACAACGTTCTTAAGATGTGTAATATGGAAACGACACAACCTTACCGTAACCACATTACTGGCGATGGGGTACACTCTTGCTCCCTCGTCTCACCAGTCGTTATAGATAAACCTGTAAATAGAATAGCGGTTAGAAAAAGGGGTTGAATAAGTCGAGGTAATTGAATGAAGACAAAGTTAGCATACCTTCCGTAGTCACCATCCAGTCCAGTGCTGGTGGCCCGAGGGAAACTTAATCTGAAAAATAAAGTGAATTAATAAAAAGACATTGAAGAGTGAATTGAAGATACGTTTCTTACCACACGGAGGCCCAAATAGTCACCTGTAAGTAACAATATTTTTAGATTAAAAGCGTGAATAGGATAATAAGTATTGTACATATAAACGATAGCTTACCTGGAAATAAATGATCGCTAGGAAGATTTCCGGGTGATTTTGGCTCTAGAAAACACTTTTCTCCACCAGAAAGAAAGTTTATACACAACTCTCGCGATATTATACTTCCGAAAAACCCGACGCGAAAGGGATGACAGGTTATAAACAAACCTGGTCATCCATATTGTTTTTCGCGAAAACTCACCGCGCAGGTGCAGGATGTGCGTAGAGCGATCATCAAACGAGACAATCGATACTATCGAGGCCGACCCTAGTTTACGCGGCAACCGATAGGTGTCGGAGTCGCCCGTGACTCGAAATTAATTCAAACCAGGAATAAAACGAGGTACCCGAGAGGCAGTGATGCCAGGAAAAACGGTGCGGACCGAAAAATCAGCCCCTCCATTGTTCACACAATAACACGTTCGTATACGTGTGACTCACATGTATACGAAAGTTTCATCGTGTGCGCGGTAGAGGGGCTGATTTTTCGGTCCACACCGTCTTTCCTGGCATCACTGCCGAGAGGTGTTCTTCACTTCACTATCCCGATCATAAATCCGCATCAAACGATGATCTTGCGAGGTGAAAAAATTGCTCCACTAAGCAAAGCGATAGTTGAAGTCCGTTGGGTGCGTGCATCCAACGTCAGCTAGACTTTGTTTTAGGGCCGGGGGTGGTCAGCTGGAAAGAAACCACTACCTTAGAGTAAATGCTGGTTCGGGCACTATATGACGGGGATGGTAATAATACTCCTACGTTATTAGGGGCAAAATCCAGCCCATGGGGTTAGATAGCAGCCACCCTCTCACAGCTGAAAATACTGTGGAAAGACACATGATCTAAACTTTCCGTTAGATCTTGGACGGATTCCTTCCGAATCTCTCAGGGCTCTCAGTAGCCAATTAGCTTTCAGGATCTCTTGATCTGCGACGTGATTGGTCTCCTTCCGAGACGCACGTTCGCCTTGTCATTGGCCGAAGTCTAGTTTGTCACTAGGATAACTCTAGACTTTCGAGCCACGCGATTGGTCCGCGAGTAATCGGTCGTTTACAATCGCCGCGCGCATCATTCCGTTGGAACCGCGCCTTGTAGAGTCACCGCGTAAGAGTCAATACGCCTTGTTTCCGTTAGAATCAGCCGAATTTCCAACCAAATAACGTCTTCGCGCAGAACACGTGTGCACACGCTAGGAATAGTCGACTTAGGGTTCTTAACTTATTAAAATTTCCTAGTTTATATGATATTGTCAAATCTTACCTTACTTTTGTCTTTGTTTATACGCGAACTGACCAGTTCGAATCTTTTGTAAAAGAAGAGTGCTTCAATAAATGTCAATTTACTTTGTTTAAAATTCAAACACTTGTCTGGTTATTTTAATGTTAATGGTCTGTGACCCGCGTTCCTCAATCTAGAAAACCCGAACCTTGGTCTTCCGACGAGCGAGAGGTATAATTTGAGGGTAAATTCTTAAATTTACGATACCATCATATATCAACGCGTTAGGGTCTTTGAAACGAAACGTCACATTGTCTTCCTTTGGTACATAGGAGATCAAAGTCCCGTCTTCTGACCATCCAGGAAGAGTAGACTGCACTCCTCTGTTCTCAGGAAGAAGGAATTCTCTTAGAATTCCTCCTCAATTCTTTTCATGGTATCATCATATGTAAGGCCGTTTTCTTAAGTTCCTCAAGTAACTCTATAGAGGAAATAAAGTTATCACAAGCTACATTCCTGTTTGAATTATATAATGGTTCGCAAAGACGTAGTACAGATTATGTTGGTTTTGAAAACTTTTTCTCTCCAGTGGACATTCCCTGCACATCACTTTGATGCCATATTGAGCATGTACATTTTGAATGACCATCTACCTCGAAACGCTACTAACATTCCATCGACGCAGGCATAAGCCCCTATATTGTATAGGTTTTGGGAATTGGTAATGCACCATCGAAATAAGTCTGATATAACTGCAGTACAATCAGCTGCTCTCCTTATCAATTGATTTGCAGAATCATCAAAACGCAAGTATGCATTTAAAACTTCGAATCATCCGACGGACATAGTTGCACGAGAAACAGGTCGCCCGAAACCATTATTTGCAAATAATTAAGATGTTTTTTCATGCCCCAGACCAAAAATTGAAGTCAACATTAATCAACCAAATAAAGCTTCAATTCCTGTTACAGATGTGAGATGCGTATGTAGAGTAAGCATTTGATAATTCGGTACGTACTTGTTTGAGTTTTTCATTGGTATGAATAACAATGTGACGTATCATTTCATCATCAAACAACAAACGCCAAATTTCAATAGGTGCAGGGGAATCGCTCAAGTTTGTAGCAGGAGCTTTCAGAGTAGGAGTTTTGAACACGATATCCGATTTGGACGTTCGCTTAGCTCGATTGGGTTCTTGTGCATTCCGAAAATATTTAAATTTTTACCTTTACCGAAATAACCAGTTTGAACTTCTGGAGAAGTTTGCACATCTTCTTCTTCATTTGTAGTGTCAGGTTAGCTGTACTCTACTTCACTATTAGGATCATTTTCAGTTTCCAAAACATAGACTCATCTTCAGATGTGTTGGATGAAATATTTCCTCCATTAGAATCCGTGTCGCTAGGTATTTCATAATTTTTTAATCGCGATTGCCGACCTTCCATATTTCTAAAATGAAAAGTATCGAATTTGAAATAATGTGCGGGTAAGTCCATATATAACTGGCAAAAATGGGAACTGAGGGTCTCAGAAATTTTTGATACTTTGCATATCAATAGTACCTTTAGAGAAAATGAAAACCCTCAAACATTAGATCTCTACCATCCGCGGTTTTTAGAATATTCATTCTTGAACATCCTAACAATGACGGTTCCTTGCGAATTTCAATCGACCATAACTCGAAAACTATTCCAGCTACAGGATTGAATGATCAGTCAATTTTCTTCGTAAGTCTCTCATCTTCCATTTGGTATACGATACAACCATGATACATGAACAATAAAGAATTTATAAACAAATAAACAATGATTTTTTTAATAACTTCCGGGCGTCAAATTTTTTTTTTTTGAAAAACATACATAAAGTTTGTACACTGATAACAAATGTACACACCAAGTTTCAATATGTAAACTCGATGGCATCATATTGAAAAAAATTAATTTGTCTGATATTCGCCCCGTAACGCTGAATACTCATCATGCGACTCTGTCGGATCTCTTCAGAAGTGAAACAAAAAAAAATAAACAAAACACAAACAAAAAACAAACAAAAAATCATGTCGGGTTGAAATCGAAATGGTATTTTTTATTTACAAAACCTTCAATTTTTTCGAACGGTATATCTTCGTCAGCCGAATGCATTTGGATTTTGTTGATGTCTGATTTCTCAGAAAAAGACGATATTTTCGTTCTGATATGCGTCTCACTTACAGGGATGAAACAGTGGTATGTTTGAGTTCCAATAATTGCTATCGCCTTTTGAAACCTTTCAGAGCTCTGGTTTTCTCCTTCTAAATATTCTTTATTTGTGACATGGAAAAATTGAATTGATAGAATGTGTTGTTTTCCCCACTCAAACAGTTGCAACGCTAATCAAAATTTCATCCAACCAATAAAATATAGTTTATGTGATCACACTTGTTTCCGTATTCAATTGTTTTCTCATACTTCCCCTTTCTCTTTCATGTAAAGACGCGTGAGTCGCTTGAACTTGTCAAAAGTGGGTATATTACTATTGTTTCGAAAATATATACTCTCATACGCAGAAACATAGTAACAACCCAATAAACATTTGATTTCTCAAGATATGTTTTAGATATGTTCAAGATTCCTTATGCGACACTCTCAGATATCTGAAGGATAACTTTTTGTATCTTGAGATATCTTAAACATGTCTTGGACGTTTTAAGAGACATAAGATATGTTCAAGATACCTCAAGATACACGGAGAAAATGATTTGACGAAAGATTACTCAAAGTTGAGCAAAACGGGGGCATACTGGCATTTCGGCGAGGTTCCAAATTCGGTTGACGTCGTTTCACTCGACAACAGATGAAAATTCATACAAATGTTCCTTCACAATACTCAACTTGTAGAGATAATGAGAACATCCGAATGAATTTTCATCTGCAGTCCAGTAAAACGGGGTCAATGGAATTTGAAACCTCACGGAAATGCCACTATGTCCTCGTTTTACTCAACTTTGGGGAATCTTTCGACAAAATATTTTCTGCGTGTACGAAAAGTCATCTTTTAGATATCTGAGAGTGTCGCATAAGGAATCTTGAACATATCTAAAACATATCTTGAGAAATCAAATGTTTATTGGGTTGTTACTATGTTTCTGCGTATGAGAGTATATATTTTCGAAACAATAGTAATATACCCACTTTTGACAAGTTCAAGCGACTCACGCGTCTTTACATGAAAGAGAAAGGGGAAGTATGAGAAAACAATTGAATACGGAAACAAGTGTGATCACATAAACTATATTTTATTGGTTGGATGAAATTTTGATTAGCGTTGCAACTGTTTGAGTGGGGAAAACAACACATTCTATCAATTCAATTTTTCCATGTCACAAATAAAGAATATTTAGAAGGAGAAAACCAGAGCTCTGAAAGGTTTCAAAAGGCGATAGCAATTATTGGAACTCAAACATACCACTGTTTCATCCCTGTAAGTGAGACGCATATCAGAACGAAAATATTGTCTTTTTCTGAGAAATCAGACATCAACAAAATTCTAATGCACTCGGCTGACGAAGATATACCGTTCGAAAAAATTGACGGTTTTGTAAATAAAAAATACCATTTAGATTCCAACCCGACATGATTTTTTGTTTGTTTTTTGTTTGTGTTTTGTTTATTTTTTTTTGTTTCACTTCTGACGAGATCCGACAGAGTCGCATGATGAGTATTCAGCGTTACGGGGCGAATATCAGACAAATTAATTTTTTTCAATATGATGCCATCGAGTTTACATATTGAAACTTGGTGTGTACATTTGTTATTAGTGTACAAACTTTATGTATGTTTTTCAAAAAAAAAAAATTTGCCGCCCGGAAGTTATCAAAAAAATCATTGTTTATTTGTTTATAAATTCTTTATTGTTCATGTATCATGGTTGTATCGTATACCAAATGAAAGATGAGAGATTCACGAAGAAAATTGACTGATCATTTAATCCTGTAGCTGAAATAGTTTTCGAGTTATGGTCGATTGAAATTTGCAAGGAACCGTCATTGTTAGGATTTTCAAAAATGAATATTTTGAAAACCGCGGGTGGTGGAGATCTAATGTTTGGAGATTAGTTACTATCGATATGCAAAGTATCAAAAATTTCTGAGAACCTAAGTTCCCATTTTTGCCGGTTATATATGGACTTACCCGTATACAAAAACTTTCATAATCTTCGAATATTGTAGAATGTGTGAATAAATGAAATACAATTGTATAAACATAGTCGATACACCGGGAATTTTCTTCCATTTTTATTGATCATTCTATCCAATGTGGATATATGATTGGTAGATTCCGTTGAATTTCCCGGGTGTAGCAACCCTGTTAAATGAATGAGATTAGAATGTACAAGTTGATGAAAATCAATCACGGATAAATAAATACTTGACCGCAGAGTATTTGAAATAAAATAACACCAAGAGTAAACCCCGGTCTGTGGGATCGCTACACTGTTCCTTTCCGTCTCCTACTGATGTTCCACAGCGAATGACACGGCCGCGATTGCAGCGCTTATTGGAATACATGAGATACGAAGGTACTCGGAGTTTAGGGTGCTTCTTTTCGACATTGACGTGGTGACATAAAAATGAAGCTTGAATAGCAGTCTGTGAGACCGATATTACCGTTTGAAGATTGAATTGGAAATAATATGTTTCGAATATTGAATAAACATCTTTTCATTCGAATGATTATGTAACTTTATAAATATTTGGTTTACTCAAAACTTTTATAGAATAATGTAACGTATGAACATTATTCAAAACGGATCTGTAATCTAAAACAAAACCTCATCTGAACAGAGCTCAATATATGATTGATATACTGAAAAAATGTATGAGAAATTGAAAAAATAAAGCATTTATTACGAGAAATCATGATTCCATTTAATATATTATTAGAATTCTATTGCCACTGTTTCATTTATACATTCAATTCCCCCGTTTTTATACGAGCATCATCCAAAATTTTCTTCTTCTCAAGTTCCTTCAATGTTTATGAAGCTTCACGTTTTTCTGCTTTTTGTTCCAGTATTACATTTTCTTTTTCTCTATTCCTGTTTAAAGCTTCTTGTACTGATCACGTAAATTTCGCACAGCATGTATTAGGCTTTTACTTATTCCAATTGTTTACCCCGCCATGGAACATAACTGCATCATACACTTGTAGTTGGGCTATCAATGACATTTCAGAAGGATTCTGTATTAAAATTTCTTTATCAATCAAAAAACCTCTCTCACAGAAAGCGTTGACCTGAGACGAAATGAGAATCATTTTCCAAAGGGAACGTAGATCTTCAAATTCAACGGATTTGGGAATGAAGCTCATCCATGAGTCGTCAAGTCTATCATTTTCTATGGAGAAACTTGACATTGTCTTCGAAAACAGTGGTCCATCACAAATATTTGTGGAAGAGCTTCTAATTTTATCCGCTTGAGAGCCAGAGATCCAATTATTCTATACAAAAATATCCAAAGTTTTATCCATTCTGGAAGGTCTCAAAGATGACACATTTTTGCTATAAAAATTTCTTTCTACTCTTTGGATTGAATTAAGTTTGAGGAAATGGGAATTTCAACTTTTTAATTCTTATCTCACAAACTATCAATGATAGAAAAAAATTTTCATAGCATAAATATGTGTGTTCATCAATTTTAATAGGCTATATTTATTTTTTGTTCATTTTGACGAACTCGTTTTTCTTGTTCCACTGATAGACTGGATTGATTTCCGAGAGACGTTCGAACACTCAGGCTGTTATTGCATCCGTAGCCTCAATTTTCGAGTGGAAAAAAAATTAAAACCACCAATCTTGTTACCCAAGAACCGATGTTTTCCAACATTCAACTTGTTCAAGGTAGGGGAGAGTGGTGTACCCCTGACCCAATGTACCTCTGACCTATCATTGATTACAACGCCACCTGTAGTGTTTTCAGAAAGCTGGTTAGCGTAATTCAATGTTCCACTCACAGAGACACTGTCAAAGTTGTGTGCATTTCAACCGCTTACGCCTTGGCGTAAACATAACGTTTCGAAATTTTCTTGATCAAAAAGTAAGTTTTTTCCAAGGCTGTTTTTTCTTCATTACTCAGTATTAATAAAATTTTCGGACAAAGTGTTAGTATCACATAATACTATTGAGCATTCATAATATTTGTGTCAGAGCCGAATCAAAATATACCAAACCTAAAATTTTTGAGAGGCAGTTTATTAGAAAAAGTCCACATCGTGCACCCCTGACCCAAAGATTTTCGTGTACCTCTGACCTAGGTCAGAGGTACAACAAATATTCTTTTCTGGATATAATTGATTTGTGATGGATTCAACAATGTTTCTATCATCTTTCTTTCTCTCGATATTACAATTGAGTAATTGATTGCAAAACTGACATCGTCATAAAATTTCTGAATGATAGAACAAGCCTCCGTTTGACCATGACACCATAGTTTTTCACTCGTTGCTGTGATAATATCTCTCTTGTCATAAATTTTCTTGAAGAATTAGAAAGACTCTTTCGCTTAATTCATAGCCGTAACCGGGATCTGGAACCCTTGCACTTCGTATACATAATCAAAATGAACAATGACTAAAATCATTCTGATAAGTGAGAAAGTTGGACATGTTTTTTTTTAGATCTTTCGTGAACGTATCCAGTGTTTCTCCTCCCTCCTCTCAAATGTTTCCTAAGTTACGGCTTTTTATGCATTTACTGATATTTCGAAATTTCATCAAGAAGTTTTCTGTTGCCTACTTGAAAGTTGAGTTTGAGAGTTTTTTGTGTTGATCAATCTCAGGATAAAAAATCCCACGCAGTGAACATAAAATCAAAAGGAAACGGGTATCTGTCACAGACCTGGAACGTGCTGTTCAAGGAGTTGTAAGAGGTGAATTGACTGTTCATGTGGCTGCGAAAAAATATGGTTCAGTGAAAAATACTGTCCGGCATCATGTGAATATTTTCAAAGAATCGGGCCGAGACAAATTGACTTATAACCGAAATAATGATACTCAGGAAGTATTCAATGAAGAAAAGGAGTTACAACTCGTTGAGTACTCGAAAACTGCTAAGACTTACAATATGGTTTGAAGCCAGTTGAAGTAGAAGTGCTGCCTTATGAATTTGCAAAGGTGCTTCACAGAGTTTATCACAAGTCATGGGATGAAAAGTGTATGGCAGGTGATGAATGGCTCCGTCTTTTCCGCAACCGACACAAAAATTGCCTTGCATTGCGAAAACCAGAAGCGATAAGTCTTGCTAGATCTACAGCTTCCAACAAAGCCAACATATCTTCATTTTTCGATAATTACAAGGCGGCTCTCGCTAAACATCCTGACATAGGTATAAGAAACATTTGGGATGTCGATGAGACTGTGATAAGCACGGTTCACGTTCCACCGAAAGTGTTTGCAGCAAAGGGTGTGAAGCAAGTTGGAAGTATGACCAATGCAGAAAGAGGCGCACATCTAACTATGATTGCAGCAATATGTGCGGGAGGAACTTCTATATCTCCAGTGCTCATTCTTCCACGGATGAGATTCAAAGATTTTATGCTCGAAGGAGTACCAACAGACTGGATTGGAGGGGCTAATTCTTCTGGTTGGTCTAACGAAAATCTTTTCCATGATTTTTTGTTGCATTTCATAAAACATACGCAAGCAAGTTTACGAAATCCAGTTATTATAAGTTATTTGATTGCTTAACAACCATGAATCACACATGTCACTCGCCGTCATTCAAACTGCCAAAGGAAACGGAATGACTTTGGTGAGTTCCCATCCTCATACAAGTCACAAGATGCAGCCATTCGATAGAGGAGTATTTGGACCTTCCAAAACATATTACAGTGAAGCCATGAGTGACTGTAGGCCAGTCAAATTAGAACAAAAAGAGGCTTTAAGGTGAACTAATTGGAGCCAGGATCAAACCTGGTGGAATCGATAGTGGAGATGGTCCAGATGGAGGGAAATGAAATTTGCAACTCGTACCTGTTGTGGGGGATAAATTATTGGCAATAAACAATTTTTCAACTCCGTCTTTTTTCCTATTCCGATGGATATCTCGGTAAGAGTTCGAGATATCGAAACATTGTACTGAGCCTTTTTTGTAGGGAAATGAATTCTCTAAAAGTTGAGCCATATTCATTTTTGCCGTAATTGTCTTTGTTTCGATGCTACGGGGTCTCAAAGTTGGGATTTTTTATGTCAAATTTGACCCGTTTTTCGGTGAATCCACTTTCATCAACAAATTGAAAACAACGAACTTAGAGTTGCTGAATCGATTCGGCAAAATTAAGGGGATAACTAGACACCTGAAGGATCATTTTCATATGGATTAAAGATTTTTGCAAAACGTTTTGTTTATTTGCAAGTCATGTGAAGATTAATCTTCAAAAAACGCGTTTTTTTTTCAGTCCTTTAAGGTATTCACCCATTTAAAGGACCCCAAGACGAAAAATCCTGAATGGATCTTGTAGAGAAGGATGAAACCAACGAATTTGAGCCCTTGAAATTTTGTTGTAAAATACACCACTTCGCTGTTATTCAACGACGAAGGGGACCCCTTTTGGAGAAGCACATATATCTTTCTACAGGGGAACATTTTTAGTGTCGTAGATACTCTATTTTTTCAACATTCCAAAGCACCTGACAAATGCAAGAAAAAAATTGTTGAAAAATTTCATTTGTTCATAACAAATGGAATTGTTGCTTGATTCTTGGGATCCTGGATCTTTTCTATACCTGAATCGAATAGCCTTTGCCACCTCAAAAATGATCTGGTATTGAGAAAAAATCCAAAAATTGGGAAAAAAAAATTGTCTACAACAATTAATCAACATTATCGATATTTCGGTTCCCAAAGTGGGCCAAAGTGTTCCTCAGAATCCCCGATAAAGATGCCTGATTTGAAAAATTTTTTTCATCCATGATTTAACATTTGTTTATTTATTTGTTTATAATAAAAAAACCGAAATTGTCGGATCTTCATGGGAATGGACAGGTCATCATATGGAATGGAGCTAGCTGAACGCGAATATGGAGATTTGATTCTTTATTTCTCATCCCTTTTTCATTGTTTATCAATTGTTTATAACTAATTCCTAATTTTCCACCGTTTTTCGATCCGAGAAAAATCTTCAAAAATCACATTTTTTCTTCCAAAGTCATTCCACTAGTCAAAAATTGCAATTTATTTTTTTTTTACTGATTGGTCATAAAATTATTTGAGAAAAAAAATTTTTCCTCAACAATTTTCAATCTGGAAAACGCTGCTTCATATAAGGGAGCGCTCTACAAACATATATTCGTCAACAGGAATTCCATTTTTGGTTCTTCCAATTGATGTTTAGTAATTTGTTTATAAACAAATTAATTTTTTTTCAATTTTTCTTTAGGAAGAATGTCTTTTCGAATGTTTTCGAGGACGCTGAACACGAATCCATGCTCAAAAATGTTGATTTTTTACCCCTTCTCTATTTCTGTTCATATTGTTGTTGAAAGAAAAATCTTTTTTTCCATTCCATCTAAAAGTGAGGTATACATTGGGGTGGGCCGAAAAAACTCAACTTTTTCCCTCGAGTCGCTATACCGCGGAGAAGTTGCGATTTGGAATGACAAGAAATATTTTAAAAAATCAATAAAAAATATAGATGTCTTCCGGTCGCGCAAAGCTCCCAAAGTTCATAAAAATAGGTGAAAATCCACTATTCCACGTGAATTTTCGAAATAATCAGAGATATTATGATTCGAACGCTATAGCTGTGATGAATCAATGATGAAATCATCGTAAACAATCGAGGGTCCCCATGCAATAACCACGTAGGCGCTCGAGAAGCGGCATAAGTATTGCCCAAGCCATGACGTCGAGGGGCGCAGAAAAAATTCGGAATTTCGAAAATCCAGAAATACTGGACAATAGGGCTTGAAGAATTGATATGAGTCTCCGTTGACGATTTTTTTCCAGGATCAGTAGTTTTCGAGAAAAAAAATAAAAACTATCTATTCTTCCGCACCACAAATCAATGTTTCCCAATATTAAACTCGTTCAAACTCGGTCATTTTTCGATGTATCTTGATGAATCTTCCGGATTCTGATTCGTAAGACTTCCCCGAAGACAACAGTGTATAAAAAATTCATAAAAGTTGATAATAAATCACCAATTTTTTAATCCGAAGTGAAAACCCCGTTTTCCATGCTTTGCATTGAAAAAGTGTCAGGGGAAATATGAGCTACAAAAAACTTCCAGCGACAAAGTTGTTCACTAGTATATGGACAAACTTTGTGGAAAGTTTCAGATCGATTGGACTCTTAGTTCGCGAAATACAGCGGTTTATTTATTGACGCGCGACCGAAATTTTTCACCATTTTGCGTCATTCATCAATTAAATATCAAGGTCCGTAGGAAAGATTGTGTTCGCTCAATATTTGAACCTGGGTTTATGTTTTTGGGGTCAGAAAATTCGAATATCGAACTATTTTCGCAAAATTCTGTATTCATTTCTCTTGAATGAACAATTCAATTGTTTATAACGTTATTATGAAATACTATTAACCAAAGAGAAACATTTGCTTGACAAGAAAAGTTTAAACATAATTATTATGAAAATCGGGACGGTACAACATTTTTCATAGAACAATCATTAACCGTACAGCATTTAGACGGAGCACCACTCACTGAACCAGTGGGCATTCCTAAAGAGAAACAGAATGATTCCAATTATCTTATGAAATATCTCTCTCCAAAGGGAAAAGAATTCTTTGATGCATTAATACCTAAAGATGGGGAAGAGGTGTAAAAATAATCGATTTGTGAAAGGCACAACATTACAAAGTTAGCTGCATAATGTGTTGTTTAAAAAATTTGCTACTTTATGTAATACAGGCCATGTGAATTTATTCAAATATACTTATGATACTCATGAAAATACAAGTGTTTTGATAAAAATTTTTGTGTACAAAATCTAATTATCGCAAGATAAGAAACTTTTGTTGTCAAGAAAATGTTTCTCTTTGGTCAATAGTATTTCCATAATAACGTTATAAACAATTGAATTGTTCATTCAAGAGAAATGAATACAGAATTTTGCGAAAATAGTTCGACATTCGAATTTTCTGACCCCAAAAACATAAACCCAGGTTCAAATATTGAGCGAACACAATCTTTCCTACGGACCTCGATATTTAATTGATGAATGACGCAAAATGGTGAAAAATTTCGGTCGCGCGTTAATAAATAAACCGCTGTATTCCGCGAACTAAGAGTCCAATCGATCTGAAACTTTCCACAAAGTTTGTCCATATACTAGTGAACAACTTTGTCGCTGGAAGTTTTTTGTAGCTCATATTTCCCCTGACACTTTTTCAATGCAAAGCATGGAAAACAGGGTTTTCACTTCGGATTAAAAAATTGGTGATTTATTATCAACTTTTATGAATTTTTTATACACTGTTGTCTTCGGGGAAGTCTTACGAATCAGAATCCGGAAGATTCATCAAGATACATCGAAAAATGACCGAATTTGAACGAGGTTGATATTGGAAAACATTGATTTGTGGTGCGAAAGAATAGGGGCCATTCCATTTCAAATCGACCACGACATGCGGGACCAAATTCTTTTTTGGCCTGTAACTCACAGGACACATTCTTTGAGTGATATTAAGAGACACATGTTTCAGCTTTTTGCGCAAAATTTGATCCTTCTCGTTCTAGAGTGAATTGAATTCCCAGAAAACGACATTGATTTCTTTTCTCCTCCTGTGAACTTTTTCTTCAAACCTGCGTAGTTTCCTCAAAAATGCACCGTTTTGGATGATTCTTTTTTTAATTTGCAGGTCATTCCCCACACTTTAAGAATCCGTGAATAGAATTCCATTTCTTTGAGCGCGAAATCTGTAAATTTGCATTAAATAAAAATTGTAAAAAAAATTCAACTGCAAAATTTTCAAAGTACTACATTTTTTTTTTCTTTCAAACTTTTTTGTCGAAAAGTACGAGGTTTGAACAACAATCTCTCCGTTCCTCAATATGCGAATTGTGTTTGTTTCCGAATAACAATTTTTTATTCAAAAATACGACTTTATTCGTGTTCATATGTTTTCAATCTGTATGTATAGCTTTGTGGAGGGAAGGAGATGTATTTATTGCACAAAGTGTCAATACACAAAATAATGAATAAAACTGAAAACAATTTCAGATTCATGATTTTATTTTATTTCAACTTCATCAAATCGTGATCGCATGTTTTGGCTGTATATACGCAAGACGATGAGTCCTCGTGATATGCTTTCTTCCATACATGGGTAGCCCATATTCCGTTGAAAGTCTTCACATTCTTCCAAGCTTTTATTTTCTTCTCACGGAAAATTTTCAATTTTTTTGTATCAAGAAGACATAAATTTATATTCGGTGTGTAGTTTTTCACCTGCGTCACAAAATCTTCTGCTGTTTTGATACTGTCAAGCATTTCTTTTGCCAAATTATGTTTAGTGGCATAATGTTTAACGAGTCCCCCAATTCCATCGCATGCTCCCTTTCCGTGTCCTGTGCCAGAAAAAATCCATTTCTTATCGTGTTCAGAATTTTGAAATTCCTCAAACTGAAAACTATTTTTGAAGTGCCCTGCTGCTCCATCAGATATGATTGTTTCATACTCAATTTCTTCTGCGGGGTATTTCTGTTTTACTTCTCCTTTAATTATGTCCATGGCTAGTATAGCAAACGCGGTATCGTGCTGTCTGTCATCGCTGACAACTGCAAAGCTTAAAGTTCTCTCACCGTAATAGCAAACTGCTGTGAAAATCGAAATTTGCTGATTTATCCAATGATGCCCTTGGATTTCATCTTTCAAGATTACAGCCCAATTTTCAGCAAAATCCACATGGAGTATTAAATGACCTGATTTTGTTCTAGCAACGTCTTTTTCATTTCTTATTCCACGCTGCTGAATCTCCTTACATCGTAAATGCGGACTCACCTTCATTGTCCATATTTTCAATTGTTGGATGAAGTTTTCCATCGTTACTGTTTTTTTAATCAGGTCATTCTTTTCCCACCAAGCAAAAGTTATTTCTTCATCTTCATCTATTTCGGAGAATCCTAAAACGTTTACAGTGATCGCGTCAGCTCCGGGGCATGTCGAACATTGTTGAAAAATGCATTCATTACTGTCTACCGAACATACTATCGCGGAGAGAAGTTTTTGACGGATACTTAGCATATTTTGCGTAGTGTCATTAACTTCACAATTTGTCAATACTGTCAGCAATAAAACGAAATTTGCACAATATATACACAGGCAAACTTCCTGAGATGGAGAGAGCATAACCCGCGTTTGCTATACTAGCCATGGACATAATTGAAGGAGAAGTAAAACAGAAATACCCCGCAGAAGAAATTGAGTATGAAACAATCATATCTGATGGAGCAGCAGGGCACTTCAAAAATAGTTTTCAGTTTGAGGAATTTCAAAATTCTGAACACGATAAGAAATTGATTTTTTCTGGCACAGGACACGGAAAGGGAGCATGCGATGGAATTGGGGGACTCGTTAAACATTATGCCACTAAACATAATTTGGCAAAAGAAATGCTTGACAGTATCAAAACAGCAGAAGATTTTGTGACGCAGGTGAAAAACTACACACCGAATGTAAATTTATGTCTTCTTGATACAAAAAAATTGAAAATTTTCCGTGAGAAGAAAATAAAAGCTTGGAAGAATGTGAAGACTTTCAACGGAATACGGGCTACCCATGTATGGAAGAAAGCATATAACGAGGACTCATCGTCTTGCGTATATACAGCCAAAACATGCGATCACGATTTGATGAAGTTGAAATAAAATAAAATCATGAATCTGAAATTGTTTTCAGTTTTATTCATTATTTTGTGTATTGACACTTTGTGAAATAAATACATCTCCTTCCCTCCACAAAGCTATACATACGGATTGAAAACATATAAACACGAATAAAGTCGTATTTTTTAATAAAAAATTGTTATTCGGAAACAAACAAAATTCGCATATTGAGGAACGGAGAGATTGTTGTTCAAACCTCGTACTTTTCGACAAAAAAGTTTGAAAGAAAAAAAAATGTAGTACTTTGAAAATTTTGCAGTTGAATTTTTTTCACAATTTTTATTTAATGCAAATTTACAGATTTCGCGCTCAAAGAAATGGGATTCTATTCACGGATTCTTGAAGTGTGGGGAATGACCTGCAAATCGAAAAAAGAATCATCCAAAACGGTGCATTTTTGAGGAAACTACGCAGGTTGGAAGAAGAAGTTCACAGGAGGAGAAAAGAAACCAATGTCGTTTTCTGGGAATTCAATTCACTCTAGAACGAGAAGGATCGAATTTTGCGCAAAAAGCTGAAACATGTGTCTCTTAATATCACTCAAAGAATGTGTCCTGTGAGTTACAGGCCAAAAAAAAATTTGGTCCCGAATGTCGTGGTCGATTTGAAATGGAATGGCCCATAGATAGTTTTTATTTTTTTCCTCGAAAACTACTGATCCTGGAAAAAAATCGTCAACGGAGACTCATATCAATTTTTCAAGCCCTATTGTCCAGTATTTCTAGATTTTCGAAATTCCGAATTTTTTCTTCGACCCTTGACGTCATGGCTTGGGCAATACTTATGCCGCTTCTCGAGCGCTTACGTGGTTATTGCATGGGGACCCTCGATTGTGGAAAATCACCGAAATCATTCAATGCATTCAGTTTACTCATTGACATGAAATTCATGCGGAATATTGAGGAAGCAAGTGCGTGCGTGCACTGAAAAAAACAATGTAGCTGAATTTGAGTCCGAGTCCATTCTGTAATTACTGTGATTGTATTATGACCATGAAAATGTGCGATAGATATGACCGAACTCGTGTGGATCCCTCAGAGAGAGAAGAAAAATGGAATTAGTATCACTTTCTTCATTCAATACAATGTATAGAATAAAGAAACCTTTATTAGTCTGAGTGTTTTCTGTTAAAATATTTTATCTCTTTCCTACATGACTCTTTCCATTTCTCTCATTTATTGCCTTCATTTACTCAATTCTGATTGATTGTCTTTGTTCTATGTATTCATGATTATGGATGTTGCACTTACTTCCAAAGTAACCTCAATAAGAACGTGACTTCCGTAACTACAAAACTCAAATTCGATTGCATTCTCTTCTCAATGTGTGATTGCCGTGTTTATTAATCTGAAATTCATAAGAAATTGCTGTTTTGTTACTACATGATATAAATATATTACTACGTGAAAAAATTGAGAATATTGACCCAGCTCAGGTTGAGGATGGTAAAATCCGATTAACCCCTGGGCGCCAAAAATGTACAAACGCCCTTGCTCCTGCCTTCTTTTCTCATCATTATGCCAATTTTGCTGAAGCTCTCATGCGTTCACATCTTCATGTTACTTTACGTTGAGTGTTGTGCGGTGTTGTGTTGTGAAGTTTTTGAGATACATAATGGCAGCCTCAATGAAAATGATTACAAGAAATGTCTCCGAGTGCCCTATATTTGGTAAACCCAGAGATCTTGTGCAAAATATACTTCCCACGCACGAAGACGTGATTCGGTGCTGTTTCCAAGAACAGTATAATTTATCTGTGAAGGTTAATAACAAAAGTGTCAGTTTTTCAAACGTGGCTCATAATGTGGCTGATAAAATGAAATGTTGGTTGAGGAAGGATCTATTCTATAGTATAGATGCTTTCTCAAACAAAATGTTCGTTTGAGAATATATACTATAGAATATACACTATAGAATAGATCCTTCCTCAACCAACATTTCATTTCATCAGCTACTTTATGAGCCACGTTTGAAAAACTGACACTTTTGTTATTAACCTGTACAGATAAATTATACTGTTCTTGGAAACAGCACCGAATCACGTCTTCGTGCGTGGGAAGTATATTTTGCACAAAATCTCTGGAAGTTGCGGAAGTCATGTTCTTATTGAGGTTACTGTGGAAGTAAGTGCAACGTTCATAATCATAAAGACATAGAACAAAGACAATCAATCAGAATTTAGTAAATGTAGGCAATAAATAAGAGAAATGAAAAGAGTCATGTAGGAAAGAGATAAAATATTTTAACAGAAAACACTCAGACTAACCCTTTAACGCCGAGAATGCACGTAATTTTTAGTCAACTTTGGAGGTGTGCATTGGTTACTTAACGGGTGAATTTTTCATCCAACCCCACTTTTCTTATTGTTTTCGAGGTCGCTCTTTCTAATGACGTTGAGAAAAATTGAGAGAAAAAATTGTAACACCGAGTTTTTTACACTTTTTCATTAAAAACCACGATTTTAAACGAAAGTTAACTTTGACCATTCGAGTGTAAGAGATACCAGGGGCGGATTTAGGAATGGATTTGGGAGGGGAGGGGGTCGTGAACTTCTCAATAGGAATGAGGAGTTATATTTATTTCAAGGCTTATACCACAGTGGTGATTTTTCCGTGAAAATGTTCGGGAACTGTTGAAAGAGAACACGGGCCAGATGAGGCCTCATTTTGCACGATGCCCTGAAATTAGGCACCATCGGGCCCATTTTTTATTTTGAGAGTTTTCGTACATTTTTGAGAAAAAAGACCACTTTGGCAAAACTTTTGACGTGACCTTGACTTTTTGTTCCTATTAGTTTGATTTTGGATTTGAGAATTTGCAGATCGTTCTCAAAATTCATTCTGCAACTAAGTTTCTGGCAATATTTTTTCTTAGGAGAGGGGGGTTGTCATCCCATACTGAATTCAATATTGTCTTTCGCCATTGACTCCCAATGTTGCCCGATTCTCACCACGCGGAGGTAGACAATCTTCGAAAATCTTTTTCTAATTTTTTTTTGTTTTTTTTTTCATTAAATTCCTTTTTTGTTTCTCTTATTCTTTGAAATTTTTTTCCATTTTTGAACGTTTCTTAAAATTGTTCTGTATTTTTTTCGAGTTTTTGTTTCTTATTTCCAATTTTCTTTCCATTTCCATACATTTTTTCTTGTCAATTCCGTCCATAAGCTTGGTGAATTTTTTCCACATCTTCACAGAGCTCAATGGCTGGATTTGAAACATGGCATACAATAATACGAATCACAATCTTGACAATATCTATCCGTTCTTTTTTCGCACTTTTTTGCTGGGCAATATTCGAATGTTTTCCCTACGATTGATTTGTGCTGGTCAATGTTAGCCTCCCTCAAGTACTCTTCGCTCAATGCAATTGCGAAGTCTTCCGTGCTATACTCTTTATCTTCTGGCCCAGCCATATCTCTCAGAATAACCGCATTTGTAATGGAAGATTCAATCATCCTCATCAGAATCACCGATGTCCACTTTCTCGAACGCACCACGGGTAATACTTTGCTACACCTCTGATCATGCAAATCTACCCCACCCATTAACCTATTATATGCTGAAAAGGCGCTGGGAAAAGATGTATCGCATTTCTCTCTTTTTTCCTCATCAAAACGTTTGACAACAGTAAGAGGAGTTACGCCTGCTGCGCTTGATGATATTGACACTGGTTTGGAGTCTGAAACAGTGATAAAATTGATTCCACTCTTTACCTCATGTTTAACTGCGAAAGTCCCTCTTTTTGCTCTGGTGTCAATATAATTCTTCTCTTTCATACGGTTCTTTCTTACTGTACCAGTTGCCCGTATTACAATTTCACCCAGGTGTACTAATAAATCAGGACAGCAGAAAAGATTGTCAAAGCAAACGTGATATTGATCTATTTTATTTTTTGGTCCACTATGGAGCAGTTTCTGGAACATTTCCATGACCACACGACTTCCCATAGCGCATTTGAGTAAGAGATTAATGTTGGCGTTTCTCCGCAGTATATATCACAGTCGAATAAATACCCGTTAGCGCCGCACAAAGCCCACATTTTGATTCCAAATCTGATAGGTTTCGATCTGATGAACTGTTTCAACGAAGTCCTACCGTAAAATTTGAGCATCATCTCGTCGATCGGAAGAGCTGTTGAAAACACTCCAAATCTGTTCAGATTTTGCCTAAATATCTGTAAGACTGGTCTCACGCGCCAGATTATATCACTAGGATTTTCATCTTCTGGTTTTGATAATTTGAGATTGGATTTGATCATTTCGAACTCATCACGAGTCATGACCTTAGCAACCACGTCAGATCTGAGATACGGATCTGTCGACCAATAATCTCTCTGAGACGTGCGGCCATTGAATGTTGTGAATATAATTATACCCAAGAATATATTCAATTTTTCTGGATTGAGATCATATCCATCCATTTTTGTAGCCTCAATTATGTATGTGTCCATCTCAGAAGAAAGAAAGAATTCAAATAATTGGGTATCGGAACACTCGGAGAGTTTTTTTCTTCTAGTTTTTTCTGGAAGTGGCATTTCATTTTTCAGCGTAGAATTGTACCTTTTTCCTCCATCAACCCAAGTGTATTCGGAATTCTCTTCCAATTTTTTTTGCGAATCTTCATAAGCCTGGAAAATTTTTTGATAGGATGAAGATGAGAGAAAATTTTCACTTTCGCTATCTGAACTATCTGAAACGGTTCCTTCAAATTCTGAGTTATAGGCATCAGATTCTCCAGAATCATCTGGATTCGGAATGTAAACGAACTCATCATAATCCTCTCCCTCGTAAGATTCAATTGAATCAATTGATACATGTTTTCTTTTGTCACATCGGCTGGTCGAAGCTTTCTGAGCAGATGGAATGACACTTTTTCTTTTCGGCATTTCAATGACCAATTGAGGAACGAATTATTATTTGATGGATGTGATGAAGAAGGTATAAGGAAATCAGTAGACTCACAGTACTTTTGACGAATATAGAAGAAACCGTAGAATATATGAATCTAGTCGCGAATTATTTGAGATTCAAGAATAAGAATATAGACGTACGAAAAAATATAAAGCATCATTTTCACTCCTAAAAATGTTAAAACTAGGGAGATTTTGTAAAGGGGAGATCGAGAATGGGAATCATTATGAGGATATAATATCTGTCTTCCAGTATATAATAGTCTAGTGTGATGATGATGATGGTACCTATTTCGATATTGAAAATTTGATCTTCTGTGACTACTGTTCAGCGTTATGTGCGCCCATCAGGTGTGATGAAATTTGATGTCCAATTTGTGGAGATTTGGCTGACATTCGTACTATATTCTGGAAATTCAGAATCAGTTCACAGTGTTAGTTTGTATAAGTCCATGCAAAATGGACATGGGTGATTCTGATGAGGATAATTCAATCTTCCATCGCAAATGTGGTTATTCTGGGAAATATTGCTGGGCTAGGAAATGAAAAATATAGTACGAAAAACTTTGCAATTGCATTGAGTGAACGGTACTTGCGCAAAGCCAAGGGCGTATCCAGAATTTTTTTTCGGGAGGGGTCCACATTATAGGTGTATCGATATATCGATATATATATATGAGATATATCGACATATAGGAAGGGAAAAATTGAGGAATTCGGGGGAGGAGTCCGGGCCCCCTGGACCCTCCCCCTGAATACGCCCCTGCAGAAGGCTAACATTCACCAGCACAAATCAGTGGTAGGGAACACATTTGAATATTGCTCAGCAAAAAAATGCGAAGAAAGGACGAATAGATATTGTCGAGATTGTGATTCATATTATTGTATGTCATGTTTCACATCAATCCATTGAGCTTTGTAGAAATGTAGAAGAAATTCTCTGAGCTTATGAACGGAACTCACAAGAAAAAATGCATGGGAATGAGAAAAGAATTGGAAATAAGAAACAAAAACTCGAAAAAAATGCAAAAAAAAACGCTGAAAGAAAAATAAGTGAAAAAAAGATCCTCGAAGATTGTCTACCTCTGTGTGGTGAAAATCGGGCACCATTGGGAGTCAGTGACAAATGACAATATTGAATTTAGTGTGGGATGACAACCCCCCCCCCCCTTAAAAAACACTATTGCAAAAACTTAGTTGCAGAATAAATTTTGAGAAGGACCTGCGAATCCTCAAATCCAAAATCAAACCAATAGAAACAATAAGTCAAGGTCACGTCAAAATTTTTCCCAAAGTAGTCTTTTCTCTCAAAAATGTACGGAAACTCTTAAAATAGAGAATGGGCCTGATAGTGCCTGATTTCGGGGCAACGTGCGAAATGGGGCCTCATCTGGCCCATGTTCTCTTCCAACAGTTGCTGAAGACTTTCGCGAAAAAATGACCACTTTGGTACAGGCCTTGACATAAATATAACTCCTGGTTCCTATTGAGAAGTTCACAACCCCCTTCTCTCCCAAATCCATTCCTAGATCCGCCCCTGGTATCTCTTACACTCGAATGGTCAAAGTTAACTCTGATACGAACAGTCAATCCATTTTCACAACTTTTCAGTACAAGAAAAGATCGTTCTATTTTCTCAGAAAAAGACGGTTTTGCTTTGGCCCCAAGAGTGTACCCCAAAGCACCCAAAGTAAAAGTGAGTTTTTTGACCAAAAGGGTCAGAATGTCTATTGGGCCATCTTTTATACATGAACAACCCGCACAAGGGGTCCATTCCAAATCCACGAGTCGTATTCGTGTAAAAAGGATTGGAAGCCTCCAGAATATGACTATTTTTACACTTTTCGAGACTGTTTTTCTAATATATTGGAGGCCCCCTGCTGGATTACTCTCAGATTATCGATGATTAATCGTGCAAGATACTTGTGAGAGTGATGAAGTCACTAATAATCAGCAGGAACAGAAACTAGTGGCACTTGAATGCAAAAAAACGTCGAAAAATCGAAGGTTTGTAAATTTTTGAGTTTAAGCCGCCATTTTGAATTACCTGTCGGTAAAAAAATTTTTCTGCTGCACAGTCTTGGAGTTCAACTATCAATTGCACGGTCTATGTTTGTTCAACCCGGATAGAAAGGCGTTCTGGTGTTGAAAATTCAGTTTGTAAAAAAAAACAGACGGAAAAATCGTGTTTTTCAATGGAAAAGGGTAAAAACTCAGTGTTACAATTTTTTTTCTCATTTTTTCTGAACGTCATTAGGAAAAGCGACCTCGGAAACGATAAGAAAAGTGGGTTTGGATGAAAAATTCACCCGTGAAGTAACCAATGCACACCTCCAAAGTTGACGAAAAATTTCGTGCATTCTCGGCGTTAAAGGGCTGATAAAGGTTCTTTTATTTTATACATTGTATGAAATAAAGAGAGTAATTCTCATTCCATTCTTCTTCTCTTTCTGAGGGATCCACACGAGTTCGGTCAAATCTATTGCACATTCTCATGGCCATAATACAGTTACAGTAACTACAGAATGGACTCGGACTCAAATTCAGCTACATTGTTTTTTTTTCAGTGCACGCACGCACCTGCTCCCTCAATATTCCGCATGAATTTCATGCTAATGGGTGAACTGAATGCATTGAATGATTTCGGTGATTTTCCACAATTGTTTACGATGATTTCATCATTGATTCATCACAGCTATAGCGTTCGAATCATAATATCTCTGATTATTTCGAAAATTCACGTGGAATAGTGGATTTTCACCTATTTTTATGAACTTTGGGAGCTTTGCGCGACCGGAAGACATCGATATTTTTTATTGATTTTTTTTTATATCTCTTGTCATTCCGAATCGCAACTTTTTCGCGGTATAGCGACTCGAGAAAAAAAAGTTGAGTTTTTTCGGCCCACCCTAGTATACGTGTGTATAAGACCTTCGAATCACAATATTTATCAGTCAAATGCTGTCAAGAGATATTTTCATACCGTCAGGGACCGTTCTTAAGGGATTATTTCATTTGGAATGGAGATTTCGAAGTCCTACATGTTCATGAATTATATCGAATCTAGCGGAGTCAAGAATTCACACATGTATATATATATATCTCATGTTTCACGACTTTTATAACAATCAAGTTTGCCATGGAGGAATTGAACAACAAAATTCTGTATTCCCCCCTTACTAGATACGGCAGGATAATCCAAATGAAATAATCCCTCAAGAACGGTCCCTTACAGTATGAAAATATCATTTGACCGAATTTGACTGATAAATATTGTAATTTGAGGGGCTTATATACATGTACACCTCACTTTCAGATGGAATGGAAAAAAAATTTTCCTTTTCATAACAATATGAACAAAAATAGAGGAGGGGTGGAAAATCAACATTTTTGAGCACGGATTCGTGTTCAGCGTCCTCAAAAACATTCGAGAAGACATATTTCCTAAAGAAAAATTGAAAAAAAATTGATTTGTTCATAAACAAGTTACTAAACATCAATGGGAAGAACCAAAAATGGAATTTCTGTTGACGAATATATGTTTGAAGAGCGCTACCTTATATAAAGCAGCGTTTTTCAGATTGAAAATTGTTGAGGAAAAATTTTTTTTCTCAAATAATTTTATGACCAATCAGTAAAAAAAAAATAAATTGCAATTTTTGACTAGTGGAATGACTCTGGAAGAAATAATGTAATTTTTAAAGATTTTTCTCGGATCGAAAAACGGTGAAAAATTAGGAATTAGTTATAAACAATTGATAAACAATGAAAAAGGGATGAGAAATGAAGAATCAAATCTCCATATTCGCGTTCAGCTAGCTCCATTCCATATGATGACCTGTCCGTTCCCATGAAGATCCGACAATTTCGGTTTTTTTATTATAAACAAATTAATAAACAAATGTTAAATCATGGATGAAAAAAATTTTTCAAATCAGGCATCTTGATCGGGGATTCTGAGGAACACTTTGGCCCACTTTGGGAACCGAAATATCGATAATGTTGATTAATTGTTGTAGACAATTTTTTTTTCCCAATTTTTGGATTTTTTTTTAATACCATATCATTTTTGAGGTGGCAAAGGCTATTCGATTCAGGTATAGAAAAGATCCAGGATTCCGAAAATCAAGCAACAATTCCATTTGTTATGAACAAATGAAATTTTTCAACAATTTTTTTCTTGCATTTGTCAGGTGCTTTGGAATGTTGAAAGAATAGAGTATCCCCGACACTAAAAATGTTCCCCTGTAGAAAGATATATGCGCTTCTCCAAAAGGGGTCCTCTTCGTCGTTGAATAACAGCGAAGTGGTGTATTTTACCAAAAAATTCCAAGGGCTCAAATTTGTTGGTTTCATCCTTCTCTACAAGATCCATTCAGGATTTTTCGTCTTGGGGTCCTTTAAATGAGTGAATACCTTAAAGGACTGAAAAAAACGCGTTTTTGAAGATTAATTTTCACATGACTTGCAAATGAACAAAACGTTTTGCAAAAATCTTTAATCCATATGAAAATGATCCTTCAGGTGTCTAGTTATCCCCTAAATTCTGCCGAATCGATTCAGCAACTCGAAGTTCGTTGTTTTCAATTTGTTGATGAAAGTGGATTCACCGAAAAACGGGTCAAATTTGACATCAAAAATTCCAACTTTGAGACCCCGTAGCATCGAAACGAAGACAATTACGGCAAAAATGAATATTGCTTAACTTTTAGAGAATTCATTTCCCTACAAAAAAGGCTCAGTACAATGTTTCGATATCTCGAACTCTTACCGAGATATCCATCGAAATAGGAAAGAAGACGGAGTTGAAAAATTGTTCATTGCTAATAATTTATCCCCCACAACAGGTACGAGTTGCAAATTTTATTTCCTCTCATCTGGACCATTTCCACTACCGATTCGACCAGGTTTGATCTTGGTTCCAATTAGTTCACCCTAAATTCCTAATTTGACTGGCCTATGGATGATTCAACCTGGAAATGCAGGGAAGCCTGCCACTATTCATGATGTTCCAGAATTGGCTTACAAAGCTTTCCAACTCACCTTCACTCTATCTAATATAATTTTAGGTTTTTGTGCTACTGGTATCCAGCCTTTGAATGAAGGTATTTCCACTGATGCAGATTTCTCACCATCTAATGTCACCAATAGACCAGTACCTCCACTTACGACACAATTCCGTCACAATTAACTCTTATTCCTCCAGAAACAGCTTTCACTCCTTCATCACAGTCCTCGTCAGGAGAGGGCCTACTCACAGGTACGGACATTCAATGGCACCAGTCGACCCCTTCTGACAGTTCTTCATTGGTCAAGTCATACACACTTGCTGATTTGGATGCTACAGTTGGTTCATCGGCCATAGTTTCCTCTGTTGATATCAGGGCCTTCCCAAAAGCTGTACCAAGGGAAAGAACTCGAAAAGGACGACCGAAAGGCAAGAGTTGTATTCTAACTGATACACCAGAGAAAACTCGAATTGAGAATGAAATAGCTGCATCACTTGCAAAGGAAATAAGACTTACAAAAAAAGCTATTGATAAGAAAGGAAAACTGACAACAATCCGAAGGAGAATCATTCCAAGCGGTTTCGAGTCAGATCTAGAAACTTCAGTCGCACAGTTATATGACAGTCCTCATGGAGAAGAAGAATTTGGAGATTTGGAAGATTTTGATGAACAAAAAATTCAAAGAGGAGTCTACATTTTGGTGAAAATTTGTACTAAAAAAACAGCGAAGTTCTTTATCGCAGAAATAATCGAAATAGGCGAAGAACATTTGCAGGTGAAATACTTGAAAAGAATTCCCAATTCTTACAAATTCACTCGAGATGACGATACAATTCACAATATAGAAAAATCAGATCTGATTTTGAGATTACCGATGCCAATTGTTAGCAGAAAGTCAGCGAGACAGCTACGAAATTTATCTTTTGGCGTTGATCTTTCCCAACATGGAGTTGAATAGAATCAAAATAGGAAAATAGTGATCGCAGGTTTACTTCCAATCTATTCCACATTATCACTCAACTCACATTCACTCAATAGATTTGATTAAATTTGCTATATTTTTATTTTTGTTCGTACTTCGTTTCTTCTATGAAATCTACATTTGTGTTTATTTCCCTTTGAGTGTTTCTGTTTTCGTCTTATTGTTTTGTTTTGGTATAGTAATTTTATTATTTTTTGAAAATTTCTCAATAAGATTGATGAGTCGGAACTCGTTTTTTTTATTTGTTTTCTTTGACATATTGTTAGTATAATCCACCGAACGCTTGTTCCTTGAGAATTCCTTTTTGATTGAAAGTTTTGAGAAATAGGTCAGAGGTACACCATGCCTAGGTCAGAGGTACATTGGGGTGTTGTACCTCTGACCCAATTTTCTTTTCGCAAAAGAATTCAAGAAAAGCATAGGAGGAATTGATTCAATGCCTTTATCAAATCCCATAATATGTACAGACGTACTAGTGACTGATATCTACTCAGAAGAATCATAAATTGCCAATATTATGGGAATTCAAAATGAAGAGGCGAAAATAGGTCAGAGTTACAACACCTTCCCCTATCTCATTTTTTGACATATCGGAATAAAACTTACAAAGTCTGATTCGTAAGACTAACAGAAACATAGATGTGGGCAGAATTTGTTGGAATCGATTGTTGATTAGTATTTTTTTTTTCATGAGAACCTCCCCTCAATAAACTGGTACTAATCAGGATACCCAAGCCAACATGTTCGCCATCTGGAACTGTAGAGAGCAATATACTACAGCCACCAACACACCCCTTCTTTGTGTGCACATGATTGTGAAAAGCGGTATGTGTTGGTGACTACAGTATTGCCCTCTACAGTTTCAGATGGCGAACACAAAACGGCTTGAACACCTTGGTACTAATTTATCAATTCACACTCAAGTTCCCACTGCAAAGATGTTGATGATGAAACTCGTACTATTTTCAAATCCTGCATGTTCCAAATACTCTCCGGGTTACGCTTACCCATGTGTGCAGTCAGAGGGTTGAGTGGATACGAGCGCATACATGGCTCCATCTGGTGGAATTTCTTCCGCTCAAAATACTCGGAAACTGAACGCATAAAAAAGTCTGGAACTTTCAGGGATGAATCTTTGAAGTTTCATCTAGGTCTGTACACAGCCGGGGTTTCAAATTCCGACCAAAAAAATTGACCAAGTGGTGAAGCGAATTGATGAAGAAATTTCAAGAATTGGTCTCCGTGGGATATATTAGGTGTATAACTTTGCTTCCGCCGTTTTTTCCGAAATTCGAGGCTTTATTGTAAAAAACTGGTTATAAATTTATGATCCAAAGTATTGTCCATCGCTGGCCACTACTTTCTCCCATCTTTCATTACTGCGAATTGTGATTATCTTAAGAAGGGGTTGGAACAACCCGAAACGTCGGCTCAAGAATTCAATAAAAAGGCTCGACCACTTATTCGGCAAATTGGATTACCTCTCTAATTTTTGATTCCTGATCCGAGTACGATCCAAATCGATTTGATTTTTTACCCTCTCCATACGTGATGGGTCCGGACGACGAACATTTTTCATTACTGCGAATTGTTATTACTTCGGAAAGGGGTTGAAACGACCCGAAACGTCGGCTCAAGAATTCAATAAAAACACTCGATAACTCACTTGGCAAATTGGACTACTTCTCCAATTCTGATTCCTGATCCGAGTACGACCCAAACTGATTTGGTTCAATTGATTAAACTTCTTTCCTCGAACAAACCTGTCCGCAATTTTGAGTCTTTCGATCGATTCTTAGATCGAAGAATTTTAATTGTTGTTCGTCGTGTTTGTTCAAGTCCTCTTATATCTGTTCAATCGATTGATTTCGTGATTCATTTTTGAAAATTGAATTGCACATTAAAAATATTCACTTACCAAACAATGCCCAACACCTCGATCCTACTGCACTTCGCACTGGGGTAAAGGCACATTCGAATCACGAAACACTATACACTACATATTATGTATAATACACTATACACTATCATATTATATAACACAATAATGCAATGACAAAGTCGGTACGAATGTGAAGTGAAATCACCGTTCACGAAGTCCGTTCTCTATAAAGTTGGCCGACATTGTTTGGAGAAAATCGTGTTTGAGGTTTCTATGGATTGATTATACAACAAAACATCATACTCACACTGATCGTCTATCCCTGCGCGTACAATGAGCCTCCCACCCCTCCATAGGCTTCATTTGTGATCACTTTGTCAGCAAAAGAAAAAATTCGATTCTTTCAACTCAAGTTACCATACTACTACTGTCGAATCGTCTACTTGAAAATTCACGGATTCGGGTATTTCCGTGTGCGTTCGTGCACGATCGTTCATGTGCCTGAGGTGGTCGCGTCGCTTCGGTTAGTTGCCGCTGGGATTCACCGAAGAGTGCACGAACATTCAGAGCACGATCCGAATAATCTATTCCTTTTCATGTCCTTATATTTTTAATAAAGTGAAATTTCATAAGTAAATAGCGAAACGTCATTTCGCCGAGACACCCTTCCCTTGAGTACTAATCGAGGGTCCGTGTTTCGATAAAATTGTCACCGCGAAGAACAATTAACAAGTTGGTCCTAACGAGCCAGGTTTCCCATAAACCACGTTAACGGAGTGAGTGAATTTCGGTTGACATAGTGCTCATGACGCAAATGTGCATAAGAATCGCTCAAGTGCAAGTGAACAATAAACGTGAACAAATCGTTATGAGGAATGTGTACCCGACTGAATAAGTGTACTGGCGGCGACTCGATATTTTTCTAATCAAAATCGTTGACGAAACGTTGTCAGTAACACGGAACGTGGTGGAAAACAAGCCATCATTTAGCCGCACGAATTGTCGTACATTTTCAAGCGACATAAGGACGCGGCCTGGGTCGCCATTTTGTCCCATTCGACTCAGCACGGCAGACGAGCCGTGCGACGGATTTCTTGTTCAACGGAACAGGATAACACAGCGCCAACGGACGCTTCAGTGATTGTCGGTGCTCCGCGCTGGTTGCGACTTACCGACACTTCGAACAGTCAATCGATTGATGAGCTTCCACACAACGAGTAGTAGAGGGCATCTCATCGAGCCTTGGTGACAATCATCGGGCAAAACAACGAAGCGACATTCTTGGCGAAAGAATGTCAACATCCACGATCATCATCAACGTTACGAGATAAGTCATTAAACTCTTATTTGTTATTTCCGCTCAATGTTTGAGGATATCAACACGAACAAACCGTTATTTCAAATCGTAACGCATCATTTGCGAATTATTTTGAATTCCATTCGAGGCGTAGTACATGATTATCAGTGTGTATATTATATTTCGATTTTGATTGAATGATTAGAATCAAGGATCATTGAAATCATCCGTTCGTGTAATCCATTAGTTGTCATATTATATTTTTGTTCGAGAGTTAGCAGATTATGTTTACCGCGTTTAACTTTACGTTATCATAATATCAAATGCCTCAGAACGTCTTTAGTATATTTATTTTGAAAATATTGTATCAAAGATACTTTCGTATTTGTTCATTTGATTATTTTTCTTTAGAATAACTGACAACAGAACTTAAGATTCAACGTAGTGAGTCGGTTTTCGTTTCGCGTATTTTATTTCACGAATGCACACGTGTATTCGGATATCCGTGATTCGATTGGATTTATATTACCTTTCATTCGAAGTAAATTGGGTAAAAGATGGCCGAGGTCGAGGTTTTGAAAACGCGTCGTAGGGTAATCAAGGGTTGCTGTACACGTATTGCGAATTGGATCCAAGCTAATCCAGGTGGAAGCCCTGAATTAATCTCTCAATTAAAATCGCGAAAGAATCGACTCCAAAAATACATGGAAGAATATGACTCTATTCAAGCTCAAATAGAGACTTTAGTTCCAGCCGAAGAAGCGGATAGAGTTGCATTTGAGGAAGCGTTTTTCGAAGTAGATGGTGTGATGTTGAGACGATTATCTGCAAATGTTCCACAAGCAGTGATTCCTAACGGAAATCAAAACCCACAGCCGGGTCAGAACCCGGGTGGACAGAACGAAAATCAAAATCTACAAGCGGATGCGGATCACTCGCTAAATGTAGGATTGCCCATTTTCACCGGCAAGTACGAAGATTGGCTACTGTTTTATAATATATTTCAGTCAATAATTCATAACAACAATGCGCTTGGCAATGTTCACAAATTTCAATATTTGCAAGCGTCGCTCAAGGGTGATTTGGCCGCGGTCATTCGAGCGTTGGAGCTTTCGGATGCCAATTATATAGAGGCGTGGAATTGATTGAAAGCGCGATTTTATAATAATAGAATAATTGTTCATACGCATATCAAAGAGTTATTGCAATTGCGGCGTATGGGTGAAGAAAATGTTGCTGATCTGCGTCAGTTAGTCGATGTTTCCAGCAAACATTTGAGAGCATTAGGATCCTTAGGACGGCCCGTAGAACAATGGGATGACATGGTGGTTTGCATTTCACTACATCTCGTGAATGGCAAACGTCTTGCGAAGGTGAAGGTTTGCCTACATTAAAGCAGTTGACTGATTTTCTTGTCCATAAATGTCAAGCGTTAGAAATATCTAGCAAATCCAGCGTAGTTTGCAATCCATCAAGCACGCGTCCTCAGAATCATCCCAATAAGAGGCAGACCTCATCCCATGTAACGTCGGTCAAGGGCAAGTGCTTCTTTTGCAAGGGAGACCATCCAATTCATTTTTGCAAGTCATTCACGAAATTATCTATTCAATCGGGCATAAAAGAAATCAGGGATCGGAAATTGTGTAAAAATTGCATGCGTTCGTCCGAACATTCGTCTAGTGAATGTCCGTCTGGATCGTGTAAGATTTGCGGTAATAAGCACAATACTTTACTGCACATTCCTACAAATCAAAATCCTCATACTAATCAAACAAGAAGTTCCGAGGAAAATGTTCCTGTTTCTCAGAATCCCACGACCACGATTGCTACCCATCCATCAATCAACAATGAGGGTCAATTGGCTATGCTATCTACTGCAAGAGTTTATGCTCACGATCGATCAGGAAACAAGGTTATTTATCGCGTGTTATTGGACTCTGGTTCCCAGGCAAATTTTGTAACGCGATCATTTCTCGAAAACCTCCAAATCAGGCTACGAAAGGCTCATTCCTCAATTTCAGGTATAAATAACACAGTTACTTCGAGCAACGACACAGTTCGTATTAAATTGCAATCGCGACTCAATTCGTTCACTGAGGAAATTGAGTGTATAGTGATGAATAGAATAACTGATAGGTTGCTATCTGCCCCTATTCAGCCAAGTCTTATCACGATTCCCCATAACGTCAAACTTGCTGATCCCAAATATTGAAATCCTTCGGAGGTTGACATATTAATGGGAGTAGATTTATTTTGGAGAATTCTCTGCGTGGGTCAAATTAAGCCGTCGTTGAATCATCCACTCTTGCAGAAAACGCATTTTGGTTGGGTGCTTGCTGGCAGTATGATCTGCGGATCGAACCAATCAAAGGTTGTTAAGAACTTCCATATTTCGATTAGCAACGCTGAATTGCACGACGGTTTGAAGAGATTTTGAGATCAAGAAGAACTTGTGAACGCAACGGAAGCTTATTCTGTGACCGAACGATATTGCCAAGATTGTTTTATGACCACAACCACGCGGGATGAAAACAGTAGATTTATTGTAGGATTACCCGTTGAAGAGGATGTACTTCAGAGATTAGGAGAGTCGCGGTTAACTGCATTGCGCAGATTTTATAATTGAGAGAAGAAATTCAAGTTGGATACTCAATATAAGGATCGGTACGTGGATTTTATGTCGGAATATTTATCTCTAGGTCACATGCGTTTGATTGATGAAAAAGAAGGTCGTGATAATCAAACCTATTATTTGCCACACCACGGGGTGTTTAAACAAAATCAGCAAGGCGTTGAACTGTGGGTAGTATTTGACGCCTCAGCTGAGAGCTCCACTGGGATCTCACTTAATGACGCCTTGCATATCGGTCCGGTAATCCAGCAGGATTTAGTTTCTATTTTCGTCCGTTTTCGATTGCAATTCTACGTTTTTACGGCAGACATCATAAAGATGTACCGTCAAATTCGAGTACACGATGATCAAACACCTTTGCAAAGAATTTTTTGGCGTGAAAATTCTGACGACGAGTTAAAAGCGTACGAACTTTGCACCGTTACATACGGCACTGCACCGGCATCTTACCTTGCTACCGAATGTCTTCGTCAGCTTGCGCTTCGGGAATCTAATGATTATCCGCTAGGTTCACAAAGGATACTCCATGATTTTCATATGGACGACCTATTGACCGGCGCGGATTCTATTCCCGAAGCTTTTATTATACAGGATGAGATATTAAGGTTGCTCAAGAGGGGTGGATTCGAGCTGAGTAAGTGGTCGTCAAACCACCCCGAGATCATGGCTTCGGTATGCGATTCTAGTCAACATCGGTTGGTAGAATTCGACAAACAAAACCATTCACGTATCTTGGGAATCCTTTGGAATTCGGATAGCGATTCGTTTTTGTTTAGGACGGATGCCATCGAACAACATGAATGCTCAAATAAGCGAACGATACTGTCGGAAATAGCGAAGATCTTCGATCGGTTGGGACTGCTTGGACCGATTGTAGTTATCCCAAAATTAATTATGCAAGAGTTGTGGCAGTTGACTATCGATTGGGATTCTTCGGTTCCATTGCATATCCACACTCAATAGAGGCGCGTAAGGGAGCAATTAGTCGATTCACGTAAATTTCGAATTCCACGTTGCATAAAACATAGCGATCGAATCCAGAACTTGGAGTTACACGGGTTTTCAGACGCAAGCCAGAAGGCGTATGGAGCCTGTGTTTATTTGCGTTCGCGAGTTTCTGAACAAGAGTCTAAATGTGAGCTCATATGCTCAAAATCTAGAGTTGCTCCATTGAAGGCTCTTTCGCTTCCCAGGTTGGAGCTCTGCGCGGCTGTGCTATTGGCACAATCATTTACTAAAGTTGAACAATCACTTGAGCTAGGTTCGATGAAAATATTTCTGTGGTGCGATGCCACAATGGTTCTGCACTGGATATCGTCATCATCTCGACGTTGGACAGTTTTTGTGTCCAATCGTGTCGGGGAAATTCAAAGGTTGACAGACGGCAATGATTGGCGACATATTAGTTCACAGGACAACCCGGCAGATTTGCTCTCTCGTGGAGTGGAACCTATCGATTTATGCGACTCACAATTGTGGTGGCATGGTCCTTCGTGGCTCAGCCTTAGTTATGACCATTGGCCTGAGAGTGAGTTGGAGCCAATTGACGACAAAGCGGAGGAAAGAAAGTTGGCCTCCACCACTGTAATTACACCAAATCAAGGCATAAGTCGATTGATGAATCAGTGTTCCGGTTTTTCTAAAGTATTGTTTGCGATTCGGTAGGGAATCAAAGAATGTAACCGGAAGCGCATTGCGGCGGAGTTTGGAGTCCTTTGAGATTTCGGATGCCACGAATTCGTTATGTAAATTTGTACAGGCGAGTGCCTCAGGGTTGGTGGACGTTTACAGAACTCAGACCTTTCGCATGATAGCCAACACCAGATTCTTTTACCGGAGTCTCACCGACTCACTGAGCTCCTAATCATGCACGAGCATGTCCAAAATATGCATGCTGGCGTGCATCTCTCTATCGCATCAGTTAGACGAAGGTTTTGGCCTATCGCGATTAAAGGTACGGCGCGTAGGATTGTAGGTCAATGCATCCAATGTTTCAGGTGTGAGCCAGTGTCGTCTCAAGTGATAATGGGGCAATTGCCGGCTCCTAGGGTTAATCCGTCCAAACCTTTCTCGCACTGCGGTGTAGATTACGGTGGACCTTTTACTGTACGTGACAGCAAGCGTCGAAACGCGCGCACTTCTAAGGCTTATGTAGCCATTTTTATTTGTTTTGCCACGGAAGCAGTTCACATAGAATTGATGAGTGATTTGTCATCCGCTTCTTTTTTGGGTGCCTTTGAACGATTGTTGGCCCGACGAGGTGAAATTATTGCAATGTATTCCGATAACGGAACGAATTTTGTCGGAGCCGCTAGGGAATTGCACGAGTTTCTCGAGTTCTATAACAATCCTCAGACTCGGGATGAATTGAGTAGTTTTTGTTTGGAGTCGGGTATCCAGTGGAATTTCATTCCTCCCAATGCTCCACATTTTGGTGGGCTTTGGGAGGTGACGATTAAGTCAACCAAATTTCAGTTGCGTCGCGTTATAGGCGATACTCCGGTTTCTTTCGAGGAGTTATATACAGTTCTTTGCAAAATAGGGCCGAGATGTCATTTGGGTCATCTGAGAGCGGCGTAATCGGATGAGAGTTGGATATCGCCTCTAACTCCGGGTCATTTTTTAGTGGGTAAACCACTTAATAGTTTTCCGGTTCCGGATGTACTTTCTATAAACGAAAATCGACTCTCACGATGGCAGAACAAATGAGGGTAGAACAAATGAGACAACGCTTTTGGAAGCGTTGGAGATTCGAGTACTTAAACCAGTTGCAAGAGCGCACAAAATGGAAGGCCAATAAGGGTATGCAGTTGGAAGTAGGCCAATTGGTGCTCGTAAAACAACAAGGTTCACCACCATTACAGTGTTTGCTAGGACGTGTAACGGAGGCGCCGCTAGTGTGCCTGGCTTGATTTCCCCCTCCCTGATTCAAAATCAGAGATGCTATATTCATGATGCCGCTGCCAGTGGGGCGGCGATTGTGAATAAGGTAAGACCGTGAACAGCAGTGAACAGTGAACAGTGGTGAACAGTGGTGAAAAACAGTGAACAGTGTAGAAAACTTGTGTTGTGAAGTTTTCCACAATGAACAATAGAAAATGTGAAGTGCTAAATTGCACAGTGAAAGAAAAAAAATTTTACGGATTCCCCAATTTGAGAGGAGTAGATCGTTTTCTGAAATGGGTTGCAGCTTGTGGGAATTCAGATTTACTGGAATGCCTTCCAGAAAAGCTGGTGCAAAGGAGAATTTGCTGTATTCATTTTGAGCAGAGATTCCGACTGGCCCAAAAGTTATCAAACACTGCAGTGCCAACGTTGCATTTACCAGGTATGTTCTAATTTTTTTACTTTATTATTGAATCACAATTTGCAGTTTGTATTTCAATCCAAACGAATAATTGTTCAAATGTGTTGAGTCTTGTGAAGAGTAAGTATAAACATTGAGCCGATGAGATATTTCTTTGGGATTACCTTTTTGGTTTTCAGACGCAGACACCATGTGATTGTCACGAAGACATTGATCGAGGGAATTTTTCTAGATTCTATGATCCATCCATAACTCAAATAAGTATAAAGATTTAATAGAATTGGAGGTTCTTTTGATCAACCTACATATCAAAGTTCAAATAGAAAAAATTCTGTTTATCGATACAAGTCTTGATAGAAATCCCAAAAGTGCTGTACATATGTTGAGAAATGTGTTTACGTGCTTACTTTGTACCAAAATTGTTCTGTGAGAGCAAGAGGTGTTGAAATATGTACAATTCTTCCATATTTATTGTATTAGAATCGTACTTACACAATATGAATTGCTGCGATGAAGGACTTGACGCTTTGATTTTGAAGTTCACAAAGGAGCCACTAATTTGAGTGAATCCCACTATAATTCAAGTGAAAAGTACACAACGTTATTCCATCAGATCAGATTTCCCTGTCAGTGTCTCCATAATAGTTACATGAAGTGTAACATAAAAACCTTAACATAAAAAACAGGCCTCAAGAAAACAGTTCATCGACTCACCTTTTTCTGAATATGTATAATCTCTTGAATCATTTCTAAATGATAACTGCTAATACTATCATAAAGCATAATATTCATCATAAAAATCCATATCTTTTCAAATGATAAAATTTTATAGAAATAATTCAAGAGATTGTACATATTCAAAAAAAGGTGAGTCGATGAAGTATTTTTTGAAAGTCACGTTTTTATGTGAAAGGTGCACACTTCATGCAACTGTTATGGAGACACTGACAGGGAAATCTGATCAAATAAAGTTGTGTACTTTTCACTTGAATTGTAATGAGATTCATTCAGATTAGTGGCTCCTTTGATGAACTTCAAAATCAAAGCGTCAAGACCTTCATCGCAGCAATTCATATTGTGTAAGTACAATTGTAATACAATAAATATGGAAGAATTGTACATATTTACACACCTCTTGCTCTCACAGAACAATTTTGGTACAAAGTAAGCACTTAAACACATTTCTCAACATATGTACAGCGCTTTTGGGATTTCTATCAAGACTAGTAGAAATCTGACAAGGCATTGTCTAGTCAACATGAGGCCCCTGTAGGGATTTCATAGGGAACTTCTAGTTGAGATGAACTAGCAAGTTACTCACCGGTTACTTACAATATATATTAGACAAGTGAAACTCTCAAAAAACTATGGAGGATTTTTTATAAGCATATCTAGATTGTTACTACACTTGTAAGCCTCGTCAGTAATCATTGAGGCCCTTTCAAGATTTATTTGCCAGAAGATGGCAAATAAACACAGATAAAAGAATATTTTGGACAATTTAAGAACTTGTTATCAAATGAATGAGATTACCTCAAATGAATATTTATCTACCAAAACTGTATACTTTGTTGACACAAACAAATGCGATATGCCGAAGCAGGAGCTAATAATCAACTTTTCCAAATGAATAAAATATTCATTTTTGTGGAAGAAATATTCACTTGAAGCCATTCATTTAATAATTCCTCAGATCCAAAGAAATGCTTTCTTCCCCTGGTAGAAATATCATAAGTTTCTCCCCACAACTCGTGAGGCACTAGTGAGGGAGAACTAGTTGAGTAAAACTCATGAATTACTGGTCAGTAAGTGATAAGTTCAACTCAATTAACTATTTGGGTTATAATTAGGCGGAACTTATGAGAATTTCACAAGATTTTCCACGTTATGCATACAGAAAAACACTTGACAAACGTTCAACCATCACCAGCGAAATAAATGTCCATGATTTCATATAACTTATCACAATTCTCATAAGGTTGATTTCTTAACTATTCAGCATCATTTTTCTTTTCTACACAACACATAATCATACACATCATTTGGGTATTATTCAAAGAGCATGAACTGAATGAATATGTGTTTCGTCATAATCAAATATAAGTTTCGACCAAGTACTCTGCTTTCGTCATTTCTTGATTAATATGCATAAAAAATCTGTTATTGAGTGCAAAATCAATCATTGAATCAGTCATCACTGTTGTAATATGTAAAAAATCGTAATTTGCTGTTGTGGTGAAAATGAATTCTATTCAAATACACGACAATACCAACAACAACAATATCAATATCAATCAATATCAATATTGATTTACATCAATGTTTCTCGGAAAAAAAACTCACATTAAATTTCTCAAAACTCTCATTTCTCAAAAAACTCACATTAATTTTGTAATAAATATGAGTCATGAAGAACTCATTTGATCAAAAATATGTCAAAAGAATGTTCCAAATGAATTGCGAAAAACTTGGATTATTCACTTGCAGCTCGACGGATGGTTTCACTTTTCAAATTGAAGAGTACTCTTCATGTTGAAATTTTCAAATTTGAGGAAAAAGCCTTATGTTCTGAGTTGAATTTGTTGTTAGGATTATGATAAACTTGTAGGAAGAGTTTGAAAGTTGGGTGGGATCTATATTGATCAGGAAAGTCCAAATCGTGTGATAAAAGTTAGAAAATCTGTCATCTTTGCTGACGGCACATGGGTATTCTATCAGCTTTTCTTCACTAAACGAAATCTAGGCAGGAGAAATGTATCAAAATTCAGTAAAATCAAGTTGGTACAGAGTAAGAGAGGACAGATATATTCATTGAATTTTATTGGTTATTATAAAATTGCTGATAAATACGTAAAGGCTATGTATGACTCAATTTATCGTCTCTCAATATTTTTGTTTCAATGATTTTGTATTGTGTGCATTTTTGTATCTGTTCACTAGTAGGTTGAGGAAACATGTGTATTGAATCTGTTTCATAAATATAATAACATTTATTTGTAGGAACATGATACAACATTATTGGAACAAAAATATTAAAAGACGACACATTGGATCTTCTACAGCCTTTCCTTATTTATCAACATTTTTATAATAACCAATAAAATTCAATGAATATATCTGTCCTCTCTTACTCTGTACCAACTTGATTTTACTGAATTTTGATACATTTCTCCTGCCTAGATTTCGTTTAGTGAAGAAAAGCTGATAGAATACCCATGTGCCGTCAGCAAAGATGACAGATTTTCTAACTTTTATCACACGATTTGGACTTTCCTGATCAATATAGATCCAACCCAACTTTCAAACTCTTCCTACAAGTTTATCATAATCCTGACAACAAATTCAACTCAGAACATAAGGCTTTTTCCTCAAATTTGAAAATTTCAACATGAAGAGTACTCTTCAATTTGAAAAGTGAAACCATCCGTCGAGCTGCAAGTGAATAATCCAAGTTTTTCGCAATTCATTTGGAACATTCTTTTGACATACTTTTGATCAAATGAGTTCTTCATGACTCATATTTATTACAAAATTAATATGATCTCTGAGTTTTTGCCTAGAAGTACTGATGTAAGTATTTGAAGAAGATTCATTTTCACTGCATCAACAAATTACGATTTTTTGACATGTTACAACAGCTATGACTGATTCACTAATTCATTTTGCACTTACTAACAGACTTTTCTATACACATTATTCAAGAAATAACCACCACACATTTCACAAAAATAATTTATCCATTTTTTGATCACATAAACTTAACCGAACTGCAATATTCACACAGGCTCATAGATTATTATCGAAGGAAGCATTTCTTTGGATCTGAGAAATTATGAAATGAATAGCTTGAAGTGAATATTTCTTCCACAAAAATGAATATCTTATTCATATGGAAAAGTTGATTATTAGCTCCTGCTTTGGCATATCGTATTTGTTTGTGTCAACAAAGTGTACAGTTTTGGTAGATAAATATTCATTTGAGGTAATCTCATTCATTTGAGATTGTGTTTGATAAGAATATTCTTTGTTTTTTTTTGGTCGAGAAATTTGAAGAACATGGATCTGTATCAAGGAAGTTATGTGGAAGATTAAAGTATGGACAAATCGGAATAATAATGGGACTATTCATCAGATCTTCAGGACATCAAACAAATGAATCTGATTTTCTCCTTCTCAGTGTTGCAGAGCTTTGAAAAAGAGTACGTACAATTTGGTATGTGTACTTTCCGGAATTTCCATGTGTGTGATAGTGATATTCTTTGTGTTTTCTAGCCGAAAAATTTTATGAAAATGAATCTCCATCAAAGAAGCTATGCGGAAGATTCAAGCGTGAAAATACCAACATCATAATGGGACCATTCATGGAGTGTACAGGTTATTCAATAAATCTATATCCTGGTTTCTTACCAACAAGTTTTTTTAAAGTTGGCTGACAGTAAATGAAATTGGATATATTATCAGAATATTTGCTTCTGTACATCTGAATGTGTGTGGAAATAATATTTTTTTTTTTTTTCAGCCAGGAAGATAGAAATACTGCCCGCAATCCAGTCCCGGTGAAAATAGGAGCTTTCGAGAAGAGGAAATGAAGGGCAACTTCGTGTGATCAGAAAAAAGTGGAATTATAACTCAGATAACACGAGAGTTATGAAAAAGTTTAGAATGAATACGATGTATTCATAAAGAACTCTTGTGATATCTGGGTGAGTGAAAGTGAGATTAGAAAGTAAGAACGATTCATATTAAGACTCTCAAAAGTTAGTTTTTGAGTACTCGAAAGAAAATGGGGTATTGAAACGATTCAACAGTGTACCAGGAAAAAATGATGTTGCTGAAGTTTGAATCGTTAATTTAAACGAATTAGTAATCGAATAACGAAATACTTTGCTGTTGATGACCCAAAATCTTGTAATACATTCTTTAAACGATGTTTCCAATTCCAAAGAGTTGATTCGAGAACATAAACACCGATGGTGTATCAGATTCGATGAGTTTGAATTTTCGTTTCGTCCTTATAAACGATTCAAACTTCAACAACATCAAAAAAGGGTGATTTGAAAGAATGAAAAAAAATAGAGTTGTAGAAAATTGAATTCGAATTTTGTTATCACAAAATTGATTTCGAATAAATTGAAATGACATATAAACATGAACGGACATCTTTTAAAAGTTTTGAACTGGTTTTACTTCTGAATGATGTGTACTTATGTTGCATAAGACTTCTTGCATTGTTCTTCATTATTTCTGGAATTATCTTTTAGACGAGTGCTGTATGGGTTTGATTCAAACATTATCAATTCCACTGAGAGGGTATAATACAGAATGGCAACAGAATTTTATACACAGAATTAAAATCCGAATTTCTATTCTTTTCTATTGTTTTGATACAAAATTCGGATTCAAGAGAATGAAAAAGATTTACAAGAAACACTGTGAAAACATTTTATGTAGAATAACACAATAAATCATTCGCAATATGTTAACCAATGATATATTGTGGGTTTTTACAGAACATTGTTGCTTTTCACAATCCTATATTGTGAAATATTACAAGTTTTGGTAACGTGACATGATCAATCATTAGAAAAAATTACAAATTCCACAATATATCATTGGCTGAAATATTACCGCTGATTTATTGTGTGATTGTATGTAAAATGTTTTCACAGGGTTTTTTGTGACTTTTCCAAATCTTTTCTATCTCAAATTTCTCACTGGGTAGAAAATGAGTGTTCATAGAAAAACGAAATCAAATACAGTGTAAAATACATTTCATATACATTACCCATTCAAAGTTTGAAAAAATCAGTCTTCTATGGAAGTACTGTGCTCAGCGTAGAGAAAATATGCTTTTTATTGTGACAGTCCTACGCTCAAAGTTATGATATCACCAAACTCTTGTAATCTGTTCACATCCAGCATAGGTGATAAAGTTTCCTACGCTGGATGTGAACAGTTTACAAGAGTTTGGTGATATCATAACTTTGAGCGTAGGACTGTCACAATAAAAAGAATATTTCCTCTACGGTGAGCACAGTACTTTCATAGAAGACTGTGATTTTTTCCAATTTCGAATGGGTCATGTATATTAGATATTTTTTAGAGTGTGTTTGATTTCGTTTCTCTCTGAACATTTATTTTCTACCCAGTAAAAAATTTGAGGTAGAAAAGAATTGGAAAAAATGACAAAGAACACTGTGAAAACATTTTATATGAAATTACACAATGAATCATTGGTAATATATTAGCCAATACCATATTGTGAAGTTCGTAATGTTTTCTCATGATTCATAATGTCATTTTACTAAAAATTGTAATTTTTCACAATCCAGTGATAATGTTGTATAAAATGTTTCCAGAGTGTTCTTCGTAATGTTTTCCAATTCTTTTCTATTTCAAATTCCTCACTTGGTAGAAAATCAATGTTCACAAAAAAATGAAATCAAACACAATGTAAAAAACATTTAATACACATTCAAAGTTTGGAAACATCAGTCTTCTATGAAAGTATTGTCCTTAGCGTGGAGGAGATATACTTTTTATTGTAACAGTCCTATGCTGAATGTTATGGTATCACCAAACTCTTCTAAACTGTTCACATCCAGCGTAGGAAACTTTGTTACCTATGTTGAATGCGAAAAGTTTACAAAAATTTTGTGATATCATCACTTTGAGCGTAGAACTGTCTCAATAAAAAGTATATTTTCTCTACGCTGAGCACAATAGTCTTATGGGAGACTGTGATTTTCTCCAATTTTCAATGAGTCATGTATATTAAATGTTTTATTACATTGTGTTCGATTTCATTTTCCTCTGAACATTGATTTTCTTCCAAGTAAGGAATTTGAGATAGAAAAGAATTGGAAAAACTTACAAAGAATACTGTGAAAACATTTCATATGAAATTACACAATAAATCATTGGTAATATATTAGTCAATATCATATTGTGAAGTTTGTAACTTTTTCTGATGGTTCATAATGTTATTTTACCAAAAATTGTAATTTTTCACAGTATAGGACTGTAAAAAGCTACAATGTTCTGTAAAAACCCACAATATATCATTGGCTGACATACTGCCAATGATCCATTGTGTAATTTTATATGAAATGTTTTCACAGTATTCTTTGTAAGTTTTTCCAATTCTTTTCTATCTCAAATTCCTTACTTGGTAGGAAATCAATGTTCAGAGAAAAATGAAATCAAACACAATGTAATAAAACATTTAACATACATTACCCATCCAATCTTTGGAAAAATCAGTCTTTGGTGAAAATACTGTGCTCAGCGGAGAGAAGATATACTTTTGATTGTAACAGTCCTACGCTCAATGTTATGATATCACCAAACTCTTGTAAACTTTCAACATCCAGCGTAGAAAACTTCATCACTTATGCTGGATGCGAACAGATTACAAAAGCTTTGTGATCTCATAACATTGAGCGTAGGGCTGTTAGAATAAAAAGTATATTTCCCTAACGCTGAACACAGTACTTTCACAGTTGTTTATGATTTCTCCAAACTTTGAATAGGTCATGTACATTGAATATTTCCTGCAGTGTAACCCTAACGTGTTTTGTAAACATGGAAAAAACATAAAAATGAAATTTCCCACTGTTTTCTTCGGAAAATTTCGTGCAGAGCAATGTATCAAACATTCTGTTTTTACATTTTCTGTGAACATTGATGAGATAATTTCAATATTCAAGCACGGTGTTTTTAAGTTTTCATATAATATTTATACGCTTTATATGTGTACACGATGTTCACAGTTTGTTACATGAGTGGAGTGAATAAATTTTTATAATTCTCAAATTCTCATGAAGCATATTCTAAAGTATATTCATAACACGTAATAGAAACATAAAATACTTTGAAGTGCAAAATTGTACAGTATAATTTGTAAAATATGGATTATGAAACCAATTTTGGTATATAAAGTGGATATATATGTTGAAATTTTTCACTTACTGAATACACACCTTTTGTTATAAATATACTTTTGAATATTGGCTAAGTTGATGTAATTCCAAGTAACCACCTCCAATTTACTCATAATATATTTATTTTTGAATTCCAATAATAACTTTTTTCATTTCAGATACTTAATCACTTGATTTATAGGAATGTTGAGTTATGAATGAAATTTCATTTTCAGTTGAGAAAAATCAATATCAGTTGAGATGCTTGAATTTATGATGAAATTTTGTGAAAAATGATTATAAATGAAAAACAAGCATTTATGTCATTTTTATTCATTTTACACTGAATTGAATTGTGAATTTATTCATTCCAATTAATATTGATTTTTTGTAATTGAAATTGTATTTTGTTAATAAGTTAGCATTTTTAAAAATCAGGAAATTAAATATCTGAAATAGAAAAAATTATTATATACAAGTATACCTATATATCTATCACACGTATATTCAGTACCCTGCATGTGTGTGTAGTAGCCTATGGGATTCCCCGCTCACATATGAGAACGTATTTGTGTAGGTAAAATTCCCCAGACACACTAACGCCACCTGGTACTGTGGAAGATGAATTACACAACTTCAGTGATTAACACGGTGGCTTGCGTACCCTGGTTGCCGCTGAGATCTACCGAAGAGTGCACGAACATTCAGAGCACGAGCCGAATAATCTATTCCTTTTCATGTCCTTATATTTTTAATAAAGTGAAATTTCATAAGTAAATAGCGAAACGTCATTCCGCCGAGACACCCTTCCCTCAAGTACTAATCGAGGGTCCGTGTTTCGATAAAATTGTTACCGCGAAGAACAATTAACAACTACCTTAAGAACAATTGCGCCGATGTTGCCTATATGATTGGCACAATGCTTTTAATAAATGACCGAATTCCGAGTTCACAATGGCGGAAGACTTGTTGCCTAATCATCGGGCCAAGATGGTAGAGTATCACAATACCGAAAATTCACAATCCCGACGGTGGCAGAGACCCAAAGTGTCATAATGCCGAAAGGTCATAGTCCCGAAAAAAATTATTGAATTTCATATAAATCGAACATTTGATCACTTTTATCATAAGAAAAGTTTTGTTCTCACATAATATGCATCAACGAAACATTTTTTATGGCACAAGTGATCAAATGTTCGATTCATATGAAATTCTATAATTTTTTTTCGGGACTATGACCTTTCAGGATTATACCATTTCGGCATTATGACACTTCAGGCTTCTGACACTTCGAGACTATACCACTGTCGGGATGGTAAACTTTCAGTATTATAATACTCTACCGGCTGAGACTGGTCCCATAAAACTTCGCTCCATGATTAGCCACGCCCTAGTTTCATACACTAAGCTGGATATAATTAATCTAAAGAAAGATGGAAACTGACCTAATGGTAATAGACTACTTTTGGATGTGATTATAAACGAAAATCACCTGATCTTGAAGAGCTCTCTACAGGATTCCAAGATGTCTTCTCCATGCAGATTTTGAGCAGACTGAAAAACATCTAAGTCTTGGCACATTTGATCCATCGTTAATATAACTCATGTACCGTATTCTGAGGGAGGAAGTAAAGCTCAGATGTAGATTACATTACTCTTCCCATCAAAATATTTGATGGAAAGAGGATTGGTTAATGCTCGGTGAATCCATTGGGCCAGGCTTGAAAAAACCATTGGTTCAAGCTTGTCCTGATCTTATTACTCCCAAGTCTAGGCCAAGTTTGGTGAATTGTCCAAGACATATCTTGGCAGGTCTTGTGCCAGGCTTGGTCCATGATTGGGCCATCGATCCACACATATGAGGAATCATATATTGAACATATATGAGTCCTTTCCACTAGGGTATATTGTTGTTTTTGATAAATATTCATTTTATCCTGAGTCAAAACCTAAAAAACCGCGACAGAGTCGATCTAAAATCAAGGTTTTGTTGACTGTTTTCTTTGATTGCCGTGGTGTGGTCCACTCCGAATTTCTCCCACCAGGTCAGACAGTGAATGAGGAATATTACGTGAGCGTGTCGAAGCGTTTGAGGGGAAACATCCGTCGCAAGAGACCAGAATTGTGGAGAGATAACTCGTGGTTTCTTCATCATGATAACGCACCCGCACACACATCTCATCTTGTACGCGATTATTTGACTAAAAACAATGTTCATACCGTTCCTCAAGCTCCGTATTCACCTGGTATGGCTCCTTGTGATTTTTTCCTATTCCCACGACTCAAGTTACCACTTCGCGGAAAGTGTTCTGAGACGATTGAGGCAATAAAGTACAATTCGCAGAAAGAACTGAAGGTGATTCCGGAATCGGCCTATGCAAAATGTTTTGAAGATTGGAAGAACCGTTGGAATATGTGTATTGCTTGCAATGGAGATTACTTCGAAGGAAATAAAGTGAATATCGATGAATAATTGAACCGTTTTCTTTTCATTAAGAAATTCCGGGTACTTTATGATTAGAAGGTATGTGGTACCCAGACAATATAAAAATTCTGAAAGAATTCTTTATGAATACATTTTATTTGTTATAAGCTCTTCCAGAACTCTTGTGCCATCTTGGTACAATTCACTAGGTCACATCTAGGTATGCAATTCGTTATCTGATTTCTTATAATCTGTAGTACCAATGGTTCACAAATGCACGCACATATGTCTGTGGGCTTGCGGTCACAACCTGAAGAAATTTGGCTATCTGGATATTCGTACAGCACGCTGATCCCGATGTATTCATGAAGAGTTCCCCATTAACTTGTCGTGAGATTCTTCAAGGGTCTCCGTTATGATTCTCAAGAATGTTTTATGAGTTCTTTCGATACTAATATCCCAGACAGCACAACGTGCCATACACTGTTACAAAAACTGACACTGAATTGATGGATTTACATACACACCGGGATTGTGTGATGACTATACTCCGATTGGTGTTCATTTCTAAAATATAACACAAATCTGTGTAAAATCAACACAAATCGGAAATGAAATTTTGACACAGAATTGCTTGTGCTCTGTGGAATATTTACCTCAAACTTATTTTTCGTGTATTGTATTCTGAAAAGATATGTGTCTTTGTGTAGAAATTCAAATTACAAACTGCAAATAAAATGTTTTGATTTCTACTAATGTGATAGGAATATAAATTATGTTAGGCGTGTGATTCCTCGAATAGCCGTTGATACCATAAGATATTAAAGCAAATTATGATATGATATTGTTGTACCAGAATGATGTTGTAATTACAAACAGTAGCAGTTATGTCGTTAGCACCAACCTAGAGTATAAATTTACTCGTTTCCGACAACTCAGAATAATGTTCGGTGTTTCATCATCTGGAGAAATTTGCATGTAACAGAAGAATTTCAATCATATTCCTTCATTGAAATTCAGTTGATGATTACATTGCCAATATTTGACGGAAGCTTCAATTTTCCTGTTTCATACACTGTAAAAAATTTTATCGGAAAATTCCTATATATTTATGTGAAGTAATTAACGCATACATGCGTTAGGAATTTTCCCAACTTGTCCGGAAATTTACTGTGAAATGTTGGGAAAAATCCCATAAAGTTTGGAATTTTCAGATCAATGTATGGGAAATCCCATATAAATGTACCGGAAATTGATTTCCTAATCAGTGATTGGAATTTTCCGGTTGATGTCCACAGGAAAATTCCGATTATTTTTCACAGTGTACAGTGGAATCCCCGTATGTTTGAGGAAGTTGAAACCTGTTCAAATTGCTCGGGATATCCCGGTGTCCCGAGGATGACGCATACTAAATATATAAATACGTCTTTATTCAAACCAAGAATCTGGTCATAAACCACCAATATTCGCATTCAGCGGACGAAGAAGTAAGAGGACGACCTCCAAGGAACAAGTATTATACAGAATCTTATGTGAAGAACGATCAGTATTATACGTGACAACGCGCCGAAGTGCACAGATTTTAACTTGGTCCCAAGATTGATCACGCACGATACTCTTTGGAGATAGATCGAGCGATCGATAGTTGGTTCACTAAGATTACACGTGTATAAATCATCACGTTCACGCTTTTTTTTCAATTGTTTTGTATTGGTCGTTCAAAAATTTCGTTTCCGAAGATCCTCGTGTAGTTCGGAAAGTGAATGAAACAAAAGTGATATGAATAAACAGGACAAGAGAGTGTTTTTATGAAGGAATGACTGTGGATTAAATCGCACATAACAAGTATCGTGAATTAAACGCATCATCATACTGACTTGAATGTTTTGCTAATACTTTGTCAGCACGTTCTACATTGAACTTCAACTATAAATGTAAGTTGTAAGAAAAGATGAATTTCTAAATTTTTTGTATCAGCTCCCACAAAATATTTCTAACTGTCAAAGTATTATCCCAGCCAGCATAAATGCACTGAGAGAAAAAATTCTTTGAATTAATGAAATTGATTTCATCAATTCCCATTTCATTCCATTGAATGAATGTCTTTTTGACTCTCAAATAATTTCATAACCATAAAAAGTCGTTTTATTTATACTATCAAATCAGCTCATTGGAATTTATTTTTTGAAATTAAAAACGCACTCTATTGACTGAATAACTAATTATTTTTGTCAATATCATCTTTCATCCGATTTGTGACTCTCATTTGATGAATTTCAAAGTGAAAATCAATGAAATACAACTTCAATTTCATAACGTGAAGTTTCGTATGGAAGTCGAGGTTAATTATGCTTAGTATTTGAAATTCTTAACAATCAAGTATTTGACATGATAATTGTTTTCTTCACCACAATAATTATTTACTCCGAGTAAAAATATATTTCATAAAATGAATAGACGTGGCTTACAAATGATGAGCTTCTTCCATCATGAGAAAAACAACGCGGGATCAGGTTAATAAAATACTTATTATGCTCAAGAACATGAAGTTATAGGACCAAAACTACTGTTATTCATAAACCGGTACAGTTGAGAGTATAATAATCTCATTCATTTCAATACAAGTGGTTTTGTTCAGATAATAAAATTGAATCATATACTGAATAGTTGTGAATTTTAATTCCGAGAGATCTATTTTTTCAACAGAAAACTAAATTCATGATCACAATGAGATACTTTTTCAGTTCAAACTTCAGAGCAATTTCTTTGGATAAGATCTATTTTATAGAACAGATTTCATATGAACAATAATAGTTTGGATAGTTTTGAAATCAATAAAATGAAGTATTATAACCCATGATTTGGGAATTCATAACGAATGAAGCTATTTTACTCATGCTAATAAATGTGTTCTCGAAGTTTGAATCGTTTATAGAAACAAAACGAAAATTAAAACTCACGGAATCTGATAAATCATCGTTACATATCTTTTCGAATCAACTCTTTGCCACTGGAAACATCGTTTAAATAATGTATTGCAAGATTTTTGGGTTTTAATAGTTAAATATTATCTTATTCGATGGTTAATTAGTTTCAATAAACGATTCAAACTTCAGCAACGTCTAAAAAATTAGCTCATTAAAAATTTTCTTTTATGATTGAAGAAGGATTCTAGTCAATAAACTGCCAACCTGATTATTCTCGTCGATACTACGTTTTTGATGAGGTCAACATTTTATACATTCTACAAAATTCCAGTGCTTTTTGCAAATAAAGGTTTCATCGAGTCCATAAAATGGATAGATCGATTGAATTCATGAATTCATTAGAACAAAGGAATATGTTTTCAAAAGAAAAATGTATTGAATTCACTCCGACAAATTGCGTTCACTTCTCAGAAGGTGGCAATACTTTCTCACAAGCCATCTTCTTGCAGTGCAGTTCGCATATAAAGAACTAATTCACCGTAAACCTATAGTAAGTAATGTTCCGTCCTAATAAATATTTCTTTCAGGTTCCGGCATCGAACATCATCAACAGATATGACTTGATCACGGAGAAAAACAGTTTTTTCGAACTCCTTGATCATATTAATCATCTGAGCGAATATTTCACTTGTTTCAAATAAATCACAGATCACATAGGAATTAGAAGGTCGGCTCCGCCCTTGCGCGAATGCTCTGACTCCTGCTTATTCCTTTTTATTCTGGAAATTTTGTAAAATATCATTCATCCAATCAAAATGAATTCCATCGATCCGGAGGAAGATTTATTCATATCAATAAGTTCTTTGAAGGATTAGAAAATCTCTTTGTACATTCTATGGAATAATTTCTTAGATAGAGAAGAATATTCATTGTTTCAAATATTGATTTATTTACAGAAAATTTTCATTTCATATTCATGAAAACATTTTATTTCAAATGCAAGAAATATTTATATTATTTATATTGATATTTTCCTATTTCAAAACTTTTTCTATTCAAATAATCAAATATTTTATTGAAAGGAGAAATTATCGTCTTGGCACTGCAGTTGACTATCACAGTGTTATGAATGACTTCTGCCCATCAAATGCATAATTCATTGAATCAAATTATATTCCATGGATTCGAAAATCAAAATTTTCCATCCAATAACTTTTTCATCAATCCTAAGTACCTCATATTCCAATTAATGATCCCACCACTTCCGTGTGAATCACATATTACATGAAGTTGATGCAATAACTCCACAGATACGATTGGATGCATTCATTTCTTAGACTCAAAGAAAAATTCATCGGTTCAAAACATTCTTTTCTCAGTGTGATCAATTTGACATCGTAATGACATCCCAAAGACCTCTTGAATGGTCCCCGTTATGCGACCAATAATGAATTCAATAAGAATTCAATGAATTAAAAATGAAAACGTATTGAATGCCCGTAGAATCCATTATGAAATTTCGATATGAATTTTTCTGAACATTAGGTTGTTCATTGAGAGTTTATTTTGAATTCAAAATACTCATAATGGATACATATTAATTATCATAACAAGAGCTCTTCGCGGGAACTCTTGTGCTGTATGGGACATCGCATACACCCATTTGATACCCGACCTAATATACGATAACTTTAAGAATAATTGATTCAAAAAATAAGGAGATATCCATAAATTATCACACGATTGAAGACAAGATGAAAAGTTCCCTTATCTCAATATTTGTCGTTCCATATATGACGGAAACGGTAATCTTCCTGTTCCAAGTGGATTTAATTTGAATTGAGAACATTGTTTTGGTTTGAATTGGGGTTATAAATTTCTTTTGAACTGATACAACATTTTCTCAATTCAAAGCAAGTTCATTCAAGCTGACAAAACATTTTTATCCTCACATTTGAGACAGCGAGTGTTGAATGAGGGAAACTTTTTTTCTTTGTGTAAGAGAGAACGAGCGTTTGCCTCGGACTCCTCTTTCTACCGTATGGGTCAATCTTTTTCTAACCAAAGTGCTCGGATGGTAACGCTCGTATCCTCTTAATAGATCATAATTGAACTATTATAATCAATACTAATGTAACGTCAATGTTTTCCTATTGTAATGTTCTCACACAGTGCGAGCATATCCCAAATGAACTCTCAGCTCCGAAAGGATCCATAATGAATTATTGAGGATTGTTTCAGAATTTTTTTGGAATAACAGGGATTTATAAAGAACTCATTTTGAACTGTTTTCACAGAGACTCTTGAAAAACTCCACGGTGAATTCATAAAGAATTCTTCATGAATACATCGTGGTCAGAGAGCTTTGTGGGTTTCGAATGTGATCTGTATTTTTGTAGAATACATATAAAAATCTGCGACAAAGTCTTGAACTTGGTGAATTTATGAAAAAAAAAAAACATTACAATTATTATAATCCCATTTCCTTGTTCATTTATAAACTAGACATATCGCATGAGAATATCTCTAAAACTTCATCATCAGTTTCATATTTGATGTGTAGAGATAATTCATTTCAAGGTGTCTCAAATGCAAGTATGTGTATTTATACAGGATGTTCCAAGACAAGAAGACCGTACTTTATGGGCATATTTTGTGTTCGGAGTAGAGCAACATCACTACTCAGAGAGATTTGATTTGAAGATTAGTTTTCAAGATACGAGCAGTGAGTTACTAGATGGAAAACATGAGAATCAATCAATTTTCCTTCATAAGTTTACCTTCTTCTAGCTTAGCAGTGTTATTGAACGCAGAAGCCGCCAGTGTAGCATCTTCAACATATTTGGATTCCACGACATTTTTTCTTCTTACATTTCAAGATCATACTAAAGTTATTCAATTAGCACCAGAGTATACTGTAAACGTAAATTGAATGAATATCGTGCATAGTTAATCTATTACGTTTTTGAAAGGTCCTATTGACGTTTCTGATCAAATATCATTTGCCATAGGTTGATCCATCGGAAAAACGTAATAGATTAACAATACTGGTTGGAAACGGTCTTATTGAAACATTCTTAGTGGACCCATGTGGAAGAAGTGTCCGAAAATGTATACAATTGTACACAAATTGTATACAAATCACATACAATTGTATAAAAATTGTGTACAATTGTATACAGTTTTGGACATTTTTCCCACATGGAGACATTCACTATATATTTTTTGTATCTGAGGCGCTGTATATTAGGGTGTTTCATTTCTGGGCCATCTTTCCCTTTCCTCGGTTCTACCTGAAAATTTGATATTTGATAGAGAAAGTATAATATTCCCGTTGGAACAAAAATTTCCAGTGAATTAGAGGCTTAGCTCATCCAAAAATTCGATTTTCCATGTAGATAACACAGAGAACTGGTGAACTTTAGACTTAACTCGATTTTTTGGTGTTGAGAGAATTGTTTTCGGACGAATGAATATAATAATTTTGTAACCCATGAAATTTGCTACGAAAACACTCCTATGATGTAAAGCTGTACGACCAATAACTCTGGAGTTACAAAAAGTGACATCAAACCCCTTATAATTCATCTTACTATATTTGAATTAGTAGTTTCCAAATTTATACATTTTAGAATTTTATAATGTGTACTACAAGCCAATTTTTCATGTCAGATCACTCAATACAAAATCATAAGGAACCTTCCAAACTATTGATCATAAAGCTTCATCTTATGGGAGAGTTTTTGTAGCAAATTTCATGCCCTACAAAAGCATCATATGCTTATTTCCGAAGGAGATTTTTGAACACCGTAAAATCCAGTTGAATCCATAGTTAACCGGTTTCCTGTATTATTCATACACTGAAACAAATATTGCTTCCATCACAATCCCATTTAGCTGTTATAAATATCTGAACTATAGAGATATTGGTATTGCTACCACACACTGAATGGATCGTTCCAGGAACGATCTAGATCAATATGAACCAATCTAGATCGTTATCAGGACGACTTACGAATCGCTACTGCAGCTATCTGTCATAACCGTACTTTAGATTGTTACCATAACCACACATTTTTTCCAGTGTATGGGAAATCGAAGCCTGTAGTTCACCTAGAATTTTTTTTAAAAGCCTTTAGTTCAATAAGAATGGAAATATTTTTTTTCTTCATGAGATATCAAATTTTCAATTGGGACAGAGAAAAAAAAATATCGCCCAAAAATAAAACACTCTGCTATACACACGCAGGAATTCTGCCCGATATTACAACCCATAAGTTTCCCGTGATTTTTCATCTTGCGATCAAGTGATTTTCTATCTCGATTGCGTGAAAGAACATCACAACATCGGAGAACATGAATCTCGAATCTTGTGATATTATTTCACCGTCAAGTTGGAGATCTGAAACTGAGCAGTTTGGTGATAAAAAACCACCAATTGATAGATTTTGTTTCACGTCAGTTGCGAGATAAAAAATCATGAAAGGTAGGGTGATTTAACGTCTCGCGGGTTCTCTGCGTGCATACACTGTAAATAGTACTCGAATTTTTGTTGTACGCTTGGTTTATGAATTTTCCTGCCTTTATATGGGGAATTAGTTTTTCCTGATATATATAGGACTTTTTATATAAAACTTTATGAAAATCAACATTTTCTTGAGATTTTTTCCGTAAATCGATGAGGAATTTCCAATAAATGCATAGGATTTTTTATACACTTTTTATATGTCAATGACTTCATATAAATATATATAAAATTTCCCATGAAGATTTCTAACAGTTTAAATCATCTTGGGGAAGGTTCAAATCAACGGAAGAATAAAGCAACGAAATCATTGTTTGAAAAGGGGAAATAAGATATTTCATTCTCTTCAACACTGAGAAAAAAAATGTTTTGCACCGATGAATTTTTCTTTGAGTCTAAGAAATGAATTCATCCAATGGTATCTGTGGAGTTATTGCATCAAATTCATTTAATATGTCATTCACACGGAAGTGGTGGGGTCATTAATTGGAATATGAGGTACTTAGGATTGATGAAAAAGTTATTGGATGGAAAATTTTGATTTTCAAATCCATGGAATATAATTTGATTCAAGAAATTATGCATTTGATGGGCAGAAGCCATTCATAACACTATGATAGTCAACTGTAGTGCCAAAATGATAATTTCTCCTTTCAATAAAATATTTTATTATTTGAATGAAAAAAGTTTTCGAATAGGAAAATATCAATATGAATAATATAAATATTTCTTGCATTTGAAATAAAATGTTTTCATGAATATGAAATGAAAATTTTCTGTAAATAAATCAATATTTGAAACAATGAATATTCTTCCCTATCTAAGAAATTATTTCATAGAATGTACAAAGAGATTTTCTAACCCTTCAAAGAACTTATTGATATGAATAAATCTTTCTTCGAATCAATGAAATTCATTTTGATTGAATGAATGATATTTTACAAAATTTCCAGAATAAAATAAGCAGGAGTCAGAGCATTCGCGCAAGGGCGAAGCCGACCTTTCTAGTTCCCGTGTGATCTGTAATTTATTGAAACAATTGGATTATTCAATCAAATGGTTGATATGATCAAGAAATTCGAAGAAACTGTTTTTTTTCTGTGATCAAGTCATATCCGTTGATGATGTTCGATGCCGGAATCTGAAAGAAATATTTATTAGGACGGAACATTACTTACTATAGGTTTACGGTGAATTAGTTCTTTATATACGAACTGTACTGCAGGAAGATAGCTTGTGAGAAAGTATTGCCACCTTCTGAGAAGTAAACGCAATTTGTCGGAGTGAATTCAATACATTTTTCTTTTGAAAACATATTTCTTTGTTTCAATGAATTGATAAATTCGATCGATCTATCCATTTTATGGACCCGATGAAACCTGTATTTGCAAAAAGCACTGGAATTCTGCAGAATGTATAAAATTTTGACCTCATCAAACGTAGTATTGACGAGAATAATCAGGTTGAGAGTCTATTGACTAGAATCCTTCTTCAGTCATGAATGAAAATTTTCAATGAGGTAATTTTTTAGATGTTCACTGTAAAAAATATACTTCCTAAACTGCCAAAGAAGTTTGGCAGTTTTTTACACAAACTTTTTTCGTAAATTACCAAACCAAAGTTTGTAAAAATTCACAAAATTTTGTGATTTCACGAAGATTTTTGAGAATTTACAAACTTTTGTTCGGCAATTTACAAAAAAGGTTCGGAAATTATTTTTCCACACGAAGTTTGTAACTTTCCAAGCATTTTTGTTTGGAATTCAACAAATTTTTTTTACAGTGTTGCTGAAGTTTGGATCGTTTATTGAAACTAATTAACCATCGAATAAGATAATATTCAACTATTAAAACCCAAAAATCTTGCAATACATTATTTAAACGATGTTTCCAGTGGCAAAGAGTTGATTCGAAAAGATATGTAACGATGATTTATCAGATTCCGTGAGTTTTAATTTTCGTTTTGTTTCTATAAACGATTCAAACTTCGAGAACACATTTATTAGCATGAGTAAAATAGCTTCATTCGTTATGAATTCCCAAATCATGGGTTATAATACTTCATTTTATTGATTTCAAAACTATCCAAACTATTATTGTTCATATGAAATCTGTTCTATAAAATAGATCTTATCCAAAGAAATTGCTCTGAAGTTTGAACTGAAAAAGTATCTCATTGTGATCATGAATTTAGTTTTCTGTTGAAAAAATAGAACTCTCGGAATTAAAATTCACAACTATTCAGTGTATGATTTGATTTCATTATCTGAACAAAACTACTTGTATTGAGATGAATGAGATTATTATACTTTCAACTGTACCGGTTTATAAATAACAGTATTTTTGGTCCTATAACTTCATGTTCTTGAGCATAATAATTATTTCATTAACCTGATCCCGCGTTGTTTTTCTCATTATGGAAGAAGCTCATCATTTGTAAGCCATGTCTATTCATTCTATGAAACATATTTTCACTTGGAGTCAATAATTATTCTGGTGAAGAAAACAATTATCATGTCGAATACTTGATTGTTAAGAATTTCAAATACTAATTATAATTAACCTCGATTTCCATACGAAACTTTACGTTATAAAATTGAAGTTGTATTTCATTGATTTTCACTTTAGAATTCATCAAATGAGAGTTATAAATCGGATGAAAGATGATATTGACAAAAATAATTAGTCATCCGGTCAATAGAGTGCGTTTTTAATTTCAAACAATAAATTTCAATGACCTGATTTGATATTACGAATCAAACGACTTTTTATGGTTATGAAATTATTTTAGTATCAAAAAGACATTTATTTAATGCAATGAAATGGGAATCAATGAAATCAATTTCAATCATTCAAAGAATTTTTTTTCTCAGTGAACCAACGGTTCCGTTGATTTGGCCCCCATTCAATTACGTAACACTTTTTTTCCTTTCGCTTCTTGTTGAAGCAACTTCAGACATGATAAGTAAGATACAGAAGGAAATAATGAATAGCATTACGTAATTCATGGACGGTCCCTGACTCTCACATTCTACAAGCATACCTATACCATGAAAAACATCTAAATTGAAAGCAATTAACCTGTACATTTGCATATGAATGTTACACTCAGGAATTTCTATAGGAAACTTCATGTACATTGATATGGAGTCATTTACATTTATATTACATATACATTTGTATAGAAAAAATTCTACGAATTTACAGAAAATTTCTATTCGATTTAGGGAAAAAATGCTGAGGAAATGTGAAGTTCCATGTATTTTTATATGGAAATCCTCCATGTATATGGAGAAATCAATACTGAAAATTATTCCAAGTATTTTCATTGGATTCTACCATAATGTGTAGCAATTCATCGTGATGGTTTTCCTAATATTTATATATTCCATATTTATTGGAGAATTCATCACTTATATATCCAATTCAAGTATGCAGCGAAAAAAAAGTACTATAACCATAAAAGGAAACATGGAGTCTATGTAGTATAAATTATAACTATGATTGCGCGAAAAAAATGAAACTGAAATTGGAAGCTGTAAAGCTAGCAGCCGATTGTGATAATTCTTCACATAAAATGTTCATTAACGATTCAAAGATTGAGAATGTTTAGTGGAATGCGACTTAATCGATTTCTGGTATGAACAAAGCTTTAACAACGTTTAATTGGAAGTTACAAGAACTGACTGCTAGCTGCACGGCTGCTAGTTTCAGTTTCATGCGAAAAAACCAATAGAAGTCGATAGGCCCAATTCTATCGGAATCAATTATATTCAATTGTTTTTTCTCTTCATTGTGATTTCCGATTCATACATTGGTGTCAAATTTTTCGGTTTTGACAGATCCAGTTTCCTTCAAATGCTTACAGCACACTTAGATAGTACATCCATTAGATATCCAAATGTCCGTCCAATATCTATTTGACGTCCTTCAGATCTCCATTTGATATTCCAAATATCCTGGATATCCAATGGACATCTAATGGATATCTGTGTGCTGTATGGGTTGTATCTTGGAACGCTTTCGACATACAAAATCATTCCTATAGCATAAAAGTTAGGATTTTTTCTGGACTTTTCAAGAATTCGAGGTGAAATTTTTTTTTCTATTCTTGTCTTGTTGTAATTCGATGATGGAAGTAAAAAAGGCATTTTATTCGAATTTGAACATTTCTCATTTTCAAATTTCACAAACACAGTTAATGTGGGGATATGCATAACGATATTTTTGGTTCATTTCCGGAAATGAGACTCCACAGCAGGCCTGGATCAAGGGGGGGCTGCAGCCCCGGGCCTCCCTCACCAAGGGGCCTCATCTTTGAACATTCGCGAATTTCGTTTTCAAGCTTCTTATAACATTTTTATGGTAAACAGATTTTATCGCATCAACTAACGTTCTTGATCGTTGAATCGGAGCCATTGAACGATTTTAATTCGAATCACTTTGAACTCCAAATAACTTTCTTTATCAACAACAGTGAAGGTGGTTGTAGTATACAAACGATCAGAGTCCTCCAATACTTTTGCCTTGTGAACAGAGATAGGAGGTTGCGCAAATTTTGGAAAATCATCAATCCAACCTATTTACGCTGCACTAGTGATATGAACCAATTCCAAAATCTAATTTCTGCTTTCCGACAATTTTTTATCTCTAAAATGAAAATTGTTAACACCAAAATGTTTCTCGAAGCTCAGAGAAAAATTTTGGTTTCGTGTCTGTCTGTCGCTTAGGTGATCAACAAACTGCGAACGCACATATCTCTCGTTCCACTTATACAATTTCGATAAAATTTATACCACAGTCGTAGGGTGGAGCGATAGTGGTCCCATATAAGTCAGCTTGATTCATTCAGAAGAAGTGGATGGGCTAGGAGAAATATGGCAAAAAATGAACATTTTCGCGAACGTGCATATCTCCTGTTCTGTTCATCCGAGTCCAGTGAAACTTATACCAGGTTCTAGTTATGATCCAATAATGGTCCCATATGAGTTCCATTTGGATCGGTTCAAAACTGTGGAAAATTTTTTTTGCCATCCGCATTATTTGACAATATGTTGGAAGCATGCCTTCCCTATGTCCGTATCATCCGAATGCCATGAAACTTTGAGCATAGTTAATTCATGAAATGCTGATTATGAGACATAAGTTTCAGGCAAATCAATATTGGGAAAAGAAAAGGGTAAGCACTAAGTTTCGAAACAAAATTTGGAAATTTCGTAAATACCGCTATCATGTGGATATCGTTCGTTCTTATCATCCGTTCATCATAAATTTTCATCACAGTTTCATGCAGTATCGATAGTGATCCCATATAAGTTTTACCCTGATCTCTACAGAAAAACGGGAGATGGAAAAGAAACATTTTACAAAAAATTGTGATTTTGCGACGAAAAATGTCTTCGGTTCCTGTTATCCGATTGTAATGAAATTTATACTACTGTTCATTTATGGTCCCATAGTGGTCCCATATAAGTTTCATCCCAATCGATTGAGAAATGTGAAAAACAAGAATCTTTAGCAATCTGCATTGTTCGACGATATGTTTTTTTTTCTAACACAAACGAGGAAGCCACGTGCTAATTGGCAGAGTTTTTTTCTGATATATTCATACTGAATGAAAGGAGCAATATGAAATGTGAAATATTATAATTCGGCTTACTCTATGGAGAATGATTTGTAAAATATCGCTTATAAATAATTTGGAATGATAAATTGTATGATCTCAAAAAACATTGGGAGCGGAGCGTAACATTAACCTTCGAAAGCTAAGGTATTTTCGGCATCCTATTTCACTAAATACGGATCGTTTCCGTCTTCGATATTGTAGCTACATAAAAAACCCGGGAGAAAATTGGAAAAAATTTACGAGACAAGTTTAAGTGCCCTTCTTCAATAAATCGTTATCATTTTCTTAAAAAAATCCAATTGGAGTTTTTTATTCGAATAAAGATTTCAAAAAATTGAGAGAAAAACGATGAAAAGTAGTTTTTGGTCGGTCAAAAAACACCCCTGTTTAGCCAATGATCATATCGAAAACATAAACTTGTCCTATAAGTTTATGGTTGAAAGCGACAATCATCATTCAATAATTCTCAAAGGACTTGTTGAAAAGGAAGTCGCTACTCAGAACGTTTGATAATCTACCGAATCGACAAATATTTCTCCCCAAACTCCTTATCGAATATAAATATGAAATCTATTTTTCAGTTCCTAGTTTTATCGAGGGTCAAATCATTTATTCAAATAAATGTTGGATTAGATATGGAGGAATTTTGTTCGGAATTGATCAGAGTATTCCAGAATCAATGCATTTGAATGAAATATAGCGTTGCAACACGTTACTAGGAAAAGTAAAAATATAATCATCATGATTGTATCATTTGTATAGGCTTCTAAATTCATTTCAACAAACCATGATGATTTCTGGAAGTTCGAAGTGATATTGCATGGGAACATGAATCATTTATTGATACCGAAATACGGATTGAGAGAAAACATATTGATACTCAAAGCTTTCAACTAATATCATAATTGTTTATACAATTTTTCAATTCAGTGAGAGCTCTTTGTATGCAATTGCTTTCCATGTATATCTGTATCCTTTTCTCATTCAGTGTTCAATTGTATGCGAGAAAATGACATAGATAGTTGCACATAGAGCGGTTTTGCTGTAATTCCATTCGTTCGTCTCCTCACGAAAAACAAACGAAAAACGCAATAGAATTACACACTTATCGACGTATTTCATCGCATAATTCTCACTATATTGTATTCATTGGCAGTGAAACAAAAAGAAATCACAAGGAAAGGTTAATTATTCCTGACAGGTTTTACTGAGATTACAGCAAAAGAATATTTCAGTTATTATTGTTTTTCTGCTTATATTACTCATTGAGAATCATCATTCACAAACTTATCTTATTCGTCTTCGATTTTTTTCTGCTTTTATTTCATACTGATACATCGTTTGAGTAAATATAAAAAATGTCAAGAAAATTCGAAAGTGGATCTTTCAAAAGAGAAAGAAAAAAAGAAAGAGAGAAGTTTCAAAGCAAACTTCCTAAATTGACCCAATATTTTTCGTTTAATGGAACAGATGAATGCAATAGTTCACAGAATTCTGATCATCAATTAAAGATGAAAAATGTGCATCAAGATGAAGGTAAGTGTTTCCGATTGAGTGTACATGATAAAAATCAGACAAAATAAGGTGATTCTCTAAACCGTATTCATAATAACTTTCTTATTTGATTAGATGTGATAGGAGAAACGCCTCAAAACAATAATGACATTCACTGTAACAATGAAGTTTTAAGTGAAATTTGTGAGAACAATGCAGATGAGAATGATGAGCGGTCCATTATGATATCCAATAATTGTTCTGACACAGGTACTTTTTTTACAAATAAAATAATTCGCTCCTAGTCTTTAATTTCAGTTTTTGTTAGTAACATGAATTGTCTCCAGTTTTGAGGCACACTGTTGAAGAAATCTGTTTGGAATTTAATATAAAAAGTTTGGAAGCAATTAACATACACAATTGTGTATTAATTTTCAAAAATTTTTGTATCCCCAAAATAATAGACAGAATTTTCAAATTCAAGCCACAACATTATAGAAATCGATGTAAAAAAATGCATGAATTTTCAACACTATATTACTTAATTCCCAAAATTCCTCCCAAATGTTTCATCATGTTTTGTTACAAAATTAATACAAAAAATTCTGAAAATGAAAATACATATGTCCTTGGTAGACATTTTCTCTAGTTAATCATAAGGCACAAGATTTTTCACTAAATTTACTTTTATTGATTTATTCAAAGATGATGAAAAAAAAAACACCAACCTTCGCTTCACTATGGTGTTTGGTGGGAAGGAAATATGACAACACACATGAATCATTATGATTTGGAATAACTTTGTTGGCAATGTTGAAAAGTTTTTAACCTAATGGGGAACCGAACCTGCTCTACCTACCTACCTACCTAACCTTTGAAATCTAACACCTTGCCAACGTAGCTATACCGCACTGTGAGATTTGGAGTTCATTTGATGGATAGATTTGTTGGTAAACAGTTCCACCAGCCCCCTGGCGGTTGTACCATGAAAGTTGACCCGCTACATTTAGACTACACATTCTCCGTACTTTTACATATCGGAATCATCGCGCTGAAAAATTGTCCAAATTCATTCCCGTACAATATCAGTGATAAAATTGACAGTTCTTGAAAAAGTGATTTCAATAAACATAACATAAAGACATAACCCTACTTTTGGAATTTGTTTTTGTTTTGTATCTAATAAAACATAAAATTCTTCATAACAGTGATAAATTAATGTGATTTTTGTGATAAGATTATATTTTGGTTTGAATTCATTATTTTGTGCTTTCCATTGAAAAATCATTCACATTATGTTATGTGTAAGAAGTGAACTGGAAAATATTACAAGTTATGAATGTATCGTCATGATTCTTCAAGTGTCCCTGTTTTTCATCAAAATCAAATCCCAAAGGAGACTTTTGTGGAGTCATATTTATGGTATGTGAAAGTCACATAGATCTATGGGGTTTTAGCAATAAATAATCATCTGTCAAATTACAAGCACAGGGAATTCCCTTCATGACCATAAATTACATGCGACATGAGAAATATTCAATTGATTTTCATTCTTACAAATTGACTAAATAATTTGTTCATATCTAATTATTTATAAATACATGTATAGTTCAAAGAAGTTATTTTTAAGTAATTTTTGACAATCAATATCTCTTATAAGTATCTATCGTGCCAATGGTTCATGGTGGTCAGAGTAAAGAAAACTCACTGCGCTCCCAATATATAAGTCAATTTCTTCATCGACTCAAGTGTTGCGGATATCTACTTCTTATTCGCAAAGAATTTATTTCAACCAAGTGGCTGGTCATTTCACTTCATACAGATGGTGGATTGAAGGAATGACATCACTCCATTCCACTTGATTACCTGAAAAATCATCAGAGGTTTACAAAAGTGGTAGCGATATTACATTCTTTCAGGCAATTGGCATGATGGGTACTTGACTGTGATTCGATTCCAAAAAATATTTGTAAATAGCTTCATTGAATGATACATGTAGTTATAAATGGAGTTGAGGATTCTTACCGTTAGAAAAATCATCTCTCGAATTACAAGCATAGGGAATTTCGTTCACTACCATACCTCACATGCAACAATATAAATATTCAATTGGTTCTGATTCTTGCAAATGGACCTAAAAATTTGTTCATATATAATTATTTATAACTACATGCATAGTTCAATGAAGTTATTTCTAAGTAATTTTTGACAATCTGTCCCTTATAAGTATCCATCGTGCCAATAGTTCATAGTAATATCAGAGTGCAGAAAACTTACTGCGCTCCCAATATATAAGTCAATTTCTCTATCATCTCAAGTTTTGTGGATACCTTTTATTCGCAAAGCATTTATTTCAACAAAGTGGCTGGTTATTCCACTTCATACACATTGTTGATTGGGAAAATACTATCATTCCATGTGACTTGATGACGGTTTGAAAAATCATCAGAGGTGTACAAAAGTGGGGCTGATAATACATTCTTTCATGAAAAGCAATAACTTCATACCTTTTTCATGCTGTGAAAAAAGAATAGAGCTGTTGAACATTGTTTTATTTTATGAATAATTTTTGTGAATAATTTTCCACGAGGAACTGAATTACTGTCTGTGTTGAATAATTATCTGATCTGTTGCATTAATCAAGTACTTGTTGGAGAAGTATTTCGGAACACAGTACTTTAGTTCAATAAAAATATTGTTTCATATTGAACACCTTTGACATCTGAAGAAAGAACTGTAAAAGATTTCTTACGTACGACTTCTGAAGTATGTTTTGAATACTGATTCTCAAAGCTATCCATTCAGACATCTTTATGAGAAGTGGAATAATATTGCATAAGACTTTTAAAGAATGCCTTGCAGATAACTTTTAGACGATGCCAGGGTAAATCTTAAGCCATCTTGAGAACACTTTCAGAAATCTAAAAGATACCCTTAAGAAAGTTTTTCCTGTTCTTACAAAATTTCCTCGGATTTTGACTTATTTTTCCTTCAAAACATGGGAAAATATATGGAAATTTTACAAATTTGCGGGAATTGACAGGACAAACTTCTCTAAGAGTATTTTTTCTTCCATCTGAGTGGATACCATCATTTAATTTCATTCCGTTGCTGGGTCAGGTGGATGGAAAATTTTGAAAAGTTCATGCCTGTGGGATATAGACCGATGGATTCAGGATGTCTTGGAACGAAATATAAATCAGCAATCAAATTCACGGTTTCATGATTATTCATGGTTTTCCATGGTTATTCTGTTTTCTTTTGGTTTTGAGGTTAGCTCTTTCTAACTAGTATGGATTGGGATCCATTTTTTTTGGAGGGATAACCACCATATATGAGTGTTTTTAGAAGTGAAAACACCATAAATACGTGTTTATATATTTTTTGTCCTTGGCAAAAACTCCTAGATTTTATCTAAGAAATAGTCTAGGAAAATATCTAAGAAAATGTCTAGGAAAAAGGTCTAGGAAAAAGCCTAGGAAAATTTTTCCTACGGGGTGTGCCTTTTTTTAATACTATGCTTCACCATTGGAGTTATCGTACATATTGAATGATATTGAACACATGGTAATTAAATGCGTAAAGTGTAATCGCGCATTGATTTGATGCACATTATGAAAATTCAATATCTACATTTATGAATTTTCATAAACTGTGGTAAATATCAAAAATTTTGTTTGAAATTTGAGAAATATGTGATTGATCTTCCAATATCCAAATGAATACAGAAATTCAATATCTACAGTTATGAATTTTCACAAACTGTTATGAATTTCAAAACTTTTGTTTAAAGTTCATGAAATATGTGATTGATTTTTCAACATCCAAATGTGGAATACCACTCATATAGTGCCCTTGAAAATTACTGTACTTTTTTCTATAAACGTATATTAAATTCACAAACATTTTTAACAGTGCATAATACATGCTTATAGCTCCAAAAAGAATAATTGATTCTGATTTTCTTCTCAACTCTCAACATCTTTGATAAAATTTGATGTGCATTGGAATTGCTAGTAATGCATTTTATTCTGATTTTATATTTGTTTTCCTTTTGCTTTCCAATATCACTTGTTCATTTTTATGTGAAGTAATTGAATTATTATAATTGGATTCCATGCAACTATGTTAATTTGAGGTGAAAAGTTACTTGATATGATCAGTTTTCATTTATTATACCTTTAGTACTCTTTGAAAATAAGAAGATCCCTAGCATGTATGTACCATGGGGCCCACCCCGGTCCAGCATGGGCCCCATCCTGCCCATATGGGTCCAAGACTGGGTCAGAGTGGGGCCAGAGTGGGCCAAAGTTCATACACACTAGGGATAGTTGATTTAGTACTGTGATATTTTAGGAGTATGAGATACCGTTTTTTAAAATACGCATAAGAATAGTTTTGAAGCAATTGAGAATATAGAGAATCTTCTGAAAAAATTTTCCATACACGGAGGAAAATTTGATTGTGAAAATTACTATTTTTTGTCGTAAACTAGTATCATTGGAAAATGTTGACAGTAATTTGTAACCTAAGTGTATTATTTCATACGCACGTAGTGAATAATCGTCAGCTACGATGGTAAAAATGAAGATTCACCGTGAGAAAATATATTTCAGTAATAACAACTATGAACAAACGAAATAAATACCTTTTCTAATGGAAATTATTACCACTTGACAATAATAGATTCTGTTTAAACAACTATTCTGAATTTTGAAAGCCACGAATCACATTTACTACCAATGACGGGTCGGTATAATACAAGCGCTGATGGTAATATTTTCCAACAGCGCCCGAGATTTTCTCACATTTATCGCACACAACAAGTTGTCCAGTTTAGGTTCCCTCGTTTAGTCTTTCAATGAAACTTCAAAACAGCGAATTCATAAGTGCGAGCGTACCAAAGCGGCTTCAGTTGTAAGGTTCTTAGGTAGATGTAAGTACATTATTCTTAAGTTCGAATCCCCTCCGCGTAATCAGGATTTCTCATTATAAACTGTAATCAAGAATGTATTAAAAATCACATGATTGCAATCAACAAATATGGTGGTAATAACTCGAAGGTTGAACAATATGAACTAACAAATGTGCCTGGGAATATATTTTTGCAAGTAAATTTTTTTTTTCATTTTAGTGAATGATATTACTATCATTGATGGTGAAAATTATTGCCTCTGCTTCGATTTTTAGAGCTCTTGCTTGCGAGAATCTTGAAATAAAGTGTAAAGAAACATTACGATCGCTGATGGTAAAAAATATTCGCACTGCCTGGAATCATCAATATTACCTTTGTTAGTTTTCCTGAAGAAATTTTGAATTTTTGACAAAGTGAAGTTTACCATCGTGATAATTTTATTTCCAAGCTATTCCCAATACTTTCAGTTTACCAATTTTGATGATGATATTACCTACGTATTTTACCACTTTCAACCATCAAATTTCTCTCCGTGTACAATCATGTGGACGGTTTTTTGGGCTTCACAGTTTGTTTCAAAAAAATATCTTCAACATGGTGCATTTTTTGTGACAATAATATAGTATGATCACTTTTGAATGATTCAGTAAATTATTGGAAATTCAAGTTTCCAATTTGCTTATGAACATAACCAAGAGTAATTAATATAATCAAGAGTATTGAATTTCAATGTGCATTTGTGCGTCTATGTAAATTCAAGATATTTGGAATGTTTCGGGAAATTTATCAAGAGACATTTACAAATCATACACTTCCTCTCAAACTTTTTGAAATAACATAATGTCATAAAAATTCATAAGTTCATATCAGTTCTTCCAATTTTATGTTCGTGAGCTTATAATTGATCATTTTTATCTGAACAGGTTTCACACAAAATACGTTTTCAATTCTTCAATCATCATCATCTTTGCTATTTCATTTATGTGAGGTAGTATATTTTCACTTTTCGTCCAATCTAAGGTTCATTTGTTTTTTAGGTGTCTTATATGAAGACCCTGCTCAATGGCCATTGAAATTAAATGAAAATAAAGAAGAACGGACAAAATACTTGGATAAAGGATACGAATTTTTTCAAAATAAAAGCTCTAACTTCGAAACCTTGGAACGAGAGTATTCAAAACAAAATAGATATTTTTCTCCCACTTACTCCCAACGAAAATTAAACAACGGCGAAAAGCGTGATCGGAAATGGTTGATGTTTTCAGAGTCTACTGGGAAAGCTTTTTTGCTATGTCTGCAAATTGTTTTCAGCAAATCATGAGAATGCATTTGTTGAAGATGGATTTTCAAATTGGAAAAAAGCAGAAAAATGCATCCCTAACCATGAAAATTGTGAAGATCACAATCGATGTATGATTACCTGAATTGATTATATACGAGAGAATGCACATGTTGATAAAGAGATTTTGAATGCGATTGGATGTGAAATGAAATATTGGACTGAAGTGTTAAAAAGAGTAGTTTCAATCATTAGATTTTTAGCTGAACGAGGTCTTGCATTCCGTGGTACGAATGAATTGATTGGATTCCCAACCAATGGGAATTATCTCGGCATATTAGAATCATTGGCTGAATTTGACCCGTTTTTGAAAGAACATATTAAAGTTTACGCGAATAAAGGAAGAGGGAGTGTATCCTACTTATCAAAAACTATTTGCGAAGAATTCATTGATTTAATGTCTAAAAAAGTTCTCACGCATATAAAAAATGAAATAAAAGGAGCTAAATATTGGGGACTGATTATAGACTCTACTCCGGACATTTCTCACATCGACCAGTTGTCTTTAATATTTTGGTATTATTTGAATGATCATGTTCATGAACGTTTTTTCTGTTTCTTACAAATCAAAAGTCATACTGGTGAATCATTGAGTTTAGAAGTATTGGATTTACTTGAAAAGCATGATATAGATATACTCAATTGCCGAGCCCAAACTTATGATAACGCTAGTAACATGTCCGGTAAATACACTGGTCTACAAGCATGTTTGAAAGAAAAAAACGAACTAGCTGTTCATGTTCCATGTGCTGGGCATTCCCTAAATTTGGTGGGAGAATGTAGCGTCAATGAGTGCATATATGCTATGAATTTTTTCGGCCTCTCACAACGCCTTTATGCCTTTTTTAGTGCTTCCACACACAGATGGAATATACTATAGTAGAACAAGGTTCTAAAGTGACAAGTTTATCGACTACTCGATGGTCATGCAAAGCGGATGCTGCCAATTTTTAGATCAAAGATTTTGATGGGATACACAAAGCACTGACTTGTTCGATTGAAGATAAAGAACAGAAATCAGATACACGACATGATGCTACATCTCTATTACAAAATATTATTAAACTTGAGAATATTTTTATGGCAGTACTTTGGCATCGTATTCTTAATCGGTTCAATACTACTAGCAAGTTTTTACAAGAGGTCGAGATAGATTTGGATACAGCAAATAAGATGTTGCTTTCACTGGTTGAATTTGTTGAAGATTTACGGAATGAATTTTCTCAAATAGAAAGCGAATCAAGAATGTCGAGTCCGTTAGTTATTCAGGAATATTCTGATGCATCAAAAAGGAAAATTATCAAAAAATTTAGAGATGGTGATAAGCAAGTCGAAAATGTACATGGTTCTGAGAAATTCCGAATTCAAACATTTCATCCCATAATCGACAAACTTGCGACCGAATTGAAAAAACGGAGTGCAGCCTACAATCATATAATTGAGTTATTCGGCTTTCTTCCTGAATTATTGATTATTGACATGGAACATGTGCGAACTAGTGCAAGACGTCTTGTAGAAGTGTACTCTCAAGATTCGAAGAACCTATTGCTTCGTGAATTGGAACAGTTTATACCATTGATAAAATCACAACACAAATATTTTTTTTTCAAACTGCACAGATGAAAAAAATAAATATCCCAAATTAAATCCAGTAATAGTTCTAAATTGGATTGTTAATCGTCAATTGAGTGAAGTTTTCCCTGATGTATATATAGCCTATAGATTATTTATAACCATACCAGTCACAAATTGTGAAGCTGAAAGATTATTTTCTGTTCTGAAAAGAATTAAGAATATGTACAGATCGACAATGCTCAATGATCGATTAACATCTCTAGCAAGATTGAGTCTCGAAACAGATTTACTTAGATCGATCAATTTTGATGATTTTGTCACGTCCTGAGTGTTGCCATTCAGGGCGGCAATATATATTAATTCCCCTATTTATCTGTAAAGAAAGGAAGGGGTAGGACTGAGATTTCTGAGAGTGAGTTTTGGGGTTAAGTCAGTGAATATACGTGAAATTAGGTAAAATCATGATTTATTTCGTTATTAATAGTGACAAGTTGGTGATGATTGATTTGTAGTTCTACAATTTCTTCGGGAGTAAATCCCTTTTCTAACAATTGTTTGTCATTGAATATTAGGTAGTCCTTTTCGTATTGTCTACAATTATCGCAATGATAATATTTTATGTTAAAGTCCCTACAATTTTTACACCTACTTAACTGATTTAAATTCTTGAGTTTCCACTCGATGATTTTAATTTCGTTAAGCCAATTATACACGTTTTTCTTGTCTTGGTGATGATTACGATGGAATTTAGGTTTCGTCACCTTTCCCTGCTTCTTTTTCTCTCGCCTACCGGCGATTCTGCCCTCTGCCTTTTCTATCAGCTCCTTCAACCGAGCTATTTGTTCCATCTATTCGTAATACAAAAAAAGAAACTTCCATTATTCTGTAAGAAAAACTGGATTTGATTCTGAGAAAGGGGTTTTTCTTGAAAAAAGTTATCCTGAGTCTACGGAAAAAGGGTAGTGCGAGAAGTGGTGTCGAATTTTAAAGTAAAAGGTTGGAAATAAACGTTTAAAAGAATTCAATTAAATTGGGAATGGGTGACCTAGCCCCTGGAAATCACTATTAAGTAATTCCAGAGGGACAAACAATTGTTCCCTATTAAGGAAAGCCAATTTGTTTGTAATGGGACCGTATCTTGATACGGAAAGTAGGGTTATACTCACGTTTCAGCTGCAATCCTGTGGTGTTGATCCCGTTGGAATCTAGCGCTGATTGTGCGTCTTGGCGTGGCTCCTTTCGCCGAATTTGTTGAATTAAGAAAATTTGAGAGTTGGTTGAGGGTCTGCTGAGCGTCTGCGACTTCCAATCGATGTGTGGTGTTGCTCACGCTTCCTAGCGTGTTGGAATTATATGAAAATGACTACCAAGTCAATTTTCAGTATCGGCCAAGGGTTGGCTGAACGTTGGCGGCCTAGTATGGTCCTGGTATAGTGATGACGCTTCCTAGCGTGTTGGAATTATATGAAAATGACTACCAAGTCAATTTTCAGTATCGGCCAAGGGTTGGCTGAACGTTGGCTGGCTCGGATGACGTTCTGACGTTGCTCACGCTCCTGAGCGTATGGAGGTTGGTCGATTTTGACTCCAATGTCAAAAATCGTGAAGGTTGGCCGGAGGTTGGCTCAGCGTCGGCAGTCCAAAGAATGGTTTTTTGCTGTTTACGCTGATGAGTGTATTGATGTTGTTCGATTTTAACTCCAATGTCAAAAATCGTGACGGTTGGCCGGGGGTTGGCTCAGCGTCGGCAGTCCAGAGAATAGTTCTTTGCTGTTTACGCTTCTGAGCGTATTGATGTTGTTCGATTTTGACTCCAATGTCAAAAATCGTGACGGTTGGCCGGAGGTTGGCTCAGCGTCGGCAGTCCAGAAAATGTTTCTTCAGCTATTGAGCTTTGTTTGGAAGTAAGCTATTGGAGCTTGTTGAGAGCAGCTATTAGAGCTGGTGGCCATTGAGCCGAGAATTGTGTTGTATTCTGGTCGTGCAGCCACTTTTAAAGGCTTGCTCGGCCAATCAAGATTAAGCATTTTTTTGGAGACCGAATTTCGATCTAGGTGAGGGTGAATTTGTTGATCGAGAATTTTTCTTATTGACGATCACTTGATTCTCCCTTTTTTGTGACCTTTGATTGGTCATGGATCTATGGTCGGGGGTGATCCATGAATCGATCGTTTGTCTTATTGGTATTTGCTTGTGATGGAAGGGATTGTTACCCTTGCACACTCTTGGTTTCCTTCGCAGGGGGGCGAGAGTCCCGTTGCATTGATCCTGGATCGATACATGGTGGTGGAATGCTTGTTGTTTCCACGCTTTTCCATTTTTCTCCGTGGGGGTAGTCTCGCAGATAGATGCCTGGTGGTGGAAGGGTTGTTGTCTTCCACACTCGTTTTGTAGTTTCCTCTCTCTCTCTGTAATTTCTTCTTGTGTCTTCTTCACACATCTATTCTCGTTGGCTGAGGGAGTCGTGCATGCCCTTACTTTGATTTATTTGCATAACTCACTATAGATTATTATTTCTTGCATGTTTCTAACATTTAACATATTATTTTTATATTGAGTTTCATTATCTTTATTACTTAAACTAAATTGCACTTTAATCAACTAATTATGTTGATAGTTGCATGTTTGTTGCTGATTTGTTTGTTTTTATTTGTATTATTTGATATTTGTTCGTTTATAGCTTCCATTGTTCATTGTTTAAGAATGCATGTTTCTTATTCAGTGCTTTTGTTCATGAAATTTATTTGGTTACTCGTTTAATATCTGCATGTGATTATTTGTCATAATCTTGTTTGCCTGGTTATAATTTCTTTTAATTGCATGATTCTATTATTTATTCGTTCACTTCTGCGGTGCAATTACTAAAATTCATGTATGATTAGTGGTCATTGTTTATTTATTAATAATTCTTAAACTTTACCAACCTATATTAATTTATCCTAAATAGGAAAGAGAAGAAAAGGAAGGAAACATAGAAGAGTATATATGGTATTGATGCGTATTTACATTTGCTGCATGATTCATCGGTCCTGCAAGGGTTTCGCTTGGGGCATTTATTGCACGGCGCGACACTGTGTCGGCCGTTGGGGTACCGGTTGGTGCGAGGCCCATTGTTCATCATTAAAAAAAAACGGGACTCGGTCATCGAGGTACTGTTTGGGTTCTTTGAAGAGAGAGAATAGGTTTATTTGGATAGTTGCAAACTTGTTTGATATTCTGGAAAATTTTGAAGGTTTGATATTGTTTCGAGTTCTTCTCGAGTTTATTTGGAATATATCAGGGTGGGTAATTCTAGGTTTGAAATACTTATTTTTATTCTAAAATCTTATTGATTAATGGTCTTATTAAAAAAAAAAAGATGAAAAGGAAAAATTTTAGGCGATTCTTATAAGATATACAGGGTATATTACAATTTGATAGAAGAGTTTGCTGAGAAAAAATCAAGAAAGAAAAGCTTCAATTGAATTGATTATTTTCATTTATATGTAACGTCAACTGATATTTAATTTCCTTAAGAAATAAGTTTTCAAACAAAAACCAATCTGCATTTTCCAAACCCTTGTAATTAGTTCGAATTTAGTTTCATTTACACATTTACTCATTGCACAGAAAGATGTTCTCATCATTTCTAGAGTTTTCATATTTTGGGAATATGTTCATGATTTTAGTATTTAAGAAAAAATGAGAACTGGTAATTTTCATAAGAAAAAAGAACTATTGATTTTTCTGGTAATTTCGTTGTTTAATGGAATAAATACAACCTTTTGAACAATTACATATTAATTCCTAGTAAAAAGAAAACCTTCAAATCCTATTATAAAACAAACAAGTGATAGGAAATAATTGGAAATGGATGTGCTTTTGTTCATGCCCCCATTATTTTATATTATTTCCCATTATTTCTTGTCGCTGTTTTATTTTGTAATAGGATTTCGAGGATTTTCACCAGAGATTTTGAGTATTATTTTGTGACAGCTGAAAATCCTGTAAGAATGCAAAGAAAGTTTCATTCGCCCCCCTCCCCGCTTGTCACTCTAAGGGGGCCTCCAATAGTCTCTCAGCCCCGGGCCTCAAAATCCTCTAATCCGGGCCTGCTCCACAGCATCATGAGGAATCAACAAAATAAGAGCGGCTTCAGAACTTTGACTGCTCGATCATTCATAACTTGGAATGGAGGCTAGATATCTGCCTTTTCATTGACAAATTAATGGGTTATTTCAAGTCATCAAGGTATATTTTTGTGTTGTTCTGCTTATCTCTTGAATGCTCGTGAGTACCATTTTCGGGGACGAGCCAAAAATATCGTAAGACTCCACAGATTGATCGTATTTGTGAAATTGGAAAATGAGAAATATCCGCATTCGAATACAAGCCTTTCTTACTTTCATCGTCAAATTATAAAAAACAAGCATAGAAGAAGAAATGTCCACTCGGATTTCTGGAAAGTTCAGAAGAAATCCTAACTTTTATCCTTTGGAGATAATGTTGTATGTCGACAATTTTTCGAGATATGAGCATTTGAAAGAAACTGGATCTGTCAAAACCGAAAAATTTGACACCGATGTGTAAATCGAAAAATCCCAAATTGTACGTGTCTCTCATTTTTCAACGGAGAATTGAAAAATATTCGAGAACTCATTGTAAATCTGACATGAAATGACGCATAAATATTTTGCCAAGATTCAAATAGAACCTTTTATGCGATACTTTATATGATTCCTCATCCCTGATGAAAAACCCGATACATTTTTCTTCAGAATTCCATCGGGATTGGTTGTAAACGTTTAAATTATATCAGAAACACTTCTTGTATTTGTTGCGCTCATATCGCGATGTTAGAAATTGATTTAAATGATCTTAAATCGCTTCCGGGGAAGTGTATGAACATGGTTGAACTTACATGGGGAATTCAATGTGTATTCGAAAAACGTTGAATTATTATCTGTTCAACGTCGGAGAGTACCGAACGTACCATTGGTAAGATTGTGTGCAGACGTCGAAATTATCGGCTTGTCATAGATGAATATATTAATTGAATACTGTGTCGGGAGCAAATCAGGTCTGTATTGGTTCCATTTCGGAATAAAATTTCAACCATCCAGACAGATTCAGATGAGCATTGCAACCTTATCAGCCATATCGGTGGTCAATTTTCGGCTCCGTTGGAACTTGTCTCAATAATATACACACTGTGTAACTATCAGGAAGATATCCGAATATCATTCGGTGGCGGTATAGCACTATTTGTTGTTTCGAAGAAATGTTGGATTTTCTTCATATCATTCGAAAAACAATATGCTCCTATCCAGAATGAACTTTTCAAGTGTTGGGTTTATCAGAACTATGTTGGGGAAAAGAAATTTAAAAAACCGAATTATATCTAGATCGGATAAGTATCGGAATTGTACTAAAACTCCAAACAATTCAAAAAGTTTTCAACTAGGATTTTGTTATTTGCCAACTAGTGTACTGACGAACACGAATATGTGAATTTGATTTAGGCGCTGATCCAAGAGAGAGGTTAGGGGTTCATGACCCCCCCACCCCAATTCTGGGAAAAGGAGAAAAAAGTAGGGAGTAATTTTTCAGGAAAACTCAGTCAGATCCGGAAGAAGATCATCAGATCGCGGAAACATACTCGTGACCCTCCCCCGAATAGATTCCTGAATCCACCCCTGATTTGATTTGGGAGAATATTGGATCCCGAAATCTGAAGGAAACTTCGAGTTTGTCGAACATATCGTAACTGCATCCAAAATAATTCAGTATGCAAGTAAAAAAGAAACCTACTTCATGTTGTTGTTGTTGTAGTCCATGTAGTTGATGTCTGATTCTTGATCAGATGTGGTTGGATTCAATGGACTGTTCCATTATATAATACTCTTCATCAAAACTACAAAGGCAATGAAATTATATTCAACGTACCTTTTCTTGCTAGACATCTCTTTATGGTTTTCTCTCTGAAAGAAAGATGAAGAAGATTTGGAACGGTTATTTTAGGATAAGTAACATCTCTAGTCGCTTTAGTTGAGCTCAAGTGTAGTCATTGTTGATCAGGATTTGCGGGGAGGACAACGTTTCATTCATTCACTTCCCTCTGAGCAGGCTGTCAGTGGACTGTCCATCAAGGGTATGGTATATCCACTATAATTTTATCTGTAAAGAAATAGCAAATAAACTTGAATAATTCTCAAGCAAGCTTTGTATAACACAGGCCTACAAAATTGAACTTTTTGTTTGGTGCAACAACTGTATCATACTTTTCCGAAGTATTTTGGCGCGCTGAATCCGAATCTGGCTTCAAAATTGCATTATTACGTGTGGTTTTTGAGATATTTTAACGTCAAAGTGTGAAAAACACCGTTTTTCGACATATTTGAGATTACGTGACGTCAGAATGTAATTTTTTCTCATGAAACTAGTAGATGCACCTCAAAATATAATCCATCCCCTTCCGAATGCCGTTGAGTTTGCTCGAATATCTTTTTTTTTACTGTGACACGACAATTTGAAATTTGTGTGTTCATGGATTTAGTGAATAGGTGAAATAACACAATTTTCAAACTGTCGTATCTCAGAGAAAAAAAAAAGATATTTGAATAAACCTAATCGCATTTGGAAGAGAATGACTCATATTTTGAGATAATTTGAAGAATAATTTGATAAAATGTTCTCAAAGTGTGGAATAATTGAATAAAACGTTTCAAAATCGTGCATTTTCATTTTATTTTACACCTGCGATTTCTTGAAAACTACACGTAGCATTAAAAAAATAAGTATATTTCCAGAGTCAGGGTATCGAATATACTCAAAATCTGCTTTAGTTTTAGCGGCACCAAAATCATTGTAGAACTGTGTAATTTTTCCCACCAATTATCTACGATCCTAATGGGAAAAATTGACAGTAGCTGGCTGTCCCTCAAGAGTTATAATATATCCGTTATTTTCTGACTTACAGGAAGTTTCCGAATCAATTTACATTATTCCCCTCAAGGGGATACCAGCGGCTGGGCTTTTCAAAATTTTTTCGAGCCGAACTACATAAAAATACGTACATTAATTCAAAATATCTCTCTGTACAGCATTTCTTGAACTGCTGGAGAAGTGCTGTACAGAGGGATATTTTGAATTATTGCGTGCATTTTTTTTTAGTCTGTCCCGTAAAAATTATAGCGCTGGTATCACGTTAAGCATACTCCGTATGGTCCATTTGATCATCTGCCAACGACTCTAGTAGGAGGATAGGACAGTGGTGGACTGTCCGTAGAGGGAGTATGATATATCCGATATGCTTTTGCCTCAGAATTTATAAATTTGAATTATCTTCCTTGACCAAACCTTGTATGATTTTCTATTATTTGTCTCTGGTTCCAGTTAGAGGAACCAACAGTAGCGAACTGTTTGTCAGGGATTATGGTATATCTGCTATGCTTTTGCCTGTAAAGAAATCATGCATTTCATGAATAGTCCATCATACAGATCTTACCTTTGTATATCTTCCAATTTTCTGAATGTAGCAAATAGATTTATACCTTTCTCAAACTTTTTTTGTTTTTTTTTTTACAAACAACCTCTTTCTTATCTATTCATTCATTCATCCATGAATTTTTCTAAGTAATGTATAGAAGTATATGCAATTCTAAGTTATTTGTGTTCGATTGTACTTCTGAATAACCTGTAGTAACCTGTAATGTAGTTATCTGTGATTCATTCATTTTTCAAAAATCACTCAGTGATTTTTTTGTGATAAAAAGTCTGATGAGTTAATATTATGTATGTAATTTGCAAAGTCTCTTATTCAACCTATTATATATTGTGTAGCAAAGTGGTAGTGATCAATGATGTTTCTATGGTTGTTTTTTTCAGAATAGTGAAGAACGTTAAAGAAAGACCCCTTCAAGTGATCAATTGATTTATATACTTAATTGAGAATGCCCACTTGCAATGCACCAAGATGCTCAAATACTGTGCAGAAGGGTTATTCCTTGTTCTCTGTGCCAAAAGATTCAGAAAATAGGATGAAGTGGGAAATTGTAGCTAGAGAAGAGTGGCAGCCTGGGGAAAACGCTTCCCTTTGCGAGGTATGAGCAGACAATTGTACAAAATGGTTATCTTGTGAACATTTTATGTTTCATTGGACCTTCCGATGAGGTAAAACATCAATGGAACTTTTGATGTTTATTATTTCTAACTGCTATTCGAGTTGCATCCAGTGCATCCCTAGTAACGCACGCATGGCAACGTATGATGAATTCCGCGGATTCGTAGAATATTTCAACGGGACTAATTCATATGTAATTAGTATGTGAAAGCTCTATCAATATATGTAGAATGTCTATGTACACTGTAAAGAAGGTTCACCGGGAAATTCCAGTAAATGTACTGGAAGTTATTAACCTGTGCATGTACCGGAAAATTTGAGTACATTTGCACTGCAAAAATTCAGTACAGATGTTATGGAATTTCAGCATCAGAATTGGAAATTCGCTGAGCCTCAGTACTGGAATTTTTCAGTACACGAACTGGCCTTTTCCAGGACATGTACTGGGAAATTAATGCTGAAAATATTCATGAGAATTAAAAAAAAATTGCCTTGTGTTTCAAGATGACTGAGAAACTTGATCGTTCATGTGGATGGACAGAAAGTCACGTCTACCTAACGGGATTTGAACCTACACTTTTCTATCTGCCTACCAACTGAAACCCAAGACCTAACCGACGAGCTATAGCGCGACATGTTGGAAGGCCAGCTTGGGTTACTACATATGCTTCATATCTAGAATACACAAAAGAATGAATCTTCGAAAAACCTTATATATCAATTTTATTTGCTACAATTACGATTATTATTCAAAATCTCGATCAGGAAATTTTTAATACAAAGACTTGAAAGTTTTCCTGCCAGAAATGACGAAGTCCAACAGGAGTGGGAAATTTTAGTGCAATAGTGATTAAATTCCAGCATGACTGGGAAATTCCGTTGCATATCAACTGGAAAAGTCCATCACACAACCCGACAATTGCAGTTCAAAACCTGTAGATTTCCAGTATACCCACGATTAGGTTTTTTTCTAATTTCGAAATTTTCTACAAGTCCTTATTGAGGGGATACTTTTTTCTGGTGCACAAGAACTGTATAGGGAGTACAAATTAGTTCAGTCCGCTTTGAAAAGATGATTCTCGCTCTCATGAATGTTTCATAGTCACAACCGATTTCAATTGTTTCAGAGAGGTTAGACACCTGTGAATAATATTCAGTTGATATCACTCCGAGTTCCTTCTAGAATCCCGATTTCCACTAAGTGAAGTATGTAAAATTTTTTTTTAACTAAGCAGCAGGAGGTGCTAGTTTTCTGTTTGATTTGGAAAAAAAAGTGCAGCTGAAGCCCATCGAATGCTTGTGGAAGTTTATGGTGACAATGCTCCAACTGATAAATCATGCAGAGAATGGTTTCGACGTTTTGAGAATGGCGATTTCAGTGTCGACAGACACGACAGATGCGAAGACAAGCCTCGCTCAGGACAACCACAAAAATTCGAAAATGAGGAATTGGAGGCTTTACTCGACGAAGATCCGAATCAAACGCCATAGGAGCTTGCGGAATCATTAGGAGTTACGCAACAAGCAGTTTCCGTACGATTAAAATCCACGGGCATGATTCAAAAGCGAGGCAATTGGGTGCTTTATGACTTAAAGCCTAGAGACATTGAACGGCGATTTTTCACTTGCGAGCAGCTGATTCAAAGATAACGAAGAAAGGGGTTCTTACATTGGATTGTGACAGGAGATGAGAAATGGATATTCTACGATAACCCCAAGAAAAGAAAACACTATGATATGCCCGCTCAATCGTTGCCATTGACTTCAACATCGACACCAAAGAGGAATATTCATGGTTCAAAGATCATGCTATGTATCTGGTGGGACCAGAAGGGTGTTATGTACTATGGGTTGCTAAAACCTGGTGATTCTATTACGGGTGATCGGCATAGGCTACAATCGATTCGTTCGAGTCGTGCGTTACGAGAAAAACGTCCGGAATACAAAGAAAGATATGACAAAGTTATTCTTTTACACGATAACGCTCGGCCTCATGTCGCAAAAGTAGTGGAAAATTATCTGGGAACGTTGAAGTGGGATATTCTACCGCACCCACCGTACTCGGCAGACATTGCTCCTTCTGATTACTGGTTATACCGACAAATGCAGCACGATTTGGCAGGCCACCGGTTCAATTCGTTCAAAGAAATCGGAAATTGGCTCCTAACTTCTCAGGTAGCACATGCACCCATGTGGAAATGTACACACGGGCCGCCACTGGCGCGGTACTGTTGCCAGAGTTGCCAGTACTGGCAAATCCAACTTTGTATTTATGGGGCCAGTGGTTTGGACGGTACTGGCAAGGAGTCAGAATTATAACATCATTTTACATAAGGGCCAGTAAAACATTCACCACCACATCGGTAACGACATTTGGTGTGTGCCTACTATGGTAGAACTCTGGCATTGCAACAGAATCAGTTGTTCGGCCAGTACTGGGCACGGAATGATTCCCGCACTGGCATAGCTTTGTGCTATGTGGATAGACAGATGTGATTCTGCACTGGCTGAGCACTGTTGCCAGAGTTGCCAGTATTGTCAAATCTAACCCTACTATTATGGGGCCAGTGGTTTGGACGGTACTGGCAAGGAGTCGGAATGATAACATCATTTTACATAAGGGCTAGTAAAACATTTACCACCATGTCGGTAGCGAGCGATATTTGGTGTGTGGCTACTATGGTGGAACTCTGGCATGGCAACAGAACCAATTGTTCTACCACACCTGGATGAGAAGTGATAGGGGGTCAAAATAATACATCCTATGTAGGAATTCAGACCCGACCCAGTACTGGCACAGTGCTGGTAATTAGAGATCCCCGGAGTTATATTTCAAGTGAAAAAAGAATACATTGAATTTGAACTCTCAAAACTTTGTGAATCTATTTGTCTCATCACCGTTATCTGAGAAAGACGCTCTGGAGTCTCTATCACATCAGCTAATCTCCGAGTTGACAAGGGACCACTTAAATTCCCATTTATTGCACCAATTCCCTTGAAGTCACGCAATTTACCATAGACTCCGTAGTAAAACGAAATTCTACCAATACTGGTTCATTGTTCTCTATCGAACGTATTGAATGATCATACCAACTCTGTCTTGATACTAGCGCGACTCCGGCTCACTACAAAAATCAAGTTGCCAAGATCGTGATTTGAATGTCAATCGACTACCGATTCCGTAGTCAACCAGAGTCCCACCAATACTGGTACCATGTCGTCTATCGAACATATCGAATCATAATACCAACTCTGGCTCAATACTGGTGTGACTCCGGCTGACCACAACAGCCGAGTTGCCAAGATCATAATTGCAACATCAATCGACTATCGATTTTGTGGTCAGCCAGAGTCATATCATTACTGGCATATTGCCGTCTGTTGTACATATGGAATGATAATACCAACTCTGGCTGAATACTGGCGCAGTACCGTTTCTCGGAATCCTGGGTGTTGTCCAGATAGTATTCATTCGATACTGACCCTATACCGTCTGTCCACGCGAGCCAATACCGTCTGAAATTTTGCGAATGTTCGGCGACAGTTGAAAAACGGTAACGATTCTGAACAGGCACAGTTGTTTTTGCCAAACTTTGGCAAATACAACCTCGCCAGTACCACGCCATTTGTCATAATGAATTGACATAATCGGGAGTGATTTTGGAACATTGTTTACCGTGTGGATTATTTGCACATTCTATGCGTGACCACATGCTTAGATTGCTTGAAACAAGCTTGCACAAGCTTGGAATGTTTGAAAAGTGGGTAGAGGGTCTTTTAGCCGAAAATGTTTTTGGCCGAATTTTCTGCATTGGAGAATCACTAGTATTTCCTGGGAATGTGTAGTTACTTCTATCAAATCTGCCAATGAACAAATTTTCGGCCAAAAACATTTTCGGCGAAATGACCCCTTACCGAAAAGTGCTTGTGCTATTTGAGTCCAATCGGTATCGGTATCGGTTCAATAGTGAATTACTGGTTGAAAACACTCACTGACAATCATTCCTTTTCAAAATAGTTTTCCAAATAGCACAAGAATTCTGAAAGAGTTCTTCATAAATATATTGTATTCATTATGAGCTCCTTGAAAACTCCCGTACTTTTTGCGTTCTTATTGAAAATTTCAAGCAGAAAACTATTGGGGATCTTTTAGGGTTGTAAGTAGTTTGAATGGTGTAAAAATACCATAAATGCTGATTTTATTATACACTAACCTTGGTTACTTTATTCATTGTCAGAATCTGTATCATCGACTGAAACTTTTTGGAGTTCACGATATTTTTTCACTCTATTATAAGACATATTTGGGAATTCAAATCGACGATTTCACGTAGAACTACACTCTAAGAACACCCAAACCTCTGTGTGTGTGTCTGATAAATGTACGAGAAAATTTGAATACGTCTAACGAGCGTGCATGGAGATTGCTGGCTCTTAGAATATATACATATATACAAACAACCAGACATTGGTTTACATGACTCGCGTGAACTCTGTTCATTATAATAATATTATTGGCAGAATATTAAAATAGCGGAGATTGGGTGTTGTAGTGAGCCAGAGTTACACTACGATCCGTGTATTTTGCGGCCAGTATTGATTCATTACTGGCCCACCACTATCTGTCCACGCCAACCAATACCGTCTCAACTCCGTCGAACATGTACAGCCAGTTGAAAAACAGTAATGGGCCTGAACGGGAACAGTTGTTTTTGCCGAAGTCTGGCAAATACAACCTTCCCAGTACTGGGCGATTTGTCAACTCCGGCAATTTCCACATGGGCACGTTCTGAAAATGTTCTGAGAATATACGTTAAGGATATTGGAATATTCTTTGAAGATTCTCATTACGTGCAAATATGTTCTACGCACATTCTCAGAATGTTTGAATGGGATCGTTTCAAATATTCTCAGAATATGATGCCACGGATATTGTGGGAGGATTAGAAAAAAATGCTGTTAAAATGAGAATTCCCGTCAATATACACTTCTGCATGTGACCGAAAACTACTTCACAATCAATTCTTTTTATCATCAGACATCTGTAATCATGAATCGTTAGCAATATTATGAATTCACATAGATGGATGAGATACTTATGATCACAACAGGGAATCATAATACATACGGTATTTCTCAATATTTTATTATACTTTTGAGGATTATTTTTTACACATGACACTCTCGATGAAATAGAAGAAGTGATAGAATATGTAAACAGAGAAGAAAATTTAATGATCATAGGCGACTGGAATGCGGTAGTAGGGCATGGAAAAGAGGGCAACATGACAGGAAATTTTGCGTTAGGAGAAAGAAATGAAAGAGGACAACGTTTAATCGAATTCTGTGAAAGCCATAAAATGGTTATTATCAACACATTGTTCAAAAATCATCCGAGAAGAATCTATACTTGGTAAATGCCAGGTGATACAGCAAGATATCAAATTGATTACATATTAGTAAAACAAAGGTTCAGAAACCAAGTGGAAAGCTGTAAAACTTATCCAGGCACGGATATAGATAGTGATCACAATATGTTGCTGATGAAATGTTCTCTGAAATTCAAAGCTCTGAAAAAGAAAAGGAAAATGCAAAAACGATGGAATTTGAAGAATCTCAAACAAGGAAAAACACAGGAGGCATTCAAAGCGATGTTGGACGAAAAAATTGGAGGATCGACAAGAGAAAGACTTCGAAATAGAGAGTAGATAGACAAATATGAAGGGGAACATAGAGCAATGTGCAGATTAAATTTTGAAGAATGATGGGATAGAGCCTAAGAAGCCATGAATAACAGAAGAAATTCTCGATTTAATTAATGAAAGGAGGAAATACAAGAATAACAATAGTGAGCCAGACCAGCAGACTTACAAGGCACCGAGGAATAAAATAATCAGAGAATCAAGGAAAGCAAAAGAACAATGGTTGGAGGGAAAATGTCAAGATATAGAAGTAAGATTACATTTAGAGAAAATTGATGAAGCATATAGGATGGTTAAGAGATTTCTTGGACAAATGAAATCTAGAAGCAGTATAATTAAAAACTCTCTCGGGAGACAATTGATAAGAACGGAGGAAAAAATAGAACAATGGATTAATCATTTGGAAGATCTGTATAAAGGGGGCGATCATATACGACTTTTAGAGAGGGAGGAAGATATCGATGAAGAAGAGTTGGGAGATTCAATTTTGAGATCAGAATTCGACAGGGCTTCAAAAGAATTGGAAAATAATAAAGCGCCAGGAATAGATGGCATAAGTGCGGACCTTATCAAAGCCTCCAGTCAGAAAACTCGTGACGCACTGTTCGAATTGGTCAGAGATATGTACGAAATAGGCGAAGTACCGAAAGATTTCCAGAAGAATAAAATTGTCGCCATCCCAAAAAAACAAGGAGCAGACGAATGCGAGAACTACAGAACGATTAGTTCAACTTCACATGCCTCGAAAATACTGACCAAAATTATATACAGGAGGATGGAAAATAAAATAGAGAGTAGATTGGCAGAAGATCAGTTTGGATTTAGAGAAAATAGGGGAACGCGGGAAGCGATATTAGCACTCAGAACAGTAGCAGAGAACAATCTAGAGTTAAAAAAGTCTCTGTATATAGGTTTTGTAGATATACAAAAAGCATTCGATAATGTTGATTGGGAGAAGATGTTTACGATTCTGAAAAAGGTAGGAGTTAATTTCAGGGATAGGAGAATAATATATGAATTATATAAGAATCAAACCGCAATAATAGAAATAGAAGGTCAAGAAGGAGAAGCACAAATTAGAAGAGGGGTGAGACAAGGATGCTCACTATCGCCACTGATTTTCAATTTGTATATAGAAGAAGCGATGGACGAAGTGAAGGAGCAAGTGCCATTGAAATTACAGATTCAAGGTGAAAATGTAAGCCTGTTGAGATTTGCGGATGACATAGCTTTATTAGCTACGAGTGGTGCTGAGTTAGAAAATACTCTCAAACTGTGAAAAAAATATTACAAGACAAATATTGTATGAATATAAATAACGACAAAACAAAATTCCTGATTTGTACAACAGCGAAAACATCAAGAAGAACGAAAATCAAAATAGATGCAGAGACTATTCAGCAAGTCAAAGAGTTTAAATATCTAAGAAGCATAAGTACAGAAAACGGTAAAAGCGGAAGCGATATATGAGCGAGAATAGCACAAGGGAAACAGGCTTTCCACCAAAAGAAACAGTTACTATGTTCGAAGAATATTAGCTTAGCAGTAAGGAAGAAATTCTTGAAGAATTACGTTTGGAGCACAGCATTATACGGTTGCGAAACTTGGACAATTGGAAAAACGGACCAACGCAGACTCGAAGCTTTCCAAATGTGGTGTTATAGAAGGATGCTGAGAATAAAGTGAATAGAGAAAGTGAAAAATGAAGAAGTACTTGAGAGGGTAAATGGAAAAAGAAGTCTTTTGGGACAGGTTGTGAAAAGAAGAAGCAATCTGATAGGACACACATTAAGGCATGATAGCTTATTGGAAACAATATTAGGAGGGAAAATGAATGGTAAAACTCGAAGAGGTAGACCTAGATTATGTTATATGAAGCAAATTATACAAAATAAGGGTTGTCGTAGATATGCAGATGTTAAGCGGTTGGCGGATAATCAGGGTGTCTACCAAAATTCAATTTCAAAATTCCCGGCTAATTCCCGACTTTTCCCGGATATTTTTCCTAAATTCCCGACCATGAAATAATTTTACAAAAATGAATATCAAATATCTTCTAAAAGTTCACGAGAAGAAATTTTAAATACCCTCGGCATCATACTGCGGAAAATTATCTTATTTAATTGCATATTTCGTTCGTCAATTGTTCGTTTCTGATAGAACTGGGGGGAGAAATTTGGAATCTACACTGTTAAAAATTTCCGATTGAATTTTCAATCACATGTAATGGAAGCAATTTCCACTCACCCAAATGAAAAATAATGTACAGTAGTATCGAACATTCAATAACAAGTTCTTTAAATTTCATGCACGTGTTCATGATTGTTGAAAAAAAATCACCTTCACAAGACTTGAACGCGGGGCGTCGAATTTGGACGCCGAAGCTCTATCACTCAAGCCACCGCCAGTTAGGTGGATGGAAGTATTTTTTTACATATATGATCTTGCGTTCATTTTTCAAACTTGTGAATCAAAATGTACATGTGATGTAGAAATACTAACCAAATCGTGTGATCTAACTAGTACATATTTAAAGTGGATATGTGAATGACTTCGTCAAAGCAAGAGTATACAGGGTGACCCAAATTAGATAAACTGTATCTCAAAAGCATATTCTGCAGCCAAAATTTAATAATTTCCATTTTTTGAAGATTAGTTTTTGTGATATGGGTCATTCTAAGATAAGAGGTCTCGTTCGGTAGGAAAAGCGGCGCGACATAAATGTTAGAATTGCAATGGAATTATATCATATTTGTATTGAAACAATTGATTTGGACATATCTGCAAAGTAACCAGTCAATTAATCAATTTTATCTCGTTTTATAAGAGACCAGGGGAGAGCCTGGATGTACAGGGAAGAGACGAAAAAAAACATGAAATAAAAAAAATCAATCATTTCTAATGTTAACATTCAATGGCAATGTTAAATTGAATAAAAATATTTTTTTTTCACTTCCGTTCATAGTAGGCTGCTATATTCTGTAGAAGGTATATTTTACCGTAATTAAATCCGTGAAGTATGATTAAAGGGTATCAATGTATATATTCACTGAACTGCGCAATGATTATTCATGTCTCAACCATTAAAATACTCTGATTCGACGTCCTTATGTCTCCCCTGACATTTTATGAGCAGGGCAGAGATGACAGGGGAGAGACTTTTTGGTTAAAAAACAGAAATAAACATAACGGTATTCATCTTATGTGATTAACAAAGAGATAATAGAATATATGCACAAACGTTAGTGAATATATGAATGGAATGAAGTATTCAAGCGAATAATTACAAAATGAAACGTGCGTCTAGGGGAGAGATCACATTCACTCGTTCGGACTTCCCAGACAGCACGAATTTTTCATTGTCTAAAAGATTTCCACTGGATGTCTTAGAGATGTCTTATGCGAGAGTTTTCACTGTCTCTAAAATATCTTCGATTAAGAAATCTAAAATACGTCTTCAGATCTCTCTTGGGAATCTTTTAGATTACTTATTGAAGACATCTTGAAGACAGTGAAAACTGTCGCATAAGACATCTTTAAGATATCCAGTGGAAATCTTTTGGACGATGAAAAATTTTTGCTTGTCTGGGTTGTATCCACTGGGTGACGATACCGAAAAGACTAGTAAAATAGTTGCGTGGCTAGCTTGTGCGTAGCTTGCTGCTACCTTTCACGGAAAGAAATGAATTCGCAGTGACAGCGAAAACTCGTTTACTGAGTGCATTTCACTACTGCAGCTATGATTATAGCTGTAGCTGCTACTTTTATGGTGCTACGTCGACAAAAAATGATCGCAGGAGAAAAGATACTATTGTAGCAACTTTTGTAGCTGTGGCGTACATATCCAAAGAGAACAAGATGGCCGCCAAACATTCAAAGAAGATTTGACAAATGCATAGACATTTTAACGTTCAAAGGATGTTCAACAACCTTAATAGCACATAATATTCATGTAATATTCTTAGGATATTGAGTGAAAATATCTAACCTCCAAAAGCAGTTGGCAAAATTGAATTCGAAACATTCTGCCGAAGTTATATGCCTTATTAGAACACCGTTTATTTGATTGATAGCGTGGCTCAAGCGATAGCAGGTTGAGTTAATGACCGAAATATTGCGGGATCGACTCTTCCCTATCAAATAATTTTTTTTTTCACTCATTGGGTTGTTCTCTTAGCGATTGTTCCAAGCTGGTACAGCGAATCACTGATTGGAAAAAAAAATCGCTACCATAACTACGTTTTTCACTATCCAAATATTACCCACGGAAATTAGCTATGGTAGCTAATTTTTAGCTGCCACGGCGAATTATTTTTTAGCGTGTTGCATCCAATGAAGCTTGTTCAAGGTTAAAATTTCCTCGATAGGGTAAAAAAAGTCGATTTTTAAAGGACATACAAAAGGGCAGGGGAGAGCGCAAAATGTGTGGGACAAACGTAGAGATGAACATTTTTTATGAAAAAAAATATTACGTAATTTGACTTGTTGGATTACAGTAATTTAGTTATTCTAATTTTTTTCAATGAATGATTTTGGTATTTCATTAAATTCCTATGTATTGAAAATCACTGATACACGATCAGAATTGGTGGAGGGACAGACCAGGGGAGAGAACTTTTTCATGTTCAGAGTGATATTGTGACTAAAGTAAGTAAATTCGAGTGATGAATTTGAGTGACCATAAAGGAAATAATGAGTTTTGAGAACTGATAACGTTATTCCGGATAAATTAAAAAAAAAATGTGTTTTTTTATCGTGGACATCAAAAATACCTCTTAACTTAGAATGACCCATACGAGCATTTTTAGATTTTTTTTCAGATCAAAAACGACTTGGATCACCTTGTATGTCTTTTATTATGTTCAGTTGGATACCATTATATACAGGGGCGTCTTTACGTTTTTGCCGCCCAGGGGCTAATAATATTTCGCCGCCCCCAACCTGAGCTGAATTGATATTTTCAATCATTCCCTCAGGTGTATTCATGTTATTTGGGAACTATGTAATATAACTCGAAAAAATATATTATTTAATAAAACTTGGACACACTCAACAGGATTAAACATTTAGCATTATAAACTATTGGTAACCTACATTTCCATAATCAAAAAAATATCGAAAGTATTGAATAAACTTATCCAGAAACTTTTATATAAGTGTATAGGATCAACAAGGTACCGGAATTGAAGCTCTAGAGGTGCCAAGATCAATGGAGAAAAATAGATAACGAACGTAAATCATGCAAAATAAACGTAGATTAATCGATCAAGTTCTCGCATAGGACGTCAGCATTCAATGAAATGTCGCTGAAACAATAATGTCATACATCAAAAGCCTACGAAAATTTCTCTACCGTTTTCAAAGAAAAAATATCTCTCACATTTCAGTTTATTTTTCATTGACTCAGAAAAATTTCCTCCTTGATTGGGATTCAGCAAATGAGTCGATCAAATCATCATAATTGACTTGTTTTGTTAAGTCCGATTCAATTTCCAGAATGGCAGTTTGATTCAAACGATTCTCAGACATTTGTGACCGAAGAAAATTTTTAATTCTTCGTAACACTGAAAAAGATCTCTCTGCAGAACAATTAGATGTCGGTATGGTCAAAAATATTCTCAATGCAATGTTGACGTATGGATACAGATCTTGTAGATTGTTATCATAAATTAATCTACAAAGGGCGAAAATCGAATGTGGAGGTTCTTTCATGATTTTCACAAAACCAAAAAAATGAAGACATTCATTTTCAAACACTTCTGCTTCTGGCAAGTCCTCTTTGTATATACTGCTCAAAATTGCCGCATGTTTTGCAATAATTTCACGCTCCAAATAAATTCCAGTAGTGAGAAAACTAAATCTTGTGCTCAGTTCGTGATACGCTGTTTTTCGTTGTCTTGGCTCAGCGATTATTCTATCAATAATGATTAAATAGGTATTTGTTTTGAACTTAATTCGACCGGTCGGATCAACTCCATATTCCCGGCTTTCGTCCGCTTGAAGTTTTCTTTTCTTCTTTCTTTTATTTGCATCCTCGTATTCTATGATTTCAGATTTAGCAAGAGCCTTAGTTTCATATGTATCAAAGTTTTCTCTAATACTCGTCACATATTCATTCAGTGAATCATACAATTTAGCAACAACAGAAAGATCAATGTCAGATGATTGAAGCTTCATGCTAGTTTTGTTAAATCTATCTAATAAATCATTCCACAAAATAGAAAGAATCACAGTTTCCAAACGCTGTAGCTGACGCAGGTATCCAGAAGCTTCACTTCGTGTAATAGATTTTTCTGTCTGATCATTGATAATAATTGTAAGAGCTTCTATAATTTCGTTCCAGTCTCTATTAAGACTTTCACAAGCATCATAACGAGCTGACCAGCGAGTTTTGGATAAACTTTTCAAATTCACATTTCCTCTTTTGGTTAAACATTCTTGAAATACTTTCCAACGATGAGTAAAACTTGAAAAAAATACGTAAAGATTTTGTAGAAGCATAAAAAAGTCATTGCTTTCTTTACAGCAATTAGCTGCATGCTCCCCAATCAAATTCAAAGAATGGGCCGAGCAGGGCGTGTAAAAAACTATTGGATTAATTTCGCGTATTCTTGCCTGTAAACCAGTATATTCCCCAGACATATTTGATGCATTATCATAAGATTGACCTCTGCAATTTTTCATGTCGATATCATGATCCGCCAACATACCAGTAACAGCAACAAAAAGATCTTCTGATTTATGACCAATACGTGGAAGGAAACAAATAAATCTTTCTACAGGATTTCCATTTTCTAAAACATATCGGATGATTATTGCTAGCTGGTCAATGTGAGATATGTCTGGTGTAGAATCTACAATAATAGAAAAGTACTTGGCGGTTTGTATTTCTCCAACGATATGCTTCTTCACTTTTTCTGCCATGAGTTTAATAAACTGTTCATAGGTGTTCGGAGACAAATATGAAGTATGTCCTTGTCCTGGATTGCCATACTTGGTAATATGTTCCGCCACAAAAGGGTCGAACTCAGATATTAATTCAATGCACATTATGAAATTGCCACTATTGGATGAGGATCCAAATTTTGTAGTATGTCCTCTAAATGGTAAACCAGCAGCTGCCAGTGACTTGACCACTGCAACGACCCGTCTTAAAACATTACGCCAGTACCGTTTCTCATCATTTATCTGATTCAAAAGAGGTTTGTCAATTGTTCCTGTAGTGGACATCCGAAATTTCATAACTAAAGCGCATGATTTGTGTTCTGATGAGTTCTCATGTTTCTTCAAATGTTCGTTACCATGCTTCCAATCATCGAATCCTTGTTTTGCAAACTTCGTTGTTCTACCAAATAGCTGACACGGGATACAAAAATTTTTCCAGTGCTTTCTGAATACATCAGGTATGATCGCTTTATTTTTGACCGTTGATCAACTGTGTTTCAAACAGCGATTGAGATAGATATCGATTTTGTCCACTAATACATCTTTTCGAGCGACTGAAGTCTAACTCACCAATGTGGTCTTGATTGATCCCATTCTTTATGATATATTCGCGTGTAGCATTATTTACATGCCATAAAGCTGGATCTCCTATAATATCATTGAGAGGATTATCTTGAACATATACATTCCCCAATCGAGACGATGGAGTTGGTTCTTGACGCGTGATTTGCTCAATATTTGGACTGGATTCCATTTCAGAATTAGAAGTCTCTGGGAATTGAAATAAGACGGTTTGAATATGATCATCATCGTGTTTACTATTGGAAGTCTGATCTTCTTCAGCAGCAGTTGAAATTGATATAAATTCAGTACTACTGGGTATGTTCACATTGTCGGGTGTTTTGAAAAAACTATCAATTTTTAGGGTTTTGTTTATTACTTCACGGTGTTTTTCAGCTTTATTCAGCGCTTCTCTTCTATAAGCCGCACCACTCAACCGTTTCCTACCGTCACTCATTTTGATAAAGTTTTCCCAACAAAAGGCAACAAAATATAATAATAGGTGAAAAATAAACTTGACTCATCGAAAATATCAACTCAGATAGCGCTGGAACGTATTATGAACATGCTCAAAACATGGTTCTCTGAAGAGTGTGTTGAAAACGTTCGAGGATATTTTTGATATTTTTTTTCACTCAGACAACAATCAGCAATTCAATTAATCAACTAGTTGAATTTTCGTACAGAGGTAAGATACAGTAGCTCCAATAAAATCAATAAACTAACCTAAAAAACCGACTCACGCGCGACCAAGGCACCAGTCTTCCCTGCAATAATGACAACTAATGAGAGCTTCACCGTCGAGACAAGGACTGTGAACTCAATATGAGATTTTGTAACATTGTTTGCAGCACTGCAAGCGTAAGGTAGCGCAACTATCTGGTTTCCCCACAAATGGAATAACTATGCTTTAGTGTTCAAATATATACTTTCGCTAACTATCGCTTGGAGTGTTGTGAACAGTTCTAACCCGGAGAAAAATGTGGGTCGAAAATGAAATAGTGATTTTGGATAAAAGGTTCAGAATTTTTCCTCAAATCTGAGAGTATTTCTTGAAATTTGAGAATATTTCTTAAGCTTGTAATAAAGATAAAATGGTTCACATTTCTGTTGAATTTTACTTGAAAATGGATTACAAATTCTGAATACTTGACAAAGAATAGGAAGAAAATATGAACTTTCCAAAAGTCGAACATTAAATTTTACAAAGTGAATAAAAAAATTTCGAAATTGAATTTTAGGAAAATTCCAGGAAAATCTTTCCGTTGGGAAGATTATAACGATATGCTTGCAGATGAAAAGGGAAATGCAAACTCGTGACAAAGGTTAAATTGCTATCTGGAGAAATTTGTTTGAATCAAATAAAAAATACATAAGGAAAATTCATTCATTTAAAAAAAAATGTCATTAATTCAAAAAACTTTGACAGCAGATTGATACGTAAATTATTTCCGTGAATTTGAAGAAAAACACACTACCCTGGTTGAAGTCGCATAGCAATTCGAAAGAAAATGTTCTTATTATGAAACACTATGGATTTTGCAACAGGATATTCATAAGTAAACCATGAAGTCCTATGAATATCCTGTTGCAAAATCCATAGTGTTTCATAATAAGAACATTTTCTTATGAATTGCTATGACACTTGAACCAGGGTAAGGAATAGAACAGTTCAAACAACCATGCACGGCAGTTTGATGAGTTCATGCACAAAGCGTGTTTGAATGTATCCAATTTCCGTACATACACTTTAAATTCGAATGTTTTATTTTGATGCACTCAGAGTTTGAAGCCTGCAGTCGCTTTTAAAACGCTTCAAAGCATGTAAATATATTCATAAAATAGATAAAATGTTCAATTATCAAATACTTAATCTGAGTTATTAACACATTTGTATATTCTTAAGTGTTTAAAAAGTGAGTAAATGATTTAAATACTGTGAGTATATTAACATAAAACACTTGAATTTACATTTTCCGCTCCCTTCGTGCTTGAACGCATTTGATAACTGGAAAAAAACTTCTATATTTTTGCCGCCCCCTGAAATTTGCCGCCCTGGGCTATAGACCCTTGAGCCCCCCCCTAAAGACGTCCCTGATTATATAGCCATGATATTATCATGGATTAAAAACTTCTAAGTTTTTTCAATCACCCGTACCTTAATTTCAATTTTCATACACAATAACTTGAACATTCAGTAACATGTATTTGGATTCCTATTTCAGTTCACAAAAATTGGATATTCATTAACATATTTACATGAAACTTCAATAACATGTGACAGAAGCAGTTTCTATTCACGTGATTGAGGAAGTTCTTCGAATTTCAATCACATATTAATGAAAATTCAGTTATCAAGCCATATTATTATGAATAATATAATATAGCAAAAATTGAAAATTCAATTACATGTAATTGAATTCCTAATTCAATCACCAAGATTTGGAAATTTCATTCACAAGTATACTTGAAAAATAAATGAAATTCCAAGAAATTTTTAACAGTGTACCCTGCTTATCATATGCAGGCGCTCATAGAAATCCCCCCTCTCTCTTTTTTTCTTTGTTACACGCCAATTAAAGAGGTACAGAAAATCTCTATGGGCGAAATTCACTTTAATTAGTATTCTATTCTCTCCACCTTGACTCATACTGAGACCTTTCAGGTATCACATACGCTGCAGAGGTAGAATATTACCTTAGAAAAGAATCATAATCGTATTCGTAATGCAATTAAGAGAGTCAATAATTTTAAAATCTTCTTATTCATTCGTAAGCTGAACAAAATGTATCAAATCTATTCTATTGAATCTAATGATGACCACTGTTCGAATTGATTTTCTAAAATATGACCACTCTTGTTTTTTATAATGATTGGCAACGCAAAATATCCTACTGGAGAAAATGTTGCGAAATGTTTCTGGGACATTCTAAAAACGTTTCGCAACATTTTATCCAGTGGTTAGATATCATATGAAATCTGTGTCATCATTCAGTGAATAAATTGTTTCTCTGTAACAAAAAATGCATGTTTTGTGTTTTGCATCCTATTTTCTGATCATTTCATTTAAAAAATTAATTAAAAAAATGTTTTCAAACAATTTTTAATTTTTCCCAATGGTTGCGCGAAATTCCTGACCTTTTCCCGTTTTTTCCCGACTTTGTCAAATGCCCGGCTGTTTCCCGGATTCCCGGATTTTCCCGAGTCGTAGACACCCTGGGATAATAGACAGGGTTGGAGGAGTTCATCAAACCAGTCATAAGACTGATTACTTCATGATCATGATGATGACACTCTCAGAGAACATTTGCGATATTAAAATGCACCTTTCATAGATATATTATTCTCAAAACACAAATTAAAATATCATATTGTCCAAAGGTCTGTAGCCTGTCAACAACATTATCCGCCATTAATGAATTCATGGCATGACGATACTTGCGCATGCGCTGTTCATCAATCTCCCTACAAACTTTGTACGCATATTGTACGCACGTCCCTAGAATTTTCGGAGCAGTCTCATTCAAATGTTCTAAGAATCTTCTGAGTATATTTACGGATCTGCTACGCTCTTTGTGAGAATATTCGATGGAGCACATTTTACGGATGTCGTAGGAATATTCTCAGAATATTCTGTGTTACATGGGTTGGATCGCATCGAAAGACGACACGTTTTTCCGTAACGGGATTCGAAAATTACCCGAAAGATGGAAAAAAGTGATAGCCACCGATGGACAATACTTTGATTAATTTACTCGTTGGAACATTCTGTGCATATTGTTAGAATATTCGACATGTTTTTATGCTACTTTGGATATCATCTAATTAATGTGTTCTTCATTTACATTCTACATATATTGATAGAGCTTTCACATACTAATTACATATGAAACAGTCCCGTTGAAATAATCTACGAATCTGCATGCAATATTCATCATACGTTGCAGTGCGTGCGTTACTAGGGATGCACTGGATGCAACTCGAATAGCAGTTAGAAATGATAAACATCAAAAGTTCCATTGATGTTTTACCTCATCGGAAGGTCCAATGAAACATAAAATGTTCACAAGATAACCATTTTGTACAATTGTCTGCTCATACCTCGCAAAGGGAAGCGTTTTCCCCAGGCTGCCACTCTTCTCTAGCTACAATTTCCCACTTCATCCTGTTTACTGAATCTATTGGCACAGAGAACAAGGAATAACCCTTCTGCACAGTATTCGAGCATCTTGGTGCGTTGCAAGTGGGCATTTTCAAATAAGTATGTTAGAAGAAATACTTGTTGAATTGACACCCGATATGCCGTAACATTATAGTTTCTTTTGGTTACCCTGTGTATAACTAGTGTAGAAGGGCATCCGCAATGCGTGCAAGCCTTTGGGCGGTTTTTCTTCTGTGCGTATGTGAGCTTTTTTGTTGTGTGCGCGCTCTATGCTCTCGCTCGTCTCTTCTTCCGTAAAACTTCCAAGATGGCGAGCACATGTCATATCGTATATGTTGGTTTTTAATCCAACGAATAAATCCGTTTTTACCAATTAAGCGGTGTCTTCATTTAACAGGTTATGGGCCCAGACCCGTCAACCTGCGCGTGAGGTATATTTTCGGAATCAAATGTGTTCTTGAGAGTTTTGATTTCGAATAAAAATCGCGTGTTTTCTCGTGTCAGCCGACCACGTGCGAAAGTGCAATGACACGATGGAAAACGAGTTGTTTCAAGTTGCCAAGCTTGAAGGAGCAGAAAATTGGGCTTCGTGGAAATTCCAAGTGCGTGTTCAATTGATTGCCAAGGAAGTTTTCGAAATTACAACGGGAGATGAACCCAAGCCACAACTACAAGCAAACGCCACACCGGAGCAAGTTGCAGCACATTCAAAGGCCTTGAAGTTATGGGTAAAAGGAGATGGTTTGGCTCAAAGAATTATTGCAATGACTGTAAGTGAAACAAATCTTTTACATATCATAAATTGTACATCGGCCAATGAAATCTGGAGAAGGCTGAATGATTTGTATGAACAGGGAAACGAAGTTTCAATTCATTTATTACATCAAGAATGGTAGTCTATGAGTAAAGATTAATCAGAAGATTTTGCTACATACATTTGTGAAGTAAAAGATTTAGCTTTTAGACAGAACGCCCTCAAAGAGTCCATCTCTGATCGGATGATAATAACCAAGATTCTAATGACTTTACCATCTTCGATGCAACACTTTGTAACTGCCTGGGAGTCTACGAGTACTGAGGAAAGGACTCTGGAAAACCTTGTAAATAGATTATTATTAGAAGAAAAAAGGAACAACTTAATGTCTGGAATAACTCTGTTGATGATGGTGAAAAGTTTTTAACCTAACGGGGAACCGAACCTCCTCCACCTACCTACCTAACCTACCGAAACCTAACACCTTGCCAACGTAGCTATTCCGCACTTTGAAATTCAGAGCTCATTTGATAAAGACATTTGCTAGTAAACAGTTCCATCAGTCCCCTGGTGGTTGTACCATGAAAGTTGACCCGCTACATTTGAACTACACATTCTTCGTACTTTTACATATCGGAATCATCGCGCTGAAAAATTGTCAAAATTCATTCCCGTAAAATATAAGTGATAAAATTGACAGTGCTTAGAAAAGTGATTTCAATAAACATAACATAAAGACATAACCCTACTTTTGGAATTTGTTTTTGTTTTGTATCTAATAAAACATAAAATTCTTCATAACAGTGATAAATGAATGTGATTTTTATGATAAGATTATATTTTGGTTTGAATTGATTATTTCATGCTTTCCATTGAAAAATTATTCATATTATGTTATGTGTAAGAAGTGAACTAGAAAATATTACAAGTTATGAATGTATCATCATGATTCTTCAAGTGTCCCTGTTTTTCATCAAAATCAAATCCCGAAGGAAACTGTTGTGAAATCATGTTTATGGTATGTAAGAGTCACATACGAGGTGTGTTCAAAAAGTAACAAGAATTTTTTAATTTCGCGGGTTTGGAGAGTCCGCCTGTATAAAATTCTTCTTCATTATGTTGGTACACATGCCCCTGAAGTACGATAAAATTTTCAGCGATATTCATTGCTCACTTCTTAAGTGGCAGCCGCTAACGTTAGACGTGTTCTTCGAGCTCGGTGATTTTCGTTTGTGAAAAAAATGGATCGAAGAATTTGTATTCAATTTTGCGTAAAAAATGAAATAAAGTGTGGTGAAGTTTGTAAAATGTTAACAAAGGCATATGGTGAGTCTGCTATGAGTGAAGCGAGGATTTACGAGTGGTATAAGCGTTTCCAAGATGGCCGCAAAAACGTTGAAGATGACGAACGACCCGGACGCCCAAGCACATCAACAACCGATGAGAACGTGAAAAAAACGGCAGAAATGGTTATGAACGATCTCCGAATCACAATCAGAGAAGTCGCTGATGATGTTGGTGGATCAGTCGAAAAGCAATCCGAAAAAAACGCCCAGATTTGTGGCAAAACAATTCATGGCTTTTGCACCACGATAATGCACCTGCTCACACTTCATTGCTTGTTCGTGAATTTTTGGCCAAAAACAAAACTTTACCGATGCCTCAGCCTCCATATTCGCCAAATATGGCTCCATGTGACTTTTTTCTATTTCCAAGAATAAAGAGAACATTAAAAGGCCGTCGTTTTACAAGCATAGATGACATTAAAAGCGAATCGCTGAAAGAGCTAAAAGCTATTAAAAAGATCGAGTTTCAAAAGTGTTTCTAGGTTTGGAAAAAGCGTTGGCACAAGTGTATTATATCCAAGGGGGATTATTTTGAAGGGGACAGAATAGATATTGATGAATAAATAAATATTTTTTTCATAAAACGAAAATTCTCGTTATTTTTTGAACACACCTCGTAGATCTATTCCATTTAGATTAATCAAAGAAAAGAGCAGTCACGGTTTTTTGTAAGGCTTCAAAGTGGAGTTCGTGTATCATTGGCATTCATTATCATTTTGCTCACTTATATATGTGAGCTTCTGATTAAGTTACCCTAATCACTTAAAGTGAAGTGAAGGGTTTTTTGATAAGTGACGTGAAATGACTTCCTCACTCAAACAATGTGCACAATATAAAATGAACTGTAAGTTTGTTGGAATAAATTGTCTACGAATAAGTATAACTTGAATCATTAAAGATATTATCTCCCACATATTTCGGAAGCGCAGTGAGTTTTTTCACTCTGATCAGAATGAACTACTGGCATGATGGATACTTAACTGTGATTTGCTTCTAAAGAGTATTTCTACATCACTTTATTGAGCAATACATATATGTGGTTATAAATGGAGCCTAAGGGTCTTAGCAATAAAAAATCATCTGTCGAATTACAAGCACAGGGAATGCCCTTCATTACCATAAATTACATGCGACATGAGAAATATTCAATTGATTTTCATCCTTACAAATTGACTGAATAATTTGTTCATATCTAATTATTTATAACTACATGCATAGTTCAATGAAGTTATTTTCAAGTAATTTTTGACAATCTGTCCCTTATAGGTATCTATCGTGCCAATAGTTCATAGTAATTGACATGATTTGTGATAGAAAACAGGTATGTGAAATATCACATAAACTAAGATGAACTGTCTATCATTCATTCCACGTGCAACAGGATTGCATGAATTTGTGATTGGCGATGATTAAACGTCCATCATAAGTTTCACATTACTTGTGATAGAAAACAGGTATGTGAAATATCACATGAACTACGATAGACTGTCTATCGTTCATTCCACCTCCAACACGATTGCTTAAGTTTGTGATCGACAACGATTGAATGTCTATCGTAAGTTTTACATTACATGCCATAGAAAACGGCTTCGTGAACATCACATAAGATACTATGAATTTCATATCTTTAATGTCATATAAGTCACGGGTATGATCATAAAATACGATATGAAACGAAAAACTTCATATCGTTTTCTAACGATTAAACCCGATAATGATAGATTCGCATCAAAAACGATAGCATTCCTATCGGTCCCAAAATCAACTACGATAGGCATGATACAAAACGATACAATATTTCGCAAAATCAATCGTTTCCTATAGTTTCCTTCCGGATCTTGTTATCAGGGATTACTTTTTAGGTGAAATCTTATCGGATATACCTTAACCCCCTTACAAACAAGCTACTATCAGGTTCTCCTGCTAGATTCGTTGGCAAATGATCAAATGGATCATATCGAACATGCTCAAGGAAGAAAATTCAAGTTTATTTGCAATTCCTCCACATACCAGAAAGTCAGAGATATATCATAAGTTCTGACGGACAGTCAACTACTGGAGCTTTCCGAAGTAGCTGATCAAAACCAGATGACCAGCGACTTCGGAAGGCTCTACTGTCGATTTCTCTAATTGGGATCGTAGGCAATCGATGAGAAAGATCATACCGAGCCTGCTTAAGGGTGATTATTGCAGTTTATTTGCTATTTTTTTACAGGCAAAAGTATAATGGATATACCATAATATCCAATAAACAGTCTGCTAGTATCCACCATTCTGCAATCAGAATCGTGAACAAATGATGAAACAGAATACTGAATAGATAATAAATGTAAATTCAATTATAGCAAGTTTGAAAAACATTCGAAAATGAGGTTAGTCGCCGAGCACTTCAGGTATACTAAAATATGATATCCTGAATCAAAATTATGAACTATGTGCAAAATGGTTTCCCTAGATCCTTTGAGTGAAATTACAGATGGATCCAGAAAAAATACAAAGGATGCAGGTATACTATACATCTGTATGTTATTTACCACCACGATCAATATCATCAGGTAGCGTAGAAGGAAAATGAAGAAAAGGCAGAAGTGCAGTGGATATACTAGTCCTCGCGTTAAATAATACCACTATCAGATTCTCCCAACCGAATCATAGGTGGATGAGGAAAAAGCAAAAAGGATGTAGATGTACCATACATCTATACGTTAAATCCTACCATGATCATTAGGTGGCGTTGAAGGAAAATGCAGAAAAGATAGGAGCACAGTGGATATACCACAAATCTTTGCATCGGGTGCATTCCACTGACCAATTGACGAATGATTAGAGAGACTGTTTAGGATCAACTCGACGAAAATTGAGCAGATACAATATTCTGATTATAGAAATTGCTACAGAACAACTACCGGTCAACTTGATTGATGTGACTGGATGTGAGAATTCATCCTGGATGTTGTCTCCCAAAGTTCCATCTTTTCAGTTGTTCCATTCGAACTGGATTATATTTGTGTTCTTACAAACCATCATTTTTATTTTTACTTATCTTGGTTTTGGAATGATTCAATTCTCAAATATCATGAATATTGAATGGTTTGGATATTTGATACAATATTGCTTTTCAATGATCATGAATCACTTTGAATACATTTTGAACATTTCATAGATCCCAGAGTTACTAAATCTCTCAACCCAAAATAATCTATGACAATTTAATAAAATTCATGATATTTGAGATTTGAATCATTTCAAAACCAAGATAAGTAAAGATAGAAATGAAGGTTTGTAAGAACACAAATATAATCCAGCTTGAATGGAACAACTGAAAAGATGGAACTTTTGGAGAAAACATTCAGAATAAATTGTCACATCCAGTCACATCAAGTCAAGTTGACCTTCAGTTGTTCTGCAACAATTTCTATAATCAGAATATTCCATCCGCTCAATTTTCGTCGATATGATCCTAAACAGTCTCTCTAATCATTCGTCAATTGGTCAGTGGAATGCACCCGATGCAAAGATTTGTGATATATCCACTGTGCTCCTATCTTTTCTTCATCTTCCTTCTACGCTACCTGATGATATTGATTGTGGTGGTAAGTAACATACAGATGTATAGTATACCTGTATCCTTTCTACTTTTCCTTGATCCACCTGTAATTTTACTCAAAGAATTTACTCACTGAAGAAACTTTTCCACCTGGGTACTCAGGAATAAGGATATTGGATAATATATAATCCAGAGGCCAAAATATTGATGAAAAATCAACAGAAACTCACGCGTTAAACGTAATGGGTCTTCCTAATGTTGACGATGTTTCTTCTTATTTGAATGCAGTAGTGTATATTTTACTGTGCTTCTAAGACAAAACAATTACTTTTATCTGACCGCAATTACATCATAAATATTTCAATTCAGAACTACAATTCGCAAGAAAACCCTAATATCATAGCTTTAAAACAGCTTGCAGGTCCACAATACTTGCATAATCACTCACAAGATGCAGGAGAATTCATCGCTTCTATTTGCAAAAATTCAATGGCTATTAAAAATTTAGTCAAGCACCAAATAACTACCATAACGGAATGTACGGAATGTGAATATACCGAAAATATTGTTGGTACAAATTGTGTTATACTTCTTGCGCTACCTCCAATTTCACAAAAATCATTTGAGTTACAAGAAATATTCAAGTTCAATTTTTCAACATGGAAAATTTTCGAAGATTCTTGTGACAATCCCTGTTGGAAAAATCGGATAGAAATGGATAGATTTTGACGTGCATTCGTTTGAATCCTATTTCTGATCCATTTTTTTCGGGATACAGTGTCATCCGCAGAACGCATAAAAGTTTTATCAGTTTTAATCCACAATATGGATAGTGGATTTTTGGGCCCTGTAGCAATCGTATTCGAATTTATCCATATTCCATTCGGGGCTTGAATATGAATCGTATCCATTTGTATCCGGTGCATTACGATGTCACCTTGATGAGTTCCATCCATTTCTATCCGTTTCTGCATAATTCTGCTGGGAAAAAATCTATCCATTCCAATCCGTTTTTTTCCAGAATTGCTTTTTCTTCTGAATTTTCCCACAGGGAACAACAATAAAAAAAAATTATTCCGAACTCATTCAAACATTCGGAAGATTCCGTGGAATCTTCAACATCTGTATCTCTATTTCCGCACATGACTTGGGAAATTTATTCCTACCTGCAAGGGGTTCGAACAATCATCGCACTTACCTACCTTACCTACAAGACCTACCTACCTAACCTCTAAGCTATCCAGACACGCTGCTCGGAGACCGCATATTGCCTAAGATACTGTACATTCTTAATGCATTCGTGGCCTCAAATAAAATTCTATGCACTTCTATCCCTTTTTGTTCCGATGATGCTTACACTATTCTCATGCATTCTTGTCCATATCTATCATTTGGAGAATATTTATCCAATCTTTTCCCAAATAAGCGTTCTTACGTCTATCAATTCATATCCGATAATTTTACACAAACGATATTTGTTTCGATTCAAATCGATCTCTATTTTCATCCATTCCTATCCATGTGTATCAAGAATTCATATTCTCGTATCTATCGATTTGTACCCAAACAAGCTGATGAAATTCATTTTCATCCGTTGCGTATCCAAACCAAATTTCTTCTGTTTTTATCCATTCCTATCCAGGGGTATTTTTGTTCCCGGCTATCGATTTCTATCCAATCATCCCGCGTTGATGTTATCCATTTTCATCCCTTGAGTATCCAAATCAATTTCCTCTGTTTTTATTCATTCCTATCCACGGATATTCGTGTTCTCGCGGCTATCGATTTGTATCCAATAATCCTGCGTTGATGTTATCCATTTTCATCCATTGTCTATCCAAATAAATGTAATCTATTTTCACCCATTCCTATCCAGTTCTGTCCAAAGTTCATGTTCTCGTATATATAATTTCGTATTGAATAATGCCGTACTACCAAAGTCGAAATTCAAAGCCTCCCATACTGTGAATTCCCAGTTTGGGATTCCCAAATTCGCATGGCTCTCCACATGGGGAACGCATGGGTCTCCACATGGGAAACGCATGGATCGCATGGGTCTTCACATGGGAAACTCACAGGCCGCATGGGTCTTTACATGAGAATCGCTTGGGTTTCACACGGGAATCGCATGGGTCTTCACATGGGAATGGCATGGGTTTCACACGAAAATCGCATGGGTCGCATGGATTCCACACGGGAATCGCATGGGTCTTCACATGCGAATCGAGTGGATCGACCCATATGGTTTCCATGTGCCACCCATGCAACTCATGCGATTCCCATGTGAAGACCCATGCGACTCATGCGTTTCCCTTGTGGAGACCCATGCGACCCACTCAATTCCCATGTGGAACCCATGCAAATTTGGGAATTCCGAACTGGGAATTGACAGTAGGGTCCTGTCCCCCTACATATTGAAGATCAGGAAATTCTCACCACTTTAAAGGGCAAAGGAAGAGGACTCCTGTCACTGATAGCACAGGGTCCTCTACACGTTGCGGAAACGTACTTTTGGTTCCGCATGTTTTGGTCTCTATGGAGTAGATTTTTCAAACGTTTAGAATACTTTCCCTTTTGATATCCCTGAATACGTTTTGTGCATGTTCTTTTCATCTACTACGGGACATTCTTCTCAAGTCTTCTAAACGTACTTTCATGAAAACTAACCTTGAAAAACACAAAGTCACACATTCAACATTGATGGAACTAAACGGGACATTTGCATGTCTCTGGGACATGTATGCGACCTTTTGAGAACGTCCTGAGACGTTATTTGCACGTTCTATGTGAAACCAAGCACGTTTTGTGAACGTTCAGAAAACCTCGCGGCGCTCTATGGGATAGTTCTTCCTTTGCCCCTCAAAGTGGTAAAAATTTCCTGATCTTCCATATGTAGGGGAAAAGAAGGTTGTGAATTTCGACTCGGGTAATGGTCTCCATTTTTATTCGTGAAGTATCCAAATCAATTCTGGATGAAGCTGGATTCAGGATCACAACTTGATGGAGGTATGACTTCGGGTCCAGGTGGATAAAAATTGCATACCTCTCCCTAAAATAACGGATACCGCTTTTTGATGGGATACATTCGGATCTAGTCTCTATCCGAAAATACGGATGAAATTGCATGATGCGTAAAGGTCTGTTCTTACAGGAAAGTTTCAATTGATTCTGATTCAAAGTTCATACGTTTAACGGATGTAATTGAACCCAGGTCTGAATTCGGATTTAGTGGGATTGAATTCTCATCCCTCCTCGCGGATAAAAATGGATACAGGATGATAACTTGATGGAGATATGACTTCGGATCTGTCTATTCTTTGGATGGACAACAATGAATCCGCAACGCTTTTGGATTGGAAACGGATGCAAGTGGATTGCAGGTGTTTGATAATTTCTCACTTTTGTATTGAAACTGTTAAGAATACTCTTCGAATGGATGGAATTGGATACTTGTGGACAATTCATCGCACTTCTTAACGAAATCAGATTGATTTGTACAGAAATGTTCAAATATGGATCAGATTCCTATCCAAACCCATCCATTTCAATCGTTGTTTCTCAACAGGGATTGATTCTGATTCGAAGTTCACGTTCTACGGATGAAAATGGATCAAGCTCTGAATTCAGATTTGCTTGGATTGAATTTTCATTCATCTGAACGGATGAAAATGGATTCAGGATCATAACTTGATGAAGGTATGACTTTGAATTCAGGTGGATAAGAATCTCATACGTTTTCAGATAGTAACGGACACCGCTCCTTGGTAAGATAAATTTGGATCCAGTCTCTATCCGAAAATACGGATGAAATTGGATTGCACGCATGGGTATGATCTCATGAAAGAGTAATGATTGATTCTGATTCAAAGTTCACACGTTCCACGGATGGCATCGGAATAATCTCTGAATTCGGATTTGGTTGGATTGAATTTTCATCCATCCTGACGGATGAAAATGGATTCAGGATCATAACTTGATGAAGGTATGACTTTGGATTCAGGTGGATAGGAATCTCATATGTTTTCCAGATAGTAAAGGACACCGCTCTTTGATAGGATCCATTCGGATCCAGTCTCTATCCGAAAATACGGATGAAATTGGATTACCCGCACAGGTGTGATCTTATGGAAGAGTGATCATTGATTGTGATTCAAATTTCATACGTTCCACGGAAGAAATCGGACCAAGCTTTGGATTCGGATTCGCTCGGATTGAATTCTCGTCCATCCTAACGGATGGAAATGGGTCCACAACCCAATTCATAATTTCAAGTCGGAATGAGATTTGTTTGGGTAGAAATTCTATCCGTTGCTCGGATGCAAACGAACCAATGTTGTAGCTCAGATCATTCTGGATGATTTTTTATCCTCTGAACGGAGAGAAATGCATTCGCAACGCTTTTGGATTGGAAAGGGATGCGAGTGGATTGCAGATCTTCAATAATATCTCAATTCCGGATTGGAACGGATTGGAATCTTCTTTGAATAGATGGAATTGGATACGTATGGACAACTTATTCCACTTCTGGACAAAATCAGATTGATTTGGACAGGAAATTTTCAAATCCGGATCGAAATCTTATCCAAATCCATCCATTTCAATCGTTTTCTTCAGCAGGGATTGTAATAACTTGCATAAAACTAAACTAACAGCGTCAGAACGATATGTAATTGGGCGATTGATGATATTTGATCACAATAATGTTGAAGCAACAAAGGTAGAGAATATAAACATGAAAGCAGTACCAACTTCAAAAATTGAAATTGCACAACAGTTTTATAAAAGTTATAGCTGTTGTTTTTGATCAGGGTAAAACCATTTCTGAAGATAATTTCACATGCATGTTACGAAGTTAAGGTACAAAGTGGATATTTATTCATGATCTGAAAGTTGAAGATCGACATTGGCCACGTAATGCTAAAGACTCGTATATATATTTCTTTAAAAAGCAATAATTTCGCTTCATCATAAAATTAGAATTCAATTACTGTAATATTGATTACTTGTGGTTGATCTTCAACAGCTTTTTATCCTCTGGAATATTTCCTTCTCAATGGAAATCCAGCTTAATTACTCCTATCTTCAAATCTGGGGACCGTTCTGACGTGAGAAGCTATAGACCAATTAGTATCATGAATGTTATGCCGAAAATTTTTGAAGATATAGTTACTGATAAAATAACACCACTGTTTTCTGATATTATTTCTGATTTCCAGCATGGCTTCACTTCTGGAAAATCTACCGTAACTAACTTGTCTATTTTTTCTCATGTTGTGTCCTCTGCGCTTGATCAAAATGCCCAAGTGGATACTATATATACAGACTTCTCAAAGGCTTTTGACAGAGTTGATCATAATATATTGTTAAATAAATTAAGTAATTTAGGTATTCGCAGCAATTTCTTGTCGTGGTTACAGAGTTATATTCTGAATCGTACGCAATCAGTTCGTGTCTCTCAATATTTTTCTGATTCATTTTTTGTATCCTCAGGTGTACCGCAAGGCTCACATCTAGGTCCTTTATTATTTATTATTTTCATTAATGATATCTCTACGATTTTCAAGTACTGCACACATCTTCTTCTTGCTGATGACCTGAAACTGTTTATGATTATAAGAGCTTACAGAGATGCTCAAAATCTGCAATCTGATTTGGATCGGTTACAATCTTGGTGTGTGCTATCTAATATGTCATTAAATCTCACTAAATGCCATGTGATGAGATTTCATAGAGGTGAAAATGCTATTTATTTTCCTTATAACTTGTCTCATTCTCTGTTATCACCTATAAATACTGTTCGTGATCTTGGAGTTTCATTTGACTCTCGTTTTAACTTCTCAGATCATTACAATTACATAGTTGGTACTTCCATGAAATCTCTCGGATTCATCAAGCGCGTTTGTAAAGATTTTCGTGATCCTGTTGCACTTCGCACACTGTATTGTACTTTAGTGAGACCTCATCTTGAGTATGCGTCTCAAATTTGGAGTCCTCATTTAATTCGGGATTGTACAGATTTGGAAAGAGTTCAGCATAAGTTTCTGCGTTTTGCTGCCTATCAGATAGGCCGTCCGTTGAGCGTCACTTGCCATGATTACTCATTGATTATGGCTCTACTCAACTTGCCTTCCTTGGAATCACGTCGTTTGTTCAATGATTTCTCATTTTTGTATAAAATTGTTAATAGGAAAATTCGCTGCCCTCAACTGTTTGGACTTGTACGTTTTAATGTCCCTTCTCGTTTATTAAGACGCCCTAAATTGTTCAATCCAATTTCTTATAAATCGAGATATGGTTATTCTGATCCGGTAAATCGGATATCTATCCTAGCAAATTCTTACAGTGATGTGCTTGAATTATTTTCATCTCATTCTAATCTTAGGAATTCTCTTTCTCTTATTTGTCAAATTTAATATCTAATCGTCCTTTTCACCTATAATTATACACGTTAACTGTTGTTGTAATATAAGATGCATGTAGTCGAGCTTAACATGATGCTCAATGCTTTGATGCATAATATATATAATGTGGTTCAAATAATGTATGTTCTATGTGACAAAGGGTCTTCTATACCCGTATAAACAAAATAAATAAATGAATAAATAAATGAATAAATATTGTACAGTTGTGAAGAATATAGAATCCCGTACAGCACGCGGACATTTCTCCGTCGCCTCCACGTCGCTTCTCCGTTCTTTCCACCTTGTATCCACGTCTCCCTTTCTTCCACCTCGCCTCCACGGAGATGCGACGTGGACATCGGTGGATGTGCTGTGTGGGATACCTTTATAGTACCATAACGAACCAAATATTCTTGAAGAATTTTTTTCGAATGATTTCGATGAATATTCCACAGAATTCTGAAAAATGTCTGGTACAGTACTAGAAAATGTCTTCAATCTGATATCTTGGAGGTATATCTTTTTGTTGCATGATAAATATTTGACATCTCTTCACCCAGATAGCAAAAGTTCCAAAAACCAGATCCCATCGAATCCTTCTGGAATCACAAAATGAGTCACTGAAATGTCAGTAGAATGGAGTTCTTGGAGAATTCAAATCGCCTTTTGTCATACTATATACAGTACAATGTGAAGTATGGCAAAAGAAGATTTGAATTCTCCAAGGACTCTATTCTGCTGACATTTCAGTAGTTCGTTTTGTGGTCACGAAAGAATTCAATAAGATCTAATTTTTGGAACTTTTGCTATCTGCTACTCTTCACAATGATCCAAAAGAGTGACCGAAAAATTTTTGCTGGAAAGCTGTTTTTAGCTTCATGCTAAACAGTACAAATTTTATCTTGCAAAAAAAATTTCTGTTGGATACCTTGAATATATTTTACGCAAGTTTCCTCTGTAAGATCTATGTTGTTTCGATTTTCTTACAATGATTTCTTGAAAACACTGGAAATTTCCGCTCAAGACATGTTCAGCACAATATCGTGGGCTGTTTTGAGCGCTGTGAGCTGCTTTGAGCGCCAACTTATCAGTCAAGGAAAAGTAGGATTCTGATCTTTGAAAGCAAAATATATCTCTGAAAGATTGCACAGAATCAATCTCTTTTGTACGTGCTCTCGTAATCCGTCTTCTTTTTTAACTGAAACAAAATCTTTCATGCCCGGCATTATACGACTATTTTCGTCATCATAATAGAAACTTATGATCTTGTTCTTTATTCCAAAAGCTGAAGCATGACCCTTTCTTGGAGATGGTGACGTTAAAATACCATTTTCTTTCACCAGTTCGATAGCTTTCCTAGCTTGGCGTTCAGAAGTCTCAAACTCGTCAGCAAGTCTCTTCCGACCCCAGGATTTTGGCGCAAGCGTGAGGAGTAATACTTTTTCCGCAGCACTCAAGGGAGTTTTATATTTCTGCCTAATTTGATCAAGAACCTCCGTAGCCGATTCATGTTCCTCAATATTACAATCCCTTGGTTTCTTCCCTAATGGCTGGTAATCATCGTCATTACCATGTTCATCAATACCATCATCATCGTCATCCTGAATTATGTGGAACATATCGTAGTAATTAATTGTCATTTACATGAATGTATTGTTCATTTTCATTGATGTACAAATTGTCTTTCTAGCAATTGAAAATATGATATTAATACCTCGAGTGAAACATGACCGAACGAATCATCTTGTGCATCAATTGGAGGCTTCTCTCCAGAACAAGCAGCAGCTTCTTTTCTACATAACCGACACACTTTTGCATCGGGGAGGATACTGGGAAACTTCTCTTGTAGATTCGGAGAAATAGTTCTCAAATCTCTTGATTTGGATTTGTGATGGATTTTGTGTGAAGGGTTACAACAACGATCAACGAAACTTTGAGTTGCAGACATTTTTGAGAATCAAGAAATGTTGTGTCAATGATGCTGTATTTCATCTATTAATTGAATTCCCTACAAACAAAGACAATCAAACAGTTGGTTTGTAGTACCAGAGCAAAATTCTTTATAGGATCAAAAGTCACTGACTAGTACTACATTTCAGTGAAATTTCCGAAAGATTGAGGAGGTAAACATTTTTGAGCTGGTACGCTTGAGAAATTTTGCCCTTAATTGAGAAAATATCTTTCACATCTCGGCACATAGATTTTTCACCATTTATTTGCATTAAAGCTGATCAACAATGAATGGAAGTTTTCCTTGTAGAACATGTGTACTATAACATAAGAGCTAATTAACCCATTAAAGCCCATGGCTAAACCAGCGTAGATATCGGTGGGGTCAATATTGGATATAGCACATTGACATAGCAGAAAATTGAAGGTGGAAAAAAAGTTGGAAAAATAATTGTTTATAAAAAAATTGTTGGAACAATTTATTGAAAAATTGATTTTGCACAAAAACTGATACCGCCATCCGATTCTACGGGAGAAATCACTAAAGGATCACATATGACACTTTTTCAAATGTCATGCATTTTATCATAAAACAATTATAAACAAATTCTCGCAAACTGCATACCTTATGACCCACGCTTAAACCAGCGTAGATATCGGAAGGGTCAATATTGGATATGGCACATTGACATAGCAGAAAATTTGAGGTGAAAAAAAAGTTGAAAAAATAATTGTTTATAAAAAAATTGTTTAAACAATTTATTGAAAAATTGATTTTGCACGGAAATTGATGCCACCATTCGATTCTACGGGAGGAACTACTGAAGGATCATATATGACACATGGCTGCATCAATTTTTGTGCAAAATCAATTTTTCAATAAATTGTTCAAACAATTTTTTTATAAACAATTATTTTTTCAACTCTTTTTCCACCTAGACTCTTCTGCTATGTCAATGTGCTATATCCAATATTGACCCTTCCGATATCTACGCTGGTTTAGGAGTGGGTCATAAGGTATGCAGTTTGCGAGAATTTGTTTATAATTTTTTTATAATAAAATGCATGACATTTAAAAAAGTGGCTTATATGATCCGTTAGTGGTTTTCTCCCGTAGAATCGGATGGTGGCATCAATTTTCGTGCAAAATCAATTTTTCAATAAATTGTTCCAACAATTTTTTTATAAACAATTATTTTTCCAACTTTTTTTCCACCTCAAATTTCCTGCTATGTCAATGTGCTATATCCAATATTGACCCTTCCGATATCTACGCTGGTTTAGGCGTGGGTCATAAGGTAAGCAGTTTGCGAGAATTTGTTTATAATTTTTTTATAATAAAATGCATGACATTTGAAAAAGTGTCATATATGATCTTTTAGCGATTTCTCCCGTAGAATCGAATGGCGGTATCAGCTTCTGTGCAAAATCAATTTTTCAATAAATTGTTCCAACAATTTTTTTATAAACAATTATTTTTCCAACTTTTTTTCCACCTTCAATTTTCTGCTATGTCAATGTGCTATATCCAATATTGACCCTTCCGATATCTACGCTGGTTTAGCCATGGGCTTTAATGGGTTAATGCGGAATGTACACGGGGAAAAAAATATGATATGGTTTATCATACAAATATAGTGATCCTGGGATATTGTTCATTATGACGATAAATGACAATCAGTATATGATAGTTCATCACAACTCTCGTAACGTTCAATATGTTTCTGCTTAACATTGATAGACGTATAGTATTTGATGTCATAATGAATTATATCCTTCCATTATTATACTTCGTCTGATAAACCATCCTCCCCGTGGATGATTGCGGGTCTTCCAGGGGGATATTCATGATACCTGTCCTTGATATCCTTTTTATCCATCCCTGGTAGTATCTGCTTCCTTTACGTGGTGGGGAGGATAAGTATCTCAGAGTTGGATCTTTTTTTTGAGTGGAATAAACTACTAAAGAGAAAGAATACAAACTGAGAGAAACGAAATCATCCTAATGCCAGAAACATCGGCAAAATCAAACGGAAGGAAAGCAAGGGGAAACTACCTTCCTTGACATGTTTCAATACTTCCCGAGGAAATGAAACCTTTTTCCTAACCTGGAATATTATGTAACAAAAACAAACAAACAAATTAATAAATACATGATGGCGCTCTCTCGGGTAAAATATTCCGGAGGTAAACTAGTCTCCCGTTCGGATCTCCGGGTGGAGGCTGCTCGAGGAAGCTTCATCAGCAAGGAACGAAAACCGAAGAATAGGATAGGGAAAAGAAACAACATTCTTCGAGTCGGAGCGTGGAATGTTAGATCACTGAGGCAAGCGGGAAAATTAGAAAATTTGAAATTAGAAATGAATAGGTTGAATATAGACGTAATGGGGATTAGCGAAATGAGATGGCCACAAGAGGGCGATTTCTGGAGTGGGGATTATAGAATAATTCATACAGGATCAAAGAACGGTCAAGCAGGTGTAGGAATTGTAATGCATAAAAGAGTAGGAAATAGAATAGAAAATTATTTGCAACATAATGAACGTGTGATGATGGTTAGAATCAGAACAAAACCGGTAGACACAGTCATAGTCCAAGTATACATGCCCACATCTGCATATTCGGAGGAAGATATTGAAAAACGTACGAAGAAATAGAAGAAGTGATAGAATATGTAAAGGAGAAGAGAATTTGATAGTGATGGGGGATTGGAATGCGGTAGTAGGACAAGGGAAAGAGGACAACATTATAGGAGATTTCGCATTAGGGAGGAGGAACGATAGAGGACAACGTTTAGTCGAATTTTGTGAAAATCATAAGATGGTTATCACAAACACTTTATTCGAAAATCATCCAAGAAGAATCTACACTTGGAAAATGCCAGGAGATACAGCAAGATACCAAATTGATTACATATTAGTGAAACAAAGATTTAGAAACCAAGTGAAAAACTGTAAAACTTATCCCGGTGCAGATATAGATAGTGATCATAATATGTTGATGATGAAATGTTCTCTGAAATTCAAATCTCTGAAGAAGAAAAGGAAAATGCAGAAAAGATGGAATTTGAAGAACCTCAAGCAAAAACAAACACATGAGGCATTCGAGAAAATGTTGGATGAAAAATTGGGAGATCAAAAAGAGAAAGACTTGGGAATAGAGAGGAGATGGACAAAGATGAAGGGAATATAAGAGAATGTGCGGATAAGATTTTGAAGAATGATGGAGTAGAAGCTAAAAACCCATGGATAACGGGAGAAATTTTAGAATTGATGAATGAAAGAAGAAAATACAAGAATAATGATAGCCAAGAAGGCCAGCAACGATACAAATCATTGAGAAATAAAATAATAAGAGAATCAAGGAAAGCAAAAGAACAGTGGTTAGAAGAGAAATGTCAGGAAATAGAAATAAGATTGCATTTAGGAAAAATAGATGAAGCATATAGGATTATTAAAAGATTTTTCGGACAAATGAAATCTAGAAGCAATAAGATTAGAAACTCTCTAGGACGACAATTGATAAAAACGGAAGAGAAAATAGAACAGTGGATCAATCATTTGGAAGACTTGTATAGAGGAAACGATGATATAGCACTATTAGAGAAGGAGGAGGATGTAGATGAGGAAGAATTGGGAGATTCGATATTGAGATCAGAATTCGACAAGGCTTTGAAAGAATTGAAAAATAATAAAGCGCCAGGCATAGATGGCATAAGTGCGGACCTTATAAAAGCCTCCAGTGAAGGAACTCGCGACGCACTGTTTGAATTGATTAGAGATATGTACGAAAAGGAGAAGTACCGGAAGATTTCCAAAAGAATAAAATTGTCGCTATCCCGAAAAAACAAGGGGCAGACAAATGCGAGAACTACAGAACGATCAGTTTAACTTCACATGCTTCGAAAATACTGACCAAAATTATATACAGGAGGATGGAAAATAAAATAGAGAGTAGATTGGCGGAGGATCAGTTTGGTTTTAGAAAAATAGGGAACGCGAGAATCAATTATAGCACTTAGGGCAGTAATAGAGAAAAGGATAGCGCTGAAGAAATCTGTGTACATAGGTTTTGTAGATATACAAAAGGCTTTCGATAATGTGGACTGGGAGAAGATGTTTGCGATCCTGAAGAAGGTGGGAATAAATTATAAAGATAGAAGAATAATATACGAATTATATAAGAATCAAAGTGCAATAATAGACATAGAGGGTCAGGAAGGGAAGCACAAATAAGAAGAGGGTGAGACAAGGATGCTCATTATCACCACTGATGTTCAATTTATATATAGAAGAAGCAATGAACGAAGTGAAGGAGGAAATTCAATCGAAATTACAGATTCAGGGAGAAAATATAAGTCTGTTGAGATTCGCGGATGACATAGCTATATTGGCCACGAGTAGTACTGAGTTAGAAAATATTCTCAACACCATGAGAACAATATTATTGGAGAACTATTGTATGAATATAAATAAAGACAAAACAAAATTCATGATGTGTACAGCAGCGAAAACAGCTAAAAGAACGAGAATCAAAATAGATACCGAGACAATTGAACAGGTGAAAGAATTCAAATATCTAGGAAGCATAATTACAGAGAACGGCAAAAGCGAAAGAGATATAAGAGCAAGAATAGCACAAGGGAAACAGGCTTTTTATCAAAAGAGACAGTTATTATGCTCAAAAAATATAAGCTTGGAAGTAAGGAAGAAATTCTTGAAAAGTTACGTCTGGAGCACAGCATTATATGGTTGCGAAACTTGGACAATGGGGAAAACTGATCAACGAAGACTTGAAGCTTTTGAAATGTGGTGTTATAGGAGGATGCTCAGAATAAAATGGATAGACAAAGTCAAAAATGAAGAAGTACTCGAGCAGATAAATGAAGAAAGAAATCTTTTGAAACACATCGTGAAAAGGAGAAGCAATCTTATAGGACACACATTACGGCATGAGAGTTTATTGAAAACAATATTGGAAGGGAAAATGAATGGTAAAACTGGTAAAGGTAGACCTAGAGCAAGTTATATGAAACAAATCGTACAAGACAAGGGATGTAGTAGATATGTAGAAATTAAACGTTTGGCGGATAATAGACAGGGGTGGAGGGTTTCATCAAACCAGTCGTAAGACTGATTACTTCATGATGATGATGATAAACCATCTCATACTCTTTCCTCCGTGTAGATATACCAACATCTAACTCAATCAAATAAAAAGGAATAAATTACTGAACGATGAAATCCATTCCGATAAGTATTGTATTACTATGTCAATAATTTCTGTCTGAAATTCATAATGTCATAAAAAATAAATATTTCGAAACTCATCACACCAAGTACTGTGCCATCAGCTGCCAGAAATCTCCTTCCTTTTCCAATACCTTCCGCACGAAAATGATATTGACAAACACGCTGCTCAGGCTTTAGAGTATCCTTGGAACGCAAAGCCTCTTTCCACAATTGTGAACTTTGCTGATTCCTCGAAACAGAAAAAAGTTGCACTTTTTGATTGTCCGAGGTTGAGGTCGACGTGCAACCAATCACTACACATTTCGGCATTGTATTTTATTATATGTCTTTCATGTTTTGAAATTGCCATTTATGTATTAGGTTAATCTCTTATTCAACAATTCGAATTTAGTCACTTTATGAAACATATGACAAATTCAAGTGTCGCCTTCTAACGATGCGGGGTGAACGGTGGTTGCGGTGATGCGGGGGGATCGGATACACTCCGAACATGTTTTCTTTATTGAAAACATATGGACTGTCATACCCCTGATCTGGGGTCAAATTTTCAAGATTCAATATGGCGGAACCAATATGGCCAACCGAAATCTCAGAACTCAACAAATTTCCTTCAAACTCTGTACTTCGGGGTTTTCGGGATTGCTAATTACGAATCTTGAATTAGATTTTGCAAATTCAATATGGTGGATTCAATATGGCCGACCAACATGACAGAATTCAACAAATTTCCTTCAAACTCTGTACTTGGGGGTTTCCGGGATTGCTCATTACGAATCTGGAATCAGATTTTGCAAATTCAATATGGCGGATCGGATATGGCAGGCTTGAATCCGGATATTCATTAAATTCCTCTCAATTCTGTTGAAAATCAGTCAAATAATCCGTTGGGGGGGGGGGGGGAGAAATTAGATGAATTTGAGAATCAAGTCAAATGTATTGCAGTGATTGGTTCGCCTTTGCAAAAATGGTTTTCTATTAGTGGGTTCTCGAACTCATCAAAATAACCTTCTAACGAATTACTTCGGCTCACTGTAGTTGAGGGTGTTTGGGGTTGTTGATGAGAATCTGGAGTCAGATTTCGTGAAATTCAATATGGCGGACTTCAATTGAAAAATTTAACAAATTCTCTTGAAACTTTGCAGTCCAGCGTTTTTGGGAGCGTTGATCACAAAAATGGAGTCAGATTGGTTGTCAGTTGGAACGTAATGAAGAGGGCCAGAACGCGATAAACAGAATTATTTTTAAGCAATACAAGTTCTCATTTTATTTGTTCATTTTCAACTACAATAGAAAATCATTTATCCATTGGTATCTCCTTCCTTTCCATTTAAGTGCAACAAATTCTTGAAAGATGGGGCTTCCAGCAGCAGGGAGACAACGTCGGTACAGGTTGAAGATGAGAGCCAACAAAGAGATATATCCAGGATGAACCTCAAGTTGTGCTTCATTTCTAAAATGAGGAAAAAGAATGTTCTCCTTTAAATGAAATTGCAACTTTCCTCGATTTAATCCAAAAAACAATATCCCATATCAAGAGCAATACATTCTTTACGAGTTTATAAAGGATTATATAAAAATTATACAAGGATACTGGCTTTCTCATGGTTTTCCTATATTTTGGGCGCCATCTTGGAACCGCCATATTGAATCCTGGAAAATCGCTAATTGGGTTTGGAAGAATGGACATCCATGCCTTCATATGCGGTCAATTAGATATTACATTGGAACTTCTCCGTACTGCAGAGATGGATTGAAAAAAAAAACACCCAAAATGATGATTTTTCGGGGGAAAATGTCTATAACTTTTCCGGATCAAGTTCTACGCTGAATCACTCAACGGCATTCGAAAGAAGAGGCTTCGAACTATCAGGAATGCTACAGTGAAAATCTTCCCCATGATCTTTTTTCATAAAAAATTATGGAGTCGAAACTTAAGTAGGAATTCGTGGTATCCGGAAGGAGAGGGGTTGAAAAAAACGCTTCTGTTGGCAAAACCGTACTGCTGAGAGTCTCATACACATATATTTGAGTGTAACTAAACAAATATCACATGAAATGTGAAAAAAATCAAGTTTGATTTTTTTCACACGTTTGGACCTTAGAAGTATAATGACCCATATATTGGAAGGATGAGAGGGATATGTTGTTGAATAAGATTGTTTTCCATTCTCAACCCATACAGCACCGAAGATTTCATTAAGATTGCAGAAACTTAACATTTGAAATAGGGGTGCGCGGGTATTGGATTTTCTCGGGTCGAGTCGGGTATTTAATGCGAGTGTCGGGTCGGGTACTCGAAATTTTCGGGTTACCCGAGATTTCCAGGGTACCCGGGTTTTTCGGGTTACCCGAAGTTCCGAATATCAGCGGGTTATCCGCAATTTTCGAGTATGCTAAGATTGTAGGATTACCGAAACACCTCGGTATTCGAAATCAATGGGGTCATTCAATTCTATCAAATTACTGAAGCTTTTGAATCTTCCTAATAATTTCATTTGATAAATAATTTGATAATCTTAATATCCGAGTAGCTAAGCCGTAAATTCGGGAACCACCCAATCAATTTTTGGTATGGAAAATATTCGAATCAAGTTCAATAAAAAATTACATCAATCTGCCGCTGGCTCCGCTAGCTTCAGCTTCATAAAATTCTCTAGTCCCCAGAAATGATCCCAAAGCTTCATATTACTTTGCAATGAGGGGAAGTATTCTTCTGGATGAAAATGTCAATCTCATAAAAACATGAAGTTTTATGAAAAATTGTAAGTTCCATGGAGAATGATGAAATTGACGAGATTTCGTGAAACGTTTTTGCACCAAATGAAATTTGAAATAAATTTTCCGAATGATAAAAAAAATGCTGTTAGTTTTTGTTCATCTCATTCAAAATATGAGATGATAGCGAGATAACAGTTTCTAAATGTAATTCAAGAAATCTTTCCGAATATTTGAAATGTGTTTTGGAATAATTCTTCAGATAATGATGAAAAAATTCTTCTCGAATCATTTTTAATGAGAAATTTTCAGCTGAGAAATTTTGAAATAAAGGATTTGGAAATGGGAAAGTTCTTTTGAAACAAAATTTAAGGGAAAATTTTCTGTAAGATCATTATGATTTTTGATAGAAACTGGGATGAAATATAACTTACCTCATTTTGAGCGGATTTCTTGACATTTGATTTCCGAGAATTTTCGTTCTTTGTTCTTTTTCGAACAGCGCATTTGGCAACGTCCTGATCTACCATTACTGTGCAGCAAAACTAATAGTTAAAAATGCACAAATGCTCAACTGCACCTAACTAAAGAACAATCAAGTGTCTCGTAGATTTTTGTATTTCCACTGCTTGTTTATGCACAATTCGTTTACACTGGCTGCCACGCGATACAAAACAAACAACGCCGGCTCGAGAAATTCTTGTCTCTCCTTCAATTGACGTAAAATGAATGAAAGACGAACAATCATGGAAGAACAAATGCTTTTTGGATTTAGTGGCGGCAACTCCACAGAGGTGAATATTATCACAGTAGTATTGAATAACATACGACGTTAGAGATTTCTTAATGAACTTAGATGTAATGTTAATCATTTTCACTAATGTAAATGAGAATTTATTAATGTAAGTATGTATGAAAAGTACGATCAGGAAGCTAAAAATTTTATGATAGCAACTGAAATTCAATTTGATGATTTGTTGAAAACTCTATTAATTGGCAAATTCTGTTGGGATAAATCAAGAGAAACTAAATGATGTGCAAAAATTGCTGCAATATTTGAGTATTGATGGAAGAGCGTTTTGCAATGATCTAATAGAACAGAATTCTTATAAGGAACAAACCAAAAAATCGTCAAAACAGCGATTGTTGAAGGAAGAAGATGTGGATAAGACAGGTTAAAGGAACATGTTCACAATATTGTCAAGAACATTGTACAATATAGTTTGTGAGAACTATATTGATGAATATTTGATTTAATATTATGCATACGATGTCACAAATCATTTCATCATTGGAATTCTCATCAAACTAGGCCATTATTTGATACATTCATGAAACCGTGATCACTACTATGTTGGTATACACGATAGGAGGCATTGTTTTCTTCTAGGTGGGAGGATATTTCATTGAAGTTTGAGTCATTTACTGAAACGTAAGTGAAATTGAGAATGACACAAGTGAATTCTAAAGTATTGTTGATATTCAGATAACAATATTATCACACGCGTCATGATTTATTTTGAAACGATATTGCAAAAATATAGTTTAACACGAATTGAATATCCCAACATTCATTTATTCCTCAGAAATGAGAAACTTTCTTTGCCCGGACGATTTTCTCCTAATATCAATAGTTGGTCTGTGAAGACGTTTTGAACAATTGAATTAGTGATAATGAAGAATCGATGATGAATTTTGCGAAAATCCTTCGATATTCGGATTCTCCGACTCAAAAAAAGTAAACGCATATTGAGAAATCGAGCAAATACAATCCTTCCTGTGGACCCTGACATTAAGTCGATAAACGACGCGAGCTCATGACAAATTTCCGTAGAGTGCTAATAAATAAATTGCTATATTTCAAGAACTAATAGTCCAATCGATCTGAAATTTTTGCACAAAGTTAGTCCATACATTAACGAACAACTTTGTCGCTGGAAGTTTTTCGTAGCTTATATTTCCCCCGCTTCTTTTTTAATCCAAAGCATCAAAAACACGATTATCACTTTGGATTAAAAATTTATGAATTTATTATTAACTTTTACAAATTTTATGGACATCGTCGTTCTCGGACAGAACTTAAGAACTAGAGTTGATGAAGTTTATCCTGATATCTTGAAAAATGAATGAGATCGAACGAGTGTAATGTTGAAAAACATTGATTTTTGGTATGAAAAAATGTGCAGTTTTTATTTTTTATCTCACCAACTATTGATCGAGGAAACAAATCGTAATCGTTGGTATTGACATTGATTTTTCAAGACCTATCGCCCAGTATTTTTTGATTTTCGAAATTCCAACTTTTGATTTCAGCATGTGACGTCACGGCTTGGACAATACTTTTCTCCGCTTTCGAGCGCTCGGCGAGGTTTTCGATCCAGCCGCTCAACTATGGTTATAATTCCCTTTATTGTTCATTTTTCCGTGAAAAAACCATATTCAAAAGAAACTTATATCGAAAAATTGAAACTCCAGTGAATCTTTGGTGAATCTTTAATTAACGTTCAATAAACCTTCCTTTAAAGTATTCTCAAGCGGACATTGTAACGTTCATCAGACCTTGGTCGAACGTTTATGAATCTAAACTAGAGCTCCCACCAGGGCTGCGGAGTCGAAGCTTTCACATAGCTGACTCCGACTCCGGACCACTTAAAATTTCCGACTCCGATTTCGACTCTAGTGTGTATTCTCATGAATAAAAATTCCAAAAGAACCAAACTTGGACATAAGATAGACATCATTCGTTATCGAGGTTTTTCGGACCTGTGTTTCAATATTTTATTCATTGATATATTATTGAAGTTTGATTTGCTAAATATGTCGAGGCTAAAATGCAAACACTATAACAGAATTCCAAGTCGTAACTAATTTTAATGTTATATTTCAAAATTGTATGCATGAATTATTTCTCCCATCGACATTGTTCAACAGATATAAATATTCCAAATGTTAGAAAAAACTTCGTCAACAACTTTCGACAAAGAATTTTCTCTAAAACTTTCATTCATGAACCGTTGATCTGATGCAATACATACATTTGTATGTTTTTATATGCAGCAGCTTATTGAACAATTAGAACCAACAGGGTGGATGAAAAAGCACGTTTCTTGATTATTCCAAAATATAATAAACACAATAATGAATAAATCAAAAATATTTTGTTTCTGAATGTTTTCATTCTTCACTGTAAAAAATAAATGTGGAATATTTCACCAAAAATCTTCCACCATGAATAGAAAACTTGACATCTCGATTTGGTAGAGTTTGCCCTTACTTTTTGGAGGATTCAACACTCAAAAAACGGAATAGTTCCTCAAAATGGAGGAAAATTCCCCTATTTTTGACGGAAAAACAATTCTCCCACGACCAGGGGATGGAATCCACCATTAAAGTGAGGAAAAGCTCCCCATGTTTTCTCTAGTGTTTGTAAATCTGTCACATCTCTGATAACATCAATGAATCAACATGATTTGCGAAAGATTCTCAAACAACTCCAAAACGATTTCCGTTCCGGTAATTAGAATAAGTGCAATATAAATCTATTAAGCAAATGAGCATGGAGTGATAGCAAGATTCGTTGGAAATGAGCAGTATGGAGCTTTTTGAATGATTAGGTAATAATTACGGACTTATCTTTCATTTGAAACTTTCGTATTTATTGCAAAATTGTAATACACCGAAAAAACGATATTCTAGGATTGAGAGGAATTTATTCTTCACTCTTCCTCTAAACCAATTTTCTTAGTATAAGACTAACCCCCTCTAATTTTTAGTGACTTCATAAGATATTCTTCGTTTTAGAATAAATTCTTGAAATAAGAATATTCCCAAGTCATTTTAAATAACCGCTCTGTACAAAATAATTTTTTAAATTATCTAGCCTGAGATGTAAAATGACTTAGAAATTCACAATATTCGTATAAAAGTCATTCTAAACATGAGAAAATTACTAATATCATGAAAGAACCCTATGGGAGAACTCAATGACGAAATATTGAATTGAACTTTTGAATTCTTCATATTCAGTATCAGAAAAATTATTACTGATACTGAATTTGAATAATTTGCAAGTCTAGTCTAGTCGGTGTAAGAACTTCGGTAACAGTTTTAACGAAAATATCTTTATATAATATGTTATTGCTGTTATTTGAAAATTTGTAACTCATCAGAATGATAAGAGAAACATTCTCAATAGTATACAGTCGGAGAAGAATATTAAAAATTCATCAATAACAACGTGTTCAAAAATATGCCCGTTGGATCTGTTACCGGACTTCTCACACTGACTATACAATATTACTTTAATTTATGATGTCAGAATTCATAACTGGCGTACAGCTGTACTGGTCAAAGTGTCATTCTCTTATTAGGGTTAGGATTTTGTGTTAGGTTTGATTCCGCGTGTAGGCCTATGAGATTTTCGCTATTGACCCGCACAGTTTGAACGCTTGATTATCATTAAATATCTTCATTAAGATAATTTCCACCAGGGAGTTCGATTGCTGTAGAACACGATTCTAGCAACTGACATTGGAACATGTTTCCATACATCTATTACACATACAGTACGAGATCGACAAGGATTCCCATAATTTTTTGTGAATTATTTGAAATTATCTTACAATTGCTGTAATATATGGGTAGCGTTCATTTTTCTTATTTCTTTCATCAATTTTAGAACTAAACTAAGAGATTTTATTCATTCATATGATAATATTATGCAAAAATGAATATTATTTCATAGTCAACTGAATCATTTATGTGCACGTTTAATATCATACGTGCGCATAAATTATTCTGTCATATCACCACGTAATTGACATATGAAAGGGGTCATGTTTTGCGAAACATTTATTATTACGAATCCATATGCAGCTGGATATTCTGGATGTGGGCATAGTAAATATTATGAATAATTGAGGTTAACGCATAGTATCCTTGAAATGGGAATCCTGTAGTATTCTTAAAATGAGAAAACTACACGTCATTCTCAGTATAAGAGGAATGCTTACTTACAACAAGAATATATTCTTGGCGCTTATTTTAGATGCCAATGTTCTTAAAGTTAGATGCGTCCTCTCAATCTTAGGATATGGTTTTTTCGGGGTACTGATAAAAAGAGAGAGAGAAATCCCATACAGCAAATCAGTTCAGAAAGAGTGCGCAGAGAATTCAATTGGGGTCGGATGAATTCAATATAAATTCTTAAGAATTCTTTTTCAACTCATATGCCGTATATATGGGATTTCAGTGCTGCAACAACCTTAGCTCTCCCTGCAGAAACGGAATCATTCAGAACGATTGATAGTGCAAATCTCTGATCAAAAATATGATTCGAACTTATTTAGAATCATTTGAGTCTGAAACGGTTAATTTGAAATTTGTACATATCTCATTGGAGAAATTTCATTTTGATAAGAATCAATTCTTTAAATTATCTCAGTTTTACGGGGACGTTACATTCCCTGGTGAAAATAAAGTGTTACATTGTAGTTACAGTGCAATGCGAGGTTCATCCGAATGTACCCGGAGTGGTGTTTCGCGCCGTGGAATGCATCGCAAATGTATTTTGTTGCACTTCGTTTTTACCAGGGTTCCCACTTAGAGATGTATTATGACTCCCTTTCTCCATTCTCATACCTTTATAGTTCCATTGATATTACGAATTATAGCACCTTCTTACCGAACAGATTATGAAAACAAACACATCAATTCCTACTCTCATTTTTTTATTCATCTTATTTATGTGACAGAGAATTCTATGCATTCAATTTAGAAACATTACGCTTTGACCTTCGAATCAACGTTCGAAAATACATTGTCCATAAATTAACATATGGATTCCTCGTTTGTGTTGGAGAAAAATTGAAAAATTTTTTTGCAAGCGAATTTCATCTCTCACTTGATGGACCTGAGATTCACCGGAGAAGATTGAATATGTGTATTTGAAAAAATGAGCCAAAGAAATGAAAACGTATTCAAAACAGCACACGAAGTTCTTCGAATGTTTTAAAAACATAGCCTAGTTTCTGCGAGTCTCAACCCCCAAGAGCACATATTTCCAAAGTTTAGAGTATTTTCACTTTTAATGCAGCTAAACAGGTTCTGAAAACGTTCTTTTCATATACAGTACCCATTCGATTTTCTTCCGCTCACGGGTCTTGAGGGGAATATTTTTCTAAGAATCATGCTTCCCCCACCCAATTGTCTTGCGACGCTCGCCACATCGTTGGTGTTTGTGTATCTATGAATCGTGCACGGTGGCTCGATTGTCTTCCGCTTTCCAACCAACGAATTTTGACAGTTCCAACATACGCGTTTGGTGGAAGATTATATTTTCTCATATTCAATGGATGTAAATAACGAAAACCTGCGAATGATATGCACAAATACAAATCCATGTACACGGAAAAAAATGTGTCATAAGATTTACTAACGCGTTCAGTAAAATATGGCACTATTAGAATTCCTCGTGATATTTATAAGAGTTCTAGTAAAATCTACGATGGTCGCAGTTAAAATTACTGCCGCAGTAGTAGATTTGACTACAGTTCTAGTAAATATTAACAGAAATTCTAATAGTGCCGTATTTTACCACCCTCGTTGGTGAATTCTATTAAACAGTTTTTTCCGTGTATGGAATAGTGTTGCGTAAGACATGTTACACTTATCCACGAGACATTTCAAGAAGGGAATGTTCATCGGGCTGAAGGATTACAATAATAGTTATTTTTCCGAGGATGATTGCTTCCATCACATTTAACCAATTGTTTCCTGTCATTAATGAAAAGGAGATGTAAAAATTTCCTTCCATACAACGTAATTATATTGATGTAGTGAAGTACCGATATGAATCATATAATTTTTGATGAGGCAAATTGATATATCACTTGAACTTTTTGATAACTGGAAAATATACTGCGGCTGTGTGAGCATGTGGGAGTTCCATCAATTTACTTCCCAACATTTTATGACTATTTGGATGAATCATTTTCACTTTTTGTTTTTTGACCTGCACAAAAATTTCTTAGCCCAAAATTAACGATTGATCTGCGGAAGAAAATCGAACGTCTAGTAAGCGTTCGACCCGTGATCAAGTGGATGTGGTGGGGGGAGCGTTCGAGCTTGTCAGGCGGGGAAGTGGAAGAAAATCGAACGGAAGGAAATCGGATGGGTACTGTACTACAGAACGTTCTCGTAATGTCTTTCTAACGTACTCTCATAAAAACTAATATTTTTTTTTGAGTCGAAAGAGGAGTCGGAGTTGATGAAATAACATTCGACTCCGACTCCCCCTTCGACTCCATCCATCATTCCACGAATCCTCGACTCCGACTCCACAGCCCTGGCTCCAACAGAGCTTCAGTTTGATCTATGTTGATCTATTCTGAACGTTTGTCGGAGCTTCATGTTTTCTTCCGACATGTAACAACAGGAAGATAAAACTTTTGCAGGGATCATTTTAGAATAAATCGTATCTTCAGTCGCACGAGTTAGGCTACCAATAGTTATTCTACAACCATTTTTATGATTTCGAACCAATTTATAACATATATGATATTCCGAAATGGTTCACTTTCAATTACTGGATTTTCCATAAAATATTCGGATTTTTATTTTTGTTTATTTTCATAAAATTCTTCTCTTCAATATCGTATCTGATCATCAATATCTATTCTTACATATTTGTACTCTTACAGGTTTTCATTATTGAATGTAATATACCAGGTCTTCATTTTTTAGTACATTATCAAAGGAAAAAAATGGTTGTTTGATGAAATTTTCTTCCATTTTCGACACATATTTGGGAATGCAGACTTGCGGAAGTGAAAATATGTGAAGATGGAAATATTCAACGTTGATGATATTGAAGAATGGAATTATTTGGGAACAAACGTGATTGAAACTAAAGATAGAGGTTCATCTTAACATTGGGAATACAATTCAGCTTGAATGAAACAACTGGAGAGTTCAAACTGTTGGAGAGAATATTTTAGGATCAATTCTATCTCCAGTTACATCGATCAGGTTGATCTTCAGTCATTCAAAAACAATATCCGTAGTTATCATTCAATATCATTTATAACATATATAATACTCCGAAATATTCTTTCTCTCAAATACTCTATTTTCAATTAAACATCTTCCATTAGAGATCTGTATTCTCAATCATCTTAATTTTCAGATAATTCTTTCCTACATATCACTGTTGATAAATATCTATTCTCACATATCTCCACTCTCACAAATTCTCATTATTAAATATATGTTGAAATGAGGAGAAAAATGGGGGATTGAATAATATTATCTTCACTTTTAACACATATTTGAGAATAATGGTCTGTGGATATCAGAATATATAAAAATAAAGATATTTGAAATTCATGATATTCGATAATTGAATCATTCGAAAACAAAGAGAATGAAAGATGAAAATAGAAGTTTTTAAGGATAGAAATGTAATCCAGCTTGAATGGAACATCTGGAGAAATAGAACTTTGGAAGAAAACGTTTAGAATGAACTGTATCTCCAGTCATATCAGTCAGGTTGGCCTGTAGTTATTCTACAACAATTTATATCATCAGAATACCTTTGTATCTGCTCAATTTTCATCTAGTTGATCTCAAACAGACTGCGTAATCATTCGTCAATTGGTCAGTCAAGTGCATCTGATGCAAAAATTTCTGTTATATCCACAGCGCTCCTGTCTTTTCTTTATTTTCTTCCAACGCTACCTAATGATCATGATGGTAAGTGAAATACAAATGTATAGCACATCTGCGTCCTTCTCGCTTTTCCTTCTTCCACCAGGGATTCTATTGGAAGAATCTGATAGTAGTATACCTAATGCAATGACTTGTTGAATATCCATTACGCTTCTGTCTTTTCGTCATTCTCTTACGACGCAACCTATTGATATTGATCCTGCTGGTACATAACATACAGATGCATGATATAACCGCATTTGGCCTGTTTTTCCTTCATCCACCTGTAATTCTACTCGGAGTATCTAGAGATTCATCATCAATTGAATCCACTTTGTAATCTGTAATGCAAATTGATAGTGGTGGTAGCAAACTCACAGATCTATGGTATATTTGCTTCATTTTTTTCTTCTTTATCCCCCTGAAACACTACGCAACGAATCTGATACAAGCATCGGGTAGATCTGTGATATATCCACTGCGCTTTTGCCTTTTCTTCGTTCGACTATGAGACCACCGAATGAGACTGATAGTGATAATAGCTAGCATACAAATTTGTGATACGTCTGCTTCATTTCTGCTCCGTTTCCAGCCACCTATGATTCTACTCCGAGGAACTGATGAGCCCAGCATGTTGTAAGAATCTGTGGCATTCCTACTGTGTTCTCACCTTTGACAAAATCGCTTTGACATATTTCAATGTGACTAGAGTCACTGGAGACCAACTTCAACTTCTACCATTGGTCAAACTGTTCACATCTCTTTGAGATTTTGTCATGAACTTCACTTTCTAAAAGATTTTTATATTGCATTGAGGTTTTTTGATGGATGTCCCCTCCTGAATATCGGTGATGATTCAGTTATTGATTCATCACATAATCTTCATTCATCCATTACATGCTCTTCATCATCGATTGAATCCACTTTGTAATCTGTAATTCATCCATTCAATACAAAATTTCCACAAGACCGCCTATATGAAATTGATAGTGGCGGTAGACGACATACAGGTCTATGGTATATTTGCTTCTTTTCCGTGTCTCCTTATACACCTGTGATACTACTCAAGCAATCCGATAACAACCCTTGGTTAAGAAAGCTTCAGGCTAATGAGGAAAGACAAAAACGAAGCAAATATACCATTCGATCTGTACGTCGTCCATCACCACTGTTCATTTCATTTAGGTAATTTCATGGGCAATTTTGTATTGAATGCATGAACTACAGATTATAAAGTGGATTCAATTGATAATGAATGGCATGAAATGGATGATTAAAGATTATGTAACGAATCAACAACTGAATCATCGCTCATAATCAGAAAGTGGAATTCATCAAACATCAAATATAATCAAAACGTGGAATCATTCAAAAACCCCAATGCAGTATAAGAAGTTTTTACAATGAGAAATTCATGACACAATCTCAATGAGATATAAGAAGTTTGAATAACGTTGAAGGTTGAGGTTGGTCTCCAGGCACTTTAGTTACATTGAAGTATATCAAATATTTCAAATCGAAACTATTAATTGAACAAAACGATTTCTCTAGAGGCAAAAGCACAGCAGATGTGCTACAGATCTTTACAACATACTGGACTCATCAGTTTCTCAGAGTGAAATCACAGGTGGATGGAGACAAAGCCGAAATGAAGCAAACGAATCATAAATTTGTACGCTCGCTATTTAGCTAGACGATAGCTGTCACTAAGAATTCCATTCGGTGGCCTCTTAGTCGAGTGAAGCAAAGGCAAGAGTGCAGTGAATATATCACAGATCTATCCGATACTGTTATTAGATTCTTTGAATAGCATCACAGGTGGATGAGGATGAAACAAAATGAAGCCAACATACCTTAGATCCGTATGTCAGCTAACAATGCTATCAATTTCATTTATATACAAGAATCCGATAACAGCCTTCGTCCAAAAAACCTACTAAATCTTGTACAATGTTCTAGTTGAAGTCAATACAGTAGAATGTAGTTCATGTTGTTGTTGTTGTAGTCGGTGTGGTTGATTGATGTCTGATTCTCAATCAGATTTGGTTAGATTGAATGGACTGTTCTATTAGATAATACTCTTCATCAAAACCAAAAAGACAATGAAATTATATTGAACATACCTTTTCTCACCGGACATCTCTTCATGGTTTCCTCTCTGAAGAAAGATGAAGAAGATTTGGAGCAGTATTTTTGAATAAGCAACATCTGTAGTCGCTTATGTTGAGCTTAAATATAGTCCTTGTTGATCGGGGTATGCGGGGAGGACAATGTTTCATTCATCCCCTTCTCTCTGAGCAGACTCAATATCATCTATTTCATCATTTGCTCACGATTCTAGTTGGGGAATAGTACAGACCAGTGGACTGTTCATCAAGGGTAAGGTATATCCATTTTGAATTACCTGTAAAGGAATAGCAAATAAATTTGATTAATTCTCAAGCAAGCTCGGTATAATCTTTCCCATCAATTGTCTACGATCCTAATCGGAGAAATCGACAGTGGCTAGCTGTCGGTCAGGAGTTATGATATATCCGTTATGTCAAGGTCTATAGAAAGATTGCGAATCAATTTGAATCATTCTCTTTGAGCATACTCCGTATGATCCATTTGATCATCTACCAACGACTCTAGTAGGAGGATAAGGCAGTAGTGGACTGTCCGTGAAGGGAGTATGATATATCCGATTTGCTTTTGCCTCAGGATTTATAAATCTGAATTATCTCCCTTGACTAAACCTTGTATGATTTTCTATTATATGTCTCTGGTTCCGGTTAGAGAAAACAACAATAGTAAACTGGGCTTCAGGGATTATGGTATATCTGCTATGCTTTTGCCTGTGAAAGAATCATGCATTTTATGATTAATCCATCATACAGGGCTTGTGTATATTCCGATTTTCTGAATGTAGCAAATAGATTTATTCATACTTTTCTTCAACTTTTTCTGTTTTTTTACAAATAACCTCTTCATCGTTAATCCATTCGTGAATTTTTCCAAAGTAATATACAAAAGTATATATAATTCCAAGTCATTTGTTTCTGTTTGATTGTTGTTATGAATAACCTGTTGTAAACTGTGATCTAGTAACCTGTAATTCATTCATTTTTACTTCCATGTTCCTTATATATGAGGAAATGGAAGTATTGTGATAGGGTCAAAAATCGATCATGCAGAAGGGGGTATTCCGCCTTTGCCAAACGCTTGATAACGTCGAAAAAACGCGTTTGCCAAAAATGTCTGTGTGTCTGTCTGTCTGTATGTCTGTGTGTGTGTGTGTGTGCGTGTGTGTGTGTGCGTGTGTGTGTGTGTGCGTGCGCGTGTGTGTGTGCATGTGTGTGTGTGTCTGTGTCCTTTTCTATGGTTAACGATAACTCTTTACAGACTGAACCGATCCGAACGAATGTTTTTGCAATTTGTTCGTCTCATCGAGAACTCGACGTCCCTCAATTTCCAGACGGATCAAATAACGCGTTTCGGAAATATTGCGGAATATCGTTTGGAAGACCGTGATTCTGCGTCCGCGCATATCTCCGTTCCCTATCATCCAATTGCTATGAAATTATTACCATGCTCGAGTTATGATCACGTAGTGGTTCCATGTAAGTTTCATCCCAACGGGTACAAAAATGTAGAAACATTTTTTTTACGATCCGCATTTTTTGGCAATTCTTCAAAAGCATGCCTTTCCTATGTTTGTATCATCCGAATACCACGAAACTTGGACCATGTCCATTTGACGAGGGGTTAGTTGTAACGTCCAAATTTCAAGCAAATCGGAAGTGAGGGAAGAAAATGGTAAGCACTAAGCTTCGAAATAAAAGTTGAAAATTTCGTAAAAACCGCTATTAAACGGATATCTTCGGTTCTTATTATCCGATCTTTCCGGGATTTTCACTGCAGGTTTATGAGTTGTCGATAGTGCTGCGATATAACTGTCAACCCGATCTTTTCAGGAAAAAGGGGGGAGAAAGAGGACACATGATATCGAAAATTGTGATTTTGCGACCAGGCATGTTTCCACTTCCTGTTATTTGATTGCCATGAAACTCATACCATTTTTTTGTCATGATTCAGTAGTGGTTTCATATGAGTTCCATCCCGTTTGGTTGAAAACTGTGGAATTTTTTCTATTGCGATCCTCATTATAATTCCATGTTTCTTATATTCAAGGTAATGGAAGTATTGTGATAGAGTCAAAAATTCATCGGACAGAAGGGAGCATTTCGCCTTCCCAAACGCCTTCGTAAGTCGAAAAAAATGCGGTTCTCAAAAATATCTGTGCGTGTGTGTGTGCGTATGCATATATGTTTTTATGTATATATGAATGTATGTGCAACAAATTCTCCTCAGAATGCACCGATTGGCGTTTGTTAAAAGTGAAATCCTTTTTCCTCGTTAACGGATTTTCAACCTTATCACAATCCTCCCGTTTTCTTACATGTATGGAACGTAACATGTATGGAAGTGAAGAGTGGAATATCTGAATGAACTTTCAAACATAATGTTGGATAATACCAAATTTACTTCTCAAAGTCTGTCGGTATATGGACAACTTGTGCACTGAATTTGTAGGAAGTTCTTCTCTAGCAGGGACAGAGCTGTATGAGAATTCTAACAAGCGAACATTAAAAAGTCATAAATTATCTCAAAGTGTTCTTCCAACACTTATATAACATCCAAGGCATTTATTATACCGCTGTTGAATAATTCTTCACGGAAAGAAAGGAGTACTTGCAATAGCTACTCGCGTAGTCGAATTTCGACTTTCTACGTGAAACAGTTGCAGCAACTACTTAGTAGTTGGAACAAACACCACTTCAGATGACGCGACCATCGTGTTAACATAAATATCTTTTATCTCATGTAGTACTGGGATGAGATAATCATTGGTAGTATGCAAGAAGCCCGACTGGTAATAAGTCCAACTGTTTGCCATTGAGTGAAATCTGGTAGTTTTTGGTGATATCAATAAACATTCCTAACAATCAACCAATCATAGGGGTGTCGGGCTCATTGCCGGTCGGGTTCATCGCATATTACCTAACCGTCCACATTCCCAGTCTACCCTGCTGTCCACGACTGTTTATTCACTTTATTCGCAGCTACCTTTCATATTCTTTGAGACTTCAGTTGTAATGCGAGCACCTGTGTTAGTCTACGTTGAGAAGCTTCGTATAGTCAATGCTATAACGGAAAAAATTGGAAAACGTTCAAATCACGGTTCAACATTTTCCAACGCAGATGCCCTCATTGCATCCGGGTAGTCACTTGAAAGGGTTTCCTCTATCCGCAACCCGAGGATGCGCTGTGTCGTGTGGGGTAGATCACACGTAAAGTCAACATTTGTAACACACGCTATCCAGAATTTGTGCATATTTGAACACAATAATCACCGTTTAACCAGAGTTGAGTAACATCCCTTACTCCACTTGAAAAACCGTAATATTCTGGTATGTTACAAATGGCAACTCACACAGAAACAACAAAAAAACAAAAAAACCTTCAAATATCACATAATTATCTGCAAACTGATTATATCTGCTGATGTGGAGCAACATGATTCGATGAAAGAGTAGTTATACTTGTATAATTATAAATGTATGTAAAATCAAACAGTAACATGTATCTTTAGTATTTTTTTTGTTAGAAACAATTTTTTTTGCTGTTTCAATTCTTTTATCTTTTTTTCTGTGTTGTATTGAAATGATCATAATTATTGATTGGGGTGCTTGATTGAAGTGAGTCCCTTCGCCTCTCACTACTTAAATATACATCTTATGTGAAAATATCAAATCTTTTCACCTATTTTCAATGTTACATACAAATCCTCCGATTCCAGATGTTAACACCTCATTGCTCAGTGTTTTTTCTTTGAATGCTCTATTGTCAAAGTTGATCCATTCAATGAAACGAACAGACTGATTATTGAACTGATCATGAAAATTTCCAAATCAATGAGAAAATTTACTCGAAACATTATTATATCTTCAACTGTGACACAATACTTCATAAAATATTCCGACTTTGAAATCGTGAGGATTGAAAATTTAATTGAAACTTCTTCCCAAAATAAACTGCTTCGCAAACCATCAAACAAAAACTCCACAATTATTCTTTCTTTGAGTCAACATATTTGTAGTATATACATCATTTTCCAAGGCGATTTTCACATTCCTCAATTCAAGTTGTTGTTTGAAAATTTAGATTATTTCAAATCCGCTGAATTTACATTAAAATCTCCCATTAATATTTCAGAATAATTTTCAGGTCATTTAATATTGTTTCGTCAAACGTATCAAAAAATGCTTTTATACTCGCACCAGGAGATTTATATCCAGTTATTGAGTGAATTTGGTTGAGCTGAGCTGCGGAAAGTTCAATATTTCCTTTATGACCGTCGACAATTCTTTTCTCAGTATGATTCGATGAACACAATAGTTTGAAATTTATACTATCTTTAGTTGAACACATAACACCTCTCTGTCCAGTGATGTGATTTTCATTTGTCATATATTTAATCGAATGATCAAAAATTTGGATAGATTCTGAGCCTTTAGTTCCCGTTTCTGAAACAACCAAAACATGTGCCCCTGAGTACCAACTATCCGCTTTGAGATCTTTGAGATACATATCCAAACTTCGAACATTATGGAATACAATAACTGTCCCAAGTGATTTCTTCGGATCATTGTAACATACAGCTACAGAATCTTCTTTTCTCAACCTCTCAACTTTTTTACAATCATTCGTGGGACCATTATGGAAAAACTTTGAATTTATTTCTCCTAAAATATACAAACTTTTCAGTTTCACTCAGTAACTCAATATACAAACGGTAGCGCTCGACTCCTGCTTTTTTCTTTTTCAAAAAGATTTTTTCCATGTACTTGGCGTCGAGGGTCTTTTGGCCGAAGGGAAATAATTTGACAATCGCTAGTTATTCCGTAGTATTCTCTGAAAGCGACTAGCGATTGTCAAATCACTTTCAAAACTTTTTCGGCCAAAATACCATTTACCGCGTGTATTGATTAATAAAATGAAGATTCAGAAATCAAGTGGCGGGCTGTCAAACTTATCAAGGTGCAGATATAGATAAAGATCACAATATGTTGATGATGAAATATTTTCTCTGGAATTCAGAGCTCTGAAGAAGAGAACAAGAATGCGACAAACGTGGCATTTGAAGAATCTCAAACAAAAACAAACACATAAGGCATTGAAAGTAATGTTGGATGGAAAATTGGAGGATCAACAAGAGGAAGACTTGGAAACAGAGGAGAATATAGAACAATGTGCAAATAAAATTTTGAAGAACGATGGAGTAGAACCTAAGAAACTATGGAAAACGGGAATTATATAAGAATCAAACAGCAATAAAAGAAATAGAGGGTCAAAAGGGAGGAGCACAAATTCAAAGAGAAGTGAGACGAGCATGCTCACTTTCAGCATTGATTCTCAATTTATACATAGAAGAAGCGATGGACGAAGTGATGGTACAAGTGCAATTGAAATTCCAGATTCAGGGAGAAAATGTAAGCGTGTTGAGATTTGTGGTCGACATAGCTATATTAGCTACGAATGGTGCTGAGTTGTAAAATATTCTTAACACTATGAAAACAATATTACCAGAAAACAATTGTATGAATATAATTAAGGACAAAACAATATGCATGATTGGTACAACAGCGAAAACATCAACAAGAACAAAAATCAATCTAGATGCAGAGGCAATTCAGCAAGTGAAAGAATTCAAATATCTAGGGAGCATAGTCACAGTAAACGGTGAAAGCGAAAGAGATATGAGAGCAAGAATTTTCAAAACAATCCTGCAGAACATTCCAAATGGAATTCGATATTATCCATCATGAGAATTCAAGATAAATTCCCATGAAGGAAGCTCTCCAGAAGCGTCTGTGGAGCATCACATGGAGGGATCCATTCGGAATCTGAAACGGTTGTTTACATGAATTTTCCTGAAAATTATTCCTCGATTTTCACCGCTTCAAGGAGTTTTGAGAAAATCCATGTGAGTCGTAGATACTTGTTGGATACTCCCTTGTAAAACTCCACAGACGTTTTCAGAGGGCTTGCTTTCGGAAAATTCATTTTAAGTCCTCATGATAGTCAGTATTAAATTCAATTTTGTGTTCTCTGAAGGATCTCTTCAAAGATTTTCAAGATCTCCATATGGGAACCCATAAAATGGTTGCACGCAGTTACAGTAGTCACGATAAAAAATTAAAGTGGTGTATAACCAGCCATCAAAGGTATATTGCCATTTACATAAACCCAAACCTTGAAAATTGTAATTATCTGAAATCAACGAATTGAATTTTCCCGTTTAAAACAATAAATTTTGTATAGCATGAACCTAAATTGACTGAAAAAACCGTACGAAACTCTCCAACTTTTTTGAGGAAGAGGAACCACCCCACCATATTTTTCTAGATCATAGTAAATGATTTTGTGTGGCTATAAACTATTTATTTTCTTCTCAGATCAACCATGATGAACTGGGGCTTGATGGTATTATTCATACAGATCGCTCTTTACGCTCATAAGTGTTCATCAGGTGAGTTGAATACGTGTTGAATACAAATTTTTAAGTACGTGTTATAAGAAATCATAAGATTCCACTGAATTTATACTTTTGGAAGACATATAATATTGTAATATGTTCATATCAAGAGATTTCGAGTAAGAAACATTACCGAACCACATCACGTAATTGTAATGTTAATCACAAGTGGGATGTAAGCAACAACGTTTGATTGTAGGGATGTGGCCGTTTTATGACTCTTTAAAGGCCATGGGCACATTCCCTACCTAAGACCCCTGAGATAACAGAAATTTCAAAATAATATATAATTCATGTATAATTAATATAGTTCATATATAAGTGATATACAATTTTTAGAACTATTCCACTTGGGATATAGAGATCTAAGTCCCCACCAATAAGGAGGTCCCCTCACCGGTATCATAAAACAGTTCTGGGGATGTCCAATATTGAAAACAATATCAATGTTCCGGATGAATATGTCGTATGTGGTTCGTATGGAAATTTCGCCGGATGGACGAAATTTGACAATCGCTGTCACTTCCCAGTAATCACTAGAAATGACTAGCGATTGTCATATAGGGTCTATTCCGCGAAATATTCGTGCGGCAAATTCATCTCTGACTCATCTAGGATATAACTTCGTTTCAATTATAATGAAGATTAAGAGCTATATAAATTAATCAAGTCAATGTGTTCTTAGTAAGTTTTTATTTCTTCAAATCTGAAATATTGGGAATTCTTATCAATGTGAGAACGTTTTTTTTGGAGTAATAACATGACACATCTTGAAATGTGAACTTCTGAATGATTAAGATCGAAAAACTCAAATCAGAACATCACCGCTCAGAAGTTTCGGTATACTGTTAGAAATGAAAGTAGAAGTTTGAACCCTGCTCATAATGACGGAATGAAACGGGAAGAATTCAGATGCGAATCATTGCGATTCGTTCCGGATGGCAGAAGTGAGATTTGAGACGGAAATGAAAATTGTACGAAACTTTCCGTATCCTTGGAGAGGGAATGCAACTGGATCAGCGGAAATGAAATGAATGCGTTGTGATAAGGAATTGCAATTTTTCATCGAATCCTTTGGTTTTGTCCGAAATGGCAGGTTTGAAGTATTACCGTTTTGATCAGCATATTCGACGACCTGACTGATTGCGTCCCAAGTTAGATTTGCGGGAAGGAAGTTATTGCGTTCGAATCCGTGTCAACGGATCGAGTGATTGAACAACAGTTTTCAGTTTGCATCCGGAAATGCTGAATGGAGAAGTGATGTTTTTCTTCCGTAATTACGGTCGGTACGTTTCATTCCGTTTCTTGTTGGGATTGCGGAAGTGGATTGATTGCGTCTAAGTCCAGTCCGACACTCCACTCAATTGAGAAAATCTTGTCGTTTACATCTGCGAATACGGACATGAAAAATGATGGTTTTGTTCAGTAATTGATACATGAAGAATCAGTTCCGCTTCGAGTTGGATTTGCGGAAAGAAAGTTATTGTGTTTGAATCCGGGTCGACGGATCGAATGATTGAACAGTTTTCACTTTGCATCCGGAAATGCTGAATGAAGAAGGGATGTTTTTCATCCGTAATAACAGTAGGTACGTTTCATTACGTTTTTTCTTCGAATTGCGGAAGTGGATTTATTGCGTTTGAATCCGGTCCGACACCCCACCCTGCTGAAGATAACGGGAAGAAACGGGAAGAATTTAGATGCGAATCTTTACGATTCATTCCGCAGGGCAGGAGTAATATTTTGTGACGTAAGTAAAATGTGTACGAAACTTTCCATATTGTCGGAGGAGTGCGACTGGAACAGCGGAAGCAAAATGGATCCGTTCTAAGCTGGAATTGCAATTTTGACCAAATCCTTTGAGTTTGTCCGGAATGACGGGTATGAGATATCACCGCTTCGATCAGCATAAACGACGACCAAATTAATGCCGTTCCAAGTTGGATCTGCGGAGAGAAATTTATTGCGTTCCAATCTGCTTCGACGAGCCGGATGATGGAATAACAATTTCCAGTCTGCATCCGGAAATGCTGAATGAAACAATGGTGTTTCGATTCCGTCGTTAACGCATTGACATTTTATTCCGTTTAAAGTTGAATTTACAGATATGATTTTATTTCGTTGAAATCCGGATGTCAATGCGGACATGAGAAATGTTGGTTTTGTTGAGTAATCAACACATGCCAAATGGGTTCCGTTTCAAGTTGGATTTGCGAAGAGAATTTGATTACGTTACAATCCGCGCCGACAAACCGCATGGTCGAATGACAGTCCCCAGTTTGCATCCGCAAATACTGAACAAAATAACGGTGTCCTGATTCCTTAATAACCGCACAGGCATTTCTTCCGTTTTAGGGTGAATTTACGGATGGGAGTTCATCGCGTTAAAATCCGACTCGATAAGCCAAGTGATTGAGCGAAAGTCGTCGTTCGTATCTGCATACGCGGATATGAAAAATTATGGTCTTGTTGAGTGATTAACACATCGGGAATTGGTTCCGTTTTAGTTGGATTTTCGGAAAAGAATTTATTCTTTTCTAATCCACTTTGACGGATTGAAGAATTGAACGAAAGTTCCCAGTTTGCACCCGGAGAAGCAAAACAAACAAATGTTGTTTGTGCTCAGTAATTACTGCATGCACATTTTATTCAGTTCTAGATTGGATTCACGGATATAATTACATTGCGTCAAAATCCAGTCTGACAAGCCGGGTGATCTCATACAGCAGTCGGAGAATTCTTTTTCAAGAACATGAATAGAATTGTTTATGAATTTTCGAATTCATGGAATCATAAAGAGGTCCAGAAGAGTTCACTTCTTGGGATATTAACTAACTCGAATACTGAAAGAACTGTTCCAGTATCCTTAAGAGTTCGTCGAATATTCTCGTGTATATCCCATTGTCAATTTCCAGTTGGTTCGCAAGGGAAATTTCCCATGCGAATTCGGGACTGGATTTATTTCGCATGTAATGACGTGACATGGGTTACTCCTGTGAATATATCACATAGGTACCTATGGAGGAATATTGCACGGGTTGCCCATATGAGAATCCCAAACAAAACAAAAACTCCCATGAACTTGAGACAATGAACATTTCCATTATTGTTTTACATTCACGTAGGTTTTCGTCGTGTTTGGTATCCTCGCAGCGGTAACTCGTGCAATATTTCCCCATGAGTAACCCATGTGACATATTCGCATGAGTGACCCATGAGACATTTGCACGAATGACCCATGTGATTGACCATGATGAATGAGCAAGGTACATTGGGGTGTCAAATGAATGATTAACATATTCGAATTCAACCAATATGAATGTGATCTACAATTGAAAGTCGATATGTATTTCTGTTTCAAGTTCAATTAATTGTTTAAAATTTCAGAGTGATCTATTTCTCAATATTTTCGCTCATTCATCCATGTGAAGATGCATGTAACCCACTTGAGTCCCATACAGCCCACTTGATCCCCATGCAAAGACCCACGTCATCCCATTGATCCGCATGTGAAGACCCATGCGACCCACTTCATTCCCATGCGAAGAACCATGCGACCCACTCAATTCTCATACAAAGACCCATGCGAACTAACTGGGGATTCACAGTAGGTTATTCTGATGAAAATGGAATAATATTCAAATACCGTGTATTCGGAAATTCGGATGAAACCGATATGATTTCATCATTGTAAATCCAGACAGATACCATTCAAATTTTCATCTGCATCTACGGATGAAAACTGAAAGACTTCCCACCTTTATTCATGCGAATATCCGGATGAAATCTGTAGGATTTCATGGTTGGAAATCCAGATAAATATCATGACAATTTTTGTCCGCGAATGCAAATGAAAGCAGGAAGATTTTCCACCTTAATTCATCCGGTTGAAACCGATATGATTCCATGATTGTAAATCCGGAGGGATAACATGGGATCCGCATATGCGGATCTAAACAAAAAGACTTTCAAACTCCATTCCTCCGAAAATCCAAATGATATTGATATGATTTGATAACTGTGAGTCCAGGTCAATATCATTAAAATTCTCCTTCGCGTATGCGGATGAAAACGGAAACACACTCCAACGTACACATGTACTTTCTTGAGGTGATTATCTGCGAAGTCGCGCAATAGCTCATTAGGTTAGGTCTTAGGCTTCAGACGGTAGGCCGGTAGGAATGTAAGTTCGAACCCTGTAGGTAGGATATGATTTTCTCTCAATTCACATGAGTGGACAAGGTTCCTCAACGAATTCGAACAAGGATATGCGAATAAAGATCCTTGTACAAAGTGATTGCGTCCAGTACAATACTGGGATCCCCCAATGAATTTTTTTCGTACACCGTAGTTCATCTCAAAATTCGGACAAAGTCGACAAAATTCGATGATTGGAGATGCTGTTCAATACCACTGAAATTTCCATCCGCATTTCTAGTCGACAACAGGAAGGATTTTCATTCCATTTCGTTCGACAATACGGATGGAATCGGTACAATATTAAGTTGAGAATTTCGAATCAATACCATCAAAATCCTAATCCGCGTATGCGGGTGGGAACGGAAAGGCTTCCCCATTTACTTCATTCGGCAATACGTTTGAAATCGGTAATATTTTATGCTCGGAAATCCGTATCAGTACCATCGAAGTGTATGTCCGCATTTGCAGTTCCAAACGGGAAAATGAATTCTCATTCCGTTTTCTTCCGTATTTTACGGGACAGAAACCGATATCAAGCGGAAAGAAAAAATTTTCTTTCCGTCATTTTTAGCAGGGGTGGCTTAGAGATGGTCGATACGTATCGGTATTTTGAGAGAGGGAGAGGGTGGTGGGAAACTGGTCCCATGCGAGGATTCCAAATGATCATTCGAGATCATTCGAATGTCATCGGCTGGACAAAGGTGATGTTCAGTGGATTCATCGAACATACCTAGTAATTAACTCATAATAGTTAACTTCGGGTTCATTGGGGGAGAGTTTTTTTTTTCTTTTATAGAGGGGGAAATGCTTTATGCACCGTCAGGAAGCTGAATCGCTCTCCGGTGTGTGGGATTCCTGCTGTGGCTGGAGATGACAGTTGCCGATCACAGTATACCCACTGAAACCCTCTTTTGACAGGCATTTGACGCCCCCCTCCGGAACTGTTGAACGCATTACTTCGGGGGGGGGGGGGAAGCCCTGGATTTCGGGCCACGTTTCACGTGACCCCTCCGCCTCTCCTACTGGCTCTCGCATCGAGGACCCTCTCCTTCCGTCGCAGGACCGACTCCGCGAAGCAGACGACATTTGTCCATGCGTCCTGGAGAGTATAATGGACTCGGTGGTTCGTAGGAGTAGTTTTCTCCTGCAGGGTCGGGAGCCGCCGATATTGGCCATGACCCTGCTCAACAACGTGACTGTTTCAGCCGCCTTGTCCGCTCTCCTCCTTATTCCTCCCCAGAAGGTGAGCTGTGGATCTAGGCACACCCCCAGGTATTATACCGATGCCTTCGTTCGGACTGTCACCAGTCCTACCTGCATATCCCTGATCAGAGGGATATGCTTTTTGGTGAGGTGCACGATCTCGGTCTTCGCCAATGCCAGCTGCAATCTGTGGTCTTCCATCCAGGAACGGACGCGACGCATGGTCTGGTTGAGCAGCATCTGCGCCTGTTCGATGGAGCGTGCGATGATGACCGCACCGACGTCGTCCGCATACCCAACCAAAAACACCCTCTCCGGCAGCTCCATGCGGAGAATCCCTTCAGAGGTAGCGTCTCATATATCGGGTCCCAGTATAGAACCTTGAGCCGCTCCAGGGGTCAACTCTCTCTCCACCGGGCCAACCTCGGTCTCATACATTAGGGAGCGAGATCTCAGGTAGTCGTCGAGTAACCTCATGAGATATTCAGGCACTCGAAAGTCCCGCTCCAGCGCGCTTATAGCGTCGCTCCATCTGACCGAGTTGGAGGCGTTGCGCACATCCAACGTGACCAGCAGACAAACGGGGTGGGAGTAGTGATTTCCACGCTCCGTGCCCCTGGCTGCCTCGACGACCTCCTAGATGGCGTGAACCGTCGACCTCCCTCTCCTAAAGCCATATCGACGTCCGACTGGCTCACCAACGCTAACCTAGCCAGTTTTCAGCGGGCAGAGAAGACCCCCCCTCGCAGGCAGGCGTTATACATGTCGAGCAAGAGCTTTGGATGGCTCTGCGTAACTGCCTTTAGCACCTCTGCTGGTAAGCCGTCCAGACTCGGGGCTTTTTCGTTCTTGAGCGAGCGCGCGGCAATCGCTAGCTCCACCCTCGTGAAGGAAGGAGTCTCTGAGTCTCTAGGTGTTAAAGGACGGCTTGGGCGCTCAGGGTGTTGGGGAAATAGGCCGACAACGATCTTCTTGACGGTCTCCGCGTTTTCGGGAGCACTGTTAGAGTATGTCCTCAATTTGCGGAGCACTATCCTATACCCCAACCCCCAAGGATCATCGTCAAGATCCTGTTAAAGCGCCTTCCAGCATCGAAGCTGGCTCTCATTTATGGCCCGGCGTAACCTTTTTCTCGCTGCTTGGTAAGCGGCGATTTTGGGGGCTGCGTCGCCTCGATCGCGGGGCCTCGAGCGCTGGGCAATGCGTCTGAGTCTAAGACTCCCGCTCCTCAGCGCCGCGATCTCGTTCGTCCACCAGTATGGTGGTCTCCTATTATTTCTTCTCCGACTCCTCGGCACTGCCTCCCGACAAAAGTGGTGGATGTGACGCATTGCAATATCTACCACTGCTCCTGCTCGTCCACGGGAGGGCAGCTCTTGTTGGATCCCGTCCGAAGCCAGCTGTCCACGTTCCAACGCCGGAAACATTCTCTCAGGGCACATCTTCGCGACGTTCCATCTGGGCGTTAGGTGGTCACGCGCGTCACGGGCTGGAGCTACATCCCGGATGTTGAATGTACTGTATTGGTGATCGCCGGCAGTGTAGTCCTCGATCACCCTCCAGCCCTTGACATGGCGCACCAGATCTTCCGTCGCGAGAGAGATGTCCGAGATCGTCTGTCGATAGCCAGACCTCCAGGAGGTAAACGTTGTACTGGTGTTGAGCACTAACAGACCAGTTCTGGATGCCATGTCCATAACTCGTCCAGCCCGGGAATCTGGCCTGGCTCCGCCTCATTCGAGAGACCTGGCGTTGAAGTCTCCGGCTACTATTTTATGGCCCTCAATGTCCCGCACAGCATCTTCCAGGCTGTCAAGTCTCGCCTGGAAGTTTTGTATTGGCTCGTTGGGAGTGAAGTAGCAGCTCACGTATGTGACGTTCCTGCACTTCAGCCACACGAAGCCGCTGCCGGAACCATGGGAAGCGACATGGCAGTGTCGCGTGTCAGGGATCCAAATTGCCGCCGTGCCGAGTGCATCGGAGAACCATCCTGACCCTTCCCTGTCTCGATACTGTTCGCTTATAAGGACTATGTCAGCTTTTTTCTCGAGACAGATCTGGGCCAGGAGGTCATGAGCCACCCTACTCCTATTGAGGTTACACTGAAGAACGACCGCCATTTTGGATGTTGCTGCCTTTCGCCTGGGCGAGGACCCTGCGGAAAACGTCACACTTCCCGGAACCCGCTTGATGAGTTCCGGGCTCCCCCGCCGCGGCGCAGAGGTAACAGACGGGATCTTCAGTACATCCCGCTGCCTTGTGGTCCTCTGCACCACACCGGGAGCAGATCTTGCTCCGGTCAGGCCCTTGGCAACCGGGGCTCTGATGGCCGTAACCAAGACACTTGTAGCATCTCGGTACGACCTCTCTTTCCCGGATCCTGCATTTGTTAATCCAGCCCACCCTGATCTTGCCAGTGGTCATCAGTCTCTTTGCGGCCGCTTGTTCAATCCTAACAAGGGCCCAGACTTGACCACGCATGATGGGCTCTGTTGGCGTGACCTATAGGATCCCGCCATACTCTTGCAATTCATTCCGCAGTGCAGCCTCCACTTCCACCTCAGTGGAGCAAACGTCCAGGTCTCGAATCTTGAGGCTGGCTGTCGACCTCAGCTCCTGGACGCTGCCCACCTCCTGTGCTGCCTGCTTGAGCGCCTCCGAGAAAGACGCCCTGGCCTGGTCCGTCGCTTTTTTTATTTCAATGAGGACCTCACCGGTCCTTGTACGACGGACCGCGCTCACCTTGACCCCAGGCTCCTGCGGTCTCACAGCGTGGCGGACGGTGGACAGGACATCCGCGTACTCTTTCCCTCCTGCAGGTTTTACGGCGACTGCGTCCGGCTTCACGGTCCGCCGCCGTCGTTTCCGCTGGGGTCTCGTTGACGGAGCCTGCTTCGCCGGAGGCTGCGCGGAAGGGTCGGCCGTTGTTGGCCTATCCTCCTCCTCCTGTTGCTCCTCCTGCTCCTTCTCCCTCTTCTTTCCCTCCTTCGACTCGACCACTGTCCACTCCTCTTGTGGAGAAGTCACAGTGGATTTTCTCCTTCTGGGCATCCAGACTGGAGCTCTTGGGGGCTCCTGCAGCCCATCCAGCTCCTCCAACAGTCTTGGGATGCCATCCTTCACAGTTCGATAGACGTTGGGCCGATTCTGAATGGCATCTACCATGCCTTGGACGAGGCGACGCATTCCTTCCTGATTCGATGATCAGCGTCCTAAGGGAAGCCAAATCATCTCCACTCTCACCCTCCTTTCCTATTCCTTCCCCATTGCTCCGTTCTCCATCACTTGGCGCAATGTCTACAATGGAAACCGAGCGAGCCACCTCCATCGTACTACGGTCGCATGATAACGACGCTGCGGGGCCCGTTCGGACACACCTGTCTAGCGCCAGCCCTGGGTGGTCCGATCCCCCCTGGACGGTGATGGTTTCTTGCGTCTTCGTGCTGGCCATATTCAAATCGGTTCCAGAAGACCAGCCGTTGGTTAAGCGGCCGCCACCAACATGGGGAAACGGACGCCGCCCGATGCGGAAACGGATGCACCCGGAATTTTCTGAGAGTGGCTCTTCCACCCCCGATGCCGTTGGGGAGTTCCTTCCAACATCCGCCGCCGAGACCGTTGGCCAAGTGTCACCTGTAACCCTAGGCAGGGGCCCTTACGCGGTGCTACCATCCGGAGCCAGATGGACCGCGGTTTCTTAGAGAGGTGTTACTCCTCTATCCCTCCTCCTCCCTCATAACTTTCGAGATGGGGTCCCGGGCTTGGGACCGGTTCAAAGCGGAGTTATTTGGGGAGAGAGGCCTAATCCGAAACCCCTTCATGTCTCTTGGAGATCCAGCTTGCCTGATGTATCAGTACAGGTATCTATCAACCTGTTAAGGGAGGAGTAAGGGTTCCAGTGTGAAAAAACACTTTTTTGTGATTTTTCATCTCAAATATCGATTGAGCAATTTTATTCAAACCTTCTATACATTATTGAGCATAGTCTTGACTATGTTTTGTAAATTCTTCATGCAAAAATATGAAACCATCAGCCCGTGACAGAGCTTCCCCCAGGACGTCTTGAAAAAAAACACTTTGCGGTGTTTACTGTAACTCGGCCGGAAATCATCTGAAGATGAGAAATCATGAAAATTTGATCAAATTATGGTCAAATCTCCCCCCCCCCCCAACGTTCTCTGATTATTCTTTTTCCAATTTGAAAATTCTTGGCGGCCATCTGAAGTGTGAACCGTTATTTTCGACTAAAATTTCCGCCAGTTTGTGGGTGGGAAACACCCTGATTGTACAAAAAAAATTTTCCACTAAACGTAGGGGGAGGTATTTCATATGAAGAGAATGTGTACAAAGTTTGAAATGAATCGGTCGAGTAGTTTCCAAATGGCAGTGAACACCGCGAATTGTTTTTTTTCCAAGACGTCCTGGGGGAGGCTCTGTCACGGGCTAATGGTTTGATATTTTTGCATGAAAAATCTACGGAACATAGTCAAAACTATGCTCAATCATGTATAGAAGGTTTGAATAAAATTGCTCAATCGATATTTGAGATTAAAAGTCACAAAAAAAGTGTTTTTTTTTTCACGCTGAAACCCTCACCCCTCCCATAACCAATTCCCACACAGCACAGAATATTGCAGTAATATCGTAGTAATATTATTTTGAGATATTGTGATATTGCAGGGAAATATTACTGCGACACTGCCGTAATATTCCATGTCCGGGCAGATTGATTGCAGTAATATTGCAGTGATATCGAAGGAATATTGTAATATTACATCAATATCACAGCAATATTTCAGTGATGTAACAGTAATATTTCACACCTGTCGATATCATATATTTTAGTAATACTGTGGCAATATTTCAAGGGGACACCAATTGCACGCCGTTGGGAATATAACATTATATGGACTCGACAAACATTTCCCCGCTAAGAACTATCTGAACTGAATTCATGAATGTATCTGAAGTTGTCAGGGAATGATCGTTAATACTTTATTTGCGATACGAAGCTCAAATTTCCAAATTCCAAAAAATTCTTTTCCAACGTCTGTGAGGAAGTTTGGAATCCAAAATTTGGATTCTGCACTGCGATGAAGTACTGAAGATTATTTTTTGAGAAGTTCATCTGGTGATACTAATACCAGGACCTCAGCCACTTTATTTACAACTAGCGCGTGGTTTTCATAACGTCAAACACCTATTGACGAGTTTCCAGATGCAGTGAAGCTCACACGGGAAGATCGAAATTATTATTTTCTTTCAATACTGGAGCCCAGAATTTGATTCAGCACCCTCGAAAACGTCTAGAACCCCTGTTTCATATAAATCTGTACATGAATGCGAAATGGAGTAGATTCACATCCACCATGTCGGATCCGCCATCTGGAATTCGTTTTCCGAAGTCAATTCCTTACCCTCTGAAACCCCTACGACCCATATTCCATGTGAATCTGCCCACATATGCGGAATTCACTGAATTCACGTCCGCCATGTTGAATCCGCTATCATGAGTTCGGGATTTGGCGTCAGATTCGAATTCCTCGCCCTCGAAAACCCCTGGGACCCATGTTTCATATAAATCTGGTCACGAATGTGAAATTGACTGAATTCACGTCGGCCATCTTGCATCCGCATTTTGAATTCGAGATTTGACTCCAGATTCGGTTTTAGCACCCTCGAAAACCCCTAGGACCCATGTTTCATAAAAACTCATCGATTCAAGTCAAGATAACGAATATTCAAAGACCGCGGAGACATACCCTATATATACAGGGTGTCCCATTTTAATCTAATTGATAGATTGAAATGAGATACCCTGTATATACAGGGCGTCCCATTTGAAACAGGACAGCTGAATAACTCTTCAGGGAATGGAGGGGGAAAAAAATTGTTCAGATAAAAGTTCTAGGGTTCGAAGGGGGCCATAAGATGGTGACCTTGAATTTGACCTTGAGGTCAATTTTGAGCATAATTGATGGTCAAAGTATGTTTTTTCAAATGGAAAACTCTACGTTCGACCTCGGAAATGGAAAGAGCGGGAAATTTTACGTCCGAATATGTTAACATATCAGGTCATTTAGAGGTCATTTGAAAGTCAAAAAACCATTTTCTATGGATTTTCACGGAAAAGCCTCAAACGAGTTGTTTCTCTGACCAAAGTTATCAAAGTTAAAGTGAAACCCCACGTTTCGACCTTCAATTCGACCTTGAGAACGATAATGAATGCCAAATTTGAAACAATAATTAAAAAATCATTCATTTTTCCAGTTCGTCGTTTTATAATTACAGATGGCACAAATCCGTTGACGGGTGAGACACACTGATTGCAGGAGATGTTCGAATTGACCGCCATTTACTTCAATACATAACTCCAGCCGGCGTCGAAAGTTTCCAAGAACAGACTGAAAAACTTCTGCACGAATATTCGCAATTGCGTATCTGATGCGTTGTTGTAGATCCACAGGTGTTGTTGGTCGGTTGTTTTAAACGTCATTTTTTACGTAACCCCACAAATAAAAATCTAGAGGGGTGAGATCAGGAGATCTTGCCGGCCACAGTACAAACTCACCTCGACCAATCCAACGATTGGGGAAAAGGATATTTAGATAATCCCTCACACATCGAGCAAAGTGTGGTGGTGCACCGTCTTGCTGATACCACATCCTCTGCCTAGTTGCTAATGTCACATCTTCCATGAGAACTGGTAATTCATTCTGTAAAAACTGTAGATAATTAGGACCGTTAACAGTTCCATCAAAAAAATACGGCCCAATAACTTGATTGTCTAGAATTCCACACCAAACATTTATACTCCACCGATGCTGATGATCAACTTGTTGAGTCCAGTGCGGGTTTTGCGCTGACCAATAGTGGCTATTGTGACAATTCAACAAGCCAGTACTTTGAAACGTTGATTCATCACTGAAAAGAACATATCGAAAGAAATCGGGCGCTTCGTTCAACCTCTGTAAAGCCCAATGGCAAAAGTTAACCCGATTCTGCATATCTTGTTGAGATAATTCTTGGGTCAGTGTGATGTGGTACGGATGATATTGAGCAGCTTGTAGAATTCTGTGTGCCAAACCGCTCTCTGTACAATCGTGACGCTCTTTGATACACTCCGCGACACTCACTCAAGATCATTAAAATATCAACACATTCGTTAGGTGAATAAACCATTTTGAACACGCACTTACACCGTAAACGATGAAAACTTCTTGATGATCATTTTCGTACTGATATGAAGAATAAACTCTGAAGGTTAGTACTGTTTACTTTCAATTCAAGGTCGAAACGTGGGGTTTCACTTTAACTTTAATAACTTTGGTCAGAGAAACAACTCGTTTGAGGCTTTTCCGTGAAAATCCATAGAAAATGTTTTTTTGACCTTGAAATGACCTCTAAATGACTCGAAATGTTAACATATTCGGACGTAAAATTTTCCGCTCTTCCCATTTCTGAGGTCGAACGTAGGGTTTTTCATTTGAAAAAACATACTTTGACCATCAATTATGCTCAAAATTGACCTCAAGGTCAAATTCAAGGTCACCATCTTATGGCCCCCTTCGAACCCTACAACTTTTATCCGAACTATTTTTCTCCCCCTTCATTCCCTGAAGAGTTATTCAGCTGTCCTGTTTTGAATGGGACGCCCTGTATACAGCGGAGAGAATTTTGGATGGGAGCCGAATCAACAAAAAACCAAATCAACGAAACCGTTAGTTGGAAAGAATAAGACATCATACATTATACATCTCTCCCTTTTCAACCAATGGTTTCGTTGATTTGTCCTCTCGTTGATTTGGCCCCCATCCAAAATTTTCTCTGAGATCACCTATTTTTTCAGGGAAAAATAGAAAAAAAATAGGAGGACTCATCCGATTGCAATAAAAAAACTGGTCCTTGGGGAAGGGCTTGAAGAAGGTCCTTTATAAATTTCATCCAATTTGCTCCACTCGGTCCAGAGTTATCCCTGGTACAGACAGACAGACAGACATACAGACAACTCCACGGATTATCAATCAGTATTGCATGAAATGAAAAACTATCCAACTTCGAATTGGATTACTCAAATATTTTAGAAGACACGGTCAGAGCGTACGATAGCGGGTGCAATAGGCACTTCGTCCTGGGATACTACGTGAACCGATGAGTGCCTAACAAACTGGATAGAATCAATTCAATAGAATCAGAATATCTCTTCGTACACATTTTCAAAATTTATTGAAGACCTGCTGTACACAGCGTTATTTTGATTTTATTAAAAAATTTTTTGAATGTTATACACAAAATAGCTAGCGTCTCGGCCCTAGCATCCCTCTAAGTGAATTGTTCATGTGAGCTTTCTAGAGTATTCTTCACAAGTTCTAGAATATCGCTCTGTAAAGTATTTCTTTGCAGCCGTATTAGTATTCAACGATTGAGGCATAGAACAATATTCTGAGAATGAATTGGAATCTATTCGAACAATCTCGGATGAACAATTTGGTTAACATCAGGCTGCTATAGCACCCTCACTATAGCATCCTCTTCAAGAAATACGAGCAGCAGTGTTCCTAGACAAATGTAATTTGGAACTTGAAGAAAAACGAAACATTGTGATCGAGCAGATACCAGTGCCATGAGAGCAGCTGATTATTTTTTTGGAGATTTCGCAAAGGGGTTGAACAGGGAAGTGCCTCAACTGGGAATTCTAACGAAATTGATCAATGATGCATTTCTTTGAAATAGAATGACCAATCAAAAAGAGAAAAATTCCCGGTTGTCACAATCCTGGTGGAATATAATAGATATTTCGATGTGGCTCCGTTTGATTGGTGAAGAATAAAGGTACAAGATATTTTAATTGTATTTCACCCGTTTCAGAAAACCTCACAGACAAAATCAGCTGATCTCATGACACTAGTATCGTCTCGAAGTCTGGTAATTTATATAACAACTGTAACTTTTGTGGGTTTCAAGGAATATGAAATTTTTTTGCATTGAAGTATGAATTTGTCTGTATAGATTATATTGATTTGCTTGATTCCTGAGAAATGAACTGAATAACTTCGTGTCAGGTGTCAAATGAAAAGATACGGAAGTGGAAGAGAATTTTGTCTTGAACTTCACCCCATGTATACGTGCTTTCATCTCCGCTTCGTATATATAGGGAGATAATTTTTGTATTCCTAATGTAACGAGTTTATCTCAAACGCGCTCCCAAATTACAATGATTCCCAATTTCCTACAGTTTCGATTGATTCTTTCTTTGAGAGCGTGGTTGAAAAGACGTCGTTCGCAATTGTGCATTCGTGAACCTTTGACCGGAATGTAATTTGCTGAGGTTGGATAATTTTGTGCAAGACAGTTCTCTTTAGGCTTCGGAATGTTGAACTCATTTTGAAATTTCTTGGTATTTGACATGCTTCAAGATTCTCAAAACAGTAGTCTGGGGTATACCAGTTATTCGTGCCAACGATCCGCTACTAACATGAGGGTCCAAGTGAATAAGTCCCAATATGGTGAGTGCACGGATATCATTCTCATCGTACCGGTGATGTCTCAGATCTCGCTGCAATACTCCTCGTCGAGCCCTCAATTCGAGTCGACGGATGGTCGTGGGGTGTGCGATGCAGCGATGAGGATACCGATCCCGGTACACTCTTGCGGCTTCGTTGTAATCATTGTGACATGAGCCAAACACAAGCATCATGTCAATAATTTCAGAGGGTGGATAGTGATTCATTCCTATGATTGAATCGAATGGAATAAATTGATAAATGTAGATGATTGAATATGTAAAGGAGGAGAACGATTGTGATGGTCTCAGTTCAGAACCAGTGTTCAAATGATCGCGTATTTCCGTAATCATCCACATAACCAACCATAATAAACAGAAATTCGATGTTTCTGTTTGTTGATGTATTCTTGTTCATCGCTTTTCTCCGGAGATCGGGACTGATTCCAATGCAGACGAGAGTTAATTTCATTTGAAAAAAAACGTCAACATAAACAAACGGGAACACTGAATCTCTGCTTATTATGGGTGGCAGTAATGTGTACGACTTATTACAATTATTGCGTTCCAAATCGAATATGATTCAATAAGGGTCACAAATGAGTATCGACTCTCAAAAATTGTTGAAAGGTTGCTGGAAACATCGGAAGTGCACTGGGACAAAATTGGAAAAACCAGCTTCCCAAAATTGCCGTGAATAGTGCTCCCAACATACTTGCATATCTGTTCTTCTACTTTGGGTAGTCAGATCTCCCAAGATGAAAAAACAGCAACTTCAGCCAATTTCAGCTGATGAGATATTTCCTCATCTTGGGGGATCTGACCACCCAAAGTGGAAGAACAGATACACCAATACGTTGGGAGCACTATTCACGGCAATTTTGGAGAGCTGGTCTTCCCAATTTTTTTCCAGTTTATTGACCATCCCACATAAAATCGATTAGGATGCACATTCGAACGGATACAAAAATCCTCCGAGCTTCCAGAGGATTTATCAAAGAGAGTTACACTGTGGGAAATTTCTTTGTAGATTCAACAAAAAAATTCGGAAGTTTTTTCGTAAATGAGGGAGGACATGATCGATCGCATCCGCACTGTTTGTGCCAACATACCAGGATTATGTATCCAGGCAGAGGAGGGTAACTTCGAGCAATTATTGTAACAGCATCAAGCACCCCTCATGTGAGAGGCAAGGGGACTCACGATAATCAAGCACTCCGGAAGGAACAGAGAACTACCACGTCCACGTCATTGTTCCTGGGGAGCGTTGAGGGTAGTTCATCAACAACTTCGACGGTCCATACCTTGCACCCCAATGGGTGGAAAGGGGTCCATGACCAGTGTTTCGTGAAGGGTTTGAAACCAGCTTCCCCATGCCATGATAAAAAAGTCGTGGTCCTTTTTGAAAAAACCATCTTGACCCCTGAATGACCTTCAAAATGACCTCTGAAGGTTTTATCAAGGTCAGCATCATACTTCCCCCTTGGAACCTTGAACTTTTTATCTAATACATGTTTTTCCATCTCCACTAGTTTCCGAGATATTTGACTATATCACTTCAAATGGACCACCCTGTATATACTCCATAAAAACTATACATGTACTACATACATGTTATGTCTATACTGTGTATACTATGAATACAATTTAGCAAACTGAAGTCACAATATACAAGAAATCGCTTACATACCATTTGAATAACCGAATGTACTTGGCAGCTCGTATTGATTTCACATCTTTTTTTTGAAGTTAAGCATATCCTGTTGTATCTTATCGAAATTCTTATTGCAGGAGAATTTTCGTTTGAACGTTCTTGAGATTTTGTTTTAGAATTAATCGCATTTTCATGTAATTGACGTTGTTTTTTTACTTTTCCGAAGTTTTTTTATTGGGATTTCACTTCTTTTCCTGGATGTGTCCTTAATTAAACATAAATGAAATAGAATGCTCATGTCTAATTTCATAGCGATCGTAGCAATGAAGAAAATGTCCTCAGATCATTTGTGATACGAAAAGCCCACTTGGGTTTCCATCAGTCATCTCATCATTGGACAGCAATAGATAATCGACATAGAGGATGCAGAACAGAAGGGAAGAGAAGTGAATTCCCTTAAATTAATACATATGTGCAGGATTCCGAGAAGTAAATATTAGTTAACCGATAAGTTGGCGCTCAAAGCAGCTCACAGCGCACAAAGCAGCCCACGATTTTGTTTCAAACATGTATTGTACAAAAATTCCCATTGTTTTCAAAATATCATCGTTAGGAGATCGAAACAAAACAGATCTCACAGACAGGGAAAACTTGTACACAATATGTTTAAGGTATCCAATAGAAGTTTCCTTGATAAAACGAGAATTTGTACCATTTGGCATGGAGTTGAAAATAGTTTCCGAGCAAAAATGTTTCAATCACTCTTTAGGATTATTTTAAAGAGTGTCTCAAAGAGATGTCCAATATTTATTTATCATGCAACAAAAAGAGATATCTTCAAAATATCTGGTTAAGAGCATTTTCCAGTACTGTACAACAAATTTCTGAAAACTTTGTGAAATATCCATCAAAATCATTTTGAAAAATTCTTCAAGAATAGTTAGTCGGTTGTGGTATTATGAACGTATACTATGCTCTTCAGAATCACCTATAGAAGATTATAGTAATTGAATTGTTATTTGATGAGCAAGTGAAATTATTGCTTCCATAATACTCCAAAATATTCTTTCTCTCAAATACTCGATTTCAAATTAAACATTTCCCATCAGAGATCTGTATTCTCAATCATCTTAATTTTCAGATAATTCTTCCCTGCATATCACTGTTGATCAATATCTATTCTCACATATTTCCACTCTCACAAATCCTCATCATTAGATATATGTTGGAATGAGGAGGAAAATGGGCGCTTGAATAAGATTATTTTCATTTGTGACACATATCTAAGGATAATGATCTGTGAATATCAAAATATATGAAAATAAAGATATTTAATATTCATGATATCCGAGAATTGAATCATTTGAAAACAAAGGTAATGAAAGATGAAAATAAAAGTTTGTGAGAACAGAAATGTAATCCAGTTTGAATGGAACATCTGAGCGATAGGACTTTGGAAGAAAATATTCAGAATGAATTGTATGTATCTCCAGTCACATCAGTCAGGTTGACCTGTAGTTATTTTACAACAATTTCTATAATCAGAATACTTTTGTATCTGCTCAATTTTCGTCGAGTTAATCCTAAACAGTCTGTGTAATCATTAGTCAATTGGTCAGTCAAGTGCATCCGATGCAAGAATCTGTGTTATACCCACAGCGTTCTTGTCTTTTCTTCATTTTCTTTCAGCGCTACCTGATGATCATGATGATAAGTGACATACAGGCCTCGTGGAAATCACAATTTTGAGAGTTTTTCAGAAATGCTCAGAATATTTTCAGAGATTTTCAGAATTATTCTGAGTTTTGTAGAGACTTGCACATATTTGTAGGAAATGTTCGAATTTTGAGAGTTTTCCAAAGATTCTCAGGAATTCCCAGAGAAATATTTCCACCAGGGAGATGCATGGTAACATCTGCGTCTTTCTTGCTTTTTCTTCATCTACCAGTGATTTTATTGAAAGAATCTGATAGTAGTATACTCGACGCGAGGAACTGTTGTATATCCTCTGCGCTCCTGCCTTTTCTCCATTTTCCTTCTACGCTACCTGATAATATTGATTGTAGTGGTACGTACCATACAGATGTATAGTATACCTGCATCCTCTCTACTTTTCTTGATCCACGTGTAATTTTACTCAAAGAATCTAGGGAAATCATTTCGTATCATTTTGTACATATTCATGATTTCGATTCAGGATGTCACACTTTTTTAGTATACCTGAAGTGCTCCGTGACTAACCTTATTTTCGAATGTTTTTCACACTCGTAAAATTCATCGATGTTTTTTCATGGACTTCAATTTTTAATTACAAGCCATTATACAATGATTGAATTCACATTCATCTTATGATGAACTTCAATAACCCATAACACAGATCTGCAAATAATGGGGTCTTGTCAGTTGTGAGTGAACTGCAGGTCATTTCCGGAATGAATTTTCGCGTATAATCCGAATCAGGAGTCAGAATTGCCTCAGCACATCACGATTTTGAGATATTTGAGGTTGAATACCCCAAACATGACGTTTTTGGCTACTTTTGAGGTTTTGCACAGGGCGCACAAAATTCTTTCGACCTTCATCCCTGGTTGCATCATCTAGTACTACTCTTACTCTTCAATTTGAGGGTTCGAGGGATCGATTCCGATTCTCCCTCCCAAAGGTATGGCTATTTGGAATTACGAAGTATATCCCTGTAACGTGATGAGTATTTCAATTAACTCTTTCGCACAAAATTTTTCTACTGGGTTAGTTTTCTTGAAAATTTTTGTTCTGAGGTTTTTGTGGTCACAGAGTATGAATGCGATGCAGGAAAACAATGAAATTCACATTCTCAATATGGTGGATTCACAATGGCGAAGCAAAATCGCGAGAAACCTATATTATTACCTATAAATTCGGGCATGAGGCGTTTCCAGGTTGCGAAATTTTGCATATCATAAAAATGAATGACTAGATTTTTTGACATTCAAAATGCTAAGAACTAAACATGCTATTCTCACTGATTTTTTGAATAACAAATTTCAACTAAGTTCTCATGAAAATGTGTATACGGAATTTTTTAAGATCACCATTCATGGATTTGCCATTGGCATCCGCAGATGAAAAATGGTGGAATCAACGTGGCTGCTTGAAGTTAGGAACATCGTCAAAAAGTTTCCGAATTTTATCAAATTTCGTGCACGAAGGCTTTTCAGGTGCTGATTACGAATCTGCGATCAGAATTGATCCACCTGCTTCAAGCAAAATTTGTAATCGCAATTTTCCCAATTGGCGACTGAAAAACTGTCCTATGTTTAGCGTTACCCAGGGACAATGACGTGGACGTAATAGGATTGAGTGCCCTCTGGGGTGCTGGATCAACGTGAGTCCCCTTGCCTCTCACGATCCGGGGTGCTGGTTCAACGTGAGGCAAAAGCCTCTCACAGCCTTGAGCTGAATATTCGTTTGACGACTTTGAACATGCCTGAGATTATTTTAGATCGACTGATGGAATATTTCTTTTTTCATGCAGTGAAGATCTTGATCCAGAACACCTTTTATGTGCAACATTTATATCATTACGTTGAAGACGCCAGCAATAGGCAGCTCACATTGTTGGAGAACATTCACCCTGATAACGCCTTTCCATCTCTTTGAGATCCTGATGAGATCGCTCGCCTTGCTGTTCGCTTACATCACCTAAATTTTCTGGAAACCATTGTAAGTGAGAGTGTAGATAGTGCAATTCCACGCTCATATTACCACGTGAATTGTGGAATTTTTCAATCATGTCTTCAACCAGCTGTTTCCAGTTACTAGATTTATTGTTGCCTAAAAATCCTTTAACAACTCTTCTAAAACCGATCCAGGCCTCTCTGTCGACGAATGTCATGACATCTTCAACTTCGGTTGTTTTCATTAGTTGTTGTATCTGTGGTCAAACAAATAATTGGAGGTGACAAAATTCTTTTAGGATCTACCAATGGTTCTTGAATAATGTTGGGGTCTCCTGGTTTTAGCGTTCTATGGCGAAGCCAATTCTTCTTAACGTGATGCTCATTTCTATTCCTGCTATCCCATAGACATATAAACCACAAATATTTTGTGTAACCCGATTGTTGTCCAGGAAGCATGGAAATAATCTTTAAATCCCCACATACTTGCCATTTATGTTGTTCATATTTGATTACTTCAAGAATAGTTTCAACATTCGCATATGATTCCTTCGAGTAAACAGAATGAGCAATAGGTATGGACGCATATTCATTTGTATTATGCAATGAAACTGCTTTCAAGCTTGTCTTCGAGGAATCCATAAATAATCTCCATTGATTGGCTTCATAAAGTATTCCCAACTTTCGAATCAAGGCCTCAACGTCATTGCAGAAAACATAGTTTCCACCCGCAGAGAAACGCTCAACTAATCCCTTTTCCTGATTGTGATGCCAACCAAAAGTAGTCCCTTCAGGAAGAAAGTTTCTTTCTAGAAATCTTGAACCTAGTAACTCAGCTTTTCCTTTTGGTAGGTTCGAATTCCGGACTAAATAATTCGGAGCAGCCTGATCATACAAAATAGGAGCATCAGAAGTTGATTCCGGATCCTCAGAATCCTGATCTTCAGTATCATAACAGCTTGTATGGTCTTCATTATTTTGTTTGAAGAATGGAGGAGTTGGAGGAATGCCATTAGCTGCATAAGGAACGGGTTTGGTTACGCTTGCCACATTTGGATATTGGATTTAAGAAGAGTTTTTATGATTGAATCCGAATGTTGCAGTCAAACAAAAATAACATTCAACGTGTCCAACAAGTTCACGTCAAACTGCAGGTGTCTTGGAGGGCATTGGTGTCGCATAAGAACTTTTGGAATTATTCCAACGTCCTAATGTTTCTACGCATGATTCACGAGCCATATGTGGGGTCCAAGACTTGTCTTGGTTACATATGGAAATATTGAAGTCACTTTTATACAATGTGTCAATATTATCATCAATTTTCATCTTACTCTTTGCAAACGTGAAACGACCACAGATGTGACAAAAACTGTTGGGATGATTGGGATTTACAATACTAAGTTCACTGCTTGGAAGTGGAACCTTACACAATACATGAAAAAGCTGTGATGGTGAGAAATTGACCGGGAATGTTTTTTGCAATGACGTTGAGGGCTTGATTCAAAAGTTGGGAATACTTTACGGAGCCAATCAATGGAGATTATTTATGGATTCCTCGAAGACAAGCTTGAAAGCAGTTTCATTGCATAATACAAATGAATATGCGTCCATACCTATTGCTCATTCTGGTCACTCAAAGGAATCATATGCGAATGTTGAAACTATTCTTGGAGTAATCAAATATGAACAACATATATGGCAAGTATGTGGGCCCAGACAGCAAAACGTGCCACCGGAACGTTGATAGAAGGTTGATAGAACGTAGGGGAGGTTCTCTGAACGTTCAAAAAACGTCCCAGAGACACATTTTGCTGTTAGGGGGGATTTAAAAATTATTTCCATGCTTCCTGGACAACAATCGGGTTACACAAAATATTTGTGTTTTATATGTTGTGATGTAACGAATTATCACAAGAAGAGTCGCGGGATGGCACCACGCACGATCCCTATCGATCTTAATCGTAAACCTTCATAATGAGTTAGTTCACCCGAAAGAACATAGCTGTCGCTCGCTTACACGAGAATCGGGAACACACCTCCTCTCCCTCGCTATTCCTGTCCTCCTCTAATCCCTGCCCTTCTATTTGTTGAGGTTTCCCGTCCCCAAGGAGACAGCGCCACCTATACCACGGATGCTTGGAAGGATTGGGTCAACGCCAGGAGGCGACATCAACGCCATCCCGGCCGTTCCTAAATCGACAACCCCCAGGAGGCTGGAAACCCCCCGTGGGCAACACCATCTCTCTCCAACCCTGGACCACAGAGAGAGAGAGAGAGAGAGAGAGTAGGATGAGTCATCTCCGAGGATGCCATCCCGTTCCTGGATCGGCGGAACACCGGCAGAGACCAACCCAACCACGTTGTACTCCTTCTCCCGGCCCCACCAAAGGAGAGAAAAGGACATAAACACCCGCACCCAGAAAACCTCCACAACGCGCATGCGCACACTCACCTAACGAGTAGCTAGAAGCCACCACTGCCCGAACCCGTGAAACGAGCTCTGGAAGTAGGCTCCAACAGAAAGTCGCCAACGGAGTCTGTATATGATTTTGCGAACTCACCCGTCAGGCAAGAAGAAGGAAGTGGCCATCTTGCATGTCACTTCTTATGTAACTGAGCCACGGCAACGTTCCAGGAAAACCTCGCGCTGTAAAACTTTGGATACGGTGAGTGTGCTGTGCCATCGGGGTCCAATTCCAATTACAATTTCCTTCTTCGCTTCTGTCGAGGAAGTTTACCGTTGTGGAGTGCTTGTGCGGTGCTTCCTCCGCGGGATTGACGTGGTGAAAGATTGTCGTTCACGTGGCCTCCTCCACGTGTCCCTCTTCCTATATTTTCCTTTCACCCTCCGTGTTTCGATATAAACACCCCCTCCGCCCGTGTTTGCCCTCCCCCGGTTAAATTGTATGGTCGCGGTTTCCCTATATTCCCCTTTGTCTTGATTTATGTAAACGGCATAGTCCGTAAGTATACGTTCCCTCGTGGTCGCGCCCTCCACATTAATTCCTCGATCCCTGTGTTTACCCAAAACCAATCTATCGAACGAACGAGTTGTTTGTGTTTTCTTTTCTTCGCGCGACGAAGTCGCACCCTTGTAAAATTCGGGATTTGTAGAAATATACATGCTCTGGCACATCATTAACTCTACGTAGAGTTTGTTTACTCAGTGTATGAATTCGAATCAACCCACCCCCTCTCCCTGAGCTTGTTCCTTCCCCTTTGACCCCTCAAAATTGTCGTGAGCAAGTTACTTGTTCTCTTTCGATATTTTGCAGGTCCCGCTGTTGCAAATAAATATCCACGACAGGAGTCGTGGAGGCGCTCAACAACTCAAGCGCCTTTGTGCATGGATTCTGGGTATATCCATCACAATGTCTATGGGATAGCAGGAATAGGAATGAGCATCACGTTAAGAAGAATTGGCTTCACCATAGAACGCTAAAACCAGGAGACCCCAACATTATTCAAGAACCATTGGTAGATCCTAAAAAAATTTTGTTACCTCCAATTATTTGTTGGACCACAGATACAACAACTAATGAAAACAACAGAAGTTGAGAATGTCATGACATTCGTCGACAGAGAGGCCTGGATCGGTTTTGAAAGAGTTGTTAAAGGATTTTTAGGCAACAATAAATCTAGTAACTGGAGACAGCTGGTTGAAGACATGATTGAAAAATTCCACAATTCACGTGGTAATATGAGCGTGGAATTGCACTATCTACACTCTCACTTACAATGGTTACCAGAAAATTTAGGTGATGTGAACGAACAGCAAGGCGAGCAATCTCATCAGGAACTCGAAGGGATGGAAAGGCTCTATCAGGGTAAATGTTCTCCATCAATGTGATTGTCTTCAACGTAATAATATGAATGTTGCACATAAAAGACGTTCTGGATCAAGATCTTCACTGCATGAAAAACGAAATATTCCATTAGTCGATCTAAAATAGTCTCAGGCATGTTCAAAGTCGTCAAAAATAAGTCGTCGAATATTCAGCTCAAGGCTGTGAGAGGCTTTTGCCTCACGTTGAACCAGCACCCCGAATCGTAAGAGGGAAGGGGACTCACGTTAAACCAGCACCCCAAAGGGGACTGCATCCTATTACGTCCACGTCGTTGTCCCTCGGTAACGCTGAACATAGGACAGTTTTTCAGCCGCCAATTGGGAAAATTGCGATTACAACTTTTGCTTGAAGCAGGTGGATCAATCCTGATCGCAGATTCGTAATCAGCACCTGGAAAGCCTTCGTGCACGAAATTTGATAAAATTCGGAAACTTTTTGACGATGTTCCTAACTTCAAACAGCCACGTTGGTTCCACCATTTTTCATCTGCGGATGCCAATGGCAAATCCATGAATGGTGATCTTAAAAAATTCCGTATACACATTTTCATGAGAACTTAGTTGAAATTTGTTATTCAAAAAATCAGTGAGAATAGCATGTTTAGTTCTTAGCATTTTGAATGTCAAAAAATCTAGTCATTCATTTTTATGATATGCAAAATTTCGCAACCTGAAAACGCCTCATACCCGAATTTATAGGTGATAATATAGGTTTCTCGCGATTTTGCTTCGCCATTGTGAATCCACCATATTGGGAATGTGAATTTCATTGTTTTCCTGCATCGCATTCATACTCTGTGACCACAAAAGCCTCAGAACAAGAATTTTCAAGAAAATTAACCCAGTAGAAAAATTTTGTGCGAAAGAGTTAATTGAAATACTCATCACGTTACAGGGATATACTTCGTAATTTCAAATAGCCATACCTTTGGGAGGGAGAATCGGAATCGATCCCTCGAACCCTCAAATTGAAGAGTAAGAGTAGTACTAGATGATGCAATCAGGGATGAAGGTCGAAAGAATTTTGTGCGCCCTGTGCAAAACCTCAAAAGTAGCCAAAAACATCATTTTTGGGGTATATAAACTCAAATATCTCAAAATCGTGATGTGCTGGGGCAATTCTGACTCCAGATTTGGATTCTACGCGAAAACTCATTCTGGAAATGACCTGCAGTTCACTAAAAACTGACAAGATCCTATTATTTGCAGGCCTGTGTAATTCATTCATCTCGTATTGTCAATGATACCCTGTAATTCATCCATCTCGTATTGTCATATTATTGTTTTATGTATCTTGATTCTATTGTAACTGTTAACGCTATTTCATGAGAAAAATCGTATTGTTCAAATTTCTAAAATATTTTATTATATCAATTATATTGAATCCCAACCCCTCCATTTTGAAAATAATAAGCAATGATGAGAAATTTGAAATTTAAATTCAACTTGCCCATGAAAGAAGATGATGCAGAAAAGCCCCTCGGGTTAACTGCATTATCTAAATGATTTCCACGAGAAATTTCTTAATCATGTGGCCTATGTAAGATTTGTAGTGATCACATTTCAATCATCATTGAAAAGTGAGTGCCACTTTTGTGGTATTGGAAGAATATTGAATTTGTTCTTTTTTGTTCACAGACTGTGATGCATGGAAATCATGACGATATACCTTGACGGGTAGTTTTATCTAACACACTTCCACGTGCATATGAACTGAAAAGTCTCATTGAAAGCATCGTTTCATGAATGGATTGTAAACTCGGAGCGCTCTTTGAGCATCAAAGATTCCTTTCGTGAGTATCTTCCATGGATTGGAGGGAATAGATAATTCAATTTTTCACTTTTTCTTCATTCATCTACTTCTTCTGTACTCCTTTTGTTTCAGAAAAATTGTATGATTCATCAATCCACGTAAGATTTGTATTCATCGATTCTTTATCCCAAGAATGATCAATATTCGTACGCTGAAACTTTTGTCATTTGAAATGCCTTTATTTTGTCACATTTGTATTCCCCCAAATCAGGAATAAGAAAATTTGGCTTACAATGTTACAAAACCTCCTATGGCAGAGTCCAGGTGTGTTGGAGTACAGATACAAATGTTACAGAATGAAGATATTTCGAAATACAAAAGTTTAAACGTACGTATATTGATAGTTCTTGACATAAGGAATTGATGAATCATACAATTTCCCTGAAACCAAAGAGATACGTTGAAAAAGTCAAACATCAAATCATCTATTCCCTCCAATCCATGAAAGATACTCACAAAAGGAATCTTTGGTGCTCAAGGAGCTCTCCGAGTTTACAATTCATCTGTAAAACAATGCTTTCAATGACACTTCTCAGTCTATAGGCACATGGAAGTCTGTTGGCTAAAACTACTCGTCAAGGTATAGTCATCATTTCCATGCATCACAGTGTGTGAACAAAAGAGAACAAATTCAATATTCTTCCAATACCACAAAAGTGGTACTTACTTTTCAATGATGATCGAAATGTGATCACCACAAATCTTACATAGGCCACATGATTAATACATTTTTCGTGTAAATCATGATGAAGAATAAACCATATGTGTAAATGGAGCTGTAAAAAATAAACTTAGAAAGAAATGAATTTACATTCATCATATGATAACCTTTAATAATCTGTAATTCATCCATCTCGTATTGTCATAAATAACATGTAATTCATTCGTCTCGTATTGTCATGTTATTTTTTTATGTATTGTGACTCAGATGACAATAGAATCAACTAACTCACTTTGCGTATTATTTCGGATTATAACCTGTCAACGCTATACATAATAATAACATTGAACATTATCTATATCTTTCACTAAAATGAACGTTAACGCTATTGGATGTTTGGAAGATACTGGAATTAATGCTATTGGATGTTAGAAGAAAAAGAACGAGACAGATATATCTAATATCCAAACCATTGGAAACATAGCCAAATATTGATGAAAACCCACCCGAATTTAAGATGACAAAATTTTCGAGATTATAAGAACCTTATGAACAAGAAGATATTTTGATCGCATCAAATTGATGACAAATTTATATTCCAGTATCGGATTATAGCTGAGAGTTCATAGTGGTATACATCGAAAGTGTATGTTTCAAATTTGAATAAAATTCAAATATTTTTCAATAACATGCTGTTATATGGTGAGTTATTGTGCATTGAAAATTTTGTAAATGAGGTCAATGTCAGTTTAGGTGTATTTATAAATGGTAGCGCCTGACGAGAACTTTTGCGTTTTTCCAGGTTTTTTTCATGTACTCGGTGTCCAGACGCTACCGCGTCTCTTGATCTGAGGCAGGCCGTATTGAGATGGCAAATCACCATGAGTTTCCAAGATTCATATATGTATACATGAAATCGAGAATATCATATTATTATTATGATCATTATATTGTTATTATTATTATTATCCTCATATTGATATCTGAATGGTATCATTTTTCTGAGATCTCAGAAAAAAATCCTCTTAAAGAGTTCGTTTGGATAACATTCTGGCAATCTCCTGTTTTCCTCAGAAATCGACGCATCTGATAACATTCTGATATCTTTATGTTAACCTTCTGAAAGGTTTATCTGACCTCTTACACATATTCAGGAGATCTTCAAGAGCTCTGGATGATAACATATTGTTCACTGGGTTCAATACCCTCAATGAATTGACGAGAAACCAATATATCTGACATTCACGGGAAACTCAATGTTTGCGATTTGTGATCTTGAATAATATTTTGTGCACATACGATTTCGCAATGGACTTTTGAGAAACTATTCCTGATGTTCAAATCAAGATACTTCCGATGAGAAAACTCCACTTAGATTGTTTCCGCCGAAGAAGTGTTATTTTTTGGACTACGTAGTGCTGCATGAAGTTTTTGCTCTTTCTATTAGGATCTCACACGGAGAGAACCAAACATCAGTGAATATTTCTCCGACCCAATTGATTCGTGTTATGGAAAAAGAGAAAAACAATCATATTAGGTTAGTAAGAAAATCTTGTAACACTTTTTTTTCAATTAATCTATTTTTTCTAATAACAAAGTTCGAGAACATTCGAGCAGAAATGGAATAAAGTGTCCTTCGAGCAATCGCTTATTACGAATTTTTACAAAGGCATTCTGCAAGAGCTGCAGCCGCTAGTATTTGCAGCGCGTTCAAGTCAGACGTTGTCCATCATCCAACTGTATCTCATTGGTACAGTAGACTCTCGATTCAAGCACCATCCGTGTCCTTATTCTACTTGGGACGCAATCTCATGTGAGAAAAAGACAAAGATGGTGCTTAAATCGAGAGTCTACTGTATCAACGTTTCCGTTAAGGCGATCCATCTTTTGAAGACATACCCAGATCCGGCAGGAAATCAGCTGTTAAGAATGAAAAGCTGCGTGCACTTTTAAAGGCAAGGTCTAACACGTCGTCACGAAAATTAGCCGACAAATTCGGTTGTAGCCACCCCACGATTCTCCAACATTCACAAGATATGGGATATAGAAAAGTTGTGTCGTCTTGGAAACCACACGATCACAGCGAATCAAACAAAGTCTCACGGGTGTCTATATGTCTTCCACTCCTGTATCGTCCGAACAGGAAGGATTTTCTTCGAGAAATCGTCACTGGAGATGAAAGTTGAGCGCTCTATGTTACCACACACGCAAACGACAGTGGCTACCGAGAAGAGAGAAACCAGAGCCAATCCCTAAACTGCCTCGCGGAGTACAGAGAGTATTACTCTGTTGTTGGTAGGACTCTGAGGGCTTGCTTCATTACGAATTGATACCAGCTTAAACTAGGATATCGGCGGAGACTTATACTAGACAACTGCAAAAATTGGCTGAAATTGTCAAACTAAAAAGGCGTAGACGTATCCAAGTTCGACTTCTCCATGAAAACGCTCGACCCCACGTAACTAAGATGACACAAGACTGTATTTTGCAGCTGGGTTGGGAAGTTTTACCACATCCACCGTATTCACCAGACTTGGCTTCTACTGACTACCACCTTCTCCGGCCATTGAAAAATTATTTACAGGATGAGGGATTTGATGATCACGCCGATCTCGAAAATGCGCTGAACGACTTTTTTAACTCACGACCAAAACAATTTTGGACAGAGGGCGTGCAAAGTTTACCAGAGAGTTGGGCACGAGTTGTTGATGCAGAGGGAGCGTACATCACTTAATAATATTATATTATGAAAATAATGAAAACTTTTTTTAAATTTTTTTCGTGTGTTGCAAGACTTTCTTGCCAACCTAATAACACTACTGTTTAATGCTCAGACATGAATCAGTCATATCTCCACAGTATTGTGTGTTGTGAAGACACAAATGATTTTTGTCTACGCGGTAACCAGTGGTGTTAAAGTTCTTTTGTTTTCATAACCCTGGTTGGTCGTGTCTGATCAAATACTCTCTAATGTTTCGTTTTCTTTGTGCACTGTTCTCTAATATTTGAGAATTTGAGTTTTCCATTTGAACCTATTCCTTATTCCTCCGTTGAATTTCAGTTGCCTAAGGGGAATGAAAATTCTTGTGAAAAAGAATAAAGATACTCCTCTGATAGGAATGAAAACTCAAAAATATTGGTTTCGAATCAAACCACGCTATAGAATGAAATCTCCCCAAGAATTACGAAAGCAATAGGATGGAAGAGAATAGGTAACGTTTCAGGAGACAGCATCCTGTAATTATTTCGTTCCTCATCTCTCAATCTGCGCATTATGAAATTATATAAATTAGTTGATTTCAATCCATGAGAAAGGAGGAAATTCTGCTTTCACATCTGTTAATTATGAACTTTATTGTAGTTTGTGACCATGAATCTAAAAATATTCTGAATGACGTATAAGGCATCGCTTTTGAACAAGAGAATTTGTTCACAAATGAGAGGCATTTTATGATTCACAAGGTTTTCACAAGCACTAAGTAAAAGTAACACAATCAAAAATCAAAGATAATATGGGATTAAGGTGTCTATTGTTCATAACTTCCATATATTGCTAAATGAACACTGAAGATGTATATCTCAATTGATTGAATTGCGTAATCCTATAAATAAATAATTAATGGTCCAATGACCTGCTGATGATTTCGCAATGCCGATGAAGAGACGTAATTGGTCTTTTGAAACGCCTACGTTCGTGTTTGCTGAGAAGCAATAAAACTTGAATAATAATTCATTGACCTCAATGGAGTGATAGATAAGTACTGAAGCCAATCACCGCTAATATTTCATTGTTCATAATCATGATTGTATGATATTATGTATCCTTATAATCTATATGTGAGATGTTAATATCATTTGATGAGTTCAATGAAAAAAGGTGATAGGCGCTCGAAAATGGGGAAAAGTACTCTTCACACCGTGACTTCACACACCAAAATTAAAAATTGGAATTTCAAAAGTTCGAAAACCCTGGGCCATAGGTCTTCAAACATCAGTCCAAGCCTGTTACTACAACTTTTTTTTATGATTAATAGTTTTTGAATTGGAAAATAAAAACAAAACTTCTTTTCAAATTATCCAAAAATCAATAATTTCCAACATGAAACTTGCTCCAACTTATCTATTTCCAACTTATTGAGGTACGAGGGTGGATTGATAAGTTTCCGGCCTGACCAAGAGATGGCGCCACTAGGCCTACCTTGAGGTGGCGTTCTATAGTACCATCCTTAGATAGCTTGTAGCTATAGTTTCAGTCCGATCGCCATGTTAGTTTAGTTTTGAGAGCACGCTGACCAAGACGCCTCTGTGTTTTCCGTAAAAATGGGAAAGCTGGAAAATCGTGCTGTCATCAAATACTTTCATTTGAAGGGGTTAACGCCGAAGGAAATTAAAGAAGAGATGGACTCAACACTAGAGACATCCTCCCCATCATATTCAACCGTTAAGCAGTGGGTTTCCGAGTTTAAAAAGGGTCGTGTGAGCACCTCTGATGAGCCTCGCTCAGGACGCCCCATTGAGGTCACAACTCCAGATATGATCGAAAAAATCCATCAAATAGTGCTGAAAGATCGCAGATTAAAAGTTCGTGAGATAGCTGAGACCTGTAAGATGTCATATGAACGTGTACAAAATATTTTGCACCAACATTTGTATATGGAAAAGCTCTGTGCAAGATGGGTGCCGCGTTTGCTAACAGTCGACCAAAAATTGATTCGAAAGAACATTTCTACCACCAATTTGGCGTTGTATAAGCGTAATCCAAGCGAATTTTTGCGTCGATTCGTAACCGTTGACGAAACTTGGGTCCACCACTACACTCCTGAAACCAAAGAACAGTCTAAACAGTGGATTGGACCAGGGGAACCAACTCCAAAGAAGGCAAAAACAATTTTTTCGGCGAACAAGGTTATGGCTACTGTTTTTTGGGATGCAAGAGGTATTATATACATTGATTACCTTGAAAAGGGTAAAACTATCACTGGTCAATACTACGCAGACTTATTGCAACGTTTGAGCCACGAAGTGAAAATTAAACGACCTCATCTGGCGAAGAAAAAAATCTTGTTTCATCACGATAATGCACCAGCGCACACGTTGATCGTTGCGATGGCTAAAATCAACGATCTGAAGTTTGAATTAATGCCGCACCCTCCCTACTCTCCAGACCTAGCCCCGAGTGACTATTATCTGTTTCCTAACCTCAAAAAATGGCTTGGCGGTAAGAGATTTGCGGACAATGAAGGAGTAATCGAAGCTGTCAATGGGTATTTTGAGGAGCTTGACGAATCAGTCTATAGAGATGGCATTACTAGACTAGAACACCGCTATGAGAAATGTATCAGCCTTGGAGGAGATTATGTTGAGAAATAAAAAAAAAAAAATTCTTAAAAACGTTGTTTTTCTTGGTCAGGCCGGAAACTTATCAATCCACCCTCGTAAATCTTCTCAATTCCTGTTCATAAGATTTGTCCGAACACGATAATACCGAAAAAAGTTGGTAAAAGTTAATCATCAATGGATAAATTTTCAATCTAAACTGATAACCATATTTTTGACGCTTCCTACTGAGAAAGTGATTGGGAACCATGAGCTACAAGAAACTTCCAACCAAGATTTTCGACAAAGTTGATCACTAGTCTATTGACCAACTTTTGGACAATTTTAGATCGATTGGACTGTTCGTAAAATATATAAAAATTTGTTTATCAGCGCGCGACGTGAATCTGATTGTTTCGCGTCGTTCATCGAATGAATATCAGCGTCCACAGGTAAGATTGTGTTTGCTCAATTTTGCAACATAGGCTTTGAATCAAAGTATTGGAATATCGAAGTACTTTTGCAAAATGCATGAATGATTCTTCATTACAAACATTTGAGTGGTTCAAAACGTCTTTCCAAAAAACAGCAGACGTTCAACGGATATACGGAATAGAAACGTTCGTATCATCCCATAGAGCGATTCAATTCATTCTCACCAAAAGCTTCATTTTTCCTCAAATTTTCTGGAGGAAAAATGAAGCGTTCAGGTCAGAATGTTCATGTTATGTGTGGTTTATTAGAATGTTTGAATGCTCAATATACTCAGTACGTTCACATTAGATTCGAAATGTCCGATATTCATTTAATCCACTGTCGATTAACGTACGTTCGTACACGGGAAAAAAGGTATTATACGAATTAACAATATCGGCTTATAAACTTCTGAATAAATTTTCTGATTCCTCTGACTAAAAGAAGAATAAAAACTCGCCATATAGATTTGATAGATCTGTATAGTTACGGGAATAATCGGTGTTTAGTGAAGATTGTTTTGTCACGGATAACTTCGAAGAAAGTGAATTTCACAAGAACTGTAGTTCTAAATTCAATAGTATTTCTCACTACTCAACTCTTGCACATTGAATACATGTTCAGTGTGAGTTTCACTTGAACATCACATTATTTCAAATAGTGTAGTTGGTGATATATTTATATTTTGTATTGTAGTAGAGAAGACTTCATGCTTATGTATACACTACCCATCGTTTGATTCATATTCACGAATCGAAATATGAAATCAAACCTCGTGTTCGGCCTTCGCCGTGCTGACAGCAGAAATTTCCGAATTGTATTGGAGTTGAATATAGATTTCGGATTTGAACATAAAGTGAAATGAGATGTACGTGGATATCGATGAATACCGTAGCGACTTAACTTGAAATCGATCAGTCTGGTCTGATATGAAGAATTGAATGAGAGATAGATGGGAGAGGAGCGGACTGTATTCGAGAAGGAGAAACTCTCCTCTCGCTCTTGGTCTTGAAATTAAGAGAATGGAGATAAATTTAACAATATAATTAACAGAATGAAACTACAAAAACATTACATAGTGTAGGGACGAATCCCACGAAAGAAAAGATTTAGAGAGTTCGTTTTATAACATACGACCTGGCCAGGTTTTACACTAGAGCGAAGACGTCGACGAAGACGAAGACAAAGGCGATGTCCTGGTCCGGGCGGTGTCGATGGAGTCCAGATCGATCGAGTGAATGTAGCGTATTAGGCGGTGATTAGCTCGTTCCAGCACGATCAAAACCACACGGAATGCGTATTCCTTGATGGAATAGTGAGGCGAACCAGTGTTACCGAAACGTTATCGGAGAAGCACGGAAAGTTCATGTACTTGGATGACCACGAGAATTTCGAGTCAAACGAACGTGGTTACGAGGTGACGGACAAGTGCGCACTGAGTTATGTAAGTGGGGATCAGTAGTCAAGTGGACTTGTAGTACGAAATTCCCACCTATGACTTGAGTGAGTGAGAAGGGTTGCCGGATTTTAGGCACGACGAAACACCTCGCGTAATATAACCGAAAATGACAGTTGAAAACAGTCACGCGGTTAATCACATTCGATCTTTGTTCGATCAAAAGATATTTTTTGAATTGATTATATATCATCCCAATGAATAAAATGATTCTTGAACGCATAGAGTCTTTCAGAAAGTAAAAAATCATTTCATCCATCAAAGTTGAATTCCATTGACCTAGGATATATATTTTATAGATACCATTAGATGAAACATTTTTTAGTCCCAATGACGGTTTTACAATACAATATATAGGATGACAAAAAGCGATTTGAATTGTCCAAAAACTCTATTCTGCTAACATTTTAGTGATTCATTTTGTGGTTCCGAAAGAATCCAATGGGATCTATTTTTTGAAACTTTCGCCATCTGCGTGCTCCTTAGGGAAGTTTTTCTCGTCCTCGCAAAATTTCCTTGTTCTTTTCCCTATTTTTTTCTCAAAAGATGAAAAAACAATAAGCAAAGTTTGCAAGTTTGTAGAAATGAACAGGGAAAACTTCTATGCGAGTGAGTCAATAGATTTAAATAAATTATATGAATTTTAAAGTAGTAATATTACCTATATAAGATGTATAAGAAATATGAAAACCAAAATATTTAAAATCATTCAATTATGAAAAAAGCAAAAAATTCCAGTATTAGAAGCGATACACCGTTTAATAAAACCATGTGAAAATATTGGTTATGGGAATAAGTTTCCGCCCTTTTTTAAGCAAAGTTGATTTTTATTCAAACAATGGATTATTACATAATGTTATTCAAAGTATGCACCATTGGAAGCGACCACTTTTTCCCAACCTTTCAGGCAGCATACGGATTCCTCGGAGAGAAAAAGCAGGTTCTTTTTACTCGATCCATTCATTGAGCCATTTTTCGACACTTTCGTAAGAAGTAAACCGCTCTCCAGTAAGGGCTAATTGCATAGATCTAAATAGATGATAATCCGAAAGCGCAATGTCTGGGGAATACGGTGAGTGTGGCAAGATTTCCCGATTCACTCCTTTCAAATATTCTTTAACAAGTTGAGCAACATGTGGCCTAGCATCATCATGCAGCAAGATAAGTTTATCATGTCTACCGTCCCATTCCGGTCGTTTTTCTTTTAGAGCTCGATTCAAACGTATTAGCTGTAGTCTGTAACGATCGCCAGTGATTTTTTCCGACGGTTTAAGAAGTTCATAATAAATGACACCTTTCTGATCACACCAGATGCACAACATAATCTCTGAAGCGTCGATATTTATTTCTGGCGTCGATGGACCTGGTACACCTGGCAGCCCCCAACTTTTTCGACGCTTAGGATTATTGTAATAGATCCATTTTTAATCGCCGGTGACAATACGATGCAGAAAACTCTTTTTTTTCTGCCGATCAAGAACCTTCTCGCACGCTACCAAACGCTCTCGATATCTCTCTCCTTTAGTTCATGCGGCACCCGATTACCTGCTTTTTGGACCATTCCCATCTTATGCAAGCGTTTACCGACGGTTGACCTGTCAACACTGAACTCTTCAGACAACTCATCCAGGGTTCGACATGCATCTTCATTCAATAACTGTTCCAGTTCTACATCTTCGAATTTTTTCGGTGCCCCTCCGCGTTCTTTATTACTCACGTCAAAATCGCCACTTTGGAATCGTCGAAACCACTCTTTACAAGTTGTATTAGATGGAGCGTGATAACCGTAGATATTGCACAGTACACGATACGTTTCAGCGGCACTTTTCTTCGAAATAAAATAATGAAGCATAACTTCCTGCAAATACTATTTTGTCGGGACAAACGTTGTCATTTTTCACACCAGATAAAAAATTATGTTTACGCTTGTAACAAATGTCAACTACCGCAATTGACACCCTACATATACGCTCCAAAATCATATAAATACGGAAAGGAATGATATACTTAATGATAAAAAAATCACAAACCTTGATTTTCCTTCCCATGTACAGTTGTCAATAATCGCTGTGTTATTGTGGATTGCTAATTATTTTCTGTGTTAGAACAATTACCTAATAACGGTGGTCTATTAGTATCCAATTTTGGAGTGACTGTCAATTCGTCAAGTTTGTTTCCTGAAATTCCAATTCAAATCAAATTAAATGACAAACACAATACATTTGAAAAATTGGATTTCGTTAACCCCATAGTGACGACGATACTCATGAGTATCCCGGATAGCATCGGGAGGTTTTCTGAACGTTCATGAAACGTACTTGCTCTCACAGAAAACGTCCAAATAAAATCCCAAGACGTTCTAAAAACGTCGCATGTACGTCCGAGGGACATACAAATGTTCTGTGATGTTCAATTTATGTCCACCATGCGACGTTCTGGGGACGTGTTCAATGAAGATGTCAATGACGTTCTGCGATACTACGCGTATGTTTGTATGAGTTAGTTTTCATGAAAGTACGTTTGGGAAACGTAACGAGAACGTCCCGTGGTAAATGAAAAAGACGTACTAGGAACGTATTCAGGTGCATCAAAAATGAACGTTCTCTGAACGTATTTACGCTGGTTTAAAAAAACCATTGATTCTCGCCAAATCTCACTGAATTACAGTTGAACTTGGACAATGTTCTGGCCGAATCTCATCCAGCAAATGTCAATGAGATTTGGTCAGAAAGAACAGTCGATTCTCGCCAAATCTCACTGAATCTGGCCAAATCTCATTGATTCTCGGACAATGTTCTGGCCAAATCTCATTTAATTTCATTTGTCAGAAGTGATGGATTCTTTTAACCAGGGTAAACCTACTCCACGGAGACGAAGCGCGCAAAACTAAGGTTATGTTTCTAAAACGTTCACAGGACATTCAATGCTGCCTGGGCACTGATGAAACGATAATTCTTCCCATTCAACATTTTTTTTCTCACAATATGCGCACGTAGTAACCATTTTCCAACAATTAACTGATATTTATCTGGGACTTATTATAAGTTTTTAGCACAATTAAATGCATAGTTCGTTTTAAAATTCAGGAAGAAACAAAATACATTTGGAAAATCAGGTTTCGTTAACCTTATAAATATGATAATACTTACTAATGAAACGATAATTCTTTGCATTTGATGCTTTTTCTTTTTAAATATGCACTTGTATTAATCATTTTTCAAACATTAATTAATATGTATGTATATTTATTTATTTCCGGCGCCTGCTTACAATGCTTGCAGGCGCCTCCATATACACTCTTCACATATCTTCTTAAATTTACCTTAGCCTACCACTTAACCTATCTCTCACTTATTTCTACTAAACATTAATCAATATTTATCTGAAATTTATTGCATGTTTGTAATCATTTTTGACATCACATTTTCACTATGTTCACAAGTTGAGAACCCTTTTATATTGAAAGGCGAACAACTCCGGCGCAAGCGTATTAACGTCGGGAGTAGTTTCTTCCCTGGCGTATGAGGCGCTGAATGATACTTTAATTGGAGACAAATATGGGGGCTCTATAGCCTATCCAGTTAGTATATGGATCAGTGTTTGAAACTACGATTTTCCATTCGAAAAAACATGTACCTGCGTCGAGAAATCGATCGAATGTAATATTTTCTGCTTACGCTGATGTTCAGTCGATCAACGACGTGAAATCATGAAAAATTCACATTGCGCACCCATGAACAGATTACCGTATTCCAGGAACTAATGATTCAATCAATCTCAAATTGTTCAAAAACCTTAGCAGAAATTGAAGGGTCGAATCGAATAACCAGCTGTACGCGTTATCTTTCGTCTAGTACACTTCAAAGCAGGCAGGCGCCGCTGATGTCGGAGAATTTTTGTGATAAAATAAAATGAGAAATTCGCGATACTAGAAAAACTTCCAACGGGAAAGTTGTTGCAAATATATTGAACAACACTTTGACAAATCTTGAGACAATTCCGTACTGTAGGTTAGAAATTATCACCGATTTAATGGAAAAAGACCATATGCATCCATTAAATCGATTCGTTTTTTATTGAATCTGTGATAATTTTGAACCTTCAGAACGGATTCATGCCTAATGAACAGTAATTATTCAAAGTGATTAGTTTCGTGCACACGTCATTTATATTTATAAATATGAATTGATATGGAATCAAAATGTGTGATTAAATTCATACAAGTTTACAGTTGAACGGTTGAAGAGTTGGTTCATGAGTTGAGAAATCCCAAGTTCGATTTCAAGTGATGTATTTTTCTTCTTTTTCCTTCAAGATCATAATGAAGTCAGTCACCGACTCATGATAGATTCATCATGGGAGTTATATTCATATTGCACGTTGGTTGCTAGTGTTTCACTAACGTTGATATAAGCGTTATCATTTTAGTATTTTGTCGAAGTTGGTTGCCAATGTTGGATGTTGACAACGAACGTTGCTCCAACGTTGAATGTTTGCAAAATTTCTCATTGGGTTATTATCAGGATTCGTACACGGGAGAAAAATCGTGGGTTTTTTACATGAAGGGTTCTGAGCGAATAACCCATGGCAAAGACTAAGCGTTTATAGCACGGAGTTCATGCTTCAAACGCAAGTTGCCGTGGAAAAAACGCATGGAGCTTTGGCGTTTAGGGCATGAACTTGGTGCTATTAACGCTTGGTTGTTGCCATGGGTTATTCGCACAGAACCCTTCATGTAGAAAACCCACGATTTTTCTTTCCGTGTAGATGTTGAATGCACGGCAGGAATGATCTGTGCTCACGTAGCTTAAAAGATTGAGGGTATTGAAGTAGAATCAAGTTTTCCTATTCTCCTAATCAATATTATATCGATGGAATAGACCCATTTGTCATTCTTCCTTCTTTTAGAACAAAAATAGGTACATTGGAACACGTAAATTAGCTAAATGGATTATATCTTCATTCCAGAACAAATTATAACGGTTCATGATGATTTCTCAACCTCTTTCTCCGATCTGGAATTAGTTGACGTAATGGATTGGACTGATCACCCTTGTCGGAGAAAATGCATGGACAACGCTGCACCTATGAAATGTCATTACACATTCAAATTAGAAGGGTATGAAACGATGAGCAAAGCGTGTTATAATTGTCCGTTCAACACGACAGACTGTTTTCGACCTCATTGTATACCTGCCGATGGAATCAAGCGGCCCATAATAGTCGTGAACCGACAGATGCCTGGCCCATCGATTGAGGTAACGATCAAATCACTCTTTTCTGGTAATACTTTTCCTATTTTGTACACTGATAACAATGATGTTCAATATACACTTGCTATTGGTAATCCTATTCTATCAAAATTTTGAGATACGAGAAAAACAAAGTTGATAATTTATATCTTGAATTACTGTATTTGCACGAAATAAAATTGAGGAGGCGAATAAAGTTTTCCTGTTAAAAATCATTTACAGACATTAGTTGAGAGGAGAAATGATTCTCAACAAGCATGGGAATCGATGATTTCATAATATTCGAGAATCGCTGAATGCGAGGGGTTCTGGTTCTTCGGAATCGCAAAATTCTTCTATTCTTTTCATTTAGCTCAACTCTCACAAATCGGTGATGCATTAACCCTTTCCGACACTTGGTCCATACATGGGACGATGTTTTTTAATGCGTTTGTAACTGTATAATATAAATTAACCCTTTGCGGCATGGTGGCTATTACAATAGCCACCTCAATGTGTTTTAAGTTTACAGTTAACCAGAGACAATATAACGCTTTTTCCCCCAGTTTTTTTTTTCAATTTGATTTAGATAAGGACTTAGGAAGTATTCGGCATCACGTATACATTGTCAATCGTTTTACAAATTGTGATTTGAATGGATAAACAATGAAAAAAAGCCGTATTCATTGAATAACACAGGCACACAAAAAAAATTGTCATGAACCAAAGGGTAGACCCCTCTATCCCTACGTTTTTGAGGTCGCTGGAACCGAATATGACCATGAAAAATTTTTTCAATCGCCCGTTTGCCCTCACCAACCCCCTGATGGGGGTTGGATTTGAAACATTCGGAAAAATTCAAATGTATGTGGATTTCTATGTTTTTTAGGATGCTCAAACCGGAAATGATGACAAATAAGAAATTCCACTCTTCTCTTGCCCGCTAGCACCCTGCCACCACCCCCTGAGGGGGGTTGAATTTTAAACTCTCGTAAGAAATTCAAATCCATGTAGATTTTTATGTTTTTTGGGATGCTGAAACCAAAAATCATAAGAAAAAATGAATTCCATCCTCTCTCACCAGCTAGCACCCTCCTACCGCCTCCTGATGGGGGTTGAATTTCAAATTTTCATAAAAAATGCGAATGTATGTGGATTTCTATGTTTTTTGGAATGCTGAAACCTAAAATGATGAGGACAAAGAATTCCAACCTCTCTCCCACCCGCTAGCACCCTCTTACCACCGCCGGACGAGAGTTGAATTTGAAACTCACGTGAAAAATTCAAATCTATGTGTATTTCCATGTTTTTTGGGACACTTAAATCAAAAATGATAACAAATAACAAATTAAACTCCTCTGTTACCCGCTGGTACCCCCTTACTACCCCCTTGAAGAGGGTTGGATTTGAAATTTTCTCACAAAATTGAGATGTATGTGTATTTCTATGTTCTTTGACATGCTGAGACCATGAACGACTGCAATCAACAATATCCACTGACTCGATTACCTCCTCACACTCCTGTACAATCATTCGAAAGAATCTAGTAGAATCCAGATGAAAGTCAGTTCTCAGCGAATTACGCTAACGATTCAGGATAAAACAGAAGAACCAAAGCTTTCATGGGCTCAATACTCAAAATTCCGGCGATCCAAAGTCAATCACTTGTTGATTCAACAGGTTAAACAGTATCCTATGTTGTAAACGTCAATACTCCATGAAATAGAAATATCAGATGCATTCATGATTTGGTTCTACTCTCAGCGGGTAACAAAGTGGGGAAATTTGTTATTTGTTATCATTTCTTATTCAAACGTCCCAGAAAACATGGAAATACATATACATTCAAATTTTTTACGTGAGTTTCAAATTCAGCCCCCATCAGGGGGTGGTGGGAGGGAGCTAGCGGGCAAGAGAGGGGTTGGATTTCTATTTTGTTATCATTTTCGGTTTAAGCATCCCAAAAAACATAGAAATCCACATACATTGGAATTTTTTAGGAAAGTTTGAAATTCAACCCCGATCAGGGGGTGGTAGGAGGGTGCTAGCGGGTAAGAGAGGGGTTGAAATTCTTTTTCCTCATCATTTTTGGGTTCAGCATCCCAAAAACATAGAAATCCACATACATTTGAATTTTTTATGAAAATTTCAAATTCAACCCCTATCAGGGGGTGGTAGGAGGGTGCTAGCTGGTGGGAGAGGGATTGGAATTCTCTTCCCCTATCATTTTTGGTTTCAGCGTCCCAAAAAACATAGAAATACACGTACATTTGAATTTTTCCGAATTTTTCAAATTCAACCCCCATCAAGGGGTTGGTGAGGGCAAACGGGCGATTGAAAACATTTTTAGAACTCTTGTGTCATCTGGGACGTGAATTACTCACGCAAAAATAATAATATGTACAGATTTCATAATCCATACAAATATTCCAAAATATTATTATTTTTGTGCAAAATTGATTTTCTACGCATGATAGACTCAGGGTTTTCATTGCTACTTCGCAACTAGTTTTTTGTATCTATAATCGGAATATCAATTATTGTAGGACATATTAGTATCGACTGAGATATGTCTATTGTTATTTAATATTGAGTGAAGACAACTTATCCGTGTTGAAGATCGCGTTTGTGTGGCAGGCTAACCGGATTGTGAAAAACTGTCTCCCGCAAATTTTTGTGTGAAAAGGCATTCTTCTCCATCAGTCGTGGAAACGACTAAAGTTCATACATCACTTATATTTGGCGCACAAGACATATCACTTCATATAACTTCGAAATGTGGATGAAATAACTGATATTCCCAGTGATGCTGAATCTATCGATGGGTTGTGTGATGGTAATGATATTGAGAATGATTATACTGAATGTGATGGCGAAAGAAATCTTTCTGAAGATTATCCTGACTCAGAAAGTTTTGATGATGATAACATAGAATTCAATGATAATGATTTTATGTGGGCGGAAAAAAGAGAAACCTAAGATGATTCCCCATATACTGAAACTTTCGGTCCAAATATTACAGATGATGTTACCACACCTTTAGACATATTTTCGTGTCTGTTCCCCCACGAACTTTCAGATTTAATTGTTGAACAAACAAACCTGTGCTTGAGACAGAAAAAAACTAAAGCTGATTCAATAACCAAAGAGGAATTACTAGTGTTTTTCGCTACAAATTTAATGATGGGCGTGAAAAAATCCCCCTCTTACCGCGATTATTGGTCGACAGATCCAAAATTGAATGATCCATTTATATGCAAATTGATGACGGTTAATAGGTTTGGATTTCTTCTGAGTCATTTACACATGGCTGATAACAGTCAAGAACCGAGAAAAGGAGATGAAAATTATGATAAATTGTATAAGCTAAGACCATTCTTAGATAAATTATCCGAAACTTTCAAGAATTGTTGGAAACCCAGCCAAAACCAATCTATTGATGATTCCATGATCAAGTTCGAAGGCGGTAGCAGTTTGAAGCAGTACATGCCGAACAAGCCCATGAAACGTGGATACGAAGTTTGGACGCGCGCAGATGCATCGCGAAATGTGTGCGAGTTTCAGGTATACACAGGTAGAGCCGAAAGTGCTGAAAAGCAATTGGGTGCCCGAGTAGTGAAAGATTTGACGCGTAACTTAGTAGGAAAAAATCATCATGTATTTTTCGATAATTTTTTGACCGGTCTTGATCTTATGATAGATTTGAGGAAAGATGAAGTGTTTGCTTGTGGAACTGTTCGTTCCATCAGGAAGGGTTTACCAAAAAGCATTATTCCTGATGAAAAAATGGCGCATGGGCAGTATGAATACCGTACTTGTGGTGCTGGAATTAGCTGGGTCAAGTGGATGGATAAAAAAGCTGTTTTCTTTTTATCCAACTATCATGATCCTTGTGAGGTTACTGTGACAAATCGTACACAAAAAGATGGTTCTCTTAAACAAGTAACTTGCCCAGTTATGTGCTCTGACTATCATGAAAATATGGGATATGTTGATAGATCTGATCACCTAATATCAACTTACAAAATTGACAGGAAATCAAAAAAATGGTGGCACCGCATGTTTCGGCATTTTTTGGAGGTAGCCATTATAAATGCATTGATTATTTACAATACCAGAAATCCAACACATCCAATGGCATCAAAAAAATTCAGGTTATTTTTAGTAGATCAATTGGCAAGCCATCATTTACCTACACCTACGGGGAGAAAATGTCAGAAAACATCTCCATCAAACGTAGTCAGAAAACCTACAGTATCTATTGAGACAAGACGATCTCAATCATGTCATATGCCCGTATGTGTCAGCGTTCCAAGACGTTGTGCTTTTTGTAGTACAAAGAGTCAACCTTGCAGGACTTCATATACCTGCAGTACTTGCAATGTGCCATTGTGCATGAAACATGATGAAAATTGTTTTCGAAATTACTATACATGAACATTCTTATACATAAATTGTAGAACCATAAAATCGAGAACACAAGATTGTGAAACTTCATGCTATGAAGAAAACTGTAGAAACTGAAGAGTTGAAAATGAGAAACGATTGGAAAATTTTTGATGAAGAATTGAGAAATTTGGAATGAATAAGAGAAATATACAAATACGGAATGAAAAAAGAATACAGAATAAAAAAAATTGAAAAATACAAAATCAAAAAATTAAAAATCAAAAAATTGAAAAAAAATTAAAAAAAAAAGGAACAAAATGGAGACAATCGCCGCTACGTCCACGTTCGTGTCTCCGGAATCAACCAAACGCGGTGACTTCCATTGAAGCCTAAATCTATGAGAATTCATTGTCGAAAAATAAGGTTCTCTAAATGATTGATAAATAAATTCCTCTGCCTTAATTGTTCGATCTTCAAATGTTCACCCTTTCATTTCTTGTTCATTATTCGAATGAAAAATATTGAATTCCAGAAAAAAGGAGTTGGTCTACGGTGATTGATTCAAAAACAATGAGTTTACAAGCTTTTCGCAGAATCCCGGTTTCCCAAGTTTTCTAACGCCATCTGAATTTGCTCTTCGGATTTTGGGAATTTGAGTTTGAATTTGCGATCAACGAACCGAAAGCCCCTCCGTGCATGAAGTTCAGCATGGTTACACGATTTTCAAAATTTTCCGTCACCACCTTGAATCTGACATTTTGAATTTCGAAAATCTGCGTTCAGATTCGTAATCAGCAACCCGAAAAATCCCCGACACGTGAGTTTCAGCAAAATCCCGCAATTTTCAAAATTTTCCACCGCCATATTGAATCCGCCATTCTGGATTTTGGAAATCTGAGTTTAGATTCGTAATCAGCGATCCGGAAAATCCCCGACACGTGAATTTCAGCGGAATCCCCCAATTCTTTTAATTTTTCGCCGCCATCTTGAAACCGCCATCTTGAATTCTGCAAATCTGCGTTCAGATTCGTAATCAGCAACCCGAAAAATCCCCGACGCGTGAGTTTCAGCAAAATTCCGCAATTTTTCAAATTTTCCACCGCCATATTGAATCCGCCATTCTGAATTTTTGAAATCTGAGTCCAGATTCGTAATCAGCGACCCGAAAAATCCCCGACATGTGAGTTTCAGCGAAATCCCCTATATTTTAAAATTTTTTGCCACCATCTTGAATCCGTCATCTTGATTTTGCAAATCTGAGTCCAGATTCGTAATTAGCGACCTCAAAAACCCATATATACTAAGTTTCATGAAAAACCGTCCATCTGAAAAACGTATGCCGCAAAGGGATAATCATTGATAGTAGCTTCACTTCTGATGAGGTCCTACTGAATACATTAGCAAATGGGGAAAATTGTGCCAATTGATTTGATTCATCCCTGAAGTTCCGTAAAAGGTCTTAGAACCCATCACTACAAATATAGGTTTGTGTCAGCAAGGGTTCAAATCCGGGAAACACTAAATTTTATTTTTGTATTAATTCATCAAAAACTCGTCAGAATTCCTAATGTTGGGAACTCAAGAAAATTGCCAAAATTAGTGGGCTCACAATATTTCAAAATAAAAAATTTAGATTAGGATATTATATTTTTCTCAAATCGACAAAATATTTGGTTTACAAAAATACTAGGATTGCAAAATTCGATGTGCAGATTATCCGAAATCATTGATTCTCAAATTCAAAACTCGCACGTTTCCATAATATCATGATTTCTCAAAATGTTCACATTGAAAGACACGCACCGATCGTGAAAAAAACGAGTAACACTGAGGTGACTCGAGAGATTTGAAAAACCTATACCCATTATGGAGAATGTTTGAGAAAATCAATCCAACACAAAACAAAACTAACAAACATCGATTCAATTCAAATAACAATAACATCCATTCAACGGCAAAAAACTGAAAACGATCCACCCAATGCAAATAAACGGAGAAAACCGGCCGCGAAACAAAAAATAAAAATTCAAATGAAAAATAACTGACAAAAACCAGTCAAACGCACAGAAATACTGGAAAGAGTCAAATTGACACACAAAAACTTGAATATAACCATGAAGCACACAACCAAAAACATATGACGAAAAACTTCTCGTTCAAAGTCATAGATGACTGACAATATTATTACAACAAATAAATGAACTTATTACCACTGACATAACGGACTTATTGCTTATTCTGACTTGACAATACGGACACTGCACATTACAGTGCCTTGCTATATTATTGGGCCAAAACTGAAAAATCACTCTTCCATAATATCTTAGTCACTTATTGTAAGATCGTTGTTTATTTTTCATGGATACTTGTACTTCAATTCTCATGGTTACTGCTTGGCCGAGAAATTCTGAAGATATGATTCCTTTCGAGAACGTTCGGAGCTTTATTGAAATCTGGTCAATAAATACATTCCTACAATCGAGCAAGAGCTGATTCGAATACTGAATGACACTTATCAACCTAATTCAGAAATGAAAGAACAATTAGGAATTATATGAAGAGCATGCCTCATCTGGATGAAACTATGTTGGCTGTTGAAGGTGGCCATACAAAATACTAATTTCAATAGTTCATAATAGTAATAGTAATTTGAATACTTCACGATGATTTTAATTGTTCATGACAAGGGAAATAGTTCACTTCACTATACATTGCCATTTTTTTCAACGACTCAAGTTTCAATTAGCCTTAGTGTTGGGTGGTAACCTGGACATGAATTCTATTTTTGGATTTGTACAATCATTCAGAAGCGATTACTGTTGTAGAATTTGGAAATGTCCTTCAGAAGGAGACTCTGGACTGTTTACGGAAGAAAATTTCGAAAATACGTGACAGAAATAATTATAATGCAGATCTTGAAATTGCGGATCATTCTGAGACCGGTATCAAAGAAGTGTTTCCCACCAAGTCATTGATTTCCATATCACCGAAAATGTCAACCTCATGCATTACATGCTGAGGAGGATTCGTATGTCCATCATGAATGCACTAAGACTGACAATGAGTGGAAAAATGTTCACTTCAGAGTTTCTCAATACCAGATTGCAAAATTTTGATTACGGATCCAGCAATAATACGAATAAGCCACCTATTATGACAACAAAACGAATCGGAAAATGCACTGATTTACCTACGCGGTGTCACGGATGCGTCTTGTCAACATCACATGGATGTTTCCATGGATATCGGAATGATGTTAAAAATGATAACAGCGTTGAGATATCCAACAGGAATTTGTAATGGATATTAGATTAGGATGGTTAGCGAAAAATTCAAACGAGGATTCATCGACATACCAACGGGAATTAGCAAAATTTGGTAACGATGGGGATGATAAAGGTGATTTCGTGAGATCACCATATACCTACAAAATCTATAAGTAGTATGGTATTCATGACATATAGACAAAACTTCTGAGAAATTGAAGAGGGATGATTTTGGTCACACGAATAAATTACTGAAATAATAAGGAATATGCAACGCATGAGACTTCCTTTCATTTTGTTCTCTCTTGTATTGAGATTATATACAATGACGAAGTGAAAGGAAATCCTCTCAAACATGTTTAGGTAATTTCATGGTGTGAAATATGCGGATACAAATATCAAAGGGGAATCTATTAGGAATTTAGGGCACATGTGCATTGACATAAGTATGCACATGCCGTTTTTACGAGTTCCCTTACAAGACTCATGGAATTCAGTGAAAATGTTGAAAAACGTTTTCCACTTGAGGGGTTGAAGGTAAAATAACGTGCCTGCGATTGTCGCATACGATGATATTGGATGGAAAGGGATGCCTCAGGGGAAAACCTTTCACCTCTCCTTTCATCTAATGACATCACATACAACGAATGCTTGCGTGGCATTTCACCTCCAGATGGGGTGGAGCATTTATCTGTTGAAGGACTGGATTCATTCAATAGGAATGTCTAGAAACAAAAGATCGCACTAGCTACTTTCTGGTCTGCAAAGGTGGAATTGACCATTTGCGTTGGAAGTATGCAATGCGGTTAGGTGGAGAAGGGAGATGCTGTGGAAACGCACTCGAACTCTCCTTCCGTTTGATTATACCGCATACAAAGAACGCACGTATACATGCAATGGAGGTCTGAGGGTGCTCTTCAATGGACTGGAAATGTTGAGCGCTTCCACGGGGGATTTGAGTGTACACATATCAACCAGGGGCTACGCCCCCTGACTGCTTCGCTTCGCTCAGCAGTCCGACCCCCTTCAATATTTGCTTCGCTCATTTTAAATGGATCGTAGCCCACGTATGCTCGCTTCGCTCGCGTTCTGAACAATTCAGATATCCAGGGATATATGGGAAGACACTCATCGGTTTTTCCCTCAATTGAGAAACTTTGTAAATGTAATGTTCAGAAAGCCTTGAACTCATTGCCTACCATCATTTATACCATTCCCAAATGATTCAGAAACATGTATCTGGAGAACTGTAGAATTTCAACTGTCCTGGTAGAGATAAAGCCTGAGGGCAAGACGAAAGCCTGAGCTGAAAGTAAATTAGGCGTAACGAAGGGTTATTTCGGCATGATTTAGGAATGAATCCGGATATTCTCAGGCGTCATTTGTTTCAGTACCTACTTCCTCCACTTCTGGATTCTCACTAGTGCGCAGTTGTCAGAACGTCGACCAGCTCTTGAAGAGTCTTCGGATGCAGCAAAGCTTACACGAGAAGATGAAAATGATTATTTTCTTTCAACATTGGAGCCCAGAATTTGATTCAGCACGCTTGAATATCCCTAGAACCCGTGTTACATACAACAATGTAATTTTGTTCATTAGAGCCGGAATGGATATATTCACGTCCGCCGTCTTGGATCCGCCATCTGGACTTCGTTTTCCGACGTCAGATTCGAATTTCTCACCCTTCATAACCTCTAGGACCCATGTTCCAAATAAATCTGTCCGCAAATGCGAAGTTGACTAAATTCACGTCCGCCATCTTAGATTTGCTATCAGGAATTCGGGATTTGACCCCAGATTCGAATTCAGCACACTCGAAAACCCCTAGAACCCATGTTTCATATAAACCTGTCCACAAATGCGAAGTTGACTAAATCCACGTCCGCCATCTTGGATCCGCTATCATGGATTCGGGATTTGACCCCAGATTCGAATTTCGCACCCTCGAAAACCTTGAGAACCCATATTTCATCTAAATCTGTACGTGAATGCGAAATTGACTAGATTCACGTCCGCCGTCTTGGATCCGCCATCTGGACTTCGTTTCCCGACGTCAGATTCGAATTTCTCACCCTTCATAACCCCTAGGACCCATGTTCCAAATAAATCTGTCCGCAAATGCGAAGTTGACTAAATTTACGTCTGTCATCTAGGATCCGCTATCCCAAATTCGGGATTTGATCCCAGATTCGAATTCAGCACCCTCGAAAACCCCTAGAACCCATGTTTCATGTGAATCTGCCCACAAATGCGAAATTGACTGAATTCACTTTCGCCATATTGGATGCGCTATCTTGAATTGGGGATTTGACTCCAAATTCGAATTCAGCACCCTCGAGAACCCCTTAAACTCATGTTCTATATGAATCTGTCCACAAATGCAAAATTGACTGAACTCACGTCCGCCATCTTGGATCCGCTATCTTGAATTTGAGATTTAACCCGAGATTCGAATTCAGCCCCCTCGAAAACCCTTAAAACCCATGTTCCATATAAATCTGTCCACGAATGCAAAATCAACTAAATTCACGTCCACCATTTTGCATCCGCTACCTTGAATTCGGGGTTTGACTCCAGATTCGGATTCAGGACCCTCGACAACCCCTAAACCCATGTTCCATAAGAACCCGTCCACAAATGCCAAAACGACTGCATTCACGTCCGCCATCTTGGATCCACCATCTTGGTTTCAGGATTCGACTCCAGATTCGGATTCAGCAGCGATGGCATTATCCCCTAGAAAAATTCGTAGATTTCTCGTGATTGGTTATTTCTTTCCAAATTGGAAACATGATTGGCTGGTTGTACAAGAAATGACCAATCATCAGATGCTACGGATTTTTCTAGGGAATAATGGCATCGCTGGGATTCAGCATCCTTGAAAACCCCCAAGACTCTTGTTTCATAATAATTCATCGATCCGAGCCAAAATAACGAATATTTAAAGACTGTGGAGAAAATGACGTATATACATATATGTATACAGCGGAGAAAATTCTCTCCGAAATCACCTATCTTTCCAGGAGAAAATCAAAGAAAAATAGAAGGACTTGTCCGATTGCAATAAAAAAAACGTGGTTCAAGTTTGATCGGGCTCGGATAATAGGAAGCGGAGAAACGCGTGTTCGCAAACCACGATTTTTCGAAAAATTTCTCCTCACCCCTCCCGTTCTTCTTCAACGATTGGGTTGAAATTTATACGGAACCACTATCAACACTGCACATGACTCTGGTGAAAATTCCATCACGATCGAATAATACGAACAAAAGGTATACACGTTCGCAAATTTGTTACATACACACAGACAAATAGACAGACAAAAAGGAACCTGATTCGCTTTTTTTCTGCTCCCCCCAATTCCAATGTGCGTGAAATTGATATCATATGATTAACATCTCGTAAATCGAATATGCTCAGAGTTCCAAGACATTCGGATAATATGGACATGGGGAAGGCATGCTCAAAAAAAAAATACCGAGTCCAAAGGAAAATTTTCCACAGTTTTCAACCGATTTGGATAAAACTTATATAGGACCACTGTCGGGTCATGACTAAAACGTGGTTGAAGTTTGATCGGATTCGGATAATAGGAAGCAAAGATACACGCGTACGCAAAATGTTCATTTTTTGTCAGAGTTCTCCTCATCCACTCAATTCTTTTGAATGAATCAGGTTGAAACTTATATGGGACCATGATCGCCCTAGGCCACAACTGTGATAAAAATTTCGAAACGATCGGGTGAGCAGAACGGGAGATATGCGCGTACGAAACTTAGGGGGGGGGGCCACAGCCACACAGACAGACAGACAGACACGGTAACAAAATTGTTCCCCGAATCCTGGGGAACATTTTGGTCTAAAAGTTCTGTTTTAAAAATGGTCTCGGGGGATGGGTTTGAAGAAGGTCCTCTATAAATTCCATCCAATTTGGTCCACTCGGTCCAGAGTTATCCCTGGTACAGACTGACAGACAGGCAGACAGACAGACATACAGTCAGCCAGACATACAGACAATCCAATGGATTATCAATCAGTATTGCATGAAATGAAAAACTATTCAACTCCCAATTGGATTACTCAAATATTCTAGAAGATACGGTCAGAGCGTACGATAGCAGGTGCAATAGGCACTCCGTACTGGTACACTACGTATACCGATGAGTGCCTAATGAGTCAATCAAAACTACACATTCTGCTTCATTTCCTTGGAATTCTGATTTATGAAAGGTCAGCTCAAGCTCTTTTTCTATGGACCAGAATTCCTAGAGGATTTTTGGTATGTTTGAAGGGATACTATAAAGGGTGAAGTCCAATTCTCGGATTCCTTACCGTTCCTTGAAAATTTGCCTCTATGGGAGGACAGTGTTGCCAGATTTGTGGGAACTAAAGCCTTCCCATTGTTCATTCCATTCAACACAACTGTCAGATTGGTCGATTTTCCCAGAATGTCTCTCTAACCTGGCATGTCTATGAGACAGGAGCCTGAAGTTATACGAAATATTTGGGGTTCTCACTCCTTCCTCAATATCTTGTGATATATCTTGTTGGAGACCGCTGATAAATGAATGAGATTGGCTGAACATATTTTATCACCAAGATGTATCATTGGGATGAGGAGCTAACAGGGTATGTTGGAACCCCATACAGGTTAGTGATATTGGACCAACCTTTGTTGGATTCTACGAATATGCCGGGAATTCTCGTGCTATAGGTAATACTCTCGAATTGAAACATAAACATATTCCTTAATAACCATGTGTTCATTATAAATGAAGATAGTGTTATTACACTTGAAACTAATGATGAATATAAGAAAAGCAAATAAATGTAAAACAATGTTGAAGAAAGAAAAGTATACGCAAATCCAAAGTTAATTAATTATTCTATTGTAACCTTTGGTTTTTCTTTTTCTATTGCTACTTGTGGGCCAACATAATATATATATATATATATATATACATATACACACAATATAGAATATAGAAGTTACTTTTCCTTATCTTCCTCAGTAAACCGAGCTTCTTTACGTAAATAAGGGACTTGAAATAATTTTCTATTGATAACAAAATGAGAAGTAGATAATCTTGATTTTATAAAGTTGTAATACATTTATAGATATATGTATATATTCAAGGATAATATTTGACTACAACGTCTATTTTTCTTCTATTATTATCAATCTATCTTTTATCTAAGGATTGATCTGCTACATATCATGATCAGTGTTGCCAGTATTCCCTAGAAAAATCTTCAGCATCTGATGATTGGTTATTTCTTGTATAACCGGCCAATCATATTTCCAATTTAGAAAGAAATGACCAATGCCAAAAAATCTGAAGATTTTTCTAGGGAATACTGGCATCACTGATCATGATTCTCTTTAATTAATACTCTGGCCAGAGATTTAGAGTATACGTTCATTACTCACTCAGCGTTGCAACGCAGGTTGGGGAGAGAGGTAAGGAACACCGGTGTTTACTTGTCTTGGTCCTGTTCACTGAGTTTTTCACTCAAGAATTTGTTCTAAGACTCCACTTCTCGAGATAATCCAGCACTGTCCTCTGATTTTCCCTGGAATCTATTCACTTCTGGGATGACGTCTTGAAAAATACTTTTATTTCACAAATTATGTGAGGCAGGGCCGTCTTTCATAGTCAAGGGGCCCTAGGCCCGAAATGCTTGGGGGCCCATGTAAGGAAATCTTTTTGCTTATATATATATATATATAAATTTCTTTTCCGGAAATTTTTATTGGCTGACCTTCGCAGTACAATGACAGAACAAAGATTGAATAGTTTGTCATTCATGTTTATTGAATCGAATGTACTGGATTGTGTTGATGTTGAAGCAGTGATAACCGACTTTTCTCTTGAAAAAGTAAGAAATAAAATTATTTGTGAATAGAAAAAATTCGTATCATTTGTTACTTCTTTTATTATTTTACCTTCCAAAGAATTCCTTCTTTTGTAAAATTTAAACAAAATGGTAGTCCAAAGAGTTGGGGGCCCCTATCAGCCTGACGCCCTAGGCCCGAGCCTACCTCGCCTATGCTCAAAGACGGCACTGATGTGAGGGGTCTGCCTGATGCAGACAACTTTTGGATATTTGACGACTTTGTTGCTAATCTCGCCGCTCTTCCACGACTCCCGCCAGTATATCTCGAGCAGCGCCCCAAAACTACTGCCCATTCATTTTAGACATAGTCTCTCAATGAGGCAGGAAAGGGAAAAAGGGATCCTTCAACAAAACCATGATTAATTCGCTCATTGATCTATAGAGGGCATCACGATATTGATACAATCCTTCCGTTGTCGGTGAATAGAATATAGGGAATACCTCAAACAGATATATTTGAATTAAACTCAGGATTCTGAATAGTTGAATTTGGTAATAGTTTCCGGCTGAAGTATGTTGCTAAAATATACGCGCCTCGAACGGATCCGCGGGATTCATTCAAGGTTTCTTTGTCCAAATGATATGAATTGGTGGGGAACCCAGCTGAGCTGCTCAAGTACTTCGATCTCACAGAGGTTGCACCGAAAATCACATGCTTTCTCCCTCCCTCCCATAGCGTGATATGTAAGCGTCGTACAGTGGAAAAATAAATCCCGTGAACCTTAAAACTCGATAACATCAGATAACGATGGTATAAATTAGCTTAGCCAGAAGATGATTTACTAGAATTTTGTGTGTTGAAGAGTTGCTCGTGAGATTGATTCATTCCTGATGATTTCCCGTCATATTGAACGATATTCATTGCTGGATTTTTTCAGAACAGCCAGTCACACTTGACCTTCTATAGGACTTGAAGAATAAATATTGTGTATTAGAATTTCGGTCCCTATCATAACCCCAACCTGATCCATTCGTTGTCCTCAATTGCACGTCAGTTGGGAGTAAATAGAAAACTCTTCAGTACGACTATGTCGTTCTTACAGGTTGGTTGAAATGTTTTGAAAGCGACACCTATCAACCAGTACAGGAATCAAAATTTATACGCTATTCTTATATTTCATCCTTCATTTGAACACACACACAATTTTATTCCGATCTGTCAATTCATTCTTTGTTTACAAGCCATTCGAAGTTGACGTGTCAGTGTATTTTGTGAAAATGGAAAAATCCGAATATCGTGCGGTGATAAAATTCTTTCTTTTGGGAGGTTTATCAGCAACAGAAATTCATACTAAAATGAAGAAAGTGTTGAAGGAATCTGCTCCCCCATTTCCAACTGTACATCGATGGGTTGTAGAGTTTAAACGTGGTCGTACAAGCGTTGAAGATCAATCACGTGGTGGACGTGCAAAAAGTGCAACGAAATCAGACATCATTGAGCAAGTCTATGATATTGTTTGTAAAGATCCGAGTTTTACTGAGCATGAAATTGCTGATACCATAGGCATCTCGGATGAACGAGTACTCCATATTTTAAACGAAGAATTACATACGAAAAAGCTTTTTGGAAAGTTAGTGCCGCATTCGTTGACAACTCAACAAAAACTGAATCGAAAAAAAATTTCTCAGCGTAATTTGGAGCGTTTCAAGCAGAATAAGACCGAATTTTTGCGTCGTTTCGTAACTGTGGACGAGACTTAGATCTACCATCATGATCCTAAACTGAAACAAGAACTCTTCAGTGGACTGAAGCTAGTTGTTCAGCTCCAAAGCGGGTGAACCCATGTGAAAAAATTAGACATAGCTTGGTCAAAACTAGACATATATTGTGTATGGGAATGGGCATAGAAAACTATACATGTTTGAATGATTCATCTATTGGTCCTCTCTTCGAATAACATTAATAGTTTTTGCATGCCCATTTCCATACACAATTCATATCTAACTTAGACCTAGTTGGTCTAATTTTTTTACATGGGAAGTCAGAACGATCGGCAAGAAAGGTTTTAGCATCGGATTTTTGGGACGCAAAAGGGGTTTTGTTGATTGATTATCTCGAAAAAGGTAAAAGAATTAACTCTGAATATTATTGCAACCTTTTGGACCAGTTGGATGAAAAAATTCGTGAAAAAAGACCCGGTTTACGGAAGAAAAAAATCATTTTTCATCAAGACAATGCATGTGTTCACACAAGTGTTCTGGCGATGGCTAAACTGAACGAATTGAAGTACGAATTGCTTGAACACCCACCGTATTCACCAGATTTGGCTCCCTCCGACTATTACCTCTTCAGAAATTTGAAACAATTCCTTCGTGGAAAGCGTTTTTTGTCGAATGAAGAAGCTATTGCAGCTGTGGAACAGTATTTTGCGGAGCTTCCGGAAAATCATTACAGAGATGGTATGAAATTATTGGAGGATCGTTGGAATAAGTGTGTTGAAGTTGAGGGAGACTATATTGAATAAAAAAAATCATTTCTCACACAAGAACCTCGCTGATGTGGTTCGAATAAACATTGAGGCCAGATATTCCCCGTCGCCTCTATGTTGCTTCTCCAACGAGTCATCGTTCCTCTGCTGATATCTACCTTATCCACCGATTCTCTTCTCAACTTTTACGTGGAGGTGACGGACCCAACCGGTGGTTATCTTGTGAGGGATCACAGGAATCGTTCAGGACGGGGGTTGAAACTACTAGAAAGAAAAAAACTGACGTGGTTCATATTTGGATGGCTAGAAATTAGTTCAAGTACCTGTTTGTTAGTCGGGACACCAAATTTATTGCGATAGTAGTCCAAATTCAATTCTTGTAGCAATATTTTCGGCTATCCAATTATCAAATACATAAAGTAATTACCACAACTAATTGCTAGCTGCCGTAGCAAATTATTCATTCTCGTTCAGAGCTTATTCTTTGGTGTAACAGACGTAGTCTCGGTCAGAACCGAATAGCTCCCGGCTAGAAATTCGAGAGATTTTGGGAAGCTTTGATAGGGATCGTTCAATGATTTTGAATGGTAGCTACACGTCCATTTTCAAATTCGAAACTCTGGTCTATCCGAAAGTTTCCAACTGAGGAAATATTGGATTAAATATTTTCCCGAATCAAAACAGAATTGTGTTGCCATTAAAAAAAAGTTTCACCTTTCTAGGAAGATATCCTTCGCTGTAAAAAGGATTATCAGTTTCTGTTTTCCACAAACGCAATATTGTACTTGATGATAATGGACATTATTTTATTACCAGGAAATGACCTTAAAAATCATGTCAATCACTACCGTAAATACAAGAACACGAACACAAACGTGTTGGTTTCAAAACGAAATTCCATGAACATGAATGAAGCTAAATTTTCATAATAAGGACTATACGTTCCAAGTTGATGAATATCAATATTGGCATATTCAACATCCATTTGTATTCTCGCAGTTAGTTTTTTCATTTATCAATACTCTCCCCACATATGAGTTTACACTGGGAGAAATTCATAGTTAAATTTGATATGGAGTTATAGGAATAAAGAAACATACTGACTTCTAATGAAATTTACTATAATATAATGAAATTTACTATGGCATAACAATACGAACCTGATCAAATTTACAATGTTCTACAGTGAATTTCATCAGACGTCAGTATGTTCCCCCATTCTTATAATTCCATAGTAAATTTACTATAAATTTTTCTCAATATATTTTTTGCGAGTTATCATTGGGGAAACCCGTGGATGGAACATCTGCATTCAATATCAAGTCTTTCTAAGACAGACAGTTCAAAGCGAACATCATTTGATACAGTACAAAAACTGATGGTTGGATATTTTTTCGTTGCTCCTGTTACTTCTGCCTTATATTCACGTCTCCTACATACCCGTACAGCACAACCACCGATAGCCGGACACATCTCCGTCGCCTCTACGTCACTTCTCCGTTCCTCTCCCCGTATCCACGTCTCACTTCCATCGATTTCGCCTGTATATAGGTGCAACGTGGACATCGGCGGATGCAGGGACGTCAGTACATCCTTTTCCGAGCCCTGGTTGATCAGTGACCGGGAGGGAGGGTTGAAAATTCCAGTAATTCATATAAGAATTATGCAGGTGAAATTCATGGAAGTAAACTATTGATGTGATTTTGAACAAAGTTAACAATTTTACTCCAATCTCAATAAGGGTATAAAGATTATTCTTTGAAAAAAACAGTTTTTTTCCCAATCTCTCCTGAAAGGACGCTTATTTTATCAGGAAAGGAATATTTGATTTGTAGATTGCGAGGTATAGATACGCTGTTAGAAATTTCTGATTGAACTTCCAATTACATGTAATGGAAGCGAAAGTTATTCACGTATCTGAAAAATTTATTGAAATTTCAATTACATTTGGATGAAATTTCAGTTACGAAAATATATATTAATATTAATGTATGATATAATATAGCAAAAATTTTAAATTCAGTTGCGATGAATGAATTCTTATCTCAATCACAAAGAATTTGAAATTTCATCTACAAATGTACATGAAAAATATACTAAATTCAAAGACATTTCTTGTCTCTCGTCTTTCGTGTTGTTCGCTTCATACGAGTAAAAATGCTATCTGGTCGCGTCTAGAAAATAACCGTGAAGACGCTTGAGCGCGAAGCGTATTAATCTTACGGTTGTCACGTAGTAATCAGACTAATCTGTGTTGATTTATAATAAAGACGGAATTCATATTCATGAATCCGCGAGTTAATTCTTTCATTCGGTTCTACACGCGCTCCCCGACTTCCCCATGTATCTGAATAATTCAATAACCCGATGAGTGGTGCTTTTTTCTTACGCTACAACAAATCTGAGTGTGTGGTATATCCTGGTTTATCTTGGCTCATCCTCGGTGAATCGGATCAAACCGGACGCGGATAATAAAAGTGTGAAATTGTGACCTGGTTCGTCGTCGTCCGACATCTTGATTTTCGCAAGTGATATCCGATTCGCGACATGAACACGTGGCTCACGGCTACGATTAACCCATTGAGTCCGGGAAATGCAGGATTTCAACTGTAATTTTAGACGTTGCAAATGATGTATAAATCATTAGAAACTCATGGCAAAAATACCTCACCTACTATTCTCGAGGTTGCTCCTTCGGTTGCTGAAGTCAAAATTACCTTCAGATGGAGCTGGAATACCGATATGGCCGATTTAAAATGAAAAGTCGACAAAAAATTGGAGGATATTTGACTTTGTGATTTTATTCACGCGTTGAGAATGCACTCAAAATTATTCAAAACATCAACCAAGGGTGCACAAAATATCTCAACTTTACGATAAAATTTTTTCCCAGACTTGAAGGAGACCTCTCTCAATTTACCATATATTCACCAAAATAACTCGCAATTCTGAGAATCTAGAGAAAGGTGACAGAACATATAATTTTATTCGTTCAGTATTCTTCAAGAGAAGTACCCAGAGGTTTTTGAGGTCGCTGACTACGAATCAAACATCAGATTTTCAAAATTCAAAATGACGGATCCAAGATGACGGACGAAAAGTCAGAAAAAGCCTCGAAAATGGATGAAAATCGGTATGCTTAGGTTTTTGAGGTTCCTGATTACGGATCCATTATCAGATCTTCAAAATCCAAGATGGAGGACCTAAGATGGTGAATGGAAAGTCAAAAAAGCTTCGGAGATGGATTAAAATCGATCCACCGAGGTTATTGAAGTCGCTGATTACGAATTCAGCATTAGATTTCCAGAATTCGAGATGGCGGACGAAAATTCGAGAAAACTCTCGAAGATGGATGAAAATCGGTATACTGGGGTTTTTGAGGTCACTGACAACGAATCCAGCATCAGATGTTCAAAATTCAAGATGACGGATTCAATATGGCATACCGAAATCCATGACAGCATTCAAAATCATGCAATAATGTTTATACGTGAAGTTTCCGCGAGAGAATTGGTTGTTTCCGTCCGTCAATTATTCCATATGCACGTTTTCCAAGTCAAACTACGTAGCAAGTTCATATTCTTATATGTTCCCAAATAACTCAGTTCTTCATGCGATAAACTTCGTCTTTATTTTCTCCGATTCACTTGATGATGATGTCAAATTCAATTACCCCAATAATAACTGATATTCGCTTCTAATATTTTCATCACGTGTCACCAGTCCAATTACACTCCAGAATACTAATATTTTCTGAATCATTGAACTCGAAATTCAGACAAAATATTGTTCATTCTATACAATTATATTGATTGTTTTTCTTTGATATTCGAATATTTTTCCTCGCCTGTCGAGGGTAATTGATTTTCGGCCCGCTTTTTTTCCTTCCCGCACTTATCATCACTTGAAATATGACACCAAAACGCAGAAGAAAGTCAACAAATCGTGCAGATTATGAGGTTGACACATCGGATGATGATTATGATCAAATATTACTCCTACCAAATCCAAATGATTCTGGAGACTCAGATGAAGAATCCGATATCGATTACGATGGCAATCCCAATGAAATAGATGAAATTCTATCCGAGTGTTCATACAAAACAGTATCTAGGTCATATGATGATAACCAAACGAAGTTGGAGAAAGATCATGATTATGTCTGGGTTGATGGTGAGAAAAAGTATCACAATGAACTAATGAATGAATGTTTTCTCAGTGGAAGTCAAAAAAAGATCTATACGTGAATCTTCACATGCTCAACTATTTGAACACTTTTTTTCAATCGAAATGAAAAATTATATAGTGGAAGCCACCAAAGAGAATGGATACACTCCAAGTCTGAATGATTTGGACACTTATTTAGGAATTTTGATTTTATCAAGCTTCAATAAACGTAAATCTCAACAAGATTATTGGTCCCTTGACCCTCTTTCAAGTTGCGAAATTGTTCGATCTGCCATGTCACGTGATACTTTTCTTGAAATCAAATCGAACATCAAGTATTCAAAAACTAGCGATGAAAAAAAGATGATAAAGCTTGGCGAGTTCGGGTATCGTTGGACAAGTTCCGTAAGAATATTCAAAAATTTGGGGTTTTGAATCTGCGTTATCGGTGGACGAAATGATGGCTAAATCCTATGCCAGAACCAGCTTGAAGCAATTCATCCGCGCAAAACCGATACGATTCAGTTTGAAATTTTGGGGACTTTGTTCAGCAAACGGATATTTGTTTGATCTCGATCTGTACTGTGGAAAGGGATCACGAGTTGATAAACCAAACAAATGCGCCTTCGGTACAAAAGTGGTCATGCATCTATTGGATAAATTTCTCAAGGATACACCCTCCTCTACCATATCGGAATATCATTTGTATCATGACAATTATTTTACTAGCGTTGATCTCATGTTGCACCCGAAAAAATTGAGACTGAAATCGACAGGAACTATTCGAGACAACAGAGTATCGGCTAAAAACATAATTGATAAAAAAGCTCCCAGAGGCACATTTGTTTCAAAACATGATCAAAAGAGTGGAATCAATTATGTTAGTGTGGTGGATTCTAAGCAGGTCTCTATAGCTTCATCAGCTACAGGAGTGACTCCAATGTTACCCTCAAAACGATATAGTGCAAAAGATCATTCAAGGATATCTCTTCTATTTCCTCGCGCTTTTCATGTTTACAATCGATTCATGGGTGGAGTAGATCTTCACGACAGGCACTGCAACAACGTGCAGACATGTATACGTAGTAAAAAGTGGACTTATGTAGTTTTCACACGTTTAATTCAAGCCGCTATCACGAATGCACTTATGATTTATAATTTATCAAATCATGAATCAAAAAAGATTAGTACGGAAGATGTTGCTATGAGTGTTGCTAGACATTATTTGGATATTGGACAGAAGACGTATAATCAAAAACATAACTTTCGTCGCAAAACGAGTAAAAGAAAATGTTCCATAAAGGAATGTATTATTCGCACATACATATACTGCTGCACTTATGATTTGTATTATTGTAAGAATTGTGAAGACAGATTTCATGCGAATCTTTAAGGAAAACAGTGGAAGAATAGAAGCTCTCTATCGATAATTCAGGCTTAAAGATGAACGGAATGAGCTCGTTCAGTTATGTATGAAGTCATGAGTGAAAAAGAGGAAACATAGAAAAGATTATGAAAACATGATTGAGAAATTAGGAAAAAAAAATAAAAAAACAATCCAAAAATCCAAAAAAAAAAAAAGAAAACAGGAAGAGACTCTTGCCGTCCAGCTCCACGTGGTTTGAGTTGGGAAATGTTCATATGAAACGGCTAACGGACGGAAATAACCAATTTTCTTCCGTGAAACCCTGTATAAACCTTATTGCATGATTTTGAGTCATATCATGAATTTCGGTATGCCACATTGGATCCGCCATCTGGAATTATTGAAATCCAACTCCAAATACGTTGTCAGCGACCCCAAGAATCTCCTCGTATACACATTTTCTCGTGATTTAGAAGCATTTTATGAATTTCAGTATGCCATATTGAATCCTCCATCTTGGATTTTGGGAATCTGATGCTGGTTTCGGTGTCAGTGACGTCAAGAACCCCAGTATACCGATTTTGATCCAACTCCGAGAGTTTTCTCGAATTTTCGTCCGCCATCTCGAATTCTGGAAATCTAATGCTGAATTCGTAATCAGCGACCTCAATAACCTCGGTGGATCGATTTCAATCCGAAGCTTTTTTGACTTTCCATTCACCATCTTAGGTCCGCCATCTTGAATTTTGAAGATCTGATAATGGATCCGTAATCAGGAACCTCAAAAACCTAAGCATACCGATTTTCATCCATTTTCGAGGCTTTTTCTGACTTTTCGTCCGTCATCTTGAATCCTTCATTTTGAATTTCGAAAATCTGATGTTTGATTCGTAGTCAGCGACCTCAAAAACCTCCGGGCACTCCTCTTGAAGAATACTGAACGAATAAAATTATATGTTCTGTCAATTTTCTCCAGATTCTCAGAATTGCGAGTTATTTTGGTGAATATATGGTAAATTGAGAGAGGTCTCCTTCAAGTCTGGGAAGAAATTCAATCGTGAAGTTGAGATATTCTGGCACCCTTGGTTGATGTTTTGAATAATTTTGAGTGCATTCTCAACGCGTGAAAAAAATCACAAAGTCAAATATCCTCCAATTTTTTGTCGACTTTTTATTTTAAATCGGCCATATCGGTATTCCAGCGCCATTTGAAGGTAATTTTGACCTCAGCAACCGAAAGAGCAACCTCAAAAATAGTAGGTAAGGTATTTTTGCCATGAGTTTTTAATGATTTATATATCATTTGCAACCTCTGAAATTACAGTTGAAATCCTGCATTTCCCGGACTTAATGGGTTAAGAGCAATCCAGTGTAGTTACGCAGAAATAATTATTGCTCTGCGTCAAGTTTTCCGTTCAGAGAAAACCCGTGCGTGTGATTCAAGTGTTAGAAAATGGAATAACGAAGAAAACGAACAACAGCAGCTGTGAGAAGCCGCACAGCAGCGGCTGCAAGAGGCTGAGCAACAGGGGTTGCGAGAAGCCGAATAACGAGGACAGCCTCAAGACCATATGATACAGGATTTGATTTTCATGCAAATGGAGGCTCAACAGAGATTTGAGAATTGGCTCATGGAAGCCATAAATGCTCTAAATGACCGCGGAGCTCCAGTAAGGACGCCAAGCCAGACTCCGATTTTTCAAGCGAGTCCAAGTGCTAGTGCGCATTCGCAGTCAATTTTGACGTTTCCCGGAGTGAACGTCACGCCCCTAGCAACGCAGACTCCCGAGTTCTCGGGGAATCGAGGAGAGAACGCTGAAAAATGGACTCCGCGAGTTGAAAATGTCGCACGAGTATACCAGTCGACAGAGGTCGTCACCCTCCTAGCTGCAACGAGTAAATTGACGAAGGTGGTACGACCAACAGCCAGCAGATGTGTTAGGTTCTTGGGTAGCTCTCGAGAGGGCGCTGATTGAATATTTCGAACGCAAGATAGCGTTTACAACTCAAATGAAGGAAATAGAAGCAAGAGTCTGGTGGGAAGAACAAGAGTCTTCCGGAGACTATGCCCATGAAAAATTGGACACGATGTACTACGTCGACATCGGAGAAGGGGAACAAGTCAGCTTGTTGACCCAAGGAATCATGGTTCCGTTAATAAACACCTCAGCTCTCGCCGTGAGGGGCGAAACGAAAATCCAATATTTGGACAGGATGAAGTGGATGATCGAGTCATTTCAACAAACGACAACAACGAGATCAACAACTCACAAGCAGCAGCAGTTCCAGAAATCCACTACAACGAATCATCGGGAAGTGTCGTGCCAAAATTGTGGTCGTAAGAATCATGCGACAAGTGAATGTGCATTATCCGTAAAACGGTGTTTTCATTGCAAAGCCGAAGGGCATTTTCGAAATGCTTGCCCTAAGTTATCGACAACACAACAACAACAACAGAGTCAATCACATCAGAGTGGATCTACGGAATCTGCATCGAGAAGGACGACCCTCACACCTTCCTCATCTACAACATTGGCAACGATAGATGTCATTGCAGCTGTCGTCGACGGAGGCCGATCTCTCCAATCGTTAGTCGTAGAAGGTACACATGTAAGGTTGAATACGTTGAATAATAAACCATGTGATCTTTTCATGTTAGTCAACACAGGTCGTCCGATGAATGTCATGAAAGAGTGTGTTTTCAAGAAATATTTCGAAAAGTCAGACCAAAACCGGGTGGTCGGGGAAAAATATAGCTTCCCAAACGGAATGAATACTGACATCTTGGGTACCGTGCCTAGTGTAGTTCAATTAGAACCGTTGCCCCGCGAGAATTAGAAAATGGAATTCCATGTTATAGAAGATCATGCGTTCACAATAGATTCGCTTATGAGTAGAATATTCCCGAGAGATTCATCCCGAGGATGCACAGTACTTTTCTTCCGCCACGCTTGAGGGACAATATGAATACAAGAAACTTCCGTTTGGGTTCTGCGAAGCTCCGGCGGAGTTCCAAGAATACATATATAAGACGTTGCTGGTTACGACGTAAATAATAACCGGTCTGAATATTATCAAGAGACGCGGTGGCCTTTCGACGCCAAGGATACATGAAAAAAAACACTACATAGGAACATGTAAGTGAAAAAGCAGAAGTCGCACGCTACCGTGGATCTTTACTTCTAAACCGAGATTTAACCTCCTGAACAAATTTCCAATGCACAATAACTCATCACACATTGAATGTCATGAAAAAATAATTACACTTCTACTATATAATTCGGCTACACACTTTCGTTTAAGCACACTACAAACTATCTCAGTTCATCCGAAACCGAGATGCAAACGTGTCAAATTTTCACACGATCAAAATATCATCACAATGTGTTTTCCATCAACGATTTTTTCTATCAAGATACATTTCCACTATCTAAAGGTCTAGCCACACAAGCTATGTAAGCGTAAGAAACGTATGCGCCGAAACCGTATACGAGATATACGCAGGCTTCCGTTCCTTACATTCACGTTTACGTAGCTTGTGTATTTAGACATTTGAGGTGGGGTCCAATTTTCGCAATAGCATAGATGTATCTATCTCTTCATTTTTTCCAACATCCAATAGCGTTCATTTCAATGTAGTATGGTCCACGATGTAAGAAGAATAGGTGGGTTATCTTCCCTGTCGATGTGAGAAATTTTTGATGGAGTTTTTGTCATAGTTTCAATTTTTGCCACCAGTTGGCGAAAATATTGTTGAGGCCAGATGAATTTCGATTTTTTATGCAAATCAAGTTAGAATGAAAAATAATTTCCCTCTGTTGATGTTATATCTGATAACACGGTTGTAATTTTTTTCTTCATCACTTTGGACTAGTATTTTCAACATGCAATTTGAATTTGCCGCTTTTTTTGGCCAGAACTGCTTGAATTTCGTAGTGGCGGAATCAAGAACGATCTCAGGAAAATTTCACAACACATACAAAAGATAACTCACCTATTCTTCTCACATCGTAGTATGGTCTATACACTGTCGAAACATGAACAAATAACCTGTCAATGAGGCTGCCTGTTGACAGGTTATTATAATATTTAAAGAATAATTCAAGAATGAATGGATGAATTACAGGTTGTTACAATTTATGCAACGTTATGATAACAATAGAATACAAATAACATGAAATTAAGAGACGCGGCAGCATCTCGAGCCAAGTATATACGAAACCTTGAAAAAAAACATATAATTCGAAGAACAGAAGTCGCGCGCTATCATGTACTCATACTTCTGAACCGAGATTTGACCTCCTGAAAAAATTTTCAATGCACAATAACTCAACACATATTGAATGTGACCAAAAAATAACCCCACCTTTACTACATAATTCGACTATACACTTTCGATTGAGTATACTACGAACTTTATCAATTCATGCGATTCCGAAATATAAACGTTCTTAAATTTTCGACAAAAAAACAAAATGCCGGTGCTATACCTGCTCAAACTTGGATCTTCGATTCACGCGGGGGGATGCCCAGCCTCTTGCAGTCGACTGAAATCACCCAATCAGGATTTTTCCATTGAAATAACTTATTCCGCCTTGTGTATACCTATTCATTCCAAAAATGAGGAAAATGGAAATTTGAACACAAAAAGAAGAAAATGAAAGGTTTTTTTCCATAAAAAAATGGTTAAAAACAATATTTTCAGTTATAATTGATACAAAATTCTAGGTATATGCAAGGGCCAATACGTTGAACTATATCTGTGAGAAATTTCAAGTTGATATCTTAATTACTATTCAAGTTATATTCACCCGCGTGAATCGAAGGAGTCAAGTCTGATCAGTTGTAGCAACACCATTTTGTTTTCTTCCTCATAAAAGAATGTATGTTTATACATTTGAACAACAATGTAAATATTTTGTAACGGTGGAGATATTCATCACTACCGTTATCATAATTGATTTCATAATTGAAGTTAAATTCTTTGTGGTCATCCTGGTTGGATATTGATCGAAAGGGAGTTATTTCATTTTTTGTGTGAAGAGAATCGAAGTTTTGTTCTTTGCATTATATAATTGAAATAATCGATATTCAATACTCTGAGATTGATACGTAGATCGATAATAGGGTCCCTGATGTCAAAACCGGATAGAAAACGATAGAAAAGTTTTCTATCGTTTTGAATATGGACTTTGAATCGTAGTTGTATGAGATTTTATCCTGTATTCCTGATAGAAATTCTATGTCATCCTTTCGTGATTTTTTCATCCAAGTACTATCGTTTTTTGTCTTCAATTTTATATACGGACTCTATCAATTCCTTTCTTGATCTCCGAGATGTATGGCTATCGTTTCTTATGTAATATTTCGGATACCATTTCAATCATATCTTTTCGTGGTTTTCATCGTGATTTACTATCGCTTCGTATGTAAGATTTTGGGTAAATTTTCGGTCATATTTTTTCGTAGAATTCCCTGATGTATCGTTATCGTTTCCTATGTGAAATTTCGGATGAAATCATGGTGAATATGCAGAAGTGCGACTTCTGGGAAAACGACTAATTTAGGGGAAGGTCTCTGCGGAAATGGCTTCCATTTAGGCCCAATGAAACATTCAAATAGGGGGAGCTGAGGAAAGTTCCCAAAGAGCACCCATACAGCTCATAAACAGCCCATCGTGGGAGAATGACTAATTTAGGAGATGGTCTTCACGGAAATGGCTTTCATTTAGGCCAAATAAGGCATTCGAATAGGGGGAGCTAGAAGAAGTTATCAAACAGTGCCCACACAGCTCACAAACAGCACCTTCTGTATCACAGAACATAAAATGATGATTTTGGTGGGGTTTGGTGGGTTTCTTTCCGGAGCAGAGGGAAGTGGGGGGGGGGGGGGGATTTATCCACTCCCTGTAAACACTCAAGGTAGTGGAAGCAGAGAAAAGTGCTTCAACAATCTCAAAACAGCTCATAAAAAGCGTCTTCTGCATTACGAAGCACTGAACGATGGTATCAGCGTTTCGTAGCCATTAATTTCATCCCACCTCAACAGAAGTGGCTTTCATTCAGCGTCAATAAGACATTCAAATGGGGAAAGTTATAAGAAGTTCCCAAACAATGCCCGTAGGACTCATAAAGAGCTCCTTTTGCATCATGAAATACCGAATGATGTTTTAGGGGGGATTCGTGGGGTTTTTCCCCCGGGAAAAAGCCGGATTACGAAGCTACAGACGATAATAATGGTGGCTGTGCGGGATTCGTTCGTAGACACTACTTTTTCCCAACCTCAGGGGAGAGTGCAGGTAGTGAGTGCCACGAGGAGTATCCCAAGAACGCCCAAACAGCTCTCAAGAAGCAGCGGTGGAATGATGAAGTGGTAAGTGATGATTCTGCAGGTCAGCCATGATCCCCTCGTGGAGATGATTCCTAATGAACCCTTGTTACGTTTCGAATCCCTCACCAAACGAATTTTTCTGTTTGCCGTTCCCAAACAACACCCAAGCAGTTCACGCATCCCGGACACATACTTGAAACACGGAACAAGCCGATAAAGCGTTCCGGGAGGACGCTTGAGGCAAAAATGAGCTCATCCGGCAGGAAGCTGTTAGGTGGGTGAGGTTGGAAAGAGCAGCACACTAAAAAAAACTCGGAAACTTTGGCAAGTTGAAAATTATATCATTTCAAAATTAACGTTTCATCTGTAACATAAGTGACACAAAACTATCAAGAATGGTATCTGGCCGTCTGATTCCGTTTTGTACGGTGTGAGAAACTCAGTAATAACAAACAGCTGAGTGAAAGAATAAGAGAAGAAGTGAAAGATTAAAGAAAGTACTGTAAGAAACTGTTCGATGCAATTGAGGTTCACAGTTGAAGCTCCATTTCAAAGCATTTTGTGCAATTCTACGGACTAGATATATGAAGTAAATTTTTTGTGTTATTTCACGCATTTATTTTGCGAACTTTATAAATCAATTCGAGTTACAAAAAAACGACATGCTCGAAATTAATGTTACCATAATGTACTTTCTCATCACTCCCAGACCAGCAACATATGAACACACAGTCGTCTCAGGTTTGGATGAGAATTGATCTGCAAGCCCTTTTAGGATGGGGGTAGGGGGTGCCAGCGAGTGAGACAGGGATGAGATTCATTGTTAGTGGTCAATTGCAGCTTCCACGGCGGTGAAGAAACTTATAAACAAACGTGCATCTGAACTCCGCATAAAAGCTGAAACTTCACTCCCCGGGGAGAAGGTGAGGGGGTGGTAAGCGCGGTGGTAAGGGTGAAGGCTCAGGGTTTGAGCAATAAAGAATTATTTGTCAAATTACAAGCGCAGGGAATTCCCTCCATTACCATAAACGACATGCGACATGAGAAATATTCAATTGGTTTTTATTCTTACAAATTGACTGAATAATTCGTTCATATCTAATTATTAATAAATACATGTATAGTTCAATGAATTCATTTTCAAGTGATTTTTGACAATCAATATCTCTTATAAGTATCTATCGTGCCAATGGTTCATGATAGTCAAAGTGTAGAAAACTCACTACGCTCTCAATATATATAAGTCAATTTCTTTATCGACTCAAGCTTTGTGGATCCCCACTTCTCATCCGCAAAGAATTTATTTCAACCGAGCGACTGGTCATTCCACTTCATACAGATTGTGGATTGGAGGAATGACATCACTTCATTTCACTTGATCACCTGAAAAACCATCAGAGGTTTACAAAAGTGGTAGTGATAGTACATTCTTTCAGACAATTGGCATGATGGATACTTGACTGTGATTTGATTCCAAAAAATATTTGTACATAACTTCGTTGAATGATACATGTAGTTATAAATGGAGTGTAAGATTACTGTTAGAAAAATCATCTCTCAAATTACAAGCACAGGGAATTTCGTTCACTACCATACCTCACATGCAACAATATGAATATTCAATTGATTCTGATTCTTGCAAATGGACCTAATAATTTGTTCATATATAATTATTTATAACTACATGCATAGTTCAATGAAGTTATTTCTAAGTAATTTTTGACAATCTGTCCCTTATAAGTATCCATCGTGCCAGTAGTTCATAGTAATTCACATTACATGTGATAAGGAACCGGTATGTGAAATATCATATAAACTACGATAGCCAGTCTGTCGTTCATTCCACGTGCATCACGATTGCATAAATTTGTGATTGGCAACGAGAATGTCCATCGTAAGTTTCAAATTACTTGTGATAGAAAACAGGTATGTGAAATATCACATAAATTACGATGAACTGTCTATCGTCCATTCCACATGCATCACGATTGCATAATTTTGTGATTGGCAATGATTAAACGTCCATCATAAGTTTCACATTACTTGTGATAGAGAACAGGTATGTGAAATATCACATAAACTACGATGAACTGTCTATCGTTCATTCCGCATGCATCACGATTGCATAAATTTGTGATTGGTGATGATTAAACGTCCATCGTAAGTTCCACATTACTTGTGATAGAGAACAGGTATGTGAAATATGACATAAACTACGATAGACTTCCCATCGTTCATTCCACCTCCAACACGATTGCTTAAGTTTGTGATCGACAACGATTGAATGTCTATCGTAAGTTTTACATTACATGCCACAGAGAACGGGTTTGTCAACATCCCGTAAGATACCAATAATTTCATATCGTTAATTTCATATAAGTAATGGGTATGATCATGAAATACGATATGAAACGAAGAACTTCGTATAGTTTTCTAACGATTAAACCTAAGTATGATAGATTCGCATTAAAAACGATAGCATTCCTATCGGTCCCAAAATCAACTACGATAGACATGATGGAAAACGATACAATGTTTCGCAAAACCAATCGTTTCCTATCGTTTCCTTTTGGATTTCGTTATCAGGGGTAGACTGCGTTACCGACGCTCGTGATAGTCGTACGCTCGAGTAACGTTCATGGGTATTTGAAGGCCTAGATTTAATAACTCGCTGAGCGCTCGAAAACGTGAAAGAGTATTGTCCAAGTTATCATTCTGAGCGTGAAAAAAAGTTGGAATTTTGAAAAACAAAGAATACTGGGTGATAGGTCTTGAAAAATCAACCCAAGTCTCTACCTGTCATTTTTTCCTAGGATCGATAGTTTTGATGAAAGAAAATGAAACTGCACATTTTTTTCTACCTTAAATCATTATTTTCTAACATTGAATTCGTTCGATCTCATTCATTTTTCGGAGAATCAAAATAAAACTTACAGATTCTGATTCCTGGAATTCCAAGGAAGATGACAGTGTTTGAGAAAATTGTGAAAGTTAATAACAAATGATTGATTTTTCAATCCGAAGTGAAAATCATGTTTTCCATGCTTTGCATTGGAAAAGTGGTGGGGGAAATATGAACTACAAGAATCTTCCAGCGACAAAGTTGTTCGCTAGTGTATAGACTAACTTTGTGGGAAATTTCAACTCGATTAGGTTATTACTTTGGAAAATACAGCGATTTATTTACAAGCGCGTAACCCATATTCGTGATGATTCTCACACAGTTGCAGATTGAATATAAGAGGCTACACGAAACATTATGTCCACTCCACTTTTCACCGTAAGTTTATATTTCTTGAGTTGGAGAATCCAAATATCGAACTACTTTTGCAAAATTCATGTCCGATTCTCAGTTATAAACAATTCGATTGTTTGAAACGTGTTTATAGCCAAAAGTTCGGTATTTGAGAAGGATAATCGTTCGGGTGAAAAAAGTTCTGCATTTCTCGGGAAGAGATTATCTATCAAACTTTCTTCTCAATATTTATTTGGATCATTTATTCGAATAATCCATCAAGAATTGAGTGAGTGATTTTTCAATTTTCATTACAAAACGTGTTTCAAAGTTTGGAATTTTCATTATCTTACATAATTACATAAATTGAAGTATAACACAGATTTCCTTTACATGCAATTTCTTATTCCTGTTCAAAGAAGTTTTCTCTCGTCAAGTACTTTCACCGATTCATTTGTTGTATTTTGTTCCCCTTGAATTCTTTCTTTACAGTCTCCTCTTTTATCAACTCTCTTCTACAGGTTCCTTCTTGTTCATTTTTTCTTATTATTTTTAGCAAAGGCAGGTTTTTGGCTAAAATCAAATTCAGACCATATATACATGTTCTTCTGCGTACATGGCTTCCTTCAAAAATTCATGTTCTTCTACAATTTTTTGATGGTTTCATAATGCAATGTTTACTTTCGTCACTATTTCTGTGCTAAAAAAAACATTACAAAACTACGAGGATAAAAATCGTTTCAATTTCCCGACCCGGGTTCCCAAGTGGCTTAGGTTCACTGATAACGCTGAAGACTTCAATGTGGTGAGGGATTAGGAGAAGGCTGATCCGATTCATTCGTTTCAAAACACACATGTTCAATGTTTCGGTGCTTTGTTTATGATTCTCGAGATTCAACTGCTTAGTGACGTTATAGATGTGTTTCATTGTGCAGTTTGTTATGTACGACGTGCATCATTGGAGAAATATATCCCGTTATCGATACAATATTTAAATCTGCCGTAATATTTCATCGTTATCCATTATATTATAGTTGGTGAGAAATGTCAGGAGAAAATCATGCGCGAACTGGCAGGAAAAGGACGAGAGGTGAAAATAGTTGGAAGAATAATAAAAGAAAAGTTTTAAGGAACGAAGTATGCTATTCCTGAAAATTATTGATTCATAGTATAATGCTGTATGCATGAGCTCTGATAGAAACTAATAAGTGTCATTCTATGGATTTCAATAGTTTACTGCGGGTTTGTCGTATCGTTTTGTTACAACCACTATAGGATTTTCATTAGGTTTTGTGTGAGAGACAACATTCTAAGGATATTTATTTGTACAATCAGAGAAATGGGATAAGTACCGGTGAAAAACAGAATTTCTTTTAGAAACCCGTGTTGTGTTGTCACAGAGTCTATGAGTTTCTATTAGAACATATTGGACTTTCCAAATAGAGTAATCGATCGTTTCATGAATTTCATTCTTATTACCTGTTTGTCAAAATTTTTTATGTCTTTTATTGAATATTCAGAGAGGTAGATTTTCAAGTGTGCAAAAGGGAATTCTTGAGAGTCAGGCTATGCAAGATAACCGCGGCAAAATTGATCACCGTATTTTTTTACCCAATGATTTGAAAAACATAATCTATGAACATTGTTTATGTATTCCACATTCTGATTCACACTATGGTCGTGGAAGTCCTTCTTTGAAGTATTTTGATCATTCGGACTTGGTTATATCTACCTTATACAAATTATTCATTGAATATTATAAGAACAAAACAGGTGATCCAAGTCCTCCAATTAAAGAATGAACTTACCCGGTGTGTAAGTATGAAACCGGAATTTTTGTACAGAAAAAACACGTTTATTGTAATGATATGATACAAAGTAACTTGTTCAAAGTATTGTCCGTCGCTATCTATACATTTTTTCCATCTTTCTGGCAATTTGTGGATTCCGCGCCGAAAGAACTGTTGCTCTCTTGAGGCAAACCAGTCATCAAGCCATTTTCGGACATCTTCGTAGGAAGTAAAGCGCTGCTCAGCAAGTGCGTGTCCCATCGATGCGAACAAGGAGTGATCGGATAGGGCAAGGTCCGGTGAGTAAGGCGCGTGCTGAAGAATCTCCCAACGGAACTACTCTATCGTTTCCTGGACCTGTTTTGCTTTGTGTGTCGGTGCATTGTCATGCAGCAAAATCACCTTGTGTTGTCTTTGTTGGTATTCTGGTCGTTTTTCACGCAAAACTCGATCCAAATCGATCATTTGTTGTCTGTAGCGTTGAGTATTGACAGTTTCCCCAGGTTTCAGCAGCTCGTAGTAGATTACGTCCTTCTGATCCCACCAAACACACAGCATTGTCTTTCGTCCGTAGTGGTTTGGTCTTGCCGTCGATGTTGATGGTTCACCCGGAGTGAACCATGACTTTTTCCGCTTAGGATTCTCAAAATATATCCACTTTTCATCGTCAGTCACAATTCAATGGAGAAATGACTTTCTTTGGAACCTGGCGAGCAGCATTGATGTTTTGCGGTTTTCCTGTTGTCTTCCGTTGAGTTAATGTGGAACCCATTTCCCCACCTTTTGTATCTTTCCCATGACTTTCAACCGAAGGGAGATGACTTCTCGGGTCACCTTTAACTGATCCGCCAGTTGTTGTTGTGTTTGAGCGTCATCTTCGTCCAACAAGGCTTGCAGTCCAGCGTCTCCGGACCTTTTTGGTGGTCTTCCACGTTCTTCGTTCCTGACGTCAAAATCGCCACTTTTAAATCGTTTGAACCACTCGAAACACTGTGTTTTACCGAGAGCATGCTCACCGAACGCCTCCACAAGCATTCGATGCGATTCGGCTGCAGTTTTCTTCAGACGAAAACAGAAAAGTAGTGCTGTCCGCAAATCGTAATTTGTTGGCAAAAAAACCGACATGTTTATCTCTAATAAACTGATGCTACTGAATGAAACTCGTGTCATTGGGAGTTGAGAATCTTTGTCGGATATCAATGCAATAACAAGACACCGCTGACGTGATGTATCGGTAACTGCATCGACATCTAGCACCACCCATAGGCAAATTCCGGTTTCATACTCACACACCTGGTATTATAAATATTTCAATCATCCAGTTGATTTTACTTTCTCCACACCTCGCAGTGACGTCTGTACTTTTTGTTTCGAGCACAAAAATAGCGATACAGTTAATATTGAATTAGAAAACCATGGAAAAAGTGTAGAGGAACATAAAATTCTGAAGAAAGCTATGTTAGCTGAACCAAATGTTCTATGTCTAGAATTTGATTTCGGCCAAAACTTGCCTATGCCAAAGATTCCTGTCTCTGAACAATTATACCGTCAACTTATTTGGCTGAATATTTTTAATGTACATGTTTTTAATAATCATAAGAGAAGCTATATGTATTTTTTCAAAGAAGGGAACTTGAAATGAAGAGCAAACACTGTGTGTAATTTCCTTTGGGATACCATACAAAGAGAATTGAAGATTGATTATTAGGACAAAATGTACTTGTTTTCGGATGGATGCGGGGGGCGAAATGAAATATATTTAATATTAACTTTCTTGTTGATGTTATCGAAAAAATTACAGATTGAAATCCTTCATGTATATCCGGTTCGTGGTTATTCTTATTGCTCTTGTGATCGCAACTTTGGTTCGTATGGTCAGAAGAAGAAAAAAATGAAAACAATAGAAACGCAAGATGACTACATTCGTTTAATAGAGAGTTCACCATTCACAGTGATTAGAGAAACCGACTACATTGTGAAGAATTTTGAAAGTCTCCTTCCAAAGAAAGTGAATGTGACGAAAAAATTACAAATAAGTAAACCTGTGAAAATCATTTACTATCCAAATAATCACGTACAAATTTTCAATATTTACAATGGGGCATCGACGGAACATAAGTTAGTATCGCAGATTGAATTCGATGAATTACTCGCTACTGGATCAGCCGATAGGATTGGATTAACGAAAGAGGAAATGAACAACGTTAAAGCATTGATGCTTCACTTGAGTTCGGGAGGAAAAAAATTTTTCAATAATTTTCTCGATAAAGCTTTGATACAATGATGATGAAACCGATGAGCAAAAAATCATCTAAAATAACTCTATAATAGAGGAGACTGCGAGAACGGAATTGCAGGAAAAACAAAAAACAATAGTACATTGTGCATCAAGTGGGAAAAAGCGGAAACCCCCGACGAGTGTGGAGTTGACCGCGCGAGCGTAGCGAGCGCGGTAATCACACATGTCGGAAAATTTCGTCTCCCACGAGCTGCACATACTATTTCCTTCGAATACCGCAAAGGGAAATGCAATCCCCCCTTTTCTTCTGGAATGCAGAAAATTTCAAAATGACTCGAAGAAAACCATGTAAGAAATCATTTGGTGACGAATATTTGTTCATGCCAAGATGGAAACTTTTCGTATGGGAATATGTTTTTGAAAAAATTTGAAGAACCTTCGAAAATTTACTCAAAAACATAACACCTTGTACTCAAAGATTTTGGAAAATTCAGACAAATCTGAACGTTATTGAACATCCCATAAATGCTCCAGTGTACGTTCTGCTGGACAGGATTGGTAACGTACGTACTTATCAGACGATGAGATGCTGTAGAGATGGGGGTCCAGGGGGCGAAGCCCCCCGTCGAGGTGCCGGGGTGGAGCCCTGGCGCAGGGGGTCTCAGGGGGGCCCGCGGCCCCCTGACCATTAATAAACGAACTCAAGATGAGGAAAGAATAGTTACTACACTAGCTAAGATTAAGAATAGCTAATACACAGAGCGCAGATGCTGTTCCCTGTCAATATCGCGGAGAAAAGGGAATTTCCGGTAAGATACCATACGTTCGATAGGCCACTCATAAGAGAGCGCTGGAGTGTTTGGCTACTCCAGAAGGATTAGAAATTTCCGGGAATCGTTCTAGGATTCACAAATCCAAATCATTGGGTGAAGGTGATTTCGAGCACAAGCTATCTTACCGCAATCTACATGGGAGGGAAATGAAAATTGTCGATGACATGATTGATCAAAGAAAGAACATTTACAAACTGATGTCATTTAGATTAACTATTTGAATATTGTGTAGTTCAAAGTTTGAAAATAGAACAATAAACTTCCAGAAAACACAAAAATACTTATAATCAAGAATAAATTCTAATTTTTTCATCTTTATCAACATTGATTTTCGAAGAATACTCCAGAACGAACTTTTTAAGAATGACTATTATCATTTTTCACAATTTCAATATCGTGTAGTCGAATGGTCTAATTAACAGTTTGAAAGTGAAAGACAATCAGCCTCCAGAAGATTGAAAAATACTGATTATAGTGAGCAAATTCTCATCTCTTTCTCCCATTGATTTCTAATTTTCATTTCAGAAATATTTGTTTTCGAAAACTTCGATTTCCAGCAAAATTGTACTTGGAAGAACAGATGGAGATGATTCAAAATGTTCTACTTTTTTTCAAAAGTTTTCCACAACCTCATAGGCACATTGGAATTAACTGAATGAAAACTTTTCAAGAAGTAACTTGAATCCAGAGCATGAACGAGTGATGCAGTTGTCTAATCTAACTAAACAATGTGTGCAGTTGGTCATCGTTATCGAAATGCCAGGGTGAACTGATACTTCTTTATGAGAAAGATTTTCCAACTGAACTACAGGAACATCATTGATTTCCACAGGTTCAGGACAGTTCGTCTCTGTATTTGAAGTTAATCCGATTGCTGTTGCAATCTGCTCAGCGTTTCGATTTTTGCTGACAATCGAATCCTCGATATATCCCTCAGCGACCGCATTAGATTTCCAGCCTCCGTGTCGTTTCAGTGCAGTTATGTCAGCACTTGCGTTGACAAGTACTGTTGCTGATGTATGGCGAAGACTGTGGCCTGTGTATGATTTCGGGTTTTCGGGATTCAAATACTCCGCAATTAATTGAGGTGTTTTTCGAAATTCATTAATGCTGATAGGCTGAGTAGTGCATTTTCCTTGTTGGTAATTAAGGAAAAAACGTTCTGAAGACACCTTTCTAGGACGTGATGCGGCATACTGTTTCACGATGTTTGCCATCTCCCCTGTGATGGTGCACGAGCGTGGTTTGCAGGTTTTTGTTTGTGGAATGCTCACAAGGTAAATGTCGGTTTCATTTTTAACGTTGTCCACAGTGATGTTTGGTAATTCATCACTTCGGCAAGCACCAGTGATGCCAACAGTTGTCATTACCTGTAATGGACAGGAATTGGTAGTATTTTTGGTATTAGAGATTGAGTTTTGTTCACGCTTGAAATTTTGTTCTATATCCCGGAAAAAAGGTTCATTTATGATCAGATATGATCTGATATAGTTCTATTCAAATTTTTTCCCGATCTTATATAATTATATATAATTACATTTGCTCATATAGATATAGTCATATATGATGAAACAAATCTATATATCCCAAAATGTCATCATCAAATTGAATTGGAGATTTAAGTAAATATAATATGGAATAGTCGAAGTACATAGATCGATTTAAACATGGCATAAGCTAAAAAATTCACCAAAAATATGAGATCTGAGCAGATATCTGAGATATAATAATACATGATGATATGTGTATGTATGAATATTTAAATATGTGTGAAGATCTGGTCCATACCAATGAATATTCATCGGAACCATAACAAATAAATGTTCATGTGGATGAAAAAAATGTTTTGGTGTGTGATGTGCCTACCAAAAACTTGCCCCCCCTCATTCTCTTCTGTTTATGTGGAACCTACTGCCCATAAGCAAGTTAAGGGTTCGGATTCATTTAGAGGATACTGTCAATGAATTTAATACAAAAATTATCAAAACATATCCAGAACATAGGTCTTAATAACATTGAAATTACTTCCAATAATAGACAATGAATTCGAAGGCTTCTCTCGTTATATGGGATATCACTGCCATCCATTTATTCATCAGATTCACTGAAGTTAATACAGTTAAGCTATACTTGGATAATTCGGACATGGAAGGTCTGATAGAGAACTCGCAAGGTCAAAATATCAACGATTTCTCTCAATGGTTTTCTCGGGAGAAAGTGATAACCTGTAATTCGAGAAAACACTTGAGAGGGTGGGATAGAGACGAAATATTGGAAACATAGAACAACTCCTCTGCATATATCCGAAGCGAAAATGAAAGCGCGCATACATGCGAGGAAGGATAAACGAATTCACCTGAGATTCTCTATCATTGGACCTCCTGTTGTCATTATTTTTAAACTCATTGAACTTTTGTCAAATAATCATCATAACATATCGATCTGCGAAGAATTTTCTGACATTCTTCTGTTCATATAAAGACTAGGTCACTTGCAACATTTCGATGTGCGAAGAATTTGCTGAAACTGCATCGAGCTGAGTCCAAGGTGGCCCGCACACCTTCCATCCATCCCCTTCCTAATTCATTACTCCTCTCTGACACACATTCATTGATTATGGAGCATGGTAACTAGAACAAATTCAAAATCGGCAAAAATCCAACCGCGTGATTCCCCACTCCCAACGGCAACAAGAAATCATTCGTTCTTTTAAATAAGAACGATCCTGATGGAAAGCCAGAGTATACTTTCGGGATCTATCAGGGACACGCCTTGCAAAAGCAGGCCCGATAACACGCGGATTCACCAAGTTAAACGAGACAAAGTTCTCGTTTGGTACCGTGATCGAACTCGCGCAAGTTCCACGTGCCGGTAACAATTTTTGACGGAATACCTATCCCGCCAAACCCGTTTGTACCGCTCTCACTCTCTCGTTTAAATCTTCGCACTCGAACTTTCCGAATTAATTTTCAAGTCAGAGTATTACCAAATTAAGTGCATCCAAACCGTATCCAAACTCCTGATCCAGTTGCCACCTTCTACAAGATCTTGGTCGCTCACTTTGGATCCACCTCGCAGCCAGATATTCAAAGGTCAGCTTGAACGGAAGTAGGTTCGTAAATTATTCTCATAAATACACACACATACACATACACATACTTTCTCCCATCAGAAACTATCTCGATGTCACTGTTAAAAATCTTGTAATTAAAAAGTCATTGTATCTGTTATTCCATTCTATTCGAATCGTTTTATTGTAATATCTTTCATTTGTTCTCTGTGTCTCTCTCTCTCTCTCTCTCTTCCCGAGGAAAATAAATATTAATGCGAATAACACTCGCCTCGAAAACTAAAGGTCAATCTATCAGTTCATTTCTCTTCCCTTTCATCATTGAAACGAAATCATTGAACATATCTACGGGTGCCGCCTTGGAATTTGGGGTTCCTCGGCAAGCTTAGAACGTGAGCAGACCCACACATTCGATTCGGTCTAGCCGCTCGGGCCATTTCGTACAATAAATAATTTGTGACGAAGTGATATGAACTACACTTGCCATTTGTCACTTCGTAACAGGTGAATGAACCGTGAGATCTGGATTTGAAACATCAGGTGGACATCAAAATTAGAATCTCACTTTGTGTTGGAAGTGAAAATTGTACGTCTGTACAAGTAGCTATAGGAATATTTCTACATTTGATGATAGGTTTTTACATTCATGGAAAAATATAATGGATTTCGGTATCGAGTCATACAATTGTCAATGAAATATATAATTTCTTTGGAAACTAATGAATAATTATTTTGGGATAATTATTCTGTCAATTATGATACCAGATTCGATGGTATCCTGCATTATATGTAGACCGATATCTTTAAATCTTGGAAATTTTGCGACGTCCCTTCGTATCACTGTCCAATTTTCACTTTCAAAACATAGTAACGTTTCATTTCCAATATAATTAGCATGTTTCTCACTTCCAATCCCATTTGAAAAGAAAAAAAACCATTTGTCACATGTTTATGTTGATATGATTAATTTTTTTTCTGTTTATTCATTATAACTTCATTTCTTATAACTTGACCTTTGCAGCCAGATGTTGATTATTTGGAGCTTCCATTATGAATTTTTGTATTTCCTCTGTAGGAAACACCGGAGCTTTTTTAGGGGTGAATTTTTACCAGTTTTTTTTCAAAAAAGCACTGACTTTCGAATACGTTGCGATATTAGGTTTGTTGTTCATAGACAATGTGGTCCGAAGCATCGAATATTGCACCCACAACGTTGACGATTCCCATATTTTTGATCTTTCTGCAAAGTATGCAAGGAATACGTAAAAGTTGTTGCGATTATTTTCTTTTTTCCATTTCATAAACACGTTATAAGCACGTTCGTATTTTTGCCGAGATTTTTCCGGAATCAATGCCTCCTCTGCAAGAACTGCTGCTTCATGTCATTCTGAAGGCGTTAAAGATCCCACATCTCCCATAATATCGTCTGGTGAATTCATTTGATTGAGATTGTGACAGCCGCAATTGTTGTTTCAACAATTTTGTGTTATAACACAGATGACAGGTTATATTTATTGATACACTGACTGGTTCAACGTGCTGAGCGAACAGATGGCATGAATAGAAATGCAACTGTGGTCGATAGAAAGAAGTTCAAATGGGCCACTTAAACATTCACTTGAACAGTTATTTGGTTCAGCAGTTGATTTAATAAGAGAAGAACTTCGATAAAATACGCGACATGAAATTGAAAACGTGCAAGTGCGACGAGGTGTTGTTTCTTCTGATTGCAAAGCGGAACGCGGAAACGGACCGTTTGCAAGGTTGCCACTCTGAGACATTGAAGTGGCAGTGCTCCCACATAACCTTCCCTACGATCGACAACTCTTCTCCTATATCTTTGTCACACTCGTGAGGGGAGTAACAACTTCTCCCACCCTGACGTCATCGATCGGGAAATCGATCATTTCAGCCCTCTGCCAACAGGTTCCCGAACTTGCATTTCCCGTGCGGGTATTGAAGAAAAACATTTTTTCGAGAAAGGATAAGAGATTGCATGTGAAGGAAATCTGTGTTATACTTCAATTTATGTAACTATGTAAGATAATAAGAATTCCAAACTTTGAATAACGTTTTGTGATGAAAATTGGAAGAATACTCACTCAATTCTTGATGAATTGTTCAAATTAATGATCCAAATAAATATTGAGAAGAGGGTTTGATAGATAGTCTTTCCCCGAGAAATGCAGAACTATTTCCACCCGAACGATTATCCTTCTCAAATACCGAACTTTTGGCTGTAAGAACGTTTCAAACAATCGAATCGTTCATGACTGAGAATCGGACATGAATTTTGCAGAGGTAGTTCGATATTTGGATTCTCCAACTCAAGAAATATAAACTTACGGTGAAAAGTGGAGTGGACCTAATGTTTCGTGTAGCCTCTTATATTCAATCTGCAACTGTGTGAGAATCATCACGAATATGGGTTACGCGCTTGTAAATGGATCGCTGTATTCTCCAAAGTAATAACCCAATGCACTTGAAGTTTCCCACAAAGTTAGTCTATACACTAGCGAACAACTTTGTTGCTGGAAGTTTCTTGTAGTTCATACTTCCCCCACCACTTTTCCAATGCAAAGCGTGGAAAACATGATGTTCACTTCGGATTAAAAACTGTGATGGATATTCCTGGAATCCATGCACAAAGGCGCTTGGATCATTGAGCGCCTCCACGACTCTTCTGGATATTTATTTGTCACAGCGGGACCTGCAAAATATCGAGAGGGAACAAGTAACTTGCTCACGACAATTTTGAGGGGTCAAGGGGACAGGAATAAGCTCAGGGAAAGGGGGTGGTTCGATTCTAATTCACTAGAATGAACAAACTCCGAATGGGGTTAACCACGTGCCAGAGCACGTACATACATATTCTGAATTCAACAACGTTATACAAAGCAAGCGACTTCGTCGCGCATAAGAAAATACGAACAATTCCTTCGTTTATCAATTTGCTTTGGGGAACACAGGGACTGAGAAAGGAGTACGGAGGGCGCGGCCGCGAGGGAACATCTATCGACGGACTATGCCGTCTATAAATCAAAACAAAGGGAAATAGAGGGAAACCGCGACCATACAATTCAACCGGGGGAGGGTGAACACGGGCGGAGGGGGTGACTATATCGAAACACGGAGGGTGGGAGGAGAATATAGAGAGAGGGACACGTGGAGGAGGCCACGTGAACGACAATCTTTCACCACGTCAATCCCGCGGAGGAAACACCGCACAAGCACTCCACACCGGTAAACTTCCTCGACAGAAGCGAAGGAGGAAATTGTAATTGGAATTGGACCCCGATGGCACAGCACACTCACCGTATCCAAAGTTTTACAGCGCGAGTTTTTCCTGGAACGTTGCCGTGGCTCAGTTACATAAGAAGTGACATGCAAGATGGCCACTTCCTTCTTCTTGCCCGACGGGTGAGTTCGCAAAATCATATACAGACTCCGTCGGCGACTTTCTGTTGGAGCTCACTTCTAGAGCTGGTTTCACGGGTCCGGGCGGTGGTGGCTTCTAGCTACTCCTTAGGTGAGTGTGCGCATGAGCGTTGTGGAGGTTTTCTGGGTGCGGGTGTTTATGTCCTTTTCTCTTCTTTGGTGGGGCCGGGAGAAGGGATACAGCGTGGTCGGGTTGGTCTCTGCCGGTGTCTCACCGATCCAGGAACGGGGTGGCATCCTCGGAGACGACTCATCTTACTCTCGCTCTCTCTCTCTCTCTCTGTGGTCCAGGGTTGGAGAGAGATGGTGTTGCCCACGAGGGGTTTCCAGCCTCCTGGGGGTTGTCGATTCAGGAACGGCCGGGATGGCGTTGATGTCGCCCCCTGGCGTTGACCCAATCCTCCCAAGCATCCGTGGTATAAGTGGCGCTGCCTTCTTGGGGACGGGAAACCTCAACAAATAGGAGAAGGGCAGGGATGAGGGGAGGACAGGAATAGCGAGGGAGAGGAGATGTGTTCCCGATTCTCGTGTAAGCGAGCGACAGCTATGTTCTTTCGAGTGAATTACCTCGTTATGGAAGCTTGCGATTACGATCGATAGGGATCGTGCGCGGTGCCATCCCACGACTCTTTTGTGATGATTTGTTACATCACAACTCCCCCCGCTCTGAGCACTGAACATGCCGAAGTCCGAGTGCCAGCACGGTCCGTTCGGGCCATCTACGTCCCGTATTCAACGAAAAACATTTTTCTCTGTCGCTTCGCTCAACCTCCTCGGGAACACGTCCTCTCCCCCCCCCCCCCAACCGATTCAGCAATTATAATCCCGTATACCAAAGTGTACTTAGGGCTACAAAAAGAATAAAAAAAAGCTTTCCACGGATTCAGCACAAACAGTTTCTAACTAAGTTCCACTGTAGTTCTCTCCTGAGGTCACTGGAAACTGCTAGTGTCGGGGCAGGACGGGAGCAGGCATAGGAGGGTTTGGGGCAGGTCCAAGGGGCTACTCGGGAGCGAAGGGCGGGGAATCAGGGTCCTTTAGGGGCGTCAGTTGTCAGAGGGAGGGAACAGGGGGTTAGGTGATGATTCCGGGGGTCTAGGAGGGGCAGTGGGACTTCGTGTGGCCTGGTTGGACGCACTCCCAACACCGCCTCAATGAGGGACAAGTATAGGGGGGAAGAGGTTCATAGCCAGGGGGTGGAGGGATGGTCAAGGACATAAGGGGAACGGGTGGGGAAGACGAATCAACAGGGGTTGGTCGTCGGCGGGGTTTTGATTTGGGGGCGTGGGAAGGGGGGGAAGGTCGCTTGAAGTCGGGCAGGACGGGGTTGGGGCGGGGTAGGAGTGAATTGGGGCCTCCGAAGGATGGGTGTAGGATCGGGTCTGGGAGCACGCTTAGGGAGTTGGGGCATGTCGGGAGTGTAGGAGCGGGGCCGGGTCGCGAAACGGAGGAAATCTGGAGAAGGGGACGTCAGAGGCAATTGTTCCAGGGAGGCCAGGTGTATCAAGGGAGCTCTTTCTGGCGGACGGGTCAACGGGCTTGGAGAGGGAGCGGAGCAGGGGCCGGGAAGAGATATGGGGATCCGGGTAGGTAGGCGTCGGGGAGCGGGTGGGTAGTCAGGGCGTGGAACGACGACATAAGTCCGATTCAGGGGGGCTTCGGGTTCGGAATGAGTGGACTCGGGGGTGACGGGACGTTCTGGGGGGATGGAGGGGTTCGGGGTACGCAGGGTGGGAGTTGTTCGATGGGAATGGGGCAACGTGGGAACGGAGGGCCCGGGCGGGAATTCGGGTATGGGTTGTATGGGGGGAGGAAGAGCTCGGGGAGGTGACGATGGTGGGGACCATCGCGGCCGGGAAACCCCGACCACCGGTCGGAGCCTCCCTGCCATCACTCGGGGCGATGGAGGGAGTCCCACACGGTGATCAGTTCGTCCTCCGGCGCTGGCACACCTTCCGGTGGGGCAGATCCACCAGTTTGGGGTGGCATTTTTCCGTATCGATATCTGTGACAAGCAAGGGCAGTCATAAGCGGCATGCTGAGCGTGCGAGTGGTAATTTCGGTCGAGCAATACAACGGCCTGCCGCATGCGGATGTCCGGCTTATCACCGGGGCTGCTACGGTCGTGGGCCATGCTGTGCGGGTAGAAGTACAAGAGGTGTCGTGGAAGCGCATAGCAAGAAGCACGATAGGTTATCATCGCACTTACCGTGGGGCCCAATGCTGAAACGAGAAATCGGATTGAGACGTCACAACCGCCCCAAATTACTAACGGTTACTGGAACCGAACTAAACCTCAGGGTGACATTTTATCCTAATTCCGCTGTGGAACACCATTCGGGAGTGGATTCAGCCTCAGGAGAACCGGTCATTCCGGGAATAGGAATTCAAAGCGCTGTCATCGGCAGTTCGAGTGGTCAGGCCGAGTTCGGATGACGAGTGGGGATAAGCGAGGGTTACCTATCGCGTTCTACGAGACCGTCGACCTCAGACAACACGCATAGTGTCTTCCCATTCCCCAATCCGGACCATGGGCTATCATTCCACGGAGCGAGAGGGAGACACCTATAGGAGAGAGCGGGTCATCCTATGGGGTTCATGGTTTCCGGGATCGTAGGGTCATGGGGTGGGTTCTTTTCGAGGTCTCTGGAGAGGAGTTATTCGGGTTTTTCGGGGCTTGGGTTTGGGAAGGGACTCCATCGGGCGGGTAATAAGGTTTCAAATCCACTATCGAAAACCGACCAGCCACCTGTCCTTGTTCGTCAGCCAACTTGTACGCGCTAGGGGAGCAGACATTGGTTATCGTATAGGGGCCTTCATATTTCTCAGCCAACTTCGCGGCAAAATGTCGCGAAGCGTCCGATAGGACAAAATTCCGTTTCATCACCTTTTCCCCTATTCGATAGACAACGTCCCTTCTCCCGCTGTTGTAATAGCGAGACTGACGTTCGAAAGCTTCGTCCAGGTGTTGGCCGACAATATCCCGAAGGGCAGAAATCCTGGACATGTGGTCTTCCCATTTTCTTAGATCGGTACGGGTGGGCAGGTCTACAAGGGCATTCTGGGGACCTTCCACGACTTGTCGGAGGGACTGGGAAGGACGTGGGTTGAGACAATAATTAAGGAGGGCTGGACTTACGTAGGTGGAAGAGTGAACCGCTGTATTGTACGCCATGCGAACTTCTAGGAGGTACTTGTCCCATTCCCGATGGTCTTCGTCCAGGTAAGCTCTGAACATGGTCTTCCATACTCGGTTCACCCTTTTCACGGGGTTCGCTTGAGGGTGGTATACAGGGGTGAGGGACTACCGAATGCCATGGTACGCCAGATATTGGGTAACATCTCGGTTGGCAAATTCGGTTCCATTATCGGTGATGAGGACCCCCGGAGCGCCGTGACGATTCACGACCATGTCGTTCAATCTCGTTAAGATCGCTTTCGCAGTAGCGTTTCGCATGACGGGAACTTCCATCGCTTTGATCAATAGGTCCATACATACCAGGAGGTACCTATTGCCGAGCTCGCTCATGGGCAAAGGGCCCATGATATCCGCTGCCAGCACGCTCCACGCTTGCGTGATCTTCCGGAAGCCTATCATGCCAGGTGGTGCCTGTAGCGAAACTTTCGCCTCCTGGCAAATCTCGCAACTTCGGATATACCGTTTGATGTCTCCGAACACGCTTGGCCAATAGTATTCCCGGGCCACTCGTTTGTACGTCGTCTCGACGCCGAAATGGCCTGCATCTGGGGTATCGTGGCACTCGTGTATCACGGAGTTCCTGAAGGCATCGGGGACATGGCGGAGGGCGCCTTTTCTGTGAACTATATCAAAATCATACTCTCGGAGTTCCAGAGCCCATCTGGCTAGTCTCCCTGTTGGGTTATGAAGTTGATATAGCCACTTTAAACTTGCGTGGTCGGTTATCACGGTGAATTGGTAACCTCCCAAGTATTCTCGGAATTTCTTGATGGCCCAGAGAACGGCCAGGCATTCTCGCTCTGTCACGGAGTAATTTTTCTCAGCGCTGTTCAGAGTTCTGCTTGTGAAAGCAATAACTCTCTCCTCCCCCTCTAAAGACTGGGTGAGGACAGCGCCAAGACCAGTGTTACTGGCATCTGTTTGGAGGGCGAAGGGCTGAGAAAAATCGGGGCGAACCAGGATAGGGGCTAAAGCTATGGACTTCTTCAGAGATTCAAAGGCCTCTTGTTCCGCGTTTTCTTACTTCCATGCTGAACCTTTCTTGGTTAGATTATGGAGCGGGGCGGCGATCGTGGCAAAATGTTCCATAAAACGTCGGTACCACGACGCCATACCGAGGAATCTCTGAAGTCTTCCTAAATTGGTAGGGGGAGGGTAGTTCAGTACGGGCTCGATTTCACTAGGATCCATTTAAAGACCATTTTGGTTGACCAGAAAGCCGAGGTCCCTCACCTCCGACTTGCACCATTCGCATTTTTCCGGATTGATGGCCAACCCGGCTTCTCTTATCCTGTCTTATACTTTCTTCAGCCAGATTAGATGGTCCTCAAATGTTTCCGTGACGATAATGATATCGTCCAAATACGCAAATGCGTGGGGCTCTAGGGAGGGACCAATTAGTTCGTCCATGAGTCCATGGAAGGTGGCAGGGGCATTAGTCAAGCCATAGGGCATACGAGTGAATTGAAATAAACCACGGCCAGGGACCTTAAAAGCCGTGATTTCTTTCGAGCGAGGGTCCATGGGAATCTGGCGATAGGCTTGACTAAGATCGATTGTGGAGATGTACCGGGCCAAACGTAGTTTGTCCAGAATACAACTCATGTAGGGAAGGGAATAAGCGTCCTTTTTGGTTACCTTGTTGACTCCACGGTGATCCACGCAGAACCTGTACTCGCTTTTGGGTTTGGTCTCCCCTTCCCGAGCGATCATGCGTTGTAGTTCCTCGTCTTGGGGTTCTACTTTCCTTTTCTCCACCATTACGATCGGACTTGACCAATCGCTCGAAGAAGGTTCGACTATTGCTTCGGCCAGCATTCTATCTACTTCCTTGTACATTCCTCCTCTGACCTTTGGGCTGACCGGGTAGTGTCTGCGCTTCTCGCCCAGATGTCCCTGGACATTAATGTAGTGGGGAGTCAACAAGATAGCACCAGAGGAACGGGTTAGTGAGGGGACTTCCTGCTTGACAAAATTCTCTAAACGGGTTAATTGGGAGGGGGTTAAGGGTAGTAAACCGTGGAGGGTGGGTGGCGGGATTGGGGTCTCGGGGCTTGAAGTGAATCACTGCCAGTTCTCTTCCTGTCTTCCGATACGCCAACGGCAGTTGAACCCATCCAAAACCAAACCGAATTCGTGAAAGGAATCCATCCCAAGGATGAAATCAATATCTAGGCCCGGTACCACCCGACAAGTCGAAGTCTTTTTGACGTTCAGAATTTCTATTGGTACCTGGGCTTCCTCCGGAATGGGCTCAATTCTCCCATCTCGCTCGATCTCGCTTCTCGTCTACCGTTCCCGCGCAGTTCAGGGAATGGCCCATTTGGAGGGCTACTAATTTTTCCGGGGCAAGGGCGTCGATCCACGAATGGTCATTGGGGTCTTCTGCGTACGACAAACCGCGCGATGGGGGTCGATTATCGAGGGGGTCATCGGGATCTTCGAAGAGTCCCGAAATTCCGGGGAGGGTACCCAAAAGGGTGGATTGGGACGTGACTGGGGGGTCGCTCATAGGGGTCAGGTGAGCTTGTAGCCGCTCACGCAATTCTCTCTCCACTCCCTCCGTGGAAAGCCCAAGACCGCGGAGTCGGCTTATAATTTCCTCTAGGGAGAGTCCAGAGATGCCTGATGGGTCCATTTTCGTTCAAAACTCGTGGGGAATACCGGACAATTCGGTATTAGCTTCCCAATTTTCCCAAACAAGGTGGGAATACTATTCCGGAAAGGAAAGAAAGAAAAAAAAACCAATTCCTCAAACCGTTTCCGAATTTTCCACGTTCTTACAAAAAAAAAATAAAACGGGTTACGTATCCTTAATCTCTTCCCAATAAACAAGTTGGACGAAGGAACTAATGAAAAAAAACTCGAGATTCCCTTGATAATAGTTATTTGTCAACAATGATTGATTACGAAGGCAATGGAAATATTGTTTTCAATGGAAAACTTTGCTTAGAATAGGAAAAAAAATCGAAGATTCTCTACTCAATCGATCAAAATTCCCTAGCGGCAAAGAATTCCTCTAGCGGTTTATAAATAACTCCGAAGGCTATGAGAGAATTTCAATTAATCCCTCCGATTCTATACATTGAATCGAATTCAAAGTCCTGTTGGGGTACGCGTTGGGGAACAGGGGGATGATCTGATTATTTCAGGGGGTCCAATCGAAAATAATGGTTTTTCCCGTATATGTTACGGTTTGTGGGGTCCATTGGGCGCCACAAGCTGAAAACAACAAATAGACGAAATGGCGTTCTTGTGGAAGACACTTCATTAATTCCCAAACTATGTTCAAAGAAACGAAATGAACGCACAATACGAATTCTTGAATGAAACCCATATGCTTCTGCAAGAACTGAGAATAATAACTGAATAATCAGAAATAACGAGTTCCAAATGCTATCTTTATACTTCAAGCGTCATTTGGTTCACCGAAATTATTATACTTCAATCGAATGATCCACTCGAAGTACGAAACTTATTCAAGGATCCAAATTCTTGAACAGAACGAGTTATCGAGTAGCCCATGCATGAGAATAATATTAATGATCGTCCATAACACGAGATTGGAAAATTCTCCGAAGAATTCACTCGTGATATTCTGAATGCGACGTGTTATGATTAAAACACTATGTACAATACGATTCAACTCATCATCAACAGTGTCCTTATATAAACATATATATATAGATACGGATATAAGAAAACACTCGCTACTATAGATTTCTATTGATTCCCGTGATAGATAGCAAAATGAGACTTGGATATCTCTTCGGGAGCTCTTCAACTCTGTATTCAAGATGCTCGATATAATTTATAACGCGTTCGTAGTATAAATCCGCCCATTCATTGAAATCAACGGACCTAGTGTATATATATATATATATATATGTATAAGTTCACACTCCAAAATACTTTCGAATATAAGTGCAATTTTCAAATCATTAATACACCTGCAATTGATGACTCTTTCTCAAGTTTCTCTTCCACAAAAAAAAATTTTAAAATACAACGGAAGGGAATTTACGCTTGAAGTACGCTTTTTTTCTACCACAATTCTATCCGTTCTCATATACCAATCACTCGTTTCGAATGAGATCTTCAGAAAGAATGTATGATTCAATTCATATATATATATTCATCCTAACTGAATCGATGTAGCATGATTATTTATTTTGAATTTATTCGAAATAAACTTGTTACCGTAAACCAGTATTACAAAACGTGAATTATTCTCACGTGAATATGTTTTTATGGACTTTATAATCGTCATTTTATATTTTCATTATCAATAAATTATGGATTTCATTTATTTATACGTTTCAAATATTTCAATAGTGTTAGGTGAAGAGTTTTACGACCCCGCAATGTACGTGACTGTGATTGAGTTATGAAATTGTATACAAGAACAAACGTAACCGAAGCACTCTAGTAATGAAAGCAAGAATTCACCAGAAGTCATATTCCGAACCATACATCGATTATTTTATAGAATCAATTACGGATGAATGTTATTCTTTCTGTATCCAGTTGATCTATTGAAAATATGTGAATGCACGGATGAATTTCATAACACTATCACAATTTGCTGAGACGCAGAATGAAAACAGATAGATAGCGAATAATAAGATTTTCAATGCCTAACTTGTGAACATAATGCAAGTAAGACAATTAAATAATTGGAATTAATCATTCGCTTGTATTGTATATCAAGAAAAATCTATAATGAAAAATCAATCTCTATATAATCATTCGATAAGTTCCATTTTTACGAAATGTTTACCTCGTATTGAGAATGAAATATAGAAAACATTATTCGATTATAAAGATCACCAGTAAATAGGATGCACAGATACATTGAAAAATCAATTCGATACTCGGAGTTTTTTTCATGTGAGGTCCTCTCTTTCAATGTTTCGAATTCTCAATGAATTTGACATAGATACTAATTTGGAATGGTTACACCAATGAACTTTGATGTTGCGTTACTTCCAAAACGAATAATCTCACAACACTAACGCACGTGCATTGGTGAATAGATATTCTCTGATTAATACAAATTCTGGACAAAGTTTTCGATGTTCCTTGATCCAACAGTTTGAATTTTCATTGTTTTTGACAGTTAATACCGTGAAGTTCTTGAATAGGGGGTATCACTGTGACAAGAAGAATTCAACCTCACTCTGTCACTTATAACTTTTCGAAAAAAAACAAAAGGGAGGACGGGACCGAATATGTGCATCGAAACTAGCAGGACGGAACTGAAGTCATTTCAATTAGAAGAAAACTGGAACGGACTCACCGTCGCAGTCAGGTGCTAGTTCTCCCAGTGACCCGCAAAGGGGCACGATTCGATTTTACAATGCCTCACTATCGTCAAATGACCCTACGGGAGGAGGTCAACATCCAGAAACTCCAATTTCCTTCCTCGACTCAGTACGAATCACTCAAGGAGAGAGGACTATGTGTAGTCGACAGAGTCGAACACGGTTAAACATTCTACTATGGTTCCTCAGGGGTTGGCAGATGCTTCCAACTCTCAAATTCACACACAGGGCCCCACGTTGGGCGCCAATTTGTGATGGATATTCCTGGAATCCATGCACGAAGGCGCTTGGGTCATGGAGCGCCTCCACGACTCCTGTCGTGGATATTTATTTGTCACAGCGGGACCTGCAAAATATCGAGAGGGAACGAGTAACTTCCTCACGACAATTTTGAGGGGTCAAGGGAAAAGGAATAAGCTCAGGGAGAGGGGGTGGGTTGATTTGAATTCACTAAAATGAACAAACTCCAAATGGGGTTCACCACGTGCCAGAGCACGTATATATATTCTGAATTCAACAACGTTATACAAAGCGAGCGACTTCGTCGCGCATCAGAAAATACGAACAATTCCTTCGTTTATCAATTTGATTTGGGAAACACAGGGACTAAGAAAAGAGCACGGAGGGCGCGGCCGCGAGGAAACATCTATTGACATGAATCAAAACAAAGGGAATGAGAGGGAAACCGCGACCATACAATTGAATCGGGGGAGGACAACCACGGGCGAAGGGGGTGACTCGATGTCGAAATACGGGGTCGGTGCCGAATCAACGAAAAACCAAATCAACGAAAAAAAATTTACTAGCAGTATGGAGTTGTCATTTTGTTGCAGTATGGAATGAAATTAGTCATAGATCATTGATTAAATTGAACGAAAAGTAGAAAACATCGATTTGCTGACACAACCCCACGGTAAACTTAATTTCCCTCCGTTATGTTTATGATTATGGTATGGTTATGTTTATGATAACCACAAACCGATTTTCGTTCTCTACAGACGTTTGAAAAATTTTGATTGTACCGATCGATTAGGAATATCATCAATAATTTTATTAGAATGATGAATTACGTGTCTACTGTAATGAACAGGTGCAGTGAATAGGTGAACGAAAAGAATTTTCGTTTAATTGATTCAATAATCTATGACTAATTTCATTTCATACTGCAACAAAATGACCCCTGTGAACTTAGGCGGCGACTTTGGGGAAGATGTTTTTTTTTTCCTGCCCAAATGTAGTCCATCGTTTGTACCCCAATGTACCGTAACGATTTTTGTTTGTACCCTAAAGGAAAATGAGTTATAGGGGGTTGAAAAAGAAGTTTGCCGGCGACTTTTTCCGATTTTAATGATCTTGGGCTCATTGGGAAGAGGATGACGCGTGGATGTTTGTATCGATAGGGATTTTTGATTCCGACCCCAGGGAGAGAAGTTAGGGGCGATATTTCTGTTTTGAAGAGAGATGAAATAATTTTGACTGCGGAATCCGATTCCGGAGCGGGCGCCATTCAAGAATCATAGGTCATATGCCCATTTTATCACGAAGAGGGAGAATTAGGGGGGGGGGACTCGATTTCAAAGCATAACAAAGGCATCCCGAGAGCGCAATCTGACTTCGGAGGAGGCGCCATCCAACAATCACAATTCATGTACCAACGTTCCATCAACGAGAAGGGGAATTGGGTGGGGAGGTGGGGTGGTTTGTTCCGAAGCTTGACGGGAGTACCCTTACGCAAAACCTGATTTCAAGGAGAGCGCCATACGACGATTACGGGTCATGTGGCCAGTGCATCACAGAGGATGGGAATGGAGAAGTGGGAGATCGTCTTACGGACAGTTTTCAGTTTGGAGAGGGAGGAGATCGCTTCGATTGGGAATGCGATAGGAGTATTCCAACTACGGGAACTGATTACGGAGAGGCCATCATTCGAATCACATGAGATTTGTCGATTCCAACGCAGTCGGTTCAAGAGGGTAAATGAACATATCTCCGGAAATGAGAGGTGATGTGTGAGGAGAATAACGGAATGCTAGAATATTGATGGACAAAGTTTTGCTAACACTGTCTCGAACACGGATGCCGAAAGAAAGTGTGATCGCTGTAGATGTGCGAGATTCAGAAAGGGATTTCACATGGATCAGTATGTTTCCTACATGCCGCGGGATGATTTCAATGAGTGATGTCGTCTGAACCCTAAATCTGTGAGAGCTGTGGAATTTTTGAACTGAGGAACTTGTAGTTCCAGAACTATCGGGAGCTATAAAATGACTTAGGAGATTCCGGCAAAAATTCTGGGTGAATGACAATCATCCCCACATGCGAGAGCATGATTTTACCCAGTATCATCGTTTGTGCCCGGAATCCGGATGAGATAGACCACTTGAAGACTGAAAAACTTGTAATTTCGTAACATTTGGGAGCTATAAAATGACTCAGAAGATTCCCGCAGAAATTCTTCGTGAATGACAAGGATTCCCACATGTCCAAGACATTTCCATCAACCCAGAATTCCAGCCGGAATCCCCCAAGCTCTCTTATAGGTCCCGAAAGTTGACAAATTACAGGGTCATGAGTTTTGAAATGCTCTACCTCATCCGGAATGAGGGTACAAATAATGATATCCTGAGAAATCATACTTTGGCATGTGGGGATCATTGTAATCCACGCAGAATTTTTGCCGGAATCTCCTAGGTCATTTTGAAGCTCCCGAAAGTTCAAAAATTACAGGATTATGAGTTTCAAAATGCTCTACCTCATCCGGATTTGGGGTAAAAACGATGATACTGGGTGAAATCATACTCTGGCATGTGGGGATAGTTGTCATCCACGCAGAATTTTTGCCGGAATCTCCTAAGTCATTTTATAGGTCCCGAAAGTAGAGAAATTGGAGGATTGTGAGTTTCAAAATGCTCCATCTCATCCGGATTCAGGGTACAAACGATGATACTAGGTGAAATCATACTCTGGTATGTGGGGATCATTTTCCTCTACGCAGAATTTTCGCCAGAATCTCCCAAGTCATTTTATAGGCCCCGAAAATTGAAAAATTACAGGATTATGAGTTTCAAAATGCTCCATCTCATCCGGATTCAGGGTACAAACAATGATACTAGGTGAAATCATACTCTGGTATGTGGGGATCATTTTCCTCCACGCAGAATTTTCGCCAGAATCTCCCAAGTCATTTTATAGGTCCCGAAAATTGAAAAATTACAGGATTATGAGTTTCAAAATGCTCTAGCTAAACCGGATTTAGGGTACAAACGATGATACTGGGTGAAATCATACTCTGGCATGTGGGGATAGTTGTCATCCACGCAGAATTTTCGCCGGAATCTCCCAAGTCATTTCATAAGTCCCGAAAGTTGGAAAATTACAGGATTATGAGTTTCAAAATGCTCTACCTCAACCGGATTTAGGGTACGAACGATGATACTGGGTGTAATCATACTCTGGCATGTGGGGATCATTGTCATTCACGCAGAATTTTTGCCGGAATCTCCTAAGTCATTTCATAGCTCCCGAAAATTACGAAATTACAACTTTTCCAGTCTTCAAATGCTCTATCTCATTCGGATTCAGGGTACAAACGATGATACTCGGTGGAATCATACTCTGGCATGTGGGGATGATTGTCATCCACGCAGAATTTCTTCCGGGATCTCCTAAGTCATTTTATAGGTCCCGAAAGTTGAGAAATTACAGGATTAGGAGTTTCAAAATGCTCCATCTCATCCGGATTCAGGGTACTAACGATGATACTGGGTGAAATAATACCCTGGCATGTGGGGATCATTGTCATCCAGGCAGGATTCTTGCCGGAATCTCCTAAGTCATTTCAGAGCTCCCGAAAGTTGAGAAATGACAACTTTTTCATCTTCAAATCCTCTATCTCATCCGGATTCAGGGTACAAACGATGATACTGGGTGAAATCATACTCCGGCATGTGGGGATATTTGTCATCCACGCAGAATTTTTGCCGGAATCTCCTAAGTCATTTTATAGCTCCTGAGAGTTGAAAAATTACAGGATTATGAGTTTCAAAATGCTCTACCTCAACCGGATTCAGGGTACAAACGATGATACTGGGTGAAATCATACTCTGGCGTGTGGGGATCATTGTCATTCACGCAGAATTTTTGCCGGAATCTCCTAAGTCATTTTATAGCTCCTGAGGGTTGAAAAATTACAGGATTATGAGTTTCAAAATGCTCTATCTCATCCGGATTTGGGGTAGAAACGATGATACTAGGTGGGATCATACTCTGGCATGTGGGGATCATTGTCATTCACGCAGAATTTTTGCGGGAATCTCCTAAGTCATTTCATAGCTCCCGAAAATTACGAAATTACAACTTTTTCACCCTTCAAATGCTCTCTATCTCATCCGGATTCAGGGTACAAACGATGACACTGGGTGAAATCATACTCTGGCATGTGGGGATCGTCGTCATCCACGCAGAATTTTTGCCGGAATCTCCTAAGTCATTTTATAGCTCCCGAAAGTTGAGAAATTACAGGATTATGAGTTTCAAAATCCTCCACCTCATCCGGATTCAGGGTACAAACGATGATACTGGGTGAAATCATACTCTGGCATGTGGGGATCATTGTCATCCAGGCAGGATTCTTGCCGGAATCTCCTACGTCATTTCAGAGCTCCCGAAAGTTACGAAATTACAACTTTTTTATCTTCAAATGCTCTATCTCATCCGGATTCAGGGTACAAACGATGATACTGGATGAAATCACACTCTGGCATGTGGGGATCATTGTCATCCAGGCAGGATTCTTGCCGGAATCTCCTAAGTCATTCCAGAGCTCCCGAAAGTTACGAAATTACAACTTTTTTATCTTCAAATCCTCCATCTCATCCGGATTCAGGGTACAAACGATGATACTGGATGAAATCACACTCTGGCATGTGGGGATGATTGTCATCCACGCAGAATTTTTGCCGGAATCTCCTAAGTCATTTTATAGCTCCCGAAAGTTGAGAAATTACAGGATTATGAGTTTCAAAATCCTCCATCTCATCCGGATTCAGGGTACAAACGATGATACTTGGTGAAATCATACTCTGGCATGTGGGGATCATTGTCATCCAGGCAGGATTCTTGCCGGAATCTCCTAAGTCATTTCAGAGCTCCCGAAAGTTACGAAATTACAACTTTTTTATCTTCCAATGCTCTATCTCATCCGGATTTAGGGTACAAACGATGATACTGGGTGAAATCATACTCTGGCATGTGGGGATCATTGTCATTCACCCAGAATTTTTGCCGGAATCTCCTAAGTCATTTTATAGCTCCAGATAGTTCTGGAATTACAAGTTTCTCAGTTCAAAAATCCCACAGCTCTCACAGATTTAGTGTTCAGACGACATCACTCATTGAAATCATCCCGTGGCATGTAGGGAACATACTGATCCATGTGAAATTCCTTTCTGACTCTCGCACATCTACAGCGATCACACTTTCTTTCGGCATCCGTGTTCGAGACAGTGTTAGCAAAACTTCGTCCATCAATAGTCCAGCATTCCGTTATTCTCCTCACACATCACCTCCCATTCCCGGAGATATGTTCATTCACCCTCTTGAACCGACTGCGTTGGAATCGACAAACCTCATGTGATTCGAATGATGACCTCTCCGTAATCAGTTCCCGTAGTTGGAATACTCATATCGCATTCCCAATCGAAGCGATCTCCTCTCTCTCCAAACTGAAAACTGTTCGTAAGACGATCTCCCACTTCTCCATTCCCATCCTCTGTGATGCACTGGCCACATGACCCGTAATCGTCGTATGGCGCTCTCCTTGGAATCAGGTTTTGCGTAAGGGTACTCCCGTCAAGCTTCGGAACAAACCACCCCACCTCCCCACCCAATTCCCCTTCTCGTTGATGGAACGTTGGTACATGAATTGTGATTGTTGGATGGCGCCTCCTCCGAAGTCAGGTTGCGCTCTCGGGATGCCTTTGTTATGCTTTGAAATCAAGTCACCTCCCCCTAATTCCCCCCCTTCGTGATGAAATGGGCATATGACCTATGATTCTTGAATGGCGCCCGCCCCGAAATCGGATCCCGCAGTCAAAATTATTCCATCTCCCTCCAAAACGGCAATATCGCCCCTCACTTTTTTCCCTGGGGGTGGGATCAAAAATCCCTATCGATACAATCATCTACGCGTCATCCTCTTTCCAATGAGCCCAAGATCATTAAAATCGGAAAAAGTCGCCGGCAAACTTCTTTTTCAACTCCCTATAACTCATTTTCCTTTAGGGTACAAACAAAAATCGTTACGGTACATTGGGGTACAAACGATGGACTACATTTGGGCATGAAAAAAAAATTCTTCCCCAAAGTCGCCGCCTAAGTTTACAGGGGTAACAAAATGACAACTCCATACTGCTAGTAAATTTTTTCTCGTTGATTCGGCACCGACCCGAAATAAGGAGGGTCAGGAAGGGAAAATGTAAGAAGAGGGACACGTGGAGGAGGCTATGTGAACGACACTACTGTTACCACATGAATCCCGCGGAGGGAACACCGCACGAGCACTGGACACCGGTCGACTTCCTCGACAGAAACAAGGAAGAAAATTCTGACTGTAATTGGATTCCGATGGCACGACACACTCACCGTATCCAAAATTTCACAGCGCGAGAGTATCCTGGGAACGTGGCCACTTCCTTCTTCTTCTTCATTGACGGGTGAGTTCACAAAATCATATACGAAACCCCGTCGGTGACTTTCCGTTGGAGCGCACTCTCGAGTTCGTTTTGCGCGCTCGGGTGGTGGTGGCTTCTTACTATTCGTTGGTTGAGTGTGCGCATGTGCGTTGTGGAGATCTTCTGGGTGCGGATGTTCATTTCCTTCTCTCTCCTTTGGTGGGGCCGGGAGAAGGGGTACAGCGTGGTCGGGTTGGTCTCTGCCGTTGTTCCGCCGATCCAGGAACGGGGTGGCATCCTCGGAGACGACTCATCTTACTCTCTCTCTCTCTCTCTCTCTAGTCCAGGGTTGGAGAGAGATAGTGTTGCCCACGAGGGATTTCCAGTCTCCTGGGGATTGTCGATTTTGGAACGGCCGAGATGGCGTTGATATCGCCTCCTGGCGTTGAACCAATCCTACCAAGCACCCGTGGTATTGGTGGCGCTGCCTCCTTGGGGACGGGAAACCTCAACAAATAGGAGAAGGGCAGGGATTAGAGGAGGACAGGAATAGCGAGGGAGAGGAGATGTGTTCCCGATTCTCGTGTAAGCGAGCGACAGCTATGTTCTTTCGAGTGAATTAACTCGTTATGAAAGCTTGCGATTACGATCGATGGGGATCGTGCGCGGTGCTATCCCGCGACTCTTCTGTGATGATTTGTTACATCACAAAACCAATCATTTGTTATTGACTTTCACAATTTTTTCAAACACTGTGTCTTTATTGGAATTCCGGGAATCAGAATCTGTGAGTTTTATTTTGATTCTTCGAAAAATGAATGGGATCGAACGAATTGATTGTTAGGAAATAATGATTTGAGGTAGAAAAAAATGTGCAGTTTCATTTTTTCACAAACACACAATTTCAACACAAACTTTTTTCATTAAAACATTTTCCTCTAAACTCAACACATCAGTCATAAAATTGTGATAGACAATCAAATTGTTCATAACGATCAAACGGCCCTGAATTTTGCAAAATGATGAATCTTATGAACATAATTTTGCATATGGACATCACGGACTCTTATATACAGTCCAAGAAGACTGGAAACCAGCAGACCAAACTAGAGGAGTGGGGGTGGAAGGAAATATGTTGACTGTCATGGCGGAAATGAATGGGGAAAAGAGGAAACTAGATATCTTTGGTCTGCTCGTGCAAGTATGAGAGAAAAGTGAGAGTGACAAGTTGTCAAAAAAGATAGGGATAATATCTGCGCAGATCCCTCGTGTTCCACTCTCTTTGTCGCCATGTTGTTCGACTCACAAAGACCGGTAGGGTCCAGCAGTACCGAACACATTCAATCCCGAATGAAATAATCTCGAATAGAAATAAACCTGAATAAATTTTAGGAATTTCTCATATGCTTGGTGGTTGGCTAGTAACTCATATCACGTCAACCAATCAAAACCCGCTTGCTCTTTGGCCTATCTCTTTTTAGAGGGTCTCTAGGTAGATTGAGGCCCCTGCCCTCTATCAGCTAGGATTTGTGTCTAGACAGATCTATACTTCTTGAATTGGCCGAGAGAGGGCAGTGACACGAATGTTAGTGCACGTCGTGCACGTCGTGCACTTCCATGCTGTTATTACAGAGTTCGGCAAGCACGGGTGTATAGACGTATATTTAATAACACAAATTGATTCATAAATCCCGATTTTTGGTGAGTATAAATATCAGTAGTGGTGATTTACTTCATCGCTAATACAATAACACATGAAGATTGAGTATTTATATTTTACCCGCAGAAGTTTAATATCATAATGAAATTGGAAAAGTACACGGGGAACAACAGATTATTATGGGTGTAAGAAATATTATACCCGTGGTAGATTTCTTCATCCAGCGTGAGGACAAGCATCTAGATTATACCCTTACAATGTAGATAATGGTTACTAATAACTTTCAAGATATTTCAATAAGCATCGAAATCTGGTTTATCACTGATCAATAAATAGATATCAAAGGTTAGGAGGGAATTTGTATAATACAATTTGTACAATCCATGTTTGTCAGTGTGGGACCCACTCAGCCCAAAAAGCACACCATGTCTTGAGACATCTTTTAGACAAGTCCAGTCGAACTCAACTGGAATCCAACTTTGAAGAGTTGAGCCGAACCCCCCATATATTTTCCAAGTTCGGTTCGAGTTCGGTTCAACTTTTCAAAATTGAGTTCGCGTCAAATTCGACTGGAAAATTCAAGGTTCACACACGTCTATAGTGCAGCGATAGTTTGAATTGTTCTCTGATGCAGTCAAAACTGCGTTTTGAATCTGATTAGTGAATGAGTAAATAAATGAAATTTATTTATGGTTTATCTTCAATACAAGTTTAATTAAGTCATATGTTCAAGAATGTTTATATTTGTGATGAATTCTTTCATAACTTTCCGCACGCAATTTTTTTCTTGAACATAAACCGCGATAGATTATAAGCTCTCTAATCCGATGTTTCATCATTTTTTTTCAGTGACCAATATTAAAAACAGAAACGTAACTTATGCCTCCCAAAAAAACGTATTCTCAAGATGAGTGGCTTCTTGATGCGGAATATAAGTATATTTCAGCAACAAACCCATATGACAAAGTGGTTACGGGAAAACTTAGCATTACATCTGCATATTGTAATTTATGTCACGAAACTTTCCAACTCTGTAATATGGGGAAACGAGCTCTTGATAGTCATATTGATTGATCCAAACATCAGAAGGAAATTCGTGCCAAACAACAAGCTTTGGACATACGAGTGTACGCTCCCGTTACACCAGCTGGTCCGAATGTTCCTGCGCCATCTAGTTCTTCAAATCAGTATGAGGGAAATCAGGGAAACGATCCTGATGATCCAGTACCGCTGGATTAACCAGCAACCATCACTCCTTCTCGTATTACAAAACCTACACTACTTCTCGTATTACAAACCTTCTACGTCTAATTCTGTTGTCAATCACGATTCAAGAATGAGTAACCTTCAGAAATATCTAGTATAGGATGATGTGACCACGGCTGAAATTATATGGTGCCTTCAATGCTGTGTGAACCATACATCTATGTCGTCAGGAGGTAAAGCGGTGCAGTTGTTTCCTCGTATGTTTCTTGACAGTGAAATTGTAGCTAAAATGCAATGAGGTCGTGACGAAATTGCATATACTCTGACTTATGGTCTCGCTCCCTATTTTCGTGATAAATTGATTCTCGAATTGAAAAATAGCAAATCTTTCGTTATAATGTTTGACGAGAGTATGAATGAAAGTGCTCAGCAACAACGAATGGATATTCGTGTTCGTTTTTGGCACTCGAAATCAGATGAGGTATACACTCATTATTATGACTCTGCATTTCTTGGACGCACCACAGCTTCTGATCTTTTGAATGGACTTAAGAGTAAGATAGATGACGATTTGTTCAAAAAGCTTTGAATGGTCTCAATGGACGGACCTGATGTGAATTTCGAATTTTTGAAAGATTCACAAATGGACTTGAAAGACAATAAAGAGGAGGGGGAGCCGGTGTTACTCTTGATGGGTTCATGTGGGCTTCATGTGACCCATAATGCATTCAAGGAGGGAGCAAAGGCAACGAAGTGGGATATTGTTGGTTTTCTGAGAGGTTTATACAATATTTCTGAGAACGTGCCTGCTCGTAGAAGTAACTTTACTTTGTGGACAGGTTCGGAAACATTTCCGAACGAATTCTGTGCTGTTAGATGGCTTGATATTGCCAAAGTTGCGGAAAAAGCACTTCAAATGCTCCCACACGTCGTTAAATTTGTGGATATTGTTGAAAAAGGAAAGAATGAATTGAAAATAAAGTCTTCCAGTTTCCAAGTGGTTGCTCAAGCTGTAAGAGAAAAGATGTTGAGTCCAGGGTTAGCGTATTTTGCCTATGTTGCTAATCTGCTAGAGCCTTTTTTGTGTGATTATCAAACGAACAATCCTATGGTGCCCTTCCTGTATACTGATCTCACTGCGATAATTATAGAAGTGATGAGATTTTTGTGAAAGAGGAAGTTATTTCCAATAATTCAGATATTTATGAGATTGACTTGGATGATAAACAGAATTTCATACCACTCAAGCATGTGAAATTGAGTTTCTCACTTACTGCCGAATTACGAAGAATTGAAATCAAAGATCTTGAATTTTTTAAATTTGAAGAAGAATGCGTCCTTATGTTGAAAACTGCATGTGAAAAACTTCTAGATGAATCTCCACTAAGTTATAAGTTATGTGAAGCAATCACTTTTTGTGATCCAGGGTTGATCTTTGAAACAGGAGGAATAAGTTTGACTCGACTACGTAGTACCCTTACTTCACTACAAGAGAATGAATGGTTTCCTGGACGTCAATGTGACTGCATTGAGAAAGAATTTGAGAATCTTATTGCGAAACAAGGTGTACTGGAAGTGATGAGAGAATATGACAGGAACCGTACGCGACTTGATCATCACTGGAAATTGAAAAAAAAGGATATTCCTCAGGACATGAACCCGCCCAGATAACACACGAAGAATTCTTTTCCAAGAGCGAGAATAGAACTTTTCAAGAACTAATGAATTCATATAGAGCTCTGGAGGAGTTCAATTTGTCGGACATTAACAAGTTCTTTGAGAGTACTCAAACAATACTTCCGATATTTTCAAAGAGCTTGTTAATGTCCAACAGATTGAACTCCTCTAGAGGACCGATTAATCCGCAATCTTCTGAAATGAAAAATGAACAGCACTTCAGAGGAACGTTTTCAAGGAATGCGTTTGCAAATTTTGTACTCCTCTCCACATCACCCAGGAGGTGAAGTACCAGCGAATGCGTTTTCTCGGCTTCCATCAAGAAGGGAGATTATGATGATGGATACGAGGTGTGTTCAAAAAGTAAGGTGACTTTGTATTTTTAAGAAAAAATATTTATTTATTTATCAATATTTATGTTGTCCCCTTCAAAGTAATCCCCCTGAGATACAATACACTTATGCCAACGGTTTTTCCAATCCTCAAAGCACTTCTCATAAGCACTTTTCGGTATACCCTTGAGCTCTTCCAGCGATGCAGTCTTTATCTCTTCAATCGTTGCAAATCTCCGTCCTTTCATAGGTCTCTTTAGTTTTGGGAACAAGAAAAAGTCACATGGGGCCAAATCCGGTGAATATGGTGGCTGAGGCATGATTGTGGTGTTGTTTTTGGCCAAAAAATCTCTCACAAGCAAAGATGAGTGAGCAGGGGCATTATCGTGATGCAAAAGCCATGAATTATTTTTCCACAATTCTGGACGTTTTCTTCGTATTGCTTCTCGCAAACGGCGCATAACTTCAAGATAATACTGTTTATTGACCGTACGACCATATGGTAAGAACTCCTGATCCACCACGCCATGGTAATCGAAGAAAACAGTGAGCAAAACTTTGACATTTGATCGAACTTGGCGTGCTTTTTTCGGTCTTGGCTCATCTGGGGTCTTCCATTGGGACGATTGGACTTTGGTTTCGACATCATAACCATATACCCATGATTCGTCACCAGTTATGACCCTTTTGAGTAAATCTGGGTCTTTGTTGACGTCATTCAACAGTCCTTGAGCGATGCTCATGCGACGGTTCTTTTGGTCAAAATTTAGCAATTTCGGAACAAACTTCGCTGACACACGTCTCATGCCCAAAACTTTAGAAAAAATTTCATGGCACGAGCCAAGCGATAAACCAACATCCTCAGCAACTTCTCTGATAGTGATTCGACGATTTTCCAAAACAATTTTCTTCACTGCTTGAACGTTTTCATCAGTTGTTGACGTGCTTGGGCGTCCAGAGCGAGGCTCGTCATTGGCATCTCCCCGGCCATCTTGGAAGAGTTTGTACCACTTGTAAACATTTTTTTTACTCAGAACAGTTTGACCGTAGGCTCCTGTCAACATTTTAAGTGTTTCGGAGCACTTGATTTCATTTTTGACACAAAATTTGATGCAAATCCTTTGATCCATATTTTTCGATAGCAAGAAATCGTCGAGCACGCAAAACACCTATAACCTTTACGCCTCTCACAACCAAACAATAAATCCTATACACTTGAAACTTGGTACAGATTTTCGGGAAGAGTGTGCCAAAATAACAAAACAAAAAAATCGATAATCGAAAGTACGTTGCCCGCGAAATTTGAAAAGTCACCTTACTTTTTGAACACACCTCGTATAGTAAAGGATTGTTATTCATCATGACTACGTATTTTGTTGGTCCGTATAATACTATTGTTGTAATCTGGATCCCATAGCCGCAGGGAACAGAGATCCTTATAATCAGAATACGGATTTCAATGATAACTATACATTCTGTTGGTCCATATAATACTCTTCTTGAAATTTTCATTCCGTCTTTGCGAATAACAGAGATTTTGAGGATTAAAATACGGGTTTTTATGGGGAGTATATTCTTCCTATAATAACATACAGTTTAACCGTGAGAATCTCGTACTTCAGTACTGAAGGGAAAGTTATCATCCCTATACATACAGATATTCACAGTTTGTATCTAAAGTTCTACAATGCGATTTGAATAATCCATTTCTCTCCGTGCTATAATGAAAAGTGGATAGCATTTTAGAGAAATGTTTTTGAAGAAATTACATTGCGAATTTCATCACATCCTGTGACAAATTGATGAAAAAATTCGTTTCCGTGGCATATGGGCCAATTACTTTGTAATCTCCCGGAATTAAAAATGAACAGCACTTTTGAGGTACGTTTGAAACAGTGCACTTGCAAATTTTGTACTCCTCTGTGCATCAACCAGGAGGTGAATTAAAAGCCAATGCGTTTTCTCAACCCTTAGAGGGAGGATTGCTCAATCCCAGTCAGAAATATGAATCCAACAATTTGGATTTCACATCGAAATGATATCTCCACTGAGAGAAAAAGTCACCCCTCATTCTGAACGAAATAGATATTCCTGTATGTAAAAATGGAAACAATGAGATAGAAGATAGAATTCATTAGAATACATTGAATTCACTACTTGAAATTCTTCCCAATTTTCATAATCCAAAATTCCGAATAATGATTCGACACTGCATGTAATTGAAAATCCAATCGCTGCGGTCCTTATCACATCTGCAATGAGAGAAACGAAAAGGAGTCATGAATATGAAAATTCGATTATACTAAAGATTGCATGTTTATACTGAAAACTGTGATATATTTCTCCTACACTGTCTAAAAAGGAGAGGGATATTTCCACTTACTCTGTCAATTTAGCGATTGAAAAATCTCGTAGTTTTCGTAATGTTTCTCCTTCTTGATGCAAAATCATTATTGGAATTATCGTATGAAAATTACATCGATTTACAAAATGTATTGATCCATACCTAAAAAGCGTTTATTACGACATTGTGTCTATGCACTGTATTGTACCAAAGGATGGGATTTTCGAATCGCTATCGCATTTATCAAAACAAAACACTGCGCGACACCAACTGTTTATATTTTCCTTCTCTCTCATCTATTGCATATGTGATACGGACCAAGGTGGACGTCTTTTCGATTACCTATAGTTTCAAACCAGATTTTGAATTATAAAATAATTGCAAAAGGTTTGAAGTGTTGAATTCAATAGTATTCTGATAAATTCTGTGTTTGATCTCCCCGTTCATAGTTTTGTATTTGAAAATATTGAGTTCGTTCAGAATGGGAGGTGGTGATTTTGTACTTGATAAGAAAAAAAAGCAATCCAAATTTTTTGCAAAATTGGTTGCCCAAAGACCCTTAGTGGAAAATGTGGGTTCGTAGAGATCCGAGTGGTAGCTCGAAATTTTTCTGTGACATATGCCAAAAGAGTGTTTGGTGTGATGGCCCTGCAAGAATCAGAGCCCATTCCAAGAGCCAACATCATTTGCAACAGAACAAGTTGTTTCATTTCGACCGAGGTGATGTAGATTCTTCTCCTCCTTCCTCTAAAACTTTCGGAAATGTCAAATCCATAGTTTCGGATGTTCCATCTCTTGATGGGATATCACCAGGAAGGCAATGTATCAATTCCATTCCTCAGTCTTTTGGTGATAGGATCGTTGTGGATGGGGCCGATGCTGTTTTTTCATGCCCTGATGACTTTTCAATGAATGATAACGTTGATCAATCGGGTGCCGTTTGTGAGGGGTATGAGAATTCAGATCTTCTCCAAGGATCTGATTTTCCTTCTGTTAGGGATAATAATAATAATAGCCGCGGATCAGATGTTTATTCTCTTGTTGATGAAATTTCAGTCGAAAAATCAGATAGATTTTTGCGAAAAGCTGACGATGGATAGGAAAACTCGTATGATAACAATCCTGTTGCATCCTCTTCTTTGAATGATGATCGTTTGGGATGTTCCCAAGATCCAAATCCTTCTCGATTGAATGCTGCCTCGTCTTCTGCTTCTTCACAATGCCAGCAAACAATCAGATTAGGGAGTTCAAATCCGGATGATGAGCCTCCAGATCTTCAAATAAAAGTACAAATAGCAGTAATTCGTTTCGCGACAATTTTCGCAGGAAAAAGTATTCCTCATAGTCATGCAGAGGACCTCTTACTCCTCATGCAAGATATAGGGAAGGAACCAGGAGTGCTTCAAAAAATGACGATGAATCGTACAAAATTAACAAATATTGTGGATAGGGTTATTCGCGTTCAAGAAACAAACCGATTATCGGATGTATCACGCTACACAAAATTTGCAGTTCACGAAGACGAAACATGGCTCGTTATATCGAACCAAATACGTTAGAAGTCAGATGTGAATTATTGCAAATGATTCATTTGGATGCTGCTGATTGCTCCGCTTCGGAATTGTTCGGAAGTTTCAGAAATACATTATGGAGAAATCAGATTCCGATTAGCAATATTGTTGCATCAGGTACTGACAAAGCGTCTGTCATGATGGGGAATAAATCTTCTTTGAAAACAAAATTGATGGGAAAAAATCCACAGGTTTGATGTTCCCATGTGTTTGTCATTCTTCCGTTTTGGCAGCGAGTGCTGCTCGTGCCATGATCCCACCAGATTGCGAGCAACTGATTGCAGGTTTGGCTACTTTCATCAATGGTAGTCCTAAGAAAACTGCGATATTTAAAGATTTTCAGGATAGTTTTCAAACCGGAATTCACGAATCTTGGAATTCGCGAAAACTTGTTGGTCAACCCGTCATCAATGCATCATGAGAATCTTAGAGAATTGGAATACTTTGGAAAACTTTTTATTCGAACAGATGGTTTCTGATCGTTGTCAACCTGCTGAAAAATTGTTGAATCTTTTGAAGCATCCTGCGATGCAAGCGTACTTTCTATTTCTATCGTATACTCTGGATCAATCCAATAAATATAATGCATGCTTTCAGAGAGAACAAATAATGGTACATTTATTGCAACCACGCTCAATTGATTTGTTAGTATTTTGCTTGAAAAAATTTTTAAAACCCGCGCTACTCAATCACTTGGACTTGATCAAGTGTGTGAATTTTTCTTTACCCACAAACCAATTAGCTTTGGAGAATATCGACGTAGGCAGTGAATGCGGAGAATATTTGGAAAATCTTGACCCTGAAAATATTTCAAAAGTAAATGAAGTACGCCAAAATTGTTTAAAATTTTACATCACGCCTTCTACAGAGATTTTGAAACGGCTTCCTACACATGATCCTCTTTTGTATTCTCTCACTGCATTGAAAACGGAAATTGCTTCATTCGAACCGGATCGACAAAAAACTACATCGATGCTTATTCACGCTAGTCGGAAATTGGGTGGTTTCGATGAAAATTCCCTGAGGAAAGAATGGAATTCTATGTTCTTTTTGGATCTCACATTGAGACGTGATTTATTGAAGCTTGATTCCGATCAAACGTGGATTAGAATTGGTTCTCTTTGTACAAGTGAAGGAGATATACGATTCCCGGACCTCCGAACACTTTCTTCTGCAGTTAGGACTCTTCCTCATTCTACGGCCATGGCAGAAAGGGCGTTCTCCATGTTTCCGGATATTAAAACTAAAAAGAGGAATGAATTGAGTCCTGAAACATTAAATTCCAGTTGTGTCATCAAATATTTATTGAAAAAAAGGGAAGAAAATGCTCGTACCATGCCCATTGATGAAGGTCACTTGGCTTTGATCAATTATGAGTATTTGTACAGGGATCCAAAATCATTGGAGAAGCCAAGTGGGTTACATCTGTACGCAGGGTAATGTAGTATTTTCCACTCGATTCGAATGAGTATTTTCACGATTTCATTTCCAAGCCCACATTTCCCACATTGAGGTTCCTTTGGTTGCATTCCGCATTTCATCAACTTTCGATTATTTTTCCCACACAAATCGATTGATTGATCCTCGCACATATTCTAAGAGGGTTTGGAGTCTCAAAATACTGTGGAGGTGACGGAACACGGGGTCCTAATTTTAGATTGTGCATCTCCCTCAGTTTTCGATCATTCATCTAGGAAATTTATGATAGGTTTCGGATTCTATAATTTCATATTGACGAATCAGTTTCGTTGCGATATCGAGCCCGTCGATATTGCACATGTGAACTTGATCAACGAACACCCAGACAGCACGACGTGCCACTGAAGCGTTTGTTCAATTTTTATAGAACGTAGGGGAGGTTTTCTGAACGTTCAGAGAACATCCCCGAAATGTATTTTGATTCTGGGTCATATTTCATGTTATTTTCCCCCAATTTGTGGATAATATCCGTTACATATTACGAAACACAAACGGTACAGTGGCATATCACATATATATATGTATACCATAGTTGATGAGGTGGTATTTCTAATTCCCCTTCTGGTTCTTGCATCGCAACATTCCTCATTTTTCATTATGTTCTTCATCAGAATGAATTCAACGATAATCTTTCGGGAATATTCCAGAAGAGGACTTTTCAATCCTTTTTTCTTCGTGAGGCTTCTTCCTCCGTCCGCAAAGCATCCCCCCCCCCCAGGCTGTTGAGCGAGAGTCAGGCAGTCTACACATCTGATGTCGAACACATTGATCCTATTGAACTCCAATCTGATTTTGATACGCCACACCCAGGGGAGGAAGTTGTAAAATTTACATCTTATGAAGTGTGAATTTGAATGATTTCGAAAAATAGTCCGAGCTATCACAATCTCAGTTGGTTTTACAGCAGGAGAGTACGGTATCCATGAGGGATCCTTTAATGAGGGATCGGACAATCAGTCGCCATTAGTGGGATACTTCCGGTTTTTTCTATAGTTTAGTTAAGCATGCATAGTGTATGTTATTTTATTACAATCATTTTTCTCAAATGTATTTACATGTTTTGTTCGAAGAATGTTTCAGATTCACTTAATTGTAAGTATTATACATGAATAAGCTGACTTTAAATATGTATCTCGAATATTTTCATAAATATCAGTACCTATCCCACTAATGGCGGCCGACCAATCCGTAATCAGCAGTTGATTGTCCGATCCCTCATTAAAGGATCCCTGGTATCCATGAGCCGTGGCATATCTCGCATGCACTCCCGGGGAAAAATGATTCATATATGGTCGTATATGAGCGTATATCAATCATATATGAACATATATGAAATACATATGAACATATACAGGGTGTCCCATTTTAATCTGTCACTTAGAATATCTTGAAAACGAATAGATTCAGAAGAAAATGTTCCGGGAGAAAAAAGGAAGAATCTGAGGGAGACATCCGATGGTGAACTTGGCTTTGACCTCAGATCCCAATTTCAAGGTCATTCTGAGGTCAACTCATGTTTTTCCAATGGATTCCCCTATTTTTTACTACCGGTTTAGATTCTACGCTAAAAACCAAGGAACTTTCGTCTCAAACGTTTTTTCGAAATCCCCATAGATGGCGCTCTAATTGATGAGAAAATGAGACTTCTCAAACCCTCGGATTGTATTCTGTCTAACATAATGCTCAACTCTTGAGTGTTTCTCATCTCCCGGAAATTGCCGTCGGCATCAGCGTTACCCAATGTGCACCACGAGGAGGTTGCGCGATCGGACTTTACACATCATTGTGGCCCTGAAAAGGGCCGATTGTCTGAACTGGAGGTGTATCTTCGAGGACGCATTAGGCTTTCAGAAGATGTTCAGAATGAGCGCCGTTTTGCCTTTGACAGAGCGCAATTCTTTTATGAAAGTTTCCTACAGTTGCTTGCAACGTAGCACGTATTATTGCTGTGCATGCTCTTCTTATTTGATCTTTCATGTCATCGCGTGTTGTTGGAGTCTCACGGAATACAACATTTTCTATGTGACCCCACAAGAGAATATCAGGCGACGTCAGACCTGGCGACCTAGGTGGCGATCGCACAGGTCCTCCACGGCCAATCCACCTTCTGGGGAACTTCTCGTCCAGAAATCTTCGAACAATTCGCATGTAATGAGGAGGTGCTCCATCCTGTTGGAACCACATCCTTCATCTCACGTCAAGACTTACGTCTCCCATAAGAGCAGGGAGTTCAAAATGCAAAAAACGAAGATACTCCGCGCCAGTAAGGTTTCCTTAAAAAAAATACGGCCCTATGATCCTGGAATCTACAATTCCGCACCAAACGTTCACACTCCAACGGTGTTGATGAATAATTGTACGAACCCAGTAAGGATTCTGAGCACTCCAATAATGGGAATTGTGCCTATTGAGAATTCCAACATTGTGAAATATTGCCTCATCAGAGAACATAACGTGATGAGAGAAAGTAGGATCTTCTTCAATTCTCCGTTGGGCCCACGTGCAGAAGTTCGATCTTGTTATGAAATCCTCAGCTGTTAGAGATTGCACCAAAGTGATATGGTACGGATGATAATCCAACGATTTCAAGATACGCTGACCTGTGGATCAAGGAATCCCGGTCATTTCCTCAATATCCCGGAGACTGATATGGCGATTAATATGAATTAATGCCAGCATAGCCAGCGATCTCACATCAGAATACAATCCGAGGATTCGAAAAATCTCATTTTCTCATCAATTAGAGCGCCATCTATGGGGATTCCGAAGAACCGTTCGAGGCGAAAGTTCCTTGGTTTTCAGCGTATAATCTAAACCGGTAGTGAAAAATAGGGGATTCCATTCAAAAAAACATGAGTTGACCTCAGAATGACCTTGAAAGTGGGATCTGAGGTCAAAGCCAAGTTCACCATCGGATGTCCCCCTCAGATTCTCACATTTTCTTCCCGGAACATTTTCTTCTGAATCTATTCGTTTCCGGGATATCCTAAGTGACAGATCAAAATGGGACACCCTGTATGTTTGTGTGTACGTGTACATGAAGGAATTGTGACGTTCTCGATCAATGAGACGAATTGAAGTCAAAACGGATCATTAATTCCATAAATTACCCTACCCAAGCTGTCCTGAAGGTCTAGTGGTTCGAAACCACATTTGATAATTATACAAATATATTGAGGGTACATTTTACAATTACGATGTGATTTCTTTGGCTGCAAAAAATACTCTCAGTTTTTCGTCAGATATTATTGGGAACCGTGTGGTCTGGAGGACCTTCTTCCCTCAAAAAATCACCGGTGAGTACAATCATAACGGCTAATAATGACAAATTGATCATTTCTGGCATTGGAGAAGCCAATATGAAACTGAATAACGTAGACGTCCAATTGAATGATGTACTTCAAGTACTTGACTTAGCAACAAAATTATGATCAGTCGATAGAATCGTAAAAGACAATGGTATTTCGGTGAAATTTGATTCCGAAAACTGTTCGATTTTTGATAAGAAGTGTATTTTTGAAGTGGAATCCAATGACAGTGTTGATCGTTTGTGTAACGAGAATGCTTGTAATGTTATTTCATATCATTCGTTACGTTATTCGAACGAATATCATTCGTTCCTTCCTCTATTCTCCAAGATTGTCCCTCTCGTAAGCGTACTAATTGCTTGGACAGATAACACCCCGAATGAAATGGCAATGACTCAAAAATTAATGATCAAGAAGGATGTGGAACCTTTCGTAGGGTAATTGAAATGAACAAAGCTCATATAATATTGGAGGAAGAATTTATTTTTCAACTATGAAAATCGGCTATTGTGCATTATTGCTTTTTCCTCCGTATGACGTAGTCTTTGAGATCTTATCTACAAACAAACAAAAATTTACAATGTTTTGATTACTCTAAGCTCTCATCATACAAATTGTGTCGAACTTCAGAAAATCTCTGAACTACACACGTAAGAAAGCAGTATGCGTAACTTGCAATAAGTACGGTAACCGTCTCTCAGGTATGAGTATATAAATTTGATTTGCAACGAATCCACCTGTACGTTCCGCTCGCAATGAGGACAAGTCATGGGGACTCAGCTGAAAGAAATCTGTGAGGTAAACCTCTTATTTGAATTCTCGTTTAACGAGAGTGGGTGTGAGACTTGATCTAGTAATCGTGAAGACATTCTCAAGTTCGATTTTACATTGATTTTCACCTATATTCATATCATGGAATGTTTATTTTGAATCACGTGCGAATTCAACACCTGTCGGTTTTGTTTATAAGTTTTGTGATCGATTTATCGGATGATTTGATAACGCGCATTGTCTCTTATCATTGTTGATTACTTGATAATATTATATATCGATTATAGATCGATGACTTGTCGAATTTGAATTTTTTTATATTGCGAAAAAGTGCAAAAGATCTCTGAGAATTGTTGTATTTCAGTTTTATTTCGACGCGCTCTTTGATTCTTTCTCAGGATTTTGTCTGGTGCATTCGTACGTAATTCTCCATTCTCCTTCCATGTTTTTCGTCGATCGAACGCTATTATGTCATTACTTGTGCACTAGTTACGAATGTAGGTGCGTGAATACATATGTCGTTCATGTGCCGACTATGTTGACATCTTTTCATAACACGTTCGCTCGACGACTTTTCGTTCGCTCCTCATCTCTCGATGCTTTGCGTATGTACAATCTCCTTATCGAGTTTCTGACACTACTCTTTCTTTCTTGATGAATTAAGTATTAATCTCCTTCTTTTCTTTAAATCATTTTACTATCGCGCGGTGTTGTAACTGCACGAATGCCCTATGACCCATTCGTACCGTCACATGCTCAGTGTTCATTAACTCTTGCGCAAAGTAATAGCGCAATTATATTAATTTATTGTGAACGTGAACGATTTCAAGTATCGAAGTGAACCCTCAAAAAAAGGTGGGCGTTTAGTCCACATGATTGTGCCACTCCGGGATATCCGAGATTCACAAATTGGGAGGATTATTGTTTGGGAAGCTTGTCATACTGGTCGGAACTGGAATTGAACAATTTCGTTGGAAAGTAACAAAATAGCGGACTTTGGAAAAAAGTGATCTTCTTCAATGGAAATGGGGCTGTGAAATGGAAAGTTCAGGGTGAAAAGAGAGATCCCAGCTCCTGCGGGAGGTGTCAGTGAGTAGGATAATATCTCCAAATTCCAGCCCATTTGGTTGGATAAAAAAATTTTTCTATGAAGTGGACCGACCATGAAAACATTGTTTCGAGAGAATCACGTTTGAAGTTTTTATGGATTGTTCATACAAACAAAGTCATACTTATACCCCTTCATACACGGAAAAAAATGCTCATGTAGAAATTTATTGAAAAGTGAGGTAACAATTACAGTGTGCATCTTATGTACAATTTACTGAACAGTCTTGTTGAATTTACATTGTTATCATAGCCACTTCACAGCAACACTAGTCCCATTCGATCCGGTAACAATGTGGATATAACATAAGTTCTGATGTCAATTTCACCCCGTTTGCATTTATGTGAGCAGTTATGTTAAATTAACAACCAACAATGTAGAATTCGCATGGGACTTTTTTCCGTGTAGGCCTCATTTGTGATCAAGAAAATCCGATTTCTACAACTCAAGTTACCAGACTACTACCTTGAAGGGTTAATTAACCAAAAAATATCGTTCACAGGTGCATGGGGCATCATCGCAGATCCTCAAGTTCCCTGGTTAAGAACATTGATGTACAAGAATTTCTCGCATGTTGTTCTCTTGAAGCTTTTGCTGAATATATACTGTTTTAGATATTTTATGGAGGAATATTTGAATGATTCATTCGATTTTGTTCCTCAATAGAAGTTTACCATTCGAAGAGTCCAAGTCATACGTGAATTTGAACTGGAATTCTGTTCCCATAGTGCGTTCTCATATAAATCTTGTTCCAGTAACAAAATTGGGAAGATAAGGAGTTTCATAACATTTTTTCAATGTTTCATTCGAGGTATATATAATCCATTTGAAAAAAAAAGATATGAGATCAATATGAGCGACCAAGTACATTGGTTATCCAGAGGATATGTGAAAGATTTTTGGTATATTGTGACTTCAGTTTGTTTGAACTGTATTGAATTTATGATTTCCAAAGAAGCATTATTGTATTGAAAAAATAAACAGAACAAGCGTATCGTTCTGCTCATATAGATAGATACCAAAAAGTGAAAAGAAAGTAGAATTCCACAAAATATACAAATGTCTCACAAAAACCCCTAAAAACTCCAACACAGTAAAGAATAACGTCAAATCCCAAAAACCATACGAACGTTTCACAATAACACTTGAAAAAAACCCTTGAAAAAAATACTTCACTTTTTCCGGAAGATTACTTGATATAAAAAATATACCATAAAAAAATTTTTAGCCTTTTTTATATACGAATGAATTTCTATAGAACATTAAACAAGAAATTAAAATGATATAATTTCATGAAATCTTCTTCGGCCACGCCAAGTGTTACTGGTGGATGCGAATTCCGGAACAGGGTTGCCCTTCACATCATTTTTTTTATGGTACATTTCTTATATCAAGTAATCTTCCGGAAAGAGTGGAGTATTTCTTTCAAGGATTTTTTTTCAAGCGTTATTGTAAAACGTTCGTTTGGTTTTTGGGATTTGACGTTATTTTTTTACTGTGTTGGAGTTTTTGGGGGTTTTTGTGAGACTTGTATATTTTGTGGAATTCTACTTTTTTTTCACTTCTTGGTATGTATTTATACAAGCAGCACGATACGCTTGTTCTATTTATTTTTTTAATAGAATAATGCTTTTTTGAAAATCATAAATTACTCTCAATACAGTTTAAACAAACTGAAGTCACAATATACCAAAAATCTTTCACATATCCTTTGGATAACCAATGTACTTGGTCGCTCATATTGATTTCATATCTTTTTTTTTTTCAAATGGAGCATATCCTCTTATACCCCCTCGAAATTCTGAATGCAGTGAAATTTTCCTTTGGAATGTGTTTTTAGATTCTTTTATTCTTTGTTTTTGGGATTTTCATGTACTTGGCGTTATTTGTTTACTTTTTTGGAGTTTTTTTTGGGGACTCCACTTCTTTTTCTGAATATGCTTCCAACTGAACCCAAATAAAAATGAAATACCCCTGTCGAGTTTATGGCAATCGTAGGAATGAAGAAAATGTCCTCAGATAACTCATGTGATATAAAAGTCCACTTGGATTTCCATCACACGGAGAAAAAGGTATTTTGAAAAATACCATAATTTATGGATTTTTGGCGTTGATCCAACCCGAGTCACAATATTTACGTGAAGATACCTCTAAAAGTCCCATAATGGCTTGGACTTTTATAAGAAAGGTACCATACTCCTTTATAAAAGTCCAAGGAATTATGGGACTTTTAGAGGTTCGTTCACGTAAATCTTTTCACTCGGGTCAGACCAGAGCCAAAAATCTATAAATTATGGTATTTTTCAAGATATCTGTTTCCTCAGTCCAGTCATCTCATCATTGGACGGCAATAGATTATCGAAATAAAGAATGAAGGAAAGAAGGGAAGGAAAGCGAATTCCCATGAACAAATATACACGTGTGAAGAATTCCGAAAACTAAATTTTCCTTGACTGATAAGTTGGCGCTCAAAGCAGCTCAAAGCGCTCAAAGCAGCTCACAGCGCTCAAAGGAGCTCACGCCGCTCAAAACAGCCCACGATATTGTGCTGAACATGTTTTGTGCGGAAATTTCCAGTGTTTTCAAGGAATCATTGTAAGAAAATCGGAACAACATAGATCTTACAGACAGAGGAAACTTGCGTACAATATATTCAAGGTATCCAACAGAAATTTTTTTTGCAAGATAGAATTTGTACTGTTTAGCATGAAACTGAAAATAGCTTTCCAGCGAACATTTTTCGGTCACTCTTTTGGATCATTGCGAAGAGTAGCAGATAGCAAAAGTTCTAAAAATTAGATCTCATTGAATTCTTTCGTGACCACAAAACGAACTACTGAAATGTCAGCAGAATAGAGTCCTTGGAGAATTCAAATCGCCTCCTGTCATACTGTATATTGTACTGTATATAGTATGACAAGAGGTGATTTGAATTCTCCAAGAACTCCATCTCACTGACATTTCAGTGATTCATTTTGTGGTTCCAGAAGGATTCAATGGGATCTAGTTTTCGGAACTTTTGCTATCTGGGTGAAGAGATGTCAAATATTTATCATGCAACAAAAAGATATACCTTCAAGATATCAGATTGAAGACACTTTCTAGTACTGTACCAGACATTTTTCAAAATTTTGTGGAATATCCATCGAAATCATTCGAAAAAATTTTTCAAGAATATTTGGTTCGTTATGGTATTATAAAGGTATTCTATATTCTTCAAAACTGTACAATATCACAGTTATTGAATTCTAATTTCATGATGAAGCGATATTATTGCTTTCCGAAGAAATACGAGGTGTGTTCAAAAAGTAAGGTGACTTTGTATTTTTAAGAAAAAATATTTATTTATTTATCAATATTTATGTTGTCCCCTTCAAAGTAATCCCCCTGAGATACAATACACTTATGCCAACGGTTTTTCCAATCCTCAAAGCACTTCTCATAAGCACTTTTCGGTATACCCTTGAGCTCTTCCAGCGATGCAGTCTTTATCTCTTCAATCGTTGCAAATCTCCGTCCTTTCATAGGTCTCTTTAGTTTTGGGAACAAGAAAAAGTCACATGGGGCCAAATCCGGTGAATATGGTGGCTGAGGCATGATTGTGGTGTTGTTTTTGGCCAAAAAATCTCTCACAAGCAAAGATGAGTGAGCAGGGGCATTATCGTGATGCAAAAGCCATGAATTATTTTTCCACAATTCTGGACGTTTTCTTCGTATTGCTTCTCGCAAACGGCGCATAACTTCAAGATAATACTGTTTATTGACCGTACGACCATATGGTAAGAACTCCTGATCCACCACGCCATGGTAATCGAAGAAAACAGTGAGCAAAACTTTGACATTTGATCGAACTTGGCGTGCTTTTTTCGGTCTTGGCTCATCTGGGGTCTTCCATTGGGACGATTGGACTTTGGTTTCGACATCATAACCATATACCCATGATTCGTCACCAGTTATGACCCTTTTGAGTAAATCTGGGTCTTTGTTGACGTCATTCAACAGTCCTTGAGCGATGCTCATGCGACGGTTCTTTTGGTCAAAATTTAGCAATTTCGGAACAAACTTCGCTGACACACGTCTCATGCCCAAAACTTTAGAAAAAATTTCATGGCACGAGCCAAGCGATAAACCAACATCCTCAGCAACTTCTCTGATAGTGATTCGACGATTTTCCAAAACAATTTTCTTCACTGCTTGAACGTTTTCATCAGTTGTTGACGTGCTTGGGCGTCCAGAGCGAGGCTCGTCATTGGCATCTTCCCGGCCATCTTGAAAGAGTTTGTACCACTTGTAAACATTTTTTTTACTCAGAACAGTTCCACCGTATGCTACTGTCAACATTTTAAGTGTTTCGGAGCACTTTATTTTATTTTTTACACAAAATTTGATGCAAATTCTTTGATCCATATTTTTCGATAGCAAGAAATCGCCGAGCACGCAAAACACTTATAACCTTTACGCCTCTCACAACCAAACAAAAAATGCTATACACTTGAAACTTGGTACAGATGTTCGGGAAGAGTGTGCCAACATAACAAAAGAAAATAATCGATAATCGAAAGTACGTTGCCCGCGAAATTTGAAAAGTCACCTTACTTTTTGAACACACCTCGTATATATACGAGTCTTCAGCATTGCGTGGCCAATGTCGCTCTTCAACTTGCAGATGATGAATAAATATCCACTTTGTACCTTTACTTCGTAACATGCATGTGAAATTATCTTCGAAAATATTTTTACCCTGATAAAAAACAACAGCTATAACTTTATAAAAGTGCTGTGTCATTATAATTTTTGAAGATGGTACTGCTTCAGTGTTTATATTTTCTACCTTTGTTGCTTCAACATCATTGTGATTAAACATCATCAATCGCACAATTACATATTGTTCTGACGCTGTTATGGATGATTTTTTAGTTCTATGCAAATTATTACAATTGTCACAAGAATCTTCGAAAATTTTCGATATTGAAGAATTGAACTTGAATATTTCTTGAAACTCAAATGATTTTTGTGAAATTGGAGGTAGCCCAAGACGTGTAATACCATTTGTACCAACAATATTTCCGGTATATTCACATTTCGTACATTCCGTTAAGGTAGTTATTTGGTGCTTCATTAAATTTTTAAAAGCCATTGAATTCTCGCAAATAGAAGCGATGAATTCTCCTGCATCTTGTGAGTGATTATGCAAGTATTGTGGACCTGCAAGCTGTTTCAAAGCTGTGATATCAAGGTTCTTTTGCGAATTGTAGTTCTGAATTGAAACATCTATGATGTCATTGGGGTCAGATAAAAGTAATTGTTTTGTCTTAGAAGCACAGTACAATATACACTGCATTACTGCATTCAAATAAGAAGAAACACCGTCAACAATAGGAAGACCCATTACGTTTAACGTGTGAATTTCTGTTGATTTTCCATCAATATTTTGGCCCCTGGATTAGGTATTATCCAATATCCTCATTCCTGAGTACCCAGGTGAAAAAGTTTTTTCAGTGAGTGAATTCTTTGAGTAAAATTACAGGTGGATCAAGAAGAAGTCAAAGGGATGCAGGTTTACTATACATCTGTATGTTACTCACCACCACGATCAATATCATCAGGTAGCGTAGAAGGAAAATGAAGGGAACGCAAGAGTGCAGTGGATATACCACAGGTCCTTGCGTTAAGTACACTATTATCAGATTCTTCCAATAGAATCACAGGTAGATGAAGAAAAAACAAAAAGGATGTAGATGTACCATACATCTGTACGTTGAATCCTACCATGATCATTGGGTAGCGTTGAAGGAAAATGCAGAAAAGATAGGAGCGCAGTGGATATATCACGAATCTTAGCATCGGGTGCATTCTACTGACCAATTGACGAATGATTAGAGAGACTGTTTAGGATCAACTCAACGAAAATTGAGCAGATACAATATTCTGATTATAGAAATTGTTGCAGAACAACTACAGGTCAACTTGACTGATGTGACTGGATGTGACAATTCATTCTGAATGTTTTCTTCCACAGTTCCATCTTTTCAGTTGTTCCATTCAAGCTGGATTATATTTGTGTTCTTACAAACCATCATTTTTATCTCTACTCATCTTGGTTTTGGAATGATTCAATTCTCAAATATCATGAATTTTATTAAATTGTCACAGAGTATTTTGGGTTGAGAGATTTAGTAACTCTAGGATCCATGAAATGTTCAAAATGTACTCAAAGTGATTCATGATCATTAAAAAGCAATATTGTATCAAATATCCACCATTCAATATTCATGATATTTGAGACTTGAATCATTCCAAAACCAAGATAAGTAAAGATGAAAATGATGGTTTGTAAGGACACAAATATAATCCAGCTTGAATGGAACAACTGAAACGATGGAACTTTGGAAGAAAACATTCAGAATAAATTGTCACACCCAGTCACATCAGTCAAGTTGACCTGTAGTTGTTCTGCAACGATTTCTATAATCAGAATATTGTATCTGCTCAATTTTCGTTGAGTTGATCCTAAACAGTCTCTCTAATCATTCGTCAATTGGTCAGTGGAATGCACCCGATGCAAAGATTTGTGATATATCCACTGCGCTCCTATCTTTTCTGCATTTTCCTTCAACGCTACCTATTGATCATGGTAGGATTCAACGTACAGATGTATGGTACATCTACATCCTTTTTGCTTTTTCTTCATCCACCTATGATTCTGTTGGAAGAATCTGATAGTGGTATTATTCAATGCAAGGACTTGTATATCCACTGCACTTCTGCCTTTTCTTCATTCTTCTATGACGCTATCCGATGACATTGATTATTGTGGTACATAACATAAAGATGTATGATACATTTACATCCTTTCTGCTGTTTCTTCATCCACCTATGATTCTGTTGGAAGAATCTGATAGTGGTATCATTCAACGCAAGGACTTGTATATCCACTGCACTTCTGCCTTTTCTTCATTTTCCTTCTACGCTACCTGATGATATTGATCGTGGTGGTAAGTAACATACAGATGTATAGTCTACCTGCATCCTTTCTACTTTTTCTTGATCCACCTGTAATTTCACTTAAAGAATCTATGGAAACCATTTTGTACATAGTTCATAATTTTGATTCAGGATGTCATATTTCAGTATACCTGAAGTTGAAAAGGAATTGGATGGTAGAATGCAAAATAATCGATTATCTAAAGAAATGTTAGATTAACAAATAACTTTAATAAAACAATTCCAATTCAAAATAATGCCGCCTCTTGACTCGGCTCTTTGTTTTAACGCTGAGATACACAGGTGCATATAATCACAAAAGGTCGCACTTCTCCAATAGAATATTACAAACCTAGTGAAATTATAATTAACGCGGAGCCGTTGCTTCACGTCGAGCAAATCGGAGCAGTGAGAAACCGCGAATCACGCATACACTTTTCCACAAATTGTAATCATACAAGCATAGGGTCGTGTACCCCAAACGAACTCAAGCAAGGTAGTAATTTTAGCGAGATAACAATTTTACCATAAACTATAATTCACCAGCACACGCGTAAGCGCAAACAAAGAGAGCTCACTGCCCGATACGCTACGAATACAGCCAAGAGGCTCGAAAGGACACTTCGCAACGACTGACTCGAATTCGATCGAATTCGAAACAGATCAAGCGAATACTTACAGCTAACGAACATTCACGCACACATACTTACTTCACACCTAAGCGAGCGTGACCGAACCACCTTATACAGGCGCGAATTTAAAATCAACCTATTTCCATAACAGAAGTGCTCGGTGACTAACCCTTTTTTCGAATGTTTTTCAAACTTGCTATAATTGAATTTACATTCATTATCTATTCACTATTCTGTTTCATTATTTGTTCACGATTCTGATTGCAGAATAGTGGATTCCATTAGAGGTTATGGTATATCCATTATACTTTTGCCTGTAAGAAAATAGCAAATAAACTTCCATAATCACCCTTAAGCAGGCTCGGTATGATCTGTTTCATCGATTGCCTATGATCCTAATTAGAGAAATCGACAGTGGAGCCTTCCGAAGTAGCTGGTCATCTGGTTTTGCTCAGCTACTTCGGAAGGCTCCAGTAGTTGACTGTCCGTCAGAACTTATGATATATCTCTGACCTCCGGTATGTGGAGGAGTTGCAAATAAACTTGAATCTTTTCCCTTGAGCACGCTCGATATGATCCATTTGATCATTTTCCAACGACTCTCGCAGGAAAACCTGATAGTAGATTGTTTGTAAGGGGGTTATGGTATATCCGATAAGATTTCACCTGAAAAGTGATGCATAAATTTGAATCATTATTTTCGACTAGACCTTGTATGATTTATTTGATCATCAGCCTGTGGTTCTGGTGGTAAGAACCAACAGTAGCAGACTGTTCATTACGGTATTTCTGCTGAGCTGTTGTCTGTAAAGAAATATGGTATTTTATGAATAATACATCATACAGAGCTTACCTGTGTATATAGCAACTTCCTGAATGTAGCAAATAGATTTATTTATACCTTTCTCAAACTTTTTGTGTTTTTCTTTACAAATAACCTCTTCATCATTTATTCATTAATCCATTCATGAATTTTTTCAAGTCATATATGAAAGTATATATCATTCCAGGTTATTTGTGTGCGTTCGATTGTTGTTATAATGACCTGTAATACCTGTAATGTAGTATAACCTGCAATTCACAATTCATCCATTTTTCAATTATTCTTTTAATATTATGATAACCTATCAACACATCGCCTCATTGACAGGTTATTTGTTTATGTTTTGACAATATATAGACCACACTACACTGAAATTCACGCTATTGGATGTTTGGATTATAATATACATTAACTGAAGTGAATGCTATTGGATATTGGAAGAAAGGAAAAAGGACAGAATATTGGATGTCCCAAGAAGGAAAGAGACAGAATATCTCTATGCCAATGGAAGAAACCCTCCCGAATTCCGATGACGAAAAACTATAGTCGCTATCGTGATTAAAATAAATCGAAGGTGGCGATGATGATGAAGAAAAATCCTGAAATTTTGATCGCATGAAAATTTGAAACGTTTTTATCTCGGGATCGCGTGAACGGATCAACTTCGTAGTGTGCTTAATCGAAAGTGTGTATTCGAGTTATAAAATAGAAGTGTAATTATTTTTTCGTGAAATTCACTGTGTGATGAGTCATTGTGGGTTAAAGAGTTTTTGACTATAGAAAATCTTGGTTTTCGAGTAAAGATACACGGTAGCGCACGACTTATGCTTTTTCATTTTTTTTTCTTTCAGGGTTTTTTTTTCTTTCAGGGTTTTCCTGTACTTGGCGTCGAGACGCTACCGCGTCTCTTGATTCAAATGCTGAAGAAATCCGTAGATTCAGAAAACGAAATTATTGAAGCATTAATATACTACAATTAAAATGGGATGACAAACACCATTTGATCATTGAATTCCATGTTTTTGGCAATTACTTTTTGCTGTGTTAGAATTGTGTCTTATAATTCATGGAAGTTCGTTCCGAACATATTAATCTATAATATAGTATGCGATCATTCAGTATATAGTTGTGACTTGTGGTTTTTCGCACCCCAAAAGTTACCTGTTTTTCAAACTTGGGAAATTGAATTCTGCCTGTTTCCCAATTTTTCGAAAGAATGCTATGAGAAAAAATTTTTTCCCTGATGAAACTCTCAATACTGATTGACTATTGAGTATATTCCAAATAATTATACTTTACATGTGTTGGAAAAGAAAATTTATTCTCCATGGAAATTGAGTGAATATAAAGATGGGTGACATATATCATCCACGCGATCGATTACGTGGCAAAATGATACGCGACCACTCCAGAGATGATAGGGATTCCAATGAAACAACTGTGGACCCGGATCGAATGAAGGGAGGGGGGGGGATACATGTTCGGCCAGTAGACAGGTGAGTGAGTCGACACGACAGACGGATAGATAAACCGGCGAGAAGGGCCAATAACCGAGGTATTGAAATTCTTCGCACCGCGATACTCAACTCATCATTTCATCGTCAATAATTGATGGATTCTTGCGTGGATTTGTTCAGGAAGGTTTACCGCTTCTTACCTGCTGAGCTGGAGAATTAATTTTTCAATTTAATGATTGACCCTTCGTCTGCAACGTGGGATCATTCATGTCCGAGCGAAAAGTATTTCGCTTCGGATATTCCCAGGTTTATATAAGAAGAAATGAAGTTAATAATAATTGAAAAATAATCATCACTCTTATTGTCGTGTCGACCCACTCACTTGTCTGCTGGTCGAGCACGTATCCTCTTATCCGATTCGTGTCCTCAATTAAGCTACTGGAATGTGGTTTGAGTCATTGGTGGATATATTGTATTAATATATTTGAGAGGAGATTTCTCCTGAACATAGGAAGGACAGTGAAAGCAGATAACTAATTTAATTGAATTTTCTCACAGGTATGTCAAGGTGACAGAATAATAGTGGATGTCATCAATTCGCTACCGTCAGAGAGTACCACGATACACTGGCACGGACAACATCAGCGAAAAACCCCTCATATGGATGGTGTTCCACACATATCTCAATGTCCGATTCCACCTGGATCAACTTTTCGTTATGATTTCTATGCCACCGAATCAGGAACACATTTTTGGCATTCTCATTTAGGTAAAGTAGTCAGTCGTATTCAGTAGCTAATTCCAATCAGGCAATACCTTAACAGCAAGAATTGCAGTGTAACTGTGACTGTTGTGGGGAGAATGTTTGATTTCACGTGTCATAGCTTCATGTACTCCAATATCTTCGCAGCATCATGACAACAATTTTCAAGTTTGCTGAATGTTGCTGCGCGTATGCTCATATAAAAATTGCTGCACTGTGGAAAATAATCATAATTCTCCCGTATACAGTAATCGGAAAATTCCAATCACTGGTTGGAAAATCAATATCCGGTACATTTGTGAGAAATTTCCCATAAATTTATCTCAAATTCCATAACTTATAGGATTCCTTAGAACATTTCACAGGAAGCTTCCGGACAAGTACGGAAACTTCTTAATGCATGGATTTGTGAATTACTTCACATGAATTTGAAGGAATTTCCACATAGAAATTTTTCACAATGTATATTTCGCCAGTTTCTACGATAGAATCTACCTTGGGGCAAAACTGGCAGGCAAGGTTTGGTATTGATTCGATAATGAGGTGAATGAATGATATTTTTCGCCACATTTCAAAATCATTGCAGCAATGGTGCAAAGTTCATTTCGCATTGATTCAATATTGACCCACTCAATGGTTTGAGTTTGGGACAAGATTAACACAATCTTGGTGCAAATTTGAATAGAAATATCCCCGAGCAGTTCCAGTAGAATATTTGAGAATTGGAAAACTATCGGGAAATTCATCTACTAGTCTCAGCTAGAGGTCATAATCATGTCGATCAAGTCCTCCCTCAGGGAAATTCACCTCATTCTGACCAAAACACTTCACTTTTGCCCCAAAAATTGGAGGACAAATCCCAAATCAGGTTTTGGTCAAAATGGCGTAAATTTCCCTACGGGCTTGGGTGAAAAATGTGGTAGAAAAACCTCCCCCAGGGTGTTCCAATGTTAGGGCATTCAATTCTTACGTTATCGCCAGTGTTAATTCATGTTGGGAAGGTCGATTGGGGCTGGAAAGCCACTATGTGATCATTTCAAGGTTGGGCCAAGCTTGATTGCCAAAGCTACGCCAAGTTTCGTCATCGTTGCTCCATTTCTGTGCCAACAGGCAATTTCTATATAGGTGATGACGCATCTTTCTAGCAACTTCTTCATAACAGTTCCTCCGTGTTGTTGGGAAGTTGTCGCAAACTTTTCTAGCAGGGTCATTCCATGTGAAATCGACCAAATATTTCAATTTTGTAACCCACTGCCTCAGATTTCGATGAGACTTGGTACATTTGCTCTAATTAAGGTTTCAAGAACGTATGCCAATTCTTATTCCATTGCGACGGATGGTTTTTTTATGAATGAAGTTTTTGATATTTGAATTTTGGGCTATGACTTGAGAGGGTACTAGCTTCGGTATCGGACCTCTCTTCCCATAATAACTCCCCGAAAAACCATACTGTTTTATAAATTAACTAATTTCTTACACACTATGAAACAATTTTTCCCGAAAATTGGTAGGTATTACAAGTGAATTATTGTATTCAACAGAATAATCCAAATACATAATCAGGAATCTTATGTGACTAGAGACATTAGAAAAATTCGCACGCACCTTAGAAGTTTGGAGGAAACAAAACTGCTTCTTCTTATCTCACAGTCACACTGACAAGACTAGTTGCACGAAGAGATTACTGACAGGCTTTGTGCCTGGGATAATTCAACTAAACATTCCCTACTAGCTTCATATCTTCTCGTGAGAAATGAAGGATCCTCCGTTAGTTATTTGTGGTTGGAGTATCAAAAATGCACGTAATGTGCGGAAATGGAATACAGCGAGTGTCTCCTCCTGGAGGCCAGGAAAGGAAGTAGCTGGTCCAGCTGGATGTGAAAACGAAATTTCAGCTTTTTTTTTGTCAAAAATTCCCCGTACAAGACCGGAGTACCATTGATTGTCATAAATACAAGCCACGTATGAATTGTATGTATATGTATGTGTGCGTGCGCACGTGTATGCGTGTATGTGTGTACCATGTCAGAAATTTCTGATTGAATTTTCAATTACATGTAATGGAAGCAAATTCCACTCACATAATGGAAAAATAATTCCCACTGTACTTGAAAATTCAAGAACCAGTTGTTTAAATTTCATGCACATGTTCTTGATTGTTGAGACAAATCATGATTGAAAATTCAATAACAAGTTCTTTAAATTTCATGCGCATATTCATGATTGTTGAAAAAAAAATCACTTCCACAAGATGCGAACGCGGGACGTCGGAAGCGGATGCCGAGGCTCCGTCACTCAAGCCACTGACACCTATGTGGAAAGGAGCCTTTCTCTGTTTATATGACCTTGCGTTCATTCTTCAAACTTGTGAATCAAGATGTACTTGTGATGTAGAAACACTGAACAAATCGTGTGATCTAACTAGTACATAATTGAAGTGGATACGTGGGTGGCTTCGTCAAAGCGTTACCCTAGTAACACACAATCTTCGTCAGACGTTCTGAGAATGTTTGCAGGACGTTTAAATATTCTAGGAACGTTCGGAGAATATTTTACGCACATTGGTGTTACTTGGGTAGTATACAGGGTGACCCAAGTGAGAAAACTTGTATTTCAAGAGCGTATTCTGCAGCCATTATGCAAGGATTTCCCGTTTTTTGGAGGTGAGTTTTTGAGATATGAGCATTTTTAGATTTTTTTTCAAATCCAAATCAACTTGGATCATTTTTGTTATTTTCAGTTGGATGCCATCAGAGCCATGATTTATAATTATAATGATATTATTATGTTATTGTAATGGATTAAATTTTTCTAAGTTTTCTCAATCACCTGTACATTAATTTCAATTTTCATGCACAATAACTTGAAATTTCAATAACATGTATTTGAATTCCTATTTCAGTTCACAAAAATGGAATTCTCATTCACATACGTACATGAAAAGTACATGAAATTCCAAGAAATTTTCAACAGTGTATTATGTGAGTATACAGGGTGGTCCATTTGAAGTGATATAGTCAAATATCTCGGAAACTAGTGGAGATGGAGAAGAATGGTCCAGATAAGAAGTTTAGGGTTCCAAGGGGGAGGATTGATGCTGACCTCAAAGAATCCTTCAGAGGTCATTTTGAAGGTCATTCAGGGGTCAAGATGATTTTTTCGAATAGGACCCCCATTTTTTTATCATGGCATGGGGAAGCTGGTTTCAAACCCTTGACAAAACACTGGTTATGGACCCCTTTCCGTCTATTGGGGTGCAAGGTATGGACCGTCGAAGTTATTGATGAACTACTCTCAGCGCTACCCAGGAACAACGACGTAGACGTGGTAGTTCTCTGTTCCCTCCGGAGTGCTTGATTATCGTGAGTCCTCTTGCCTCTCACATGAAGGGTACTTGATGCTGTTACAATAATTGCTCGAAGTTACCCCCCTCTGCCCGGATACATAATCCTGGTATGTTGGCACAAACAGCGCGGATGCGATCGATCATGTCCCCCCTCATTCACAAAAAAACTTCCAAATTTTTTTGGTAAATCTACAAAGAAATTTTTCACAGTGTATTTCTCTTTGGTGAATTCTCTGGAGGCTCGAAGGATATTTGTATCTAATCGAATGTGCATCCCAATCGACGTTATGTGGTATGGTCAATACTTTCAATGTTTCCAGCAACCTTTCAACAATTTTTGAGAGTCGATACTCATTTATAACCCTCATTGAATCAAATGATATAATTTATTCGATTTGAAACGCAATAATCGTGATAAATCGTACACATCACTGCCAACCATGATAAGCAGAGACTCAGTGTTCCCGTTCGTTCATGTTTACGTTTTTTTCCCAATGGAATTGACTCTAATCTGCATTGAAATCAGTCCCGATCTTCGGAGGAAAGCGATGAACAAGAATACATAAACAAACAGAAACATCGGATTTCTGTTTATTATGGTTGGTTATGTGGATGATTACGGAAATACGCGATCATTTGAACACTGGTTCTGAACTGAGACCATCACAATCGTTCTTCTCCTTCGCATATTCAATCATCTACATTCATCAATTCATTCCATTCGATTCAATCGAAGGAATGAATCACTATCCACTCTCTGAAATTATTGATATGATGCTTGGTGTTTGGCTTATGTCACAATAATTACAACGAAGCCGCAAGAGTTTACCGGGATCGATATCCCGATCGCCGCATCGCACACCCCACGGCCATCCGTCGACTCGAATTGAGGGCTCGACGAGGAGTATTGCAGCGAGATCCGAGACATCACCGGTACGATGAGAATGATATCCGTGCACCCACCATATTGGGACTTATCCACTTGGACCCTCATGTTAGTAGCAGATCGTTGGCACGAATAACTGGTATACCCCGGACTACTGTTTTGAGAATCTTGAAGTATATCAAATATCGACCATACCACATGACGTTAACTCAAGCTCTCACTCCAAACGACATGAGACTTCGAATAAGATTCTGCAACTGGGCACGAGCAGGGTTGGTTGACGATCATCAATTCTTCGACTATGTAATGTTCTCCGATGAAGCATCTCTTTCAGTTTTATTAAGTATTTTCTACACTTAGGGTATAAACTAACTGTGGAAAAATGGCAGGCGCGTGACAAAAGGGATAAGGAAATTGTACAAGAGAGAAAGAAGGCAATACAAACTGACTTCAAACAGCGAATAGGGCTCATTGTTGATTGTCCAAAAGTAGGAGGTTCCGGAAACACCAACGACGGTAATACGGCTCGACGCTCCTTTGCCAATTCGACAGTGTCTGCCGAAATCTTAGGAGTGGACAATGATTTACTCAAGCGAAGTCACATAATATTACAGGTGTTGTCATGTGGCTTTGCTGTGAACGTGGACAAATTCGAACAATATTGTAAGGATACTGCGAAACTGTTGGTCGAAAAATATCCGTGGTACTACATGCCTACCTTCATACATGTAGTATTCATACATGGGCCACTGATAGTAGAATGGGCCCCATTGCCGATTGGACAACTGTCCGAAGAAGCGTTAGAAGCGCGACATGAGGATATTAAAAGGTATCGAAGAGGGCATTCTCGACAATCTTTTCGGGAAAACAATATAAAAGATATTCTTCATTGGCTACTGGTTTCGTCTGATTCACTTATTTCAAGCTTGAGGAGTACACCACCTAAAAAAAGTGACAATTTGTCATCTGAAGCCATGGAACTTTTGATGTCATCGAACGTTGAAGACTTTGACAACTCTGATAAGCATAGTAATTTCAATTCCCAGCATGATTCGGAAACCGATTCTACTTCCGAAGGAGATTATGAATACTTATTGTTTCATTTGAAGAGATAAACTGTAGCAATTGTTTATACTGATTCAGTTCTTAATACAAAATTTGTAATGAGTAACTTTTATATGTAATTCTTATTCAAATCAATTGATCGTTCGAAAATAATCAGTCATATTGGATTCGTCAGTTTGATTCTCAAATGTTGATATCAAATTCGTTATTAGTGACCCCGAAAACCCCTAACTGCAGAGTTTGGAGGATATCAGATACATTCTGTGATTAAATTCCGTCGTATCGAGGGAATCCAGTTGATTTCAAGATTATTGGTTGTCATGTTGCATCTGCAACCTTGAATTTTTGGAATTCGATCTCAAATTTGGATTCAGCTACCTTGAAAATTCCCGAGTAGTGAGTTTCTAGGGATTCGGGTTAATTTTGAGATTTTTGGTCGCCATATTGCATTCAGCATCTTCAATTTTTGAAATTCAACCTCAAATTTGACTTCAGCGACCTCGAAAACCCCCGAGTACTGAGTTTCAAGAAATTCAGGTTGATTTTGAGATTTCTGGTCGCCATATTGGATCCGCCATTCTGAATTTGGAAATTTTGACAACGGATTCATCATCAGCGACCCCGAAAACATCCGGGAAGTGAGTTCCAAGCGAATTTGGGTACTGCTTATATTTTTCGCCAGGTTTTTAAGCTTTTGGACCACTGTGCGATGGGTTCACCGCGAGTAATCTGGATGAATGTATGAGATAGGATTTTCAGAGAAGGAGAGGAGTGGACTGTATTAGGCGGAAGATAAGGAGAAAGAGCGAAATAATAACAAGACGGGGTAACAGAAAGATCAGTAATGATTTTGCGGAAAAAAGCAACGGTGAAGAATGACCCATTCCAAAGATTCACTGTATCGATTGTACGAGAACGATCACGTTGTTTACAAACCGTTAGTTTGCACGTTTGTGTACAAGGTAGACTTGACTCTCGTCAAGTCGAATTCTAACGTCTATAAGTTCCCCTGCTTAAAAAATCCGATTAAAACCTATTAACTGGTTAATTGGAATGAATAAGATTTTTGTCCAGGAATTTTCCTATTTGATCTCATTCTAATCTAATCGGTTTGAATAGGAAATTTTTACTCAATGGGATATAATCAGAAAATTCGGATCATATACATCCGAATTTACTGATTATATCCCATTGAGTAGAAATTTCCTATTCAAACCGATTATATTCGAATGAGATCAAATAGAAAAATTCCTGGAAAAAAATCTGATCCAAACTGATTGACGAGGTGATGAGATTGAATCGGATTTTTGAAGCAGGGTCACTACTACACGGTGCGCGACTCATGTGCCAGTTTGATACATTCGAATTCATGAACTATCGAGATTCGTTATATCAGTGAGAATTTGCAACATGCCGCCCGCCTCATGTAGGAGACACGACAGCGTTTGATTCAAGTATAGCGAGGCCAACGATGAGCTTCAGCAAGTGTCTGCTAAAAAAGAAATAGAACAAAGAGATTGTTGACAATATACTTATATACTAACTTATAGTGAAACATGTTATTTATATCGGAAGCTCACAGATTTTGGTAATTGGCCTGGTGAATGTAGACTGGGTGATCTGGACGGTCACTCCCCAGACCAGCGAGTCTGGTCCGGGATGTACTTGTACTCTTCTCCCTAAAGACCACTTTGTCGGGGGTAATTGCGGCTGTTTGATGAGTCTGAGATCGCACATTGAAAGCTTGGGTCGAATTGTCCACTATTTTGCGGGTTATTGTAAGTGATTCGAATAATCATCCGTCCAGATGCGCCAGAATCGCTCAGTCATGGGATTCACCAGTTGCCATCGTGATAGTCTTGATTCGTTTCAGTCTAGAAAACTAGGTGATGCACGAAATCGCAAGCAAGGAATACATTTGTGAATGTGGGCTTTGAGCAAATTTCTGGCTCCTAGGATCCAGTAATTTTTCCGTAAGGTTCTCAAAGTCAATTGCGTGCCGCCATGTACCGTAAGCTCATGGTATTTTTTGATAAGGAAGTCTGACATTCTACTCCGTGGCAGCAAGATTAGATCTCTGCAGGTATACGGAAAACTGGAGAATCTAAGTCGCTCGCCAACACGAACTATTCCGAACTCGTCGCAGTAAGGATGTAATCGCTCTAGTGAGGTGGGTTTTTGCGATGAACTATGAATTTTTGATTGCTAATATTTTCTTAGAAGAATGATCGTTCTGAGTCCTTTTGATCCAGTGCTGTGAAGCACATCCTATATTTCCTGTGGTGAGCACGAGAGATTTGGACCGTTGATTGCGGCTAAGAAGAATTCCAGTGAATTTAAGCACGTAAGCCGTGACTCAATAATCTCGGCCAACTGGAAATTTTGTGAGGTTAATCCCAGTCGGTTTCCTGTTGTGAAGTATGAGCGTATATACCAAACCTCGATTCCAGCTCAATCGTAGACTGACTAAGCACCAGTTGTGCTGGCCATTGATCTTCCGTTTACAATACATGGTTGCATCGGTATGTGGCGGTCGAAATAGGTCAGGTAATGAATGACACACAGTGAGGTTGGACATTTGTCAACATAACAACACCGTCATATTAGTGAATTTTTGATTGCATCATAAATTCATATTTGATTGAAGATGTCAGTTTTTGAGCCGAATTCTCGTCATTTGTGGGAAGTTCTGATTATCTGCTTCCATTTGGAGGAAGCTGCGGCTGAGGCTCATCGAATGCCCTCAAGTACTCATGATGAGGCTGCTTTGAGTAAAAGAACGTGTCGTGAATGGTTTCAACGTTTCAAGAAGGGTGATTTCATTGTCAAGGACCGATATGGCGGTGGAAGAGAGAAAATTCTTGAAGATTCCGAATGGAGGCATTACTTGATGAAGACTCGTGCGAAACGCAAGGAGAATTGGCAGAATCATTAGGAGTAACGCAGCAAACCATTTCGAAATGCCTCAAAGCCATGGGAATGGTTTAGAAACAAGGGGAATTGGGTTCCGTACGAATTGGAGCCAAGAGACGTTGAACGACGTTTCTCCACTTGCGAACAGCTGCTCCGAAGACAGAATCGGGAGGGATTCTCAGGAAATCTTTGGGAATGCTTGGACATGTCCCTCCGGTGACGGTCAAACCAAATATTCATGGTGCCAAGGTTATGCTCTGCATTTGATGGGGTCCGCTTGGTGTCGTGTATTATGAGCTATTGATATCGATATCGAACGCAATTGATGCATTTGAGCTCAGCGTTGGAGGAGAAACAGCCACAGTGCCAAGAGAGACACGATGAAGTTATCCTCCAACATGATAATTTTCTGCCACATGTCTCAAAACCGGTCAAGACATATTTGGAAACATTGAAATGAGAAGTCTTACCCCTTCCGCCGTACTCTCCAGATATTGCTCCTTCCAACTATCATTTATTTCAATCGATGGAACACGGCCTGAGTGATCAGCATTTTCATTCTTATGAAGAAGTTAAAGAATGGATCGATTCGTGGATCGCCTCAAAAGATGCATCGTTTTTCCGAGATGGGATCTGACAAGTGCCAACAAGATGGGGAAAGGAAGTGGCTAGTGACGACTAGTACTTTGAATCATAAGTATGTATTTACTTTTTGAGAATGAAGCCTCAAATTTTGGGAAAAAACGGCGGAAGCGAAGTTATACACCTAACAGGAGCCGTTTGGGCCCGTTCCACCAAAGCAAGTGATTCGGAAATTGGATCACAGAGACGCACATAGGGGTATTTCGCTGACTTAGCTGGCCAAAAGTCACTTTTGTCAAACATCTTTTAGGATGAAAGTAACAACATATGCTATTGGCCCGATGGTTGCTACACATCAAAAGAACCCTCCCCCAGCCCCCCTGTATCGCTCACACATGTAAAAATTGGTCAAAACTTGACTATCGTTCATCGCGTATACGTCTCTTATCGTGACCAAGTGTGATCCTCAAGTTTGACATCACATACTATCTACTTGGTGATCGTTTCAGTGTCAACAATTATGGATCCTGAAAATGCAGGTAAGATTACATATTTTCCACATATTTATATACTGTTTTCGTAGAATGAGATTAATACGTAGCGCATTAAACGTACCTCTCTTTTTCTTCTCAATTTTGTTCATTTTCCAAATTCTCTAAGAGATTAGTTATACTTCAGGGTGCTTCCCGGTCATGTTTTTTGTGCAGAGGCATGCAATGGACCTCTCGTAACATGATAGTGAAGAAATCAGCTGCTATTTTTCGCTCTTTTTCGTTATATTTATATTTTATTGGAGATAGTCATAAAAACCAAATTTCGCAACTTCGAAAGTTTTCAGTTTCAACACAATCTTCATTTTGTTTTGGACATTCCAGGTGGTTCGAACTACAGAGTAGTGACTAGACGAAGACTGTACAATAAAATGCAAGAGCAAAAATTACCAAATTTCGAAGCAAAAATCAATTATTTGGAAAATGAACTTTTAACACATAGAAATTATAGTAAAGATCCAAGAAGAGAGTTGAAGCAAAAAATTTCTTACATCAAAAGTGAATTCAAAAGAAGATGGTCGAAAGCTAATCGATAGCAAGACAAATTCTTGAAAGAGAATGCTGATTGGCTGCAAGGAACATTCGAAATGCCTAAATCTCCCGATGAACGTGTTGGTCGACCATTAAAGTCATTCAATGAATCATCTAAGAGGAGTAAGAGGAGAAAAACAGAGTGACTGCGAAAATGTGTGAGCCAAGAGGTTCTGGTTCATGCTACAAAGATGAGTTTGCAAAGTTCTGGTGATAGAGTTGCGTCACAAGTTCTCACTGAATTAGTTAAGTCTCCCAAGCGAGCCAGTAAATACAAAAAAGCTTATTCAACATCTTTGCAAGTTAATACGACACAACTCACGCCTCTTAGATCGTTATCAATGTTTGTGGAAGCCAATCTCTCCAGAGAACAATACGGAATAATAAGGAGTTCGAATAAGAAATATTATCCTTGCTATAGTATATTACAAAAAGAAAAACGTCAATGCTATCCACCACAAGAATCGTATCATGTAACCGAAACATGCGCCGAAATTGAACTACAGCATTTACTAAATCATACTGTAATTCGACTATTGACATACTTACACGATATTTTAACTGGTTTGACACAAGAAGAACTTGATACAATAGAGCTGATAAGTAAATGGGGTTGCGATGGATCACAACAATCGCAGTTCAAGCAAAAAATGGAAAACGATGACGCCACAGATGCAAACATTTTTCAAAGTTGCCTAGTTCCTCTTCAGTTAGTGTGTGGCAGAAACAAAACAAAAATCATTTGGCAAAATCCGACCCCATCATCAACACGATACTGTCGTCCGATCAGGATCAGATTTGTAAAAGAATCTACAGATATTACGAACGATGAAATCAATTACATTCAAAATCAAATCCATTCCTTAGAAAATAGTGTATATACGATAGTATGCGCGTTTGGAAGCGTAAAACATTCCATGGCATTCACAATGGTAGATGAAAAAGTGTGCAATGCTGCCACGCAAACAACGTCTACCATCAGATGTTACATCTGTGGAGCGACATCAAAGCTCTTTAACGACCTGACCATTGAAAAAGATGTGAATGTTGAAGCGTTATCATTTGGTTTATCCATTTTACACGCGAGGATCCGGCTGTTCGAAAGCATATTGCACATTTCTCACAAATTACCTGTAAAAAAATGGCAATTGAGGTCTGCAGCTGACAAAATCACTGTGAATGAAAGGAAAGCCGAGATACAAAAAATATTCAGAGAGAAAACAGGCTTAATAGTAGATGTTCCCAAACCCGGGTTTGGTAACACCAACGACGGAAATACCAGTAGAAGATTTTTTGCCGATCCACAAATGGCAAGTGAAATCACTGGCGTTGACTTTGATCTCATTTACAGATTCAAAATAATCTTGGAAGTCATTTCAAGCGGCCTTAAAGTTGATTCAAAGAAGTTCGGGGATTATTGTTTGGAAACTGCTAAACATTACATTTCTTTATATCCATGGCATCCCATGACCCCAACCATGCATAAAATTCTTGTGCATGGTGCAACAGTTATAGAGAAAGCGTTATTGCCGATTGGAATGCTGTCTGAAGAGGCTGCAGAAGCTCGGAATAAACATTTCAGGATTTACCGAAACAGTTTCGCACGAAAATTTTCAAGGGTGGAATGCAATCTTGACGTCTTGAATAGACTTCTGTTAACCTCTGACCCTTTAATCACTAGTCTAAGACCAAAACCACGGAAATCCTCAAAACCTTTTTCAGAGGAAACTATCGAAATGTTGATTTCAGTTGATGTAGACGAAAATGTTGATAATTCAGATCCCGAAAAATCAGGAGAAGAATGCGTAGAGGAGTCAGAAAACGAACCCTGTCATTCATCGTCCAGTTGATTAAGTCATTTGAATGTACTTTAATTTAATTTAAGAAGAAACTCAATTTTTGCTTGCAAATACAAAAAATATCTATACTCAGTGGTTCTTTTTACATAACTAACGCTCAAAAATAACTTTTCTTGATAAAAAATAGAAGAGAAAACCTTAAAATTGAATAATCATGCGATGAATAACTTTGGCCAGCCAAATCAACGAAATACCCCTATGTGAGACGCCACGAGAGGCATAATCAGCCGGATTCTGATCTGTCGATACGTGGCTCTATTGTGCTCGATGTAGCCGCATTTGGATTTCCGACACTATTGGCTACAAATGTTTCCCACTGCCGTGGCTCATCCCGCATCCGAACAAGAGTGACGGTGGAATTCATTCAACAGAAAACTTGTTGCTCCTGGATCGATCTAGAAGAAAGAATGAGGTCTAGTAAACGCATGAGGAGAACTGTGGCGGACAATTCAAGTCTAGGCGCGCCTAAAGTCTTCGGAGAAGCTACTTTGGTTTTTGCCATAAGGAGGCTGATTTTGATATCGCCGCTTAGAGTTACGACGTGTAAGTATACGACAGCGGCATTCGAGGCGCCCGAGAAGCCGTGTAGCTCGACCAACAAGTTATCGATACCCTCCCCTGTCCGTCGTGGAATTCCGACGGAGGTTGATGCGCACATTCCGTTACAATACGAGACCCACCGGTTTTGCGAATTTTTTTGGTAATGGGTCGTCCTAGTCAGACTTACGGGTTCATCAACGTTGCAGGAGGGTGTTGGCACTCATAACTAATGGTGGGAGCCATCCTAGCGGGTCAAACATCCGTGAAATAACGGATAGGGCCAGCCGCTTTGTGGGATTTGCGTGATTTTCCCATTCACTCGGAATCTTGAAATTGTCCTCAGTAGGGTGCCATCGAACACCTGGCATTTTGAGGGAATCCGAATTTATATGCAAGCCATCACTAGGAGAATTAAAATCTTCACGTGGAATACCATCAAACAGGGAAGTCAAATTGCTATTCCACTCACTGAGTTGGAATCCGCCTGCGTTGAGTAGTCTAATCACTTGTCCACGAGATTGGAGGGCGTGGTTTCTGTCGTCATCCCCGAATAGTATGTCATCCACGTAGACGTGGTTGAGGAGGATCGGCATCGCGAGTGGAGAATTTTTACCTTCATCCTGCACGAGTTGCTGTATGACTCTCCCAGCCAGGGACGAGGCGCAAGTAGTCCATAAGGTCACGTGGGTCGACCCAAATTTGCCAGAACATCTTGTTCATATCCGTTGTATAAACAAATTGAAACGATCTCCATGGAAGGACAATCAAGGGCAGTTCCGCTTGCAGCTTGAGTCCATTGAGTTATAGATCGTTAAGAGACGTCTCGTTGGACGTAGGGTAGGAGGCATTGAACAATACCCTCAGACGGGTGGTTGCACTGTGTGTGCGTATGAATGGATGATGCGGCAGGAATACTCTGGCGTTCGGATTAGAAATCGAAACTACGGTAGACATATGACTCGAGTTCTCGTATTCCCCTAAGAACTGAGCATATTGGGTAGACTCATTGGGTTTCAGCCTTTTTCCCAACTGCAAGAGAGAAATAACTGCCACGTTGTGGGAATGTCCGAGCGATAATATAGGGTCTTTAGCGGAAGGAAGTCTCACAACGTACCTGCCGTCGCTGGTGCGTGTGTGAGTATTGTTGAATAATTTTTCACAAACTGAATCCTCTCCTCTAGGTTTTGGTTGGAACGGAACTTCTCCGATCTCCTAGAATTTTCATAATGTGTCCACTAAAAGAGGGAAATTATGGTGTATGCGGATGATTGTTGGTGGCGGAGGATTATTTGGAGTAGGCCCAGTTATGACCCAGCTTAATATGGTATTCTCGGCAATAGGTGTGCCTATTGGACTTCGGATCAGTCCTTGATCAAGAACAGCACCGTAAATATCCGCTCCCGGCAAAACTTCAATCCTGTCTGGAGGCGAAGAAAATTGATCGGCCACTTGTGAGCCGTGTAAATGCGGAAATGAGACGGTATTCAACTGACTCGGAATGTTATGCGCGGTGATATTACGTAACACTCACGCGTGGAGGGATACTTCTGGTCCAATTTCATTTATTGATTGTATTCTACAATTCACGACGTGAGAAACATGATTTTTAGGAGGCCCTCCAACTCCCGATACCGATGCTCTCAAAGGGGTGCGATTCAAACGCAAAGCTTGCGTTACAGATTCTGAAATGAATGATGATCCAGATCCAGGGTTGAGTAGCGCTCGAACGCATATCGAACGGCCGGGGGGCCCAAGAATTCGAATGTAGGCAGAAGATAATACAATGCAATTGTCGAAAGTATGATCCTCGATACTTGAATAAATATTTACATTATGAAAAGAAACGACGTTAGAAGTCGAAGTAGTAGCTGCGTTTTGCGTATTCGCGCTGAAATCTGTAACATTTGATATGGACCCCATATTTGACCCGCTTTGAGAGTTTCGAGTAGGTCCGCGATGTAACAGCGAGTGATGTCTTTGTTGGCGCGATAAGCAACTTAGTTGACTTCTGCAGGCGCGTGTGCTATGTCCTCTATATGAAAAATTTCCACAAAGTTGTCCCTGTTGTACCAACGCATCACGTGGTGAGATAGACATGTTTTCAAATTCATCACAATGATATAAGCTATGATTCGACTTACGAGCTAAACACATTAATACGAGTGTTGCAAGATGAGTGTTGAGCGGTGTTATTTTATGGAATCAAGAAACGCGAGTACTGCTTCGTCCAAAAGGTTTGCTTGCCTTCAAAGGGCTTCAGAGGTACGAATTCGAGTATCCACAAATTGCGTAAGTTGAGAGAAATTCGGGTAATCCGTTGTCTCTCCCAAATTTGTCTCCCACTCTTTACGAGAGTCTTGATCGAGCTTTCACACTAATAAATATACGAGAATATGGTCCCATTTTGCGACCGGTAGTTCCAAATTGGCTGAAGCCACGCGTACTTCAGTTGCTGTATCACGCAAATGCTCAACTCCGCTCAACGAATCATCTTTCACTATTGGAATTTCGAATAATAATGTAAGATACGCGTCAATCGTTGCGCGTGGATTATTATATCGTTTGTTCCAGGTTTTCCAAGCTGAAACGAAATTTGCGGATGTAATTCTTGTGTTTTTCAATCAATTATGAGCTCCGCCGGTCAAACTTGTCTTAAGAAGGTGCAAATGTTGTACCGCGGTGAGAGATTTGTTTCAAATAATAAGGGATTCAAAAAGATCAGCAAATTCAGACCATTCGGTATGAAGACCGGAAAACTTTTGAATATCGATACGAGCTAGTTTACATGCGCTTGTTGCAATTACGGAGGTACCAGAGGTACCTGCGGGATTGCATCCTATAGTAGGTCCCGATACTCCGGCGATCTTCTCGTTTCAAGAGTCTAAAGCATCCAAGTAGGGTTGCTCAAGCGCCGACATGTCGATCGAAGCAATTTCTCTTTCAATCGCTCGGGGCACCGTTTCTCATTCCTCGATCATCAACGGGATATCGTATTTAACCGTAGTGTCGGTCTTTGTGTTGATTGTTCGGGAGAGTTCACGGTTTATTTTCAAAAGAAATGAACTATTCAAAGTCAGCGATCGTTTTGGTATCGGTTACTCAGTTCACCGATTATAATTCGGAAGAATTAAAGAATTGAGATTTCCTTTCTATTCGTCTGAGAACGAGAATATCAGAAAGCAGAATGATGAATAATGGAATAATATTATGATGAATAGAAGTGTGCGCGTTCCTTTTGTGTGTGTGTGTGTGTGTGTGTGTATGTGTGTCAAACGACGAATTTGAACTTCTCACACACTTGCACCACCACAAATGCTTACACCGACGCTAGGAATCATCTTTCCGCTGTATTTTTTTCTCAATGTTTTTTAGCATGAATCACTCGCGGATCCGGTTCGAGGGGCTATCACATTCGCAAGATGGCTCTTCAAGGATTCTATTCATTTTAGTTCAAAGGAAACGAACGTGTTGCATCGCGTGGTGCACACCGATGGTTTGGCCGCGAGTAATTCCAGGTGAATTCACGAAATAGGATTTCCAGAGGAGGAGAGGAGTGGACTGTATTAGGCAGAGGATGAGGAAAAGACGCGAAAGGATAACAAAACAGGGTTACAGGAAGATGAGCACTGATTTTGCGGGGGAAAGCAACGGTGGAGAATGATTTATTTCCAAGATTCACTTTATCGATCGTACGAGAACAATCACGTTACTAACAAACCGTTAGTTTGCACGCTAGTGGACAAGGTGGACTTGACTATCGTCAAGTCGATTTCTAACGTACATAAGTTCACTACTACACGGTGCGCGACTCATGTGACAGATTCATCACATTCGGATTCACGAACTATCGAGATTCGTTACATCAGTGAGAATCCGCAACAGTTCCCATAATCTGAATACTCTGTCGATTTCAGGGATTTGTGAACTGAAACCATCCGATTATGTTTCTGATTGTTGAGTGAATTGAAGGCATACTCGTGTAGCTTAATCAAAAAGATTTTCGGATAGCAGTTCCGGTCCATCTCTAAAATGCGAATCATCCAGTTCCACGTAAGAGACCATATTTTGTATGCTATCGGTAGTAATCCTAGTTTAATCCCAGTGCGTATCCGGGTGTGCACTTCGGAAGGGCTGAGAGTTCCTTGTAGAATTCTACTTGCATAATTTCAGCTCAAGCTGTATATCTGAGGCTCCAGATTGGTGCTTCGTGTAGCAGCACTGTTGTTATCATGGAGTCGTACGATTCCACTTTTGTTTCCCATGAATCTGATTTGCTTGATGCCAAAATAGATAGTACCACCCCCGAAGCCTTCCTAGCTTTCTTGATCACATCATTTGCTACACCTATTCTTGAACTAGAAGTTTCGTATGCAGTTCCCAAGTATTCGATCTGATAACCTACTTCCAGCTCATCGGTTCTGCACAGAAATGTATGTTTCTTACTGCCCTAATATTACCTGACTTACAAATCGGTGAAATTTCAGTTTCTGCGGAATTTACTTTCAAGTAATTTGAGTCGCAATATTCTTTATTTGCAGCTTTATTTCCAGATCAACCGCAGATCTGGCAAAGATGACGAAGTCGTCTGCATATAATAACATGATTTCAGATCGATTTCCGAACAACCCTGCGCAATTCCTTTGTCTGAAAAAGTCTTCCATGTCAGGAATAAATAAATTTAATAATAAGAGACTAAGTGATTCCCCCTGCAAAACTCTTTCCGTAATGGGAAACCAATCAGACAGTGAACCATTTTGTGTAACTTGGGAAGCAGCAGCGTCGTATAACTTTGTCAGGATTCGTATGTGTTTCGAATTGATCCTGAGAATAAACGGCTCATGCCACAACAGTTTATGCCGCATTGAGTCAAATGCTGTTCCAAAATCTATGATCAACGCATATACTGTGTTACCTTCTAGTCTGAGTTGCATTTGGGTGAGTGCTAGAAAAGTAAATAAATTATCTTGGCATCCCTATGTTTTCTGAACCCAGATTAGCACTCTAAGATCAGCGCTGCCTCTTCTACCCACTTTTGAAGACGATTCCTAAGAAGCGTAATGAAACGTTTTGCTGCAGTGGGTAATAAAACTATTCCTCTGTAATTTCGGGGATCACTTTTTTTGTGTATCATTGTAAGAACAGAGCGTGACCAGGTTATCGGGACATGTTCTTCCCTCAAGATCTTGCTGGAAAGCGGGAGGCAGTGAAATATCCAGTCATTTGGGAGTTTTCTATAACATTCATTCGGAATATAGTCTATGCGGAGCTTTTTGGAGTTTTCCAGATTTTTCGATGTAAAATTCAATTCTCTTCCCGTGAAATCTGCGTCTAGGAATGGATGTACCACACTTACGAGAGACTCCGCGAATATTTCTCTAGGTGGTAGCGTACTAAAATAAAACTTCGCCCAGCAATTTGAGGGAATATCCGTAGATCTAGGGCCCCTGCGTCTAAATGTTCCAATTGCACGCCAAAACTCTTGGGCATTTTGTACGTGAACAAGTCTTTCTTTACGCCGGGTAGTGTAGGCATCTTCTTTGCTCGTGATAACTGTTTTGTATATTTGTTTGGCTGCTTTCATTGCGCTTAATTTTGCATCGTATATGGAGTTATTCTCATGACAAACATCGAGGGTCTCTTTATGAATCCGTTTGGCTTTACGACGTTCTTCGTCGAACCATGAGGTTATATAAACTTTTACATTATCCAAGTATTTTCGAAAACCTACCATATTTGTTAGCTTGCACGCTTCTAAAATCGCGAGTTCGAAGTTGTTCACAAATCTGCTATATCTGTGGCTTCGAAATCTATTTGAAATCTAGATGACTAGAGAAGTTCTGCGGAGTATCATCCTACTTTTTCGGAGGTACATTTGATATGATTCAAGATCGTTCTCTCGAAACTGGATGTACTCTTTTCATGTCTACGCGTATCTGTCTTAATATATAAGCAAACCGGGAAGGGACATTGTATGCAGATACATCACCCTTATCTATCCACTCCAAACAATCTCGCTTGTACCAACAACTATTGCCAGAATTACTTGAAAACGTGAAGTTAGACGGACTGTCGCTTCTAGTCTCACCATTGATGACAGCAAGCCCATTCTCTTCTATAAAATCGAGGAGGACTTGCCCTCTTTGATCAAGTATCTCATCATATCACAGATGTGGTGGTTCTAGAGCGGTTTCCTCGGCTAGTGCTTCCGGGAATGCGTTTTCGCCGGAAATTCTTAAGTTGAAATCTCCACTTGGCAATATAATATCGTTTGGATATTGAGTTACAGTTACAGTAATTACCATTAGGAGCAACTCTAGGCACTGAGTTGAATCTAGGTCAGGTTTGAAATAGCACGCGCCAATTATTAGCTGTCTATTATCTAACTTTATTTTGACCAAAATCCACCACGGTGCAATGTCAAGAATTTCCGGTGATTCCGCATCTCTGGTAACCAGAAGCAACAGGTCGCCACTCGCTCTGCCAACACTTTCTCCTTTAATAGCTGGAGACCTGGAGCTGGAGATGCTGTGAGATTTATTCCTAATATATGCACTTGAATCGTATGGTTTGATCAGCCAAGTTTCCACAGGGTGGATTGATAAGTTTCCGGCCTGACCAAGAGATGGCGCCACTAGGCCTACCTTGAGGTGGCGTTCTATAGTACCATCCTTAGATAGCTTGTAGCTATAGTTTCAGTGCGATCGCCATGTTGGTTTAGTTTTGAGAGCACGCTGACCAAGACGCCTCTGTATTTTTCGTAAAAATGGAAAAGCTGGAAAATCGTGCTGTCATCAAATACTTTTATTTGAAGGGGTTAACGCCGAAGGAAATTAAAGAAGAGATGGACTCAACACTGGGGACATCCTCCCCATCATATTCAACCGTTAAGCAGTGGGTTTCCGAGTTTAAAAAGGGTCGTGTGAGCACCTCTGATGAGCCTCGCTCAGGACGCCCCATTGAGGTCACAACTCCAGATATGATCGAAACAATCCATCAAATAGTGCTGAAAGATCGCAGATTAAAAGTTCGTGAGATAGCTGAGACCTGTAAGATGTCATATGAACGTGTACAAAATATTTTGCACCAACATTTGTATATGGAAAAGCTCTGTGCAAGATGGGTGCCGCGTTTGCTAACAGTCGACCAAAAATTGATTCGAAAGAACATTTCTACCGCCAATTTGGCGTTGTATAAGCGTAATCCAAGCGAATTTTTGCGTCGATTCGTAACCGTTGACGAAACTTGGGTCCACCACTACACTCCTGAAACCAAAGAACAGTCTAAACAGTGGATTGGACCAGGGGAACCAACTCCAAAGAAGGCGAAAACAATTTTTTCGGCGAACAAGGTTATGGCTACTGTTTTTTGGGATGCAAGAGGTATTATATACATTGATTACCTTGAAAAGGGTAAAACTATCACTGGTCAATACTACGCGGACTTATTGCAACGTTTGAGCCACGAAGTGAAAATTAAACGACCTCATCTGGCGAAGAAAAAAATCTTGTTTCATCACGATAACGCACCAGCGCACACGTCAATCGTTGCGATGGCTAAAATCAACGATCTGAAGTTTGAATTAATGCCGCACCCTCCCTACTCTCCAGACCTAGCCCCGAGTGACTATTATCTGTTTCCTAACCTCAAAAAATGGCTTGGCGGTAAGAGATTTGCGGACAATGAAGAAGTAATCGAAGCTGTAAATGGGTATTTTGAGGAGCTTGACGAATCAGTCTATAGAGATGGCATTACTAGACTAGAACACCGCTATGAGAAATGTATCAGCCTTGGAGGAGATTATGTTGAGAAATAAAAAAAAAAAATTCTCAAAAACGTTGTTTTTCTTGGTCAGGCCGGAAACTTATCAATCCACCCTCGTATACTTACAATATTAGCATTGAGTATTTCGCTAATGTCTCCTGGATTCTCAATTCCTGCGCAGTTCCAGGTGAGAAATTTGAAGCTGGATGGAGTGTCTCTGTCCATCATGCTCACTTGAGTAGCGTGAAGCCAGGTACTCTCGTCTGTAGTTCCATATGTTGTTGTCCGTTATTGTTGTGTGGCACTTCTGCTCTATAGCCGTCTGTAGTTTTTTTGTTCTGTTCGGGTTTTGGAATTGGATAGGAAGCTCTTTGACTTGCAGAGTCATCATGAATTTCCGACGACCTGGTTGATTCCTTTACCGGGATGAAGTCCTGTCTCGAGTCTTGCCAGATTTTCTTTGCCCGTTGACTATGACTTTGTTTCCAAATGCTTCCGCTCGACCTCCAGATTTTACTATTTCCCACGCCAAGCAACGTTTCCGGTAAGCAATTGTACGTTCTTTTTCCATTGGATGGTGTTCGATGGAAACGTTAGTGTCTTCCAGCTCCTCTTTCTTCTGTGCGAGTATATCTCTCTTGATCTGAATCGAGCTGAATCTCATAGCAATTAGGCCTTTCTTGCGTTCATTCAAGATAAAAGCTTCGATCACGGTACTATTCATGCCAAACTTGTCGCGGAAGAATTGATTGACTTCTTCCACACATTTAGTTGGATTTACCGTGTGACTTTGGATAGTGGCATCACAATTCTCGAGTCCCTTATCATGTCTTTTCGATGAGTTTGTCTCTCTTCTTCTCACGTTCAAGCAGATCTTGATTCATTTCCCTCAGTTGTGCATTTTCCTCTTCTGAGACGATCAACCTGTTACCTAAATCGTGTCTAAACTCATTTCTTTGTTTCGTGAGAACGGCTGTAATTGATTTCTAGTCGATTTCACGTTGTGAATTCAGATCAGTTACATTCTCCAGAATGAGGTCAATTTTTCCTCCCAAATTCACTTTTTTTGTTAAGTCTACTCCACTTTTAGACTTGAGAATTATGACAGAGAAATTTTTTTCCTTCTTCTTTGTCTTCGATGGTTGCGAAAATCCGTTTGGAATTTCCTTCCCTGTTGAAGAAAAATCTGAAGCAATATCGCTATCAGATAATGTTCAATCTAAGGCTGGAGACTCATGCTAGCGACTGTCGTGCGTGACAGCATAAGAAGAAAAAAGAGGAAAGATGTTTGCAACTCGGATTTCTTTTCTCTTCCAATGATGCCGCGCACGACAGTCGCTAACGTGAATACACGGGGTTAGACGCACTTCCATTTAGACGAGAGGGAATCAAGGGTATTTCTGTGACTATTCGTTCTCGAACGTTTCCAGGCGTGTGATTCGAAGGGTCTGCTTCTTGATGATCTCTATTCGGATTGAATTTGTTGGAGAGAGCTGGCTTTAATCCCTTCTTGATGACCCTTGTTATCAGTTACCTGTGAAAGACACGCCTCAGTGGCATTATGTCTACTTGATTGCTCATTGCTATTGCTTAGTTATTGCTTATGAGCCGAGAGGTGTTGCCAGCTCGCCGCATCGACGTGATACAATCAATACCCGAGATTGCGTGATTCAACGAACGATAAGAGCAGTTCGACGGAAAATACGTTTGTATTTATCGAAAGTTCTAGAAGGCGTGAATCTTATTCACGTTTCTGCGTGACTCCTAATCAATTTTTCATGATTCTGAATATGATCACAGATGAATTAAAAGTTCATTCCTGAGAGTGTTGTTGAACGAATCACTTGTTTCTGTGGCAAGAAGCCACCGAAAAAAGAAGTGATTGCAGACGAGGAGTACACGCGTCCGCACTATCGGTTGCCAATTTGATCCCTGTGTGGATTCAATGCAGGCCGTATAAGTTGGGTTTGTTGGCTTGCCTATCAAAAGTGAGAATTAATGTTGGTATTTAACTCACGGGGGATCAGCAGAAAGAGGGTTAAAATGGTGATGCGTCCTCGCTCCAGGTACAGTCCGTGTTTCAGAAAACATCTTTTCAAGTTGAGTATGTAAAATGTCATTATCAGTTTTCTTCAGGTAATGAAAATGAATATTACCAATGTTGGTTTGACAGGAACTATGAACATCATTACCGAATAATATTTGTGGATCATGAGGTAGCTGAAGACTTGTTTTCCAGAATACGCTCCAAAGTACTCACGCTTGGATTCTATTCCTATTCCAATGAACCTCCTCTCTTATTTTAAATTATCTTCGTTTTCAAATAATGAAATTCCTAAATATCATGAATATTCAATATCTTTCTTCTGATATATTTCCATATCCTAACATATATTCAACCATGAGGTTCTGTGAGAATGGAAATACTTTTATGAGAATAAATATATATTATCAATACTATTTGAGACAAGAATTATTTGAAAACGAAGAGAATTGAAATATGGGTATTCAATGAAAAATCCAGTATCTGAGAGAAGGGATAGCTCAGAATATAACATATTTTATAAATGAAAATATAGTCATGGAAATCGCGGAGTGACTATAAGTCAATGTGACTGGTATGATTGGGAATGGGATTGATTCTGTAATGTTATCTCCTAAAGTTTCAGCTTTCCAGTTGTTTCATTCAAGCTCAATTGCATTTCCATTCTCACAGACTTCTATTTCCACTCATAATCACATTTGTTTTTGAATAATTCTATCGATATTATTATTGATGTCATCATCATCATGAAGTAATCAGTCTTACGACTGGTTTGATGAAACCCTCCACCCCTGTCTATTATCCGCCGAACGTTTAATTTCTACATATCTACTACATCCCTTGTCTTAAACGATTTGCTTCATATAACTTGCTCTAGGTCTACCTTTACCAGTTTCACCATTCATTTTCCCTTCCAATATTGTTTTCAATAAACTCTCATGCCGTAATGTGTGTCCTATAAGATTGCTTCTCCTTTTCACGATGTGTTTCAGAAGATTTCTTTCTTCATTTATCTGCTCGAGTACTTCTTCATGTTTGACTTTGTCTATCCATTTTATCCTGAGTATCCTCCTATAACACCACATTTCAAAAGCTTCAAGTCTTCGTTGATCAGTTCTCCCCATTGTCCAAGTTTCGCAACCATATAATGCTGTGCTCCAAACATAACTCTTCAAGAATTTCTTCCTTACTTCGAAGCTTATATTTTTTGAGCATAATGACTGTTTCTTTTGGAAAAAAGCCCGTTTCCCTTGTGCTATTCTTGCTCTTATATCTCTTTCGCATTTATCGTTTTCTGTAATTATGCTTCCCAGATATTTGAATTCTTTCAACTGTTCAATTGTCTCGGTATCTATTTTGATTCTCGTTCTTCTAGCTGTTTTTGCTGCTGTACACATCATGAATTTTGTTTTGTCTTTATTCATATTCATACAATAGTTTTCCAATAATATTGTTCTCATAGTGTTGAGAATATTTTCTAACTCAGTACAACTCGTGGCAAGTATAGCTATGTCATCCGCGAATCTCGACATACTTATATTTTCTCCCTGAATCTGTAATTTCGATTGAATTTCCTCCTCCACTTCGTTCATTGCTTCTTCTATATATAAATTGAAAATCAGTGGCGATAATGAGCATCCTTGTCTCACCCCTCTTCTTATTTGTGCTGCCCCTTCCTGACCCTCTATGTCTATTATTGCACTTTGATTCTTATATAATTCGTATATTATTCTTCTATCTTTATAATTTATTCCCACTTTCTTCAGGATCGCAAACATCTTCTCCCAGTCCACTTTATCGAAAGCCTTTTGTATATCTACAAAACCTATGTGCACAGATTTCTTCAGCGCTATCCTTTTCTCTATTACTGCCCTAAGTGCTAAAATTGCTTCTCGCGTTCCCCTATTTTTCCTAAATCCAAACTGATCTTCTGCCAATCTACTCCCTATTTTATTTTCCATCCTCCTGTATATGATTTTGGTCAGTATTTTCGAAGCATGTAAAGTGAAACTGATCGTTCTGTAGTTCTCGCATTTGTCTGCTCTTTGTTTTTTCGGGATAGCGGGTACTTTTTTTTCGTACTCCTTTTTCGTACATATCTCTAATCAATTCAAACAGTGCGTCACGAGTCCCTTCACGGGAGGCTTTTATAAGGTCCGCACTTATGCCATCTATGCCTGGCGCTTTGTTATTTTTCAATTCTTTCAAAGCCTTGTCGAATTCTGATCTCAGTATCGAATCTCCCAATTCTTCCTCATCTACATCCTCCTCCTTCTCTAAAAGTGCTGTATCATCGATTCCTCTATACAAGTCTTCCAAATGATTGATCCACTGTTCTATTTTCTCTTCCGTTTTTATCAATTGTCATCCTAGAGAGTTTCTAATCTTATTGCTTCTAGATTTCATTTGTCCGAAAAATCGTTTAATAATCCTATATGCTCCATCTATTTTTCCTAAATGCAATCTTATTTCTATTTCCTGACATTTCTTTTCTAACCCCTGTTCTCTTGCTTCCCTTGATTCTCTTATTATTTTATTTCTCAATGATTTGTATCGTTGCTGGCCTTCTTGTCTATCATTATTCTTGTATTTTCTTCTTTCATTTATTAATTCTGAAATTTCCTTCGTTATCCATGGGTTTTTAGGTTCTACTTCGTCATTCTTCAAAATCTTATCCGCACGTTCTCTTATATTCCCCTTCATCTTTGTCCATCTCCTCTCTATTCCCAAGTCCTTCTCTTGTCGATCCTCCAATTTTTCGTCCAACATCACTCTGAATGCCTCCTGTGTTTGTTCTTGTTTGAGATTCTCCAAATTCCATCTTTTTCGCATTTTCCTCTCCCTTTTCAGAGCTTTGAATTTCAGAGAACATTTCATCAGCAACATATTATGATCACTATCTATATCTGCACTGGGATAAGTTTCACAGTTTTTCACTTGGCTTCTAAATCTTTGTTTCGCTAATATGTAATCAATTTGGTATCTTGCTGTATCTCCTGGCATTTTCCAAGTGTAGATTCTTCTTGGATGATTTCCAAATAAAGTGTTTTTGATAACCATCTTATGATTTTCACAAAATTCGACTAAACGTTGTCCTCTATCGTTCCTTCTCCGTAACGCAAAATCTCCCATTATGTTGTCCTCTTTTCCTTGTCCTATTACCGCATTCCAATCCCCCATCACTATCAAATTCTCTTCCCCCTTCACATATTCTATCACTTCTTCTATACCTTCGTACGCTTTTTCAATATCTTCCTCCGAATATGCAGATGTGGGCAAGTATACTTGGACTATGACTGTGTCTACCGGTTTTTTTCTGATTCTAACCATCATCACACGTTCATTTTGTTGCAAATAATTTTCTATTCTATATCCTACTCTTTTATGCATTACAATTCCTACACCTGCTTGACCGTTCTTTGATCCTGTATGAATTATTCTATAATCCCCACTCCAGAGATCGCCCTCTTGTGGCCATCTCATTTCGCTAATCCCCATTACGTCTATATTCAACCTATTCATTTCCAATTTCAAATTTTCTAATTTTCCCGCTTGCCTCAGTGATCTAACATTTCACGTTCCGACTCGAAGAATGTTGTTCCTTTTCCCTATCCTATTCTTCGGTTTTCGTTCTGTGCTGATGAAGCTCCCTCGAGCAACCTCCACCCGGAGATCCGAACGGGAGACTAGTTTACCTCCGGAATATTCCACCCGAGAGAGCGCCATCATGTATTTATTAATTTGTTCGTTTGTTTTTGTCACATAATATTCCAGGTTTGGGAAAGGTTTCATTTCCCCGGGAAGTATTGAAACATGTCAAGGAAGGTAGTTTCCCCTTGCTTTCCTCCCGTTTTTGCCGATGTTTCTGGCATTAGGATGATTTCGTTTCTCTCAGTTTGTATTCTTTCTCTTGAGTAGTTCATTCCACTCAAAAAACAAATCCAACCCTGAGATACTTATCCTCCCCACCACGTAAAGGAAGCAGATACTACCAGGGTTGGATAAAAAGGATATCAAGGACAGGTATCATGACTATCCCCCTGGAAGACCCGCAATTATCCACGGGGAGGATTGATGTCATGAATGTTGAATTTTCTTATTAGGTGTATAACTTTGCTCCCGCCGGTTTTTCCGAAATTCGAGGCTTTATTGTAAAAAAACGGTTATACATTTATCATTCAAAGTATTGTCCATCGCTGGCCACTACTTTCTCCCATTTCTCGAGCAGTATACGAATCCCGCGTTGAAAAAACGCTCGATCTTTTGAAGCGATCCACGAATCGATCCAATTTTTTACTTCTTCATAAGACCAGAAGTGCTGGTCAGCTAGGCCGTGTGCCATTGATCGAAACAAGTGATAATTCGAGGGAGCGACGTCTGGAGAATACGGCGGGTGGGGTAGGACTTCCCATTCCAAAGTTTCCAAGTATGTCTTGACCACTTTCGCAACATGGGGTCGAGCATTGTCATGCTGTAAAATCACTTTATCATGTCTCTCGTTGTATTGCGGCCGTTTGTCTTTCAATGCTCGACACAAACGCCGTTCAACATCTCTCGGCTTCAACTCGTACGGCACCCAATTTCCTTGTTTCTGAATCATTCCCATGACTTTCAGGCGTTTTGAAATGGCTGGTTGCGTCACTCTCAATGATGCTGCCAATTCTCGTTGCGTTTGACACGAGTCTTGATCAAGTGATGCCTCCAATTCTGCATCTTCGAAAACCTCCTCTCTTCCACCGCCATCGTGGTCTTCGACGTTGAAATCACCGTTCTTGAAGCGTTGAAACCCCTCTTGGCACGTTCTCTCAGTAATAGCGGCCTCGCTATAGGTATTCGAGAGCATTCGATGAGCCTCAGCCGCAGATTCCTTTATATTAAAGCAGAAAATCAAAACCTCTCGCAAATGACAAGAATTCGGGTCATAAGCTGACACGTTCAATCGAGAATAACTTTATGATGCAGACACAACCCAATCAGACAAAAAGACATCTATTAGGTTTCTAAAAGATGTCCTCAAACTTTGAAAGATGTCTTTTAGGATTGTCAAAAAGATGTCTGAAAGATATGTAATGGATGTCTCATGCAACAAAATTCGACAGGGTTTAGATATCTAAATAAGGTCCCACAAAAATATTTAGACATCTATATGATATCTTTAAGACATCCAAATCATATCTTTCAGGTGTCTGAAATTTGTCATTCCAGTGCCTAAAATATATCGTTTGGATATGTAAAATATTCTGTTTGAATGTCTCAAATGTCTTCCAGATGTCTAAAATATATTTTTTTAACGTCTAAAATGTACACTGAAAAAAAATTTTTTCCAGCGGAATGAATGGTTACTTGTCCTGTACCAAAGAAATATTTATTAGGATCAACAGAATATTCTTTGGAACCAAAATAATTTATTCGAATCAAATAAATGATCATAACCGTTTATTTTATTCAAATAAATTATTTTGGTTTCGAAGAAAATTCTGTTGATCCTAATAAATATTCCTTTGGTACAGGACAAATAACCATTCATTTGGCTGTAAGAAATTTTTCTTCAGTGTATCTTTCAATCTTATAAAATATATCTCTTGAATGTCTAAGATATGAGAGATTTTTATAAATTTCTTGCATGTTTAAATCCACTCCTAGCAATAACAAGTTTCTTGGATATTTGTATGGCTATGAATTTTTATGCCCTTCTAAGGAACAGATTTTACACTGCGTACAGGAGGTTAGGAGGTTCCCTGAAACGTATTTGGTTCCACAGAGAACGTGCAAATAACATCTCAGGATGTTCTCAGAACGTCGCATGTATGTTGCAGAGACATAAAAATGTCCCAGACACATAAAAATGTCCCGTTTAGTTCCATTCATGTCCACCGTGTAGCTTTGTGTCTTTGAAGGGTGTCATGAAAGGACGTTTGGAAGGTGTGATGAGAACGTCCCGCGGTAGATGGAAATAACATGTTCAGAACGTATTCAGATGTATCCAAAAGGAAGGTACTTCAGACGTTTGAGAAACCTATTCTACAGGAACTAAAACACACGGAACCAAGATTACGTTTCCGAAACGTACAGAGAACTTTCTGTGCTGTCTGGATCTACCGCACATTTTAATCATTTGGTGCAAGTATATTTCATTTGGCTTGAAAATACGTAGTTTTTGGTCAACACCAATCATCATAGTTTTTCACAGCTTTCTACAGAAGTGTTCGAAACTACGTGCTTAGACCCAGGTTTGAGCATAGGTTCGCTGTACTTTTTGACATAATTTCATCGTACTTTTTGGCATAATCAAGTGTAGATATATATTCTCACAAGGGAGGAAAATCGAATTCATGTTATTCAACAAACTAGTCAAAGAATGAGAACCGCATACAAATTTCTAAGAAGTATTCAACTTCAAACTCTTTACTAATTTTAATGGAGAGGTTCCGCAACACGCGTAGTGATTAATAAATACGATGATAAAATAATTGAAATAAAACATAATAAAAATATGACAATCAATAAAACAGTTACAATATGCGGAACTGACAAGTTTGTATTTAATAAATTGTTACTGGGTTTTCTTAAGCCTATATCTTATTTTGTCACTAGTATGCTGAAGCCAGTTCTGTATGTGTTTGATTATCACGGCAATGGTGCACTCTGGGTTATGGCGTTCAAGATGGCTGACGGTACCTGTTTGAAGAATAATGGAAGACAAACAAATTATGAAATTTTTGAATATTATTGAAACTGTCATGCAAAATTTCATTCAAAGATTTTGGTGATATGTATGTTTCGAAGCTCGTTACTTCCAAATTTTTTCGTGTATTCGTAGTTTTCATCTGAGCAGCAAAATTAAAAAAATTCGGGGTAAGCAATCTCAATGACTTTTTTGAATTAGGAAATTATCAGCATCACTCTGTAATACATGAAGACAAAGTCCTTTGTGCTAAGTTCATACTCACTGACTATAATATTAGCTGATGGAGAACCTTCTATAGGAATTGAACCTTTAAACCCAGTCCATGATAATTTATTTCCTAGGTCGATGGTGATTGTAGCAGTCATAATATGTGAGATCATTTTTTGTATGGTTCCACCTCCGATCTGCTTTATTTTGCTTTGCTATGAAAAAACGATATCATGCCATTGGATTATGAATGTTTTTTGTCAGACATGCCCGATGAATCCGGACAGAACCTAAAAAAAATCTGACACAGCTCCGACTACTTCTGTCCGACGCCGCGCCCTAAAAGCACTTTGAGGTTTATAAGACATTCCAAGAACGTCAGAATGTATTGAAAACATCCTCGAAATGTTTCAAAAACGTCCGAAAAACTTGGTGCTTTCAGGATATAGTTTTTACTATAGGATTTCTCCGGATCTGGGCGGATGTTTGGCATTTTTTGCACAGTGTAATTTCTACTGAGAAACATTTTCAAACTTACGAAACATTTTCTGATTTCTGCATCATTTTTTAATTTTTCATTGAAATCTTGATATTCTTGCACATTTGTTGATGGTGAATTACTCAGTAAATCCAAAGGAACTTCATCAATTTTGGTTTTGTTGGGTGTATTTTGAAGGATTGCGATAATGTCCTTCAATCTAGCCGAATTTTTAGAGAACGCATTTCGAACCTCCATTCGGAATTTATCAAATTCTTGGCGTATTTTCTTCATTTGGCTGATCAAATTATCTGTAACGTGAAATGTTATAACACTCAATAACAATCCGTTCTTCTGCTATACACATTATTCAAAAAGTGCATTCAAGTTAATTGAATGCCAAAATTTACATGAAAACTCACTTGATTCCATTGGAGTTTTTATATTACTTGAATTTTCAAGTCGACCAGAACACTCATTAGTTGGAGAATCTATGAAATTAAAAAAATTATGGATACTCATTTATACATTTGCTCTGAGAATAATGTACATAACCCAGATTAGAAATTGTTCTCATATTATTATTGAACTGTATTACTGAGTTGTCCCCAACGTTGAGGGGAACGGTTTTGGAGTGGGCCTATTCAATTGTTGTCTTGTTGAGTAACATACAGTTCTGAACGAATTCAAGAAAATTATTGAAGGAACTATATCCACTGACTCAACAATACATACCACATTTTATGTGTTTGGTAATGATTGTATTCTTATTCAGTTGCTTAGGCAATGATTATTCAGAAGTGTTATTGAAATTACACTATACGGAATTAATCATTGAATACCTTGGCAGTATCAATGTGAATAGAACAGGAAGGAAATATTAGCATATCAAAGGTTCTCTCTTTTCTACTGAAGAACGCTTTTCTATCTGTGAATATATCCCAAGAGAACAAGAGCCAAATAGATTAATTTCAGTTTGATTTTAGAAAAATTTACATTCAACAAACGTTACGTTTATTAATCCTTCAAATGTCCATAGCTTCATTTTGGGTTGAATGAACGTTCGTTGAACGTTGATGTTCTCTTGAGGTAGATCAGTGATGCCAGAATGGAGGGCGAGGACCGTCGAGGCTACCCCCTCTCTGTTACATTTCTCCTGCGGTCCTTTTCTGGTACGCACACAATCAAATTTTGTGTACGTGCGTGTAACGGAGAGAGGGTAGCCTCAACGGTCCCCGCCCTCCATTCTGGCCTCAATATGGTAGACACACCATTCAGAAAACATCGAATTACTCAGAAAATTCTGAGATTAGCCGTTTCCGTGGATTGTTTGTTCCTTTATGAATATGATCATTCCTGAGCAATTAGATGTTGAATGAAGAATATTTTTGAATTTTTTGAAGCTATCGTTGTGATTCTCTCATTATCATAATACCTTGATAAGAATTAAGCCTGTTTTAAAAAAGTTTGAAGGGCAAGAAACCTAAACAGTCATCAAACCTCATACATTAGAAGTTGCTGTGCAAATATTGCTCTTACGTTGTTTATCAAGTTTACGCAGTTGCTGGGAATTTGCTACGCACGTGATTGAGAGTTTCATGAAACCGAGCACCTCCCCAGCAACACGATAACAACTCACACTAAAATCCTAGATTTACAGCATATTGTTGAGCATTAGGCGACGCAACGTCCCTGCAAATTACTTCAAACTGTTGTTGTGTGTTTTCAACAATTTGCTATTAGGGACCGTTCAGGAAGAGTTTTTAGCACATATGTTGTACTGGTCCTTCTCTCATGTCTTTGTGAGAGAATTCTGCTGATAGATCTGAACATACTTGGAATACTCATCGCTCATTCGTTGACATATGCCTCCATTTCATCAGATTGCGGTATTTATAAGTGAAACAGTATGGGGTCGATTTGAGAGTGTAGAGGTATACTAATAAGAATCATACCATCCAAATTAACAGCATCGGCATTTTCAGAATCACTTGTCTCAGATTCATAATCAGATATTTGTTCATCGTACGTCCCTTTTTCTACATTCACGTGAACATCTATCCCTTGTTGTTGATGTTTTTTTTTTCATTTTCTTTATCATCTCCATCATCTTCATCATCATCATCATCTGGTTCATACACCTCTAAGGAAAAAGGATTTACCTTAAATTAAGGAGGGACTTCATTATCACAAGATGTAACTTTTGATGATTTAGGAAGTAAAGTTTCAATCTTTTTCGAAGAAATCTGAAATCAATATGGAGGGTGTGATTATTGAAACAATATATATATATATATATATATATATATATATATATATATATATATATATATATATATATATATATATATACACGTATATATATTATAATGGCAAGCCTCGAATGGTAATATATATATATCCCAGTTTGCTAGCGGTGCCAGCCGCTGTAAATTTCGTTCGTCGTTCCCCTCGTCGCACAGCGAGATACAAGGGACTTCTTTTATCACCATACTCCGAAAATTCACAATGGGCTCGGAAAGGGTGCCAGATAGTCCCAGAAGGGAACTATCAAAATCGAAGGAAGATCCAAATTAACGAGTGTCGTAGGAGACACATACAATGAGCCCAGAAACTACCCGAAACTAACCCAGACCGCGTAGAGGGGCTGGGTATAGGGGAACTTGGAACAATGACGGGAAGAGTAAATCGCACAAAAATGTAAATTGATATTATAATATATAATTGAGGATCAAATTCAAATTATACAAAGGTGGGCCTCCATGGCACCACTCAAAACAATAAAAAAAGACAGCCGGCGAAAGGCGACTGATTCGAGACAAAAGAAAGGGGTGTTTTATGCGAATTTAGTGACCACTGGTCAGTCGGTGCAGCAAGTGAACCTACATGCACCGACAGAACAGCCCCGTACTTGCCTCTCTTCTCTTTCTTATAGCTTGGTGGGAACGTCGGTGTTCCGTCCAAGAGATATTTTTATAAAAGAAAAGAGGAATTCGCCACGACAATTCTGATTCACTATAATAGAATCAAGTGAGGGAACTCACCGGCTCTCGTACAAAAAAATCCAATCCAACCAAGATGGAGCCTCTGCGGTGGCACGTGGCACAATTATTCTCACACACGTGAATCCTCAAATTCTCACCACACTGGCGTGTTTGCCGTCAAGATTGAGACTAATCGTCCTCTAAATGTAACGAGAGCAGGTGAGCACATTTTCATCTTAATTACACCCTTAATTACATAATTCTATATTAGGCCACCGGTGGCTCTATTGGCAAATTCAAAACGTATCTCCATTAGCACGTGGCCCCATGGACGTCGATAGCGAGAGCACCGGGAGCGTGGAAATTTCCCTTCATGGATCAGACCGGGCTCCACATGTATTTCGTCGTACGGCAGTGGCGATATGTGTCCGCCTCTTTCTCCTCTCATGGTAGTCCTCACGCATTTATCTATGTACCTGTACCCCTCCAAGCAAATTTTCCAAGCAGCTAGAGAAAGAAAAGAGAGAAGGAAGCGAGAAAGCGAGAGGAATAATACACATTCATATCAGTCGGCAATCACACGGCTGTGACACCCTTGAGAGACTCGATACAATACAAATTCCTCATAAAATTATAATGAGCCTCTCTTGACGGTTATGATTTTCAAAAACATCCCTATATCGGCAAATGAAGAGCGCATGTATTCCATCTGGTTCAGGATTCGAGTGAACATCAATGTCATTTGACGCAATACGCACATCAGTTTCAGACACTATAATATCAGAGAAGCTCCCATCAAATGTAACACAAAAATCATGAACATCCAAATTAATATCTCCATAAACTTTGTCAAACTTCAGTGCGAAAAAATTCACAATGTCATCTGGTTCACGCGCTTCAACCGCATTATAATGGAAATAAAATGCCAAAGCCGGTCTTCCATAGTAAGAATTTATGAAATTGAAGTGTTGTTTGGATTCATTTGCTAAAAACACACTTTCTGAAAGCTTTATAAGCGTTCCATGATCACGAGAGATAACCCTGAGGCAAACAGCCCTTTGTAGTTTTAACATCTGATAATATCTTTATGAATTATACCGTTTATATAACCTGTGATATTTCTCTTTCAACTTAATCGAATCAATCAACCCTTTAGAGTACCACTCCGGAAAAGTACTATCTCTAATAATGACTTTTGGGACGTACGAATTGACTAAATCACCAACAAGCATATTCAATGTCAACACCATGTCATCAACCGATCTTTGACTAGAATCAAGGAAATCAGCCCAATCGGCTAGATTAAGATTTGATTCAATAGCATCGAAATTGATCCTCTCGTAGTCAAGAAAGAAATCAGATTTCTCGGAAGGTTCGTGAGCATTGAATGGAAGCGAAACCTGAAGGCAAGAATGATGTATATCATTATCAAAGAAACGCAAATCACTGGACAAATCACTGTTTCAGAAATGTGGGTAAAAATTAAGTCCAAAATATTCCTAGATATGTTAACATCGAAATTCAACTGTTTGCAATTGTAAACCTTACTAAAACAGGATGATGCTTTGACAGCACTACATACATCATCACACTGATGATTACCAACAGCAATAGAAAAGTTATCTTCATGATCCTGATTGAATCCAGACAAATTAAAATCGCCAATAAGTAAAAATCTGGAAGAACCATCAGCAAAAACTGGATCAGTCAGAACCTCCTGTAAGCATTCGCTAAACAACTTATAAATCCCTTCCGGTCGATTAGGACCCTAGTAAAAATGAATCATATATAGACCTATATAAATCATATATGACTCATATATGAATCAGATAAAACATATATGTTTCCTATATGATCTATATATGGCCCTTATATAATTCATATATGGTTCATATATGAGAAAATGTCCTCATATATGGAATGGTTTTGATACAGGCCCATGTATGGATTATATAGGAGACATATATGAATTGTATAGGGGACACACAGGGTGGACCATTTTGCATGATGTAGTCGAATATCTCGGAAACTAGTGGAGATGAAAAAAACGGTTCACAGGAAAAGTTAAGGGTTCCAGACTGGAAGTATGACGCTGACCTTGAAAAATTCCTCACATGTCATTTTGGAGGTGATGTGGAGGTTAAGATGGTTTTTTGAGACCGGACCCCCATTTTTTCACCATACCATGTGAAAGCTGGTTTCAAACCTTTAACGAAACACTGGTCATGGACTTCCTTACGCCCATTAGGGTGCAAGTTATGGACCGTCGAAGTTATTGATGACCAGTCACGCGGATTGGGGCCACTGAGGGCGTGATTGCGTGGATGGGCGTGATGATTCCAGTAGAGACAAAGATTAGTGATAATCCCACCCCTGTAGTGGATTATCTGAAAATGCGGAAGATGTTTGTGTCTGTTCGAATATGAATCTCAATCAACTTTATGAGGTATGGTAAGGACTTTCAATGTTTCAAGCAACCCTTCAACGGTTTCTGAGGGTCGATACTCATTCATAGACCTGATTGAATCGAATGGAAAAATTCAAGGGATTTCAAATGCAATAGTGAAACGTAACAAACCGAAGACATAACTGCCATTCATAACAATCTGAGACTTGGTGTTCCTGTTTGTTTATGTTCACATTTTTCTCTCCACTCAATTAACTTCAATCTCCATTGAAATGGGTCACAACCTCCGGAAAAAAGCGACGATCAAGGGGTCATAAACAAACAGAAACATTGAATCCCTGTTTATTATGGTTGGTTATTAGGTGGATGACCACGGATATACATGATCATTCAAACACTGGCTGTAAACTCTGGCCTTCACAATAGTTCTTTTCCCTTGCGTATTCAGTCACCTGAATTCGTCAACTTGTTCCATTCGATTCAATTGTATGTTTGCACTGTTTGTGACAACATACCTTGATCAGTATTACTGAAAACTGTTCCAAATTTTCGGCGGAGACTGGGATTGTGTATCCATGTACAGAGAAACAACTTCGAACAATCATTGTAACACAATCAAGCACCCCACATGTGAGAGACAAGGGGACTCACAATAATCAAGCACCCCACATGTGAGAGGCAAAGGGACTCACAATAATCAGGCATCCCGGAGGGAACAGAGAACTTCCACGTCCACGTCGTTGATCCTGGGTAGCGCTGAGAGTAGTTCATCAATAACTCCGATGGTTCATAACTTGCACCCTGATGAGTGGAAGGGGGTCCATGACCAGTGTATCGTAAAGGGTTTGAAACCAGTCTCCACATGCCATGGTGAAAAATTAGGGGTCCGGTTTGAAAAAACCATATCGACCCCTAAATGACCTTCAAAATGACCTCTGAGGGATTTTTCACGGTCAGCACCATACTTCCTCCCTGGAACCCTAAACCTTTCATGCAAAACATTTTTTCCATCTCCAATAGTTTCCGAGAATTTGGCTACATCGCTCAAAATGGTCCACCCTGTATATGACTACATGGGAATCAGATATGATATACATCACTAGCACATATGAGCCATATATGATTTATATAGGATTCATTTCTCACTAGGGGAGGAATAAAGACCGAGCAAACAATCAAATCGAATTCATCCAAAGTTAGTCGAACCAAAACATATTCAAAAGAATCATAACTGAGAAAAAGTTGACGACACCGAATATGCCCCTTAAGAGATAATAATACATCACCCCCTTCGCTTTAACAATTAGTCGTACTACTCCTATCGCAACGAAATAGAATATATAGGCTCAGTTCAAGTTTTTCAAATTCTTCATCACTATTAAGCCACGTACCAAAAAACGCAAGCACTTGGAAATACTCGAAATTGACTAATTGATTGCGAAAATCAGGAATTCTTGCTTCAACGCTCCTCAAGTTCTGGTAGGAGAGCACCAGATCCGTCGAAGATCCTCCTAGTTTCTTGAACCACCTTTGAAAATTAATGGCACTCCTATCCAGTATCTGATAGATATATTTTCCCTGCCATTCTTCCTTTTTTCCTTGAGCTCGTTGGATACTCTCTTGAAAAATGATAGCTGACGTTTTGTGAGAGCACTCCGTGCAATCACTCCATCAGACAGAACCTCCCCTTTATTCTTATATGGCCAAGCAACTCCCTGATTTGACGATAAAAAAAATCATAAGAGGTTTCATTCCATCCCGTCTATATTTTCCAATGCGTTAATCTTATTGACGTCCACGTTGGATGGCGCAGAGGCAAACCAATCTGATACAGCACCAACATCATTGTTAAGAGAGTTATCGTCCTCAAGATCGAAGGTCAACAAGTCATTTTCTCCACGTTCCCTTGGATTGATTTCTTCCATTATATACTTCATCAAAAGGAATCTCATCACCGCGTTGCTGAATATTCTCTGGACTTTCAAACAATGACAATCCGCGTACTAGGGATTCAATATTCACCTCATTCGGAGAGACATGCTTGGCCATATCATATACTGACTGGAATATATCGTCAATCCTATTCGCAACCTGCAGGATATCTTCGTGCAGCTTCTCTGATGGAGAATTGAAAGCTTCTCCGATTTCATCTGTCCTTCCCAATTCCTTCATAATAGCGTTCAAAGTATTTCCTATACTATCTTTGTTGCCACAGCAACGACACACAAACTTATTCTCATCAATTCCAGATCTTCCGGCACACGCTGGATGGTACCACGCATTACAATTTTTAACAACACCCTTGTTCTTACACATGGCACATTTTCGTTCACACATGCAAAGGATGCACACATGCCTGGGATGATACAATTTAAGGTTATATCAATAATCCACCTCAAATGTTGCTATCTGAATCGTCCACGAGCCGGGATTATGATTTTAACCGAATAGTTATGGAAATAGCTATTGGAAGAGTTCGGTTTAAGTTCTCGTGGAACGGTGCCGGATCGTTCTTCACAAAGAACCGAAAAGATGCGAGAACAAGGTGTGTTAAAATAAATTCGATTTACACAATGTATCTCGTGTAAGTATGGATTATTATTCCAATCCACTTCGTGGTCGCTTAGAATATAATGTTCAAAAATTACCATAAATGAAATTACGGTCAATAACAATTAGATATTGATTACAGTACAGCATAATGTAATTCGAAGGAAACCGTAATTGAATCGAATTAGCACGCGTAGACGGCGATTAAAAGCGAGAAGAAGGAAACAGAGATTTCCACGCGCGGAGATGGATTCGTACGATGTGAATTGATACACGATTAGACCTGTCCTAAGTGAAGGGCGTTTAGACTCAGATCAACAGGGGCAAAGACGCATCACTTCGTTTAATGCGTCGTACAATCTCTCTGAACGTACGTCTCATCTGAATAGAATAGAAAGAAATGTCAATATGAGGATGTATATGTATCGAAAGACTAGACAACTATACACGAGAATAAATCATCGTGTGTTTCGATGATTTTGATCATATTAACTAAAATATATTAATGTAACGTGCCCTGAGATTCTTCCAAATTTCTTGCCCCTGAAAACATTCTTCCTTGCTCACTTCCTTGTAATTAACCCATTAGCGCCTGAACAGACACTTTTGGACACCAAAGTTCAGAGATTCATTGAACAATGAACTTGGTCGAAAAAAAATTCTTGAGCCACTGTATTCTATATTTTGGAGGTCGCTCTTTCAAATGGTGATGTTCAGAAGTCCCCAAAATAAGTTTTTTCGTGGGAAAATTGCAAATTAAGAAAAAAGCACTGTTTTTTGGAAAAAAAATTTTTCAAGATCATATTTTTGTTTGCTTCTACATTTTTCTACATACTTAACACCGATAAATATCGCGTCCATGGAACCTCAACTGAAAGTTATCGACTTAAGATTAATAAAAAAAAATGTTTATTCATACAAAAAGGCGTCCGAAACAATAAATTTCACTCTCAATCTTCAGCAATTTTTTTCTCGATTTGTAAGGACTTCAGAAAAAATTTCCTGAGGACAAAAACATCTGAAAATTGGTTAAAGAATACCCTCAAATTTTTTTGAAACCGTAAAAGAACATTTTTGATTTTCCGGAAAATGGAAAAATTGTTTATAAGATCTGAAAAAATTTGAGAGTATTGTTTGACTGATTTCAAGACTTTTTTTGTTCCCACAAACTTTCCCCGCAAGTCCATAGTTATTGAGAAAAAAATCGCTGAAGTGTTTCTGAGGTCTCCAATCATAAAGCTCTTAGGAGTATCGAGGGATATTCTCATGTAGTAAACTACGCGTTGACGTGGATGTGACGTTTAAAAGAGTAGATGAGCAAATGACAGTAGTTAATTCACTTTGGATCACTTAAAAGCGTAGAACAGAAATACCCACCCAAGAAATACTATGATAGGAAGCTCCTAAAATAATACGGTGCAATATCAAAGTAACGTTGTATATTGATGTAAACAATGTGAAATATTGATATATTGTAAATATTTCTATGTGATAAATGTTTGATCCGATTGCATCTCAATTTGAACAGAATTTGAAATAAGTAAATGAAATCGCAGATTTATTGAAGAAATATATTTTGATATTCATTACATACTAACCTACATAGCACGAATGTCTCAGTGATATCTCCAGAATATTCTGGAGACATTGTAATATTGTCAGAATATTCTGAAGATATTACTGAGACATTTGTGCTATATGGGACACTATAATTACGCGATGAAAATGTTGAATTTGTGATTGGTGATCTCAGAAACCATTCAGCAATTTTTTTCTCAATACTTATGGACTTGCGGGGAAATTTTGTGGGGACAAAAAAGTCTTGAAATCAGTCAAACAATACCCTCAAATTTTTTCAGATTTTTTGAACAATTTTTCAAAAATGCCAATTTTTCCATTTTCCGGAAAATCAAAATGTTTTTCCACGGGTCTGGAAGAAGTTCAAGGTATTCTTCGACCAATTTCAAGACGTTTTTGTTCCTGGGAAATTTGTCCTAAAGTCCTTAGAAATCGAGAAAAAAATTGCTGAAGATTAAGAGTAAAATTTATTGTTTCGGACGCCTTTTTGTATGGATAAACATTTTTTTTGTATGAATCTTAAGCCCATAACTTCCAGTTGAGGTTCCATGGACGCGATATTTATCGGTGTTGAGTATGTAGAAAAATGCAAAAGCAAACAAAAACATGATCTTGAAAAATTTTGTTTTCAAAAAAACAGTGCTTTTCCTTTAATTTGCAATTTTCACACGAAAAAACTCATTTTAGGGACTTTTGAACATCACCATTCGAAAGAGCGACCTTCAAAACATAGGATACAGTGACTCAACAATTTTTCTTCGACCAAATTCATTGTACAATGAATCTCTGAAATTTGGTGTTCAAAAGTGTCTGTTCAGGCGCTAATGGGTTAATGAATCATCAGACAGGCATGACTACTTACAGATGCACATGACTAATGAGTGAGAAACCTGTGAGTCACCCTCACCTTCTCAACGCCCGCACTACCGATACAATAGTATTCTTTTATTTTGATTCAAATCTGTGAAGAAGTATAGTTCTCTGCTTCACCAACCTCTCAATGCGATCAAGAAAAAATGAAGCAAGTTGTTATGTGCAAGAGGGTAGTAATATGAATGCTCGGCTACTATCATACATAAACAGTGACCAATTTATAAACAACCCTGCATTCCAAAGAAGAGTAGTTGCCAAGTAAAAATCATTTTCTGATTTTTTTTTATCCTAGCACATGATTTTTTTTTATCCTAGCTGAAAATAGGGATGGAGGCCAAATCAACGAAAAACCAAATCAACGAAACCGTTAGTTAGGAAGAATAAGACATCATACGTTATACACCTCTTCCTTTTCAACTCATGGTTTCGTTGATTTGTCCTTCCGTTGATTCGGCCCCCATCCGAAAATAGTCCAAGCAGAGAAAGGTTTTTCATATTTTCATCTCACTCCAAGATTTCAAAATACAATACATAAAATTTTCACATAAGGAATGAGGAATCCATAGTGAAATGCCAATTTGAAAGTTCGTATCCTTTGATCACTCCAATTCCAAATGCTCACTCCTCCAAGATTTCAAAATACAACTCATATGAAGTCAATGCTATGATTCTTGATTTTGGGAGTTTTCACTGATGATAGGATTCTTCTAGATTTTAGTATTTGCAAACTTCGATAAATAATTAGTAAATTCCAGGGAGAAGTTTGGAAGTTTCCGTGCCAATATTGAAAGCAAGAACAATAAATGAGTTCTTTGATGAAATAAGACATTTCATACGAGATTTCGTATTAAATACAGGAATTTTCCCCATCAAAAAAGTAAAGGAAATGCAGAGAGATTTCTGTGGAAGGTGAAAATGTCATAGAATGGGTTTTTCTTCAATATAATTATGAGAAATCATATAAACCATTAAAAAGTTAGAGAATATCCTGATGGATGAATAGACGGAATAGATGAGTGAAAGATTGAGTGAGATGGGGAAGTTATTACAGTCATTACATGTATACATCTACATAAAATACGTTTGAAAAAGATGTAAAAATGATCAAATGGAAATCCTCAATGTACACTCTCATTCTCATCAATTCTTCATTGGTTAAATTTCATTTATACCATCAAAATATCTGTAAAACATATGAAATAGGAACATATATATATATATATATATATACATTCAAGTATAAGAAGCTCATGCAGAGCAACGTAACGCATCGAGAGTTGAGTGCGAAATGAAAAATTAGATGATTTTAAAGAGAAAATAATATAGAGTTCGACACCTCGACAGCTTCTCAGAGCAGTGATTTCAATTCCTCATTGGTGCGGACAAGAATATTTCCCACCAAGAGACCTTTGACCAATCATTGTCTTAGAAGGAAGCTCGAACCCTTTGGATGCAGCGAGTTTCTGCTAATGATTAATTAATATTTTTTCGCCTCGCGACAACGCATCGTACAGTCAATTCACTCTTACTGCTACTGCTACCACTACCGCTGATTCCTCAACTTCTTCTTCGACCTACTGAACAAGGAACACACGTTCGACCCATGTATCGCTTGACATCCATCGTTTGAAAAAAAAGAACACAGTCCTTTTCAGGATTACCAAGACGATAAATATTCTGAAAATTCAACTCTGCGGTCCTGAGTTACAAAAACCAGGTCCACAAGTAGAAAGCACAATCCGCCCAGAACGAGATTAGTTTCTTTGAGAAACTTGGGGACCGCAAACAGTGAGTGGATTGTTTTCACAATTTGGGGGGGAAAAGGAACCTTGTTTCCTTTTTTCCGTTTTCTTTTTTTCACAAGTGTTTTTTGTCTTTTTTTTGTGCGCGTTTCTATCCTTTTTATTGTGGAGAGTGATTTTTAAGTGATAGGGTTATTCAATGGGAACCACGTTCCTGTTCTCTCTTTCGTTAGAATTTTCTTTCGAATCACGATAAATCAATTCGAGTTAGCTTGAACGTTTTTTCTTGTTCCTCATAGTCAGGGACCGTGTGAGGGACCGTGTGAACGAACGAGAAACAAAAGTGGGAAGATTGATACGTAGTATTCATCAGCGCATCGCGGAAGGGAATGAAAAGGCAGACGGCGGTGATCTTCCCCCTTCGGGACCCAAACTTAAAATTTTCTTGAGAAACGTGGCGCGAGATGACAAAAATCTCGTTCGTTACACACGAGAGTTAGAAAACCTGAACCTGTTTTGAGCATCTCGTGAAATTAGAGGCGAACTTTTCGCCCCTAGAGAAAATTGGGATTGACAACCCAATATTCTATATTTATATCCTCATGAATTCTCCCACAACTCACTTCAAACACTAACTACTATCCCAACCTTGTACTTCTGTCAGCATTCGTGCTCGTCGTACAAGGATTCTATTGAGTAGAGATTTCCTATCCAAATTTTTTCCCTTATTTCCTCTCGATCGCGATGAAGCCAACTGAGCGATCCTCTTTCCCCTCTATATCCCCCTGTACTCAACTTCATGCGTGAAATTTCATGTATTTCAGGAGGACGACTATCTCTCTCTTTTTATTTCTATCTCTTTCCCTCTCTTTCTCTACGATACTTCCTATTCTTCAGTCTTCCTCTTTCACTTCCGTGTTTAAGGGGTGTATGATGAATGGGTCTTGGAAAAACTGAGTGTAGAGCCAGAGCATGTAGGACAATATTATCGATATACAGGGTGGGGCATTTAAAGTGTCGCGGGCGTTTTTTCCAAAAATAAAGTGAGATACGAGAAAATTTTTCGGACAAAACTTGTAGGGTACCGAGGGGGACATCCGATGGTGGCCTTGGCTTTGACCTCAAATCTCATCTTCAAGGGCATTCTGAGATCAACTCTTGTTTTTTAAATAGCATCTCATATTTTTTACTGCAGATTTGGATTCTAGGTCAAAAACCAAGAAAGTTTTGTCTGAACCATTTTCCTGAAATCCGCAAAAATGGCGCTCTAATCGATATTGTTCCATTTTGAATCTGACATTCGAATAACTCGAAAACGAAGGGTCTTGCAAAAGAATGTTTCGTACAAAAGTTGTCAATACACAACACATTCCAATCGTCTACATTACCACCATTCAGAGCTCACGCGATGTAAACAAACGACGGGGTTCAGTGAAAATTCACGATTTTGAAAGTCAGTTTGTCAGTTACATTTGATTATTACTTGGTTTATGACAAATTGAAAATCATGGATATCCGATACACGGTTTCTGAAAGGATCGATAGGATCTACATTTAAGGTGAAGTGTGTAAGAACCCCAGACAAGCATATGACTTGTGTGCAGAACGATTTCCTGAAAGAACAACGCCATCCATCAGGTATTTTCAACGCATCACAAAATTATTCTCAGAAACGGGGAGTGTTACAAGGGAAAAACGACATCGAATGAGAACTGTTAGCGGAGAAAATGCGGAAGTTAATGTACTAGCTGCAGTAGCCAATAATCCACACGTGAGCTCTCGTGAAATTGAACTCCATCCGGGAATTTCTCGAAGAAGTGTTCTTCGAATACTTAAACGTCACAAATTCCATCCGTATCACATTTGTTTGCATCAAGACCTTCACGGTGATGATTTCGAAAATCGTGTACAGTTTTGTCGATGGGGTCTAGCGCAAATGCACAATAACAACTTCATCAACATATTATTTTCTGATGAGTCGACGTTCACCAATCATGGTCAAGTAAATCGACATAATATGCATTACTGGGCGACAGAAAATCCGAGATGGTTACGTCAAGTAGAGCATCAAAGACAATGGGCTGTGAATGTTTGGTGTGGTATTTTTCGATCTCGAGTAATTGGACCGTACTTCATTGCAGATACGCTAAATGGAGAGAAGTACAGACATTTCTTAGATCAAGTACTTCCAGCATTACTTGAAGACATACCTATTCAGCAACGATTGAATATGTGGTATCAACACGATGGTTGTCCATCCCATTATGCAGTCACAGCTCGAGAAATATTGGACAGAGATTATCCTGGACGATGGATAGGACGTCGTGGACCAGTTCATTGGCCTGCCCGTTCTCCGGATCTTACTTCTCCAGATTTTTTTTTATGGAGATACATAAAAGATACAGTTTATCAACAAGCACCGACTACACCTGAGAATATGCGTCAACGAATCATCAATGCATGCGCGAGCATCAATGAAGATATTTCAGCACGAGTTCAGCAATCTTTCGTAAAACGTTTTGAAATGTGTATTAGAGTCGAAGGCCATCATTTTGAGCATCTACTGCATTAAGATTATCCAAGTGATGTAGACGATTGAAATGTGTTGTGTTTTGTCTGTTATACCCCATCACCTCCGTTTCAGTTCAAGGGGTCCCCCTTGGAATCAGACAACTTTTGTCCGGAACATTCTCCTCCAAGACCCTTCGTTTTCGAGTTATTCTAATGTCAGATTCAGTATGGAACAATATCGATTAGAGCGCCATCTTTGCGGATTTCAGGAGAATGGTTCAGACAAGAGTTCCTTGGTTTTCGACCTAGAATCCAAATCTGCAGTAACAAATATGAGATGCTATTCAAAAAACAAGAGTTGATCTCAGAATGCCCTTGAAGATGAGATTTGAGGTCAAAGCCAAGGCCACCATCGGATGTCCCCCTCGATACCCTACAATTTTTGTCCGAAAAATTTTCTCGTATCTCATTTTATTTTTGGAAAAAACGCCCGCGACACTTCAAATGCCCCACCCTGTATATATATATATATGGGGCATTCTTTGTGAAATCGGCCACCCCCCCCCCCTGCACATCTCAATTTTGAAGATAGAGATCTCGGAGACCAATCAAAATTTTCGTTGAAGTGTCTACTTTTCATTGCCGTATAGTGTTTTTTGAACATGGCGGCCATTTCGCCAATATGGCACCTGAAACAAAGGGGAAACGTGTTGAGAATAATCAAAACCAGTCCTAGAGATATGATACGTGGATGTTGGATAGTTCTGTGAACTGAGGCATGTAATTCGAGCCTTCCGGATTATTTGCATGCGGTTGGAATACTGAAATTGCAAATGGCGGATCCAATATGGCGGCCGAAAATGCAAAATTACTTCGAATTCTTTGACACATGGGGAAAGGGGGTTTTTCGGGTCGCTGATGACGGATCTGAACTCAGATTTCCGGAATTACAGATGGTGGATCCAATATGGCGGTCGGTAAAATTATGAATCCCTTGGATTTGTGCGAACATTGTCATACTGAGGTTTTTGGGGTCGCGGAACAAGAATTCGAATCCAGATTCCAGGAATTACGGATAGCGGATCCAATATGGCGCTCGGAAGAATTACAAATCGCTCAAATTTGCGGGAACATTGGCATACTGAAGTTTTCGGGGTCGCTGATCAACAATTCGGACTCGAATTTCCGGAATAGCGAATGACTAATCCAATATGGCGGTCGGGAGAATTATAAATTCCTCGAATTCGTGGGAACATTATCATACTGAGGTTTCTGCGGTCGTTGATCAAGAATCCGGACTTGGAATTCCGAAATAGCGAATGGGTAATCCAATATGGCGGTCGGAAGAATTATAAATCTCTTGAATGTGTGTGAACAATGTCATACTGGAATTTTTGGGGTCGCTGATAGACATTCGAATCCGGATTCTCGGAATTATGAATGGAAAATTCGATATGACGGTCTGGATATGAGGAATCATCCGTCGTATGACGTGAATCTTTGTTCCAAGAACGTTCTGAAGAGTCATTTTGAAACCATAAGCATCATGTACTTTGATAAAGTATTTCACGAAAAGATGAGACGGAAACTCAACAAACAATTCGAGAATGCCCAACATGTACCTGAGGTTCTGGAAAACCATGGGTCTTTGATAGGATCCGATAATGAAGTGCTCATCAAAAGGTACTCTAACGATGAACAAAACAGAGTATGGTGGCCAAATGGACAACCATGAGGTAATGTACGCGTAGCTGCAAACTTGGTAATTGAGAGATATGTGACAGTCAACGGCCCTTTTCAGGGCCACTTGATGTGCAAAGTCTGATCGCGCAACCTCCTCGTGGTGCACATTGGGTTTTGCTAATGTCGACAACTTGGAGCCTGAATACACAAGTTCACAAGTCGAAAACCAGCAGTATTCATGGTTTGGTGCAAGGAAGATTTGCAAGGAGTTTCATTGGGAGGGAGTCTATTGAAAGTTCGGGAATTTGTATGACCAGACCCCAAATAATTCCTGAAATTAATATAATATTCGTTTCCCTCATATCGAATGTGCTTGCGGATCATTGAACGTGGTGCGTTCGTTCTGGTTTCCGGAATCTGACCTCAGGTTCATAATGAACGACCAGAACTTTCTCGGAACAAAGATTTACGTCAGACGACGGATGATTCCTCATATCCAGACCGTCATATGGAATTTTCCATTCATAATTCCGAGAATCCGGATTCGAATGTCTATCAGCGACCCCAAAAATTCCAGTATGACATTGTTCCCACAAATTCAAGAGATTGATAATTCTTCCGAACGCCATATTGAATTACCCATTCGCTATTCCGGAATTCCAATTCCGGATTCTTGATCAACGACCCCAAGAACCTCAGTATGATAATGTTCCACGAATTCGAGCGATTTATAATTCTTCCGACCGCCATATTGGATTAGCCATTCGCTATTCCGGAAATTCGAGTCCGGATTCTTGATCAGCGACCCCAAAAACTTCAGTATGCAAATGTTCCCGCGAATTTGAGCGATTTGTAATTCTTCCGAACGCCATATCGGATCCGCTATTAGTAATTCCGGAAATCTGAGTTTGAATTCGTCATCAGCGACCCAAAAAACCCCCTTCCTTGATGTTTCAGAAAATTCGAAGCAATATTTTAATCTCCAGCCGCCATATTGGATTCGCCATTTGCAATTCCGGAAATCTGGGTTTGGATTCTTGTTCCCCCCAAAAACCTCAGTATGACAATGTTCGCACAAATCCAAGAGATTTATAATTTTATCGACCGCCATATGGGATCCATCATCTGTAATTCCGGAAATCTGAGTTCAGATTCGTCATCAGCGACCCGAAAAACCCCCTTTCCCCATGTTTCAAAGAATTCGAAGCAATTTTGAATTCCCGGCCGCCATATTGTATCCGCCATTTGCAATTTCAGTATTCCAACCGCATGCAATTAATCCGGAAGGCTCGAATTACATGCCTCAGTTCACAGAACTATCCAACACCCACGTATCATATCTCTAGGACTGGTTTTGATTATTCTCAACACGTTTCCCCTTCGTTTCAGGCGCCATATTGGCGAAATGGCCGCTTTGTTCAAAGAACACCATACGGCAATGAAAAGTAGACACTTCAACGAAAACTTGATTGGTCTCCGAGATCTCTATCTTCAAAATTGAGATGTGCAGAGGAGGGTGGCCGATTCCACAAAGAATGCCCCATATATTTTTCGATCTTCGATCGCACAAAATAATACATAAAATACAATTCAATATGAGTACGTTTTCTTACCGCTAATAGTGTGTGTGTGTTTGGTGTATGGGTGTCGTGGGTGTCTGTGAGTCGTGTCGTCGAATCCACGGGCTGGCGAGATGCTGTTTCAAGTGTTCACCGTGGAGGTAAGGGCGGCTGCGTGGAGGTTGTAGTTCCCAGGGCTCGTCGAGCGTATCTTGAATACCGCGGGGGTATGAGGTCCGAGAGTCACTCAGAATTCACTTCACTGTGTGGACTATGGGTTTGCCTCGTGGGGCGTGTGAGTGTTAGAGCTATCAGGTAGCTGATGTTTAGGTTACCGGTAACAATCTCATCTCTCGTCTTCACTCAATCATGACTCTCGCCGCTGTTGCCCCCTCTACCTCCTTGTAGGTGTCCCCCTCTACTCTCTTCCAGTAACACTTATGTTACAGGTGTATACATGTGTTTTAGTACATGAAAGACCATGAATTAAAGAGTTTGATTTCTCTTTAAGGTCATTCACACTATAGGAAGAACAATCAATTACAACTACCGAGTAAACCTCGGAGTGCAAGCTGATTGCGTTTCCTAAAGAATCCGTTGTTTCCTTTGTGGAATGAGATGTTCTTTTCCCTATATCAATAAATTAAACTGGGTAACCCTAAAGAAATATATTGATCAATCAAAATTTCAAACAAACTCTCGATGTTCTAGAATATCTTTTTCTTTTTACATAAATATGAGTTAAACAATCCAACTAGTTTTTTGATGAAAATATCATATGATTATACTCTCTACCACTCCAAATATTATAAATGAACAAACTTCTCCATTTTTTTTATATCTTTTTTTTGAATAAACAAGTTGTAAATTAAACATATTTGGAACAATTCTCATTGAAAAACATCCTACGCCGGTCCTTGTATAGGTCAATCCTATCTAGAGCGGGGTGATCAAAGAGGTTGTCAAACTCGATTTGTCAATTCCTCAAAATAATCGTGCGTTGTTGAAAAGTTCACGGACTTTTGACGTAACATTGAATACGAAAATTATTCGATTGATTCAATTTAATTGACGAATATTGATTATTTCAAGTTTGAGTCAGATGGATGTTACGGTTTCATTCATTCCTCAACACAATCTATAATCAAATAAATTAATTATACACTGGACAACAATTCAGGTGTATCGATGAACATCAATTCATCAATATTTTCAAGTAATGGAAGAGATGATTGATATACAACTTAGAAGCATGACACACTACAATCTTTCCAACGCCTTGCCAACATTTCTATACCATGTTTGAAGAAGGATTTATCCTTCGCTTCAAAATAGGCTTCAGTTTCGGCAATGACCTCCTCATTCGAGCCAAATTTTTCTCCCTGGAGCATGTTTTGAGATCAGCGAAGAGCCAGTAGTCGCTGGGGGCTAAATCTGGCAGATACGGGGGGTGGGGAAGCGAACAAAGCCCAACAGCGTTGAATCTTACCATTGTTTTCATGGACTTGTGGCATGGTACATTGCCTTGGTGGGAAAGGATTTTTTTCTTCTTCATGTGCGATCGTTTTGCTGCGATCTCCTCCTTCAAACGTACCAACAAGTCAATATAATAATCACTGTTGATTGATTCACCTTTTTCCAGGTGGTCAATGAAAATCACGCCATTTGTATCCCAAAAAATAAACGCCATGAGTTTGCCAGCAGACTGCTGCGTTTTTGGACCCTTCGGGCGGCTTTCGCTAGCCATGCGCCACTCAGATGATTGTTGATTCGACTCCAGACTGGAATGATGTATCCATGTTTCATCCATGGTCACGTATCGACGCAGGAAATCTTTTTTATTGCAAGTAAAAAGCGATAAACAGCTCTCTGAATCGTCGACTCTTTGCTGTTTTTGTTCCACTGAAAGCAATCGCGGCACCCACTTGGAAAAAATCTTTCCCAAGCCCAATTTTTCATTAAGGATTGTAAATACGCTTCCAGATGATATCTGTGTCATCCCTGCAATCTCACGGACCTCCACTTTGCGATTTTTCATTACAATTCCCAACACTCCACTCACATTTTTCGGTGTAACGGCTCCCAATGGCCTACCCGAACGTTCCGCACCGTTTGTGTCCGTACGACCACGCCTAACCTCAGCATACCAACAACAAATCGTTGGTTTGGATAGAGAGGAGTCCGGGTAACGTTTTTCAAGTCATTGCTGGGCTTCTACGGTGTTTTTACCCAATAAAAAACAATGTTTTATCAACACGCAAAACTCGCTTCCTTACATTTTTCAACCAAAATACAAAGTAACTTTACTCCAACCTCGATAACTCTGCTGTTTGTGGTCCGATCGACGTGAAATTTTCACACGTTTCATGTGAAGGTGCGCACTTTAGGTAAACGTGACCAGTTTGGTACTACTAGCACCATTCCTGGGTTAGTCTCGGAGCTTATTGAACGATGTGTTACAGGACTCATGTTTCACATGAATCCTGATCAGGTTCTGATACGAATACCATGTGTGAGTTACTAGAAGGCAGAATCTGACTGGGACTTGTCAACAACCCCGTGTTACATTGTTGTAATGTCCTAAACAGGATGCCATGTCAGGACCTGATAAGGTAATTAAAAGTTTTCCTCAATTCGGAGTCCCCTATTGCAGCCTTACGAGGGCCATGCTTCTAATAGGGAATTCCCTGTCAAATTTTCACTAGGGATTGAGTATTGAGTATTCATTATCGAAACACAATTGGGAGCATGTGTACGATATAATGAGTTAGTGACACGGAATTAAAGGTTTGTATACAATATAATGATGGTGCTAGTAGTTTCTTTCCAACATTGACGGTTTTTAATCAGTGCCGGATCATGTTGGCTCATTATTTCTTCTGTGATTCACTACGGACATATCGTAAAAAAATTGTATGTTGCTTGCTGTAAAGACTCATACAAATGTTAAGATGACTGTTTTGATTTTCTTGAGTCAGAAAGTGTGGTATAATCACTTTGTTCCTTTCAGGATCTCACCCATTGTTTTTGAACGATAAGAAACGGTTTGTTGAGTTACTCCAAGCCCGAAAGTTGTTTCTCCATCTGACAAGAGTTTTCATCCAGCAACGCTTGCAGTTCCTAATCGTCCACTTTCACAAGAGACCCAGTGCGTTCACGTTCACTAACGTCGACACCTTCTTTGAATCGCTCATACCAATACTCACATGTACTTTGAGATACAATGTTGTCTCCAAGAACAGAACATATCAATTCATACGCTTCCCTAACACTTTTTTCTTGATGGGATTCATAGCAGATGCAGTGTCTCATGAATAGCTTATCGGTCTGCATGTTTAATTCACAGAATCTCCAGGTCATGTTTATGACTCCCGTACGTTTCGATACTACATATCAAACCCCATCTATCATAAGTAAGCGGGATTTTTGATTAAGTTCAGAATAGCTGTTATGATACAAATCCGAAGTGTCTCAAAACTTATTTGTACACCTAATACTTAAAAACAAGAAAGATCAATAAATTTAGTGAAACATATTTAGAAATAGATTCCGTGTTCTAGTGGTCGTTAATATTCCATGAATACCACAGATTCTTTCTCAAGTATCTTTGAAAAATTATTGTGAAGTGGATATTCGATAATTTTAGTGTGCACATCATGAGGAGACAGAATCGTACTCTTTACAAACTTTCAAATTTCTTTGTATCTCTGTGGTTGATTCAAGCTTTGAATTCATGGATGAATTCACCTCATTTGCAATGCGATTGTAACAACAGAGACATTTGAAATTTCATTCAGTGTCGTTCATGATCATGTGCTCATATAACCTCAAATCTGCTGAATAATTTATCTTCTTAAACGCATCCTAATCAATACATCTCTCAGAAATCTTTCCAAGACTTCTCAAAGATATCTTTAAAAACTCTTCAATAACGTTCTTGAAGATCTCTGAATTAAGTATTCTGTTACAGATCTTTCACCAGATGTCTTGCCAACACTTCTGAAAGATATCTTCAAGAACTCTCCAAGAACGTTCTTGAAGATCTCTCAATTGAGCATCCTTCAAGATATCTTGGAGAACTGAAATGGTAGTTGGGATGTCATCAACCAAGTTCACCAACCGTTGTTGCAATCCTTTTAAAAAAAAATCACACTTTTCAAAAGTGCATGTAACCAATTTGCGTCCCGCTTCAATTTGTGCACTCCTTGCACAAGAAGATTGGGGAAATTAGTGTCAAGGCAATGAGTGAGTTTATATTTTTGGAAAGTCTGTTGGTATTTGAAAAGGAGTGTTTCCATCAATGCGATTATTTTTCTCAATTCATCGTGCTGCTTCCGCGAAACATCCTATCTGCAAACTGGAAATGATAAAAAATTCAAAATATCAGATGACCATGACAGTTATCCACTTTCCGATTCTGAATCAGAAGTACATCAATCGAGATGAAATTTTTCTGCTTTCTTCAATCAACTACTCTGATCGACCAGATTAGTCAATTCTTATGATTCTTATGATTTCGATAAGGTGAGGGGACCTATTTTAGATCGGGAAAGATTTGTTGATTAATTCAATAAGAATCACGTTTTGATTCAATTGAGATGCCTGATACGATTCATGTTCATTCGTGTTATTCCATTCAAGCTAAATTATATCTTTATTCTCACAAAACTCTATCCCAGACAGCCCAAGAGTCCCCACAAAGAGCTCCAGTTATGGAAGTAAAAAACAATCTATTATGAATATTCTTAATTGAAATTGAATCATAAATGAATACCTTAGTGTTCAGAAAGAATTTATATTGCCAATTGAGGAGTGATTTTCCGGGGATTCAAAATCTATTCATTTTGAATTCATTGGAGTCATATTGAATACGAATGATCATTTGGACTATCTGGGTATTCTTCATAATTATCTTTGTTCCTAGACACTTCTGTTTTCAAATTCCAGATAACACGGAATGCATGAAGAATCTTTGGAAAACTTCATTTGAACTTCAAAGTCTGGAATATCATCAAAGTTGAATATCTCAATTCTCACGTATTTCCATTCCCACACATCTTTATTTGCAAGTGTGCATAAAAATAGTACATTGTGTAACAAGGGCGCAAAGTTGGAGATTCCCGCACGAGCGTAGTGAGGGCGACAAATCACGCGAGTTGGGGGATCACCAATGCGCACGAATCACACATACTATTTTTCTTAACAAGGTGCGCGAACTTCGGTTTTCCAAGCCTGTGTTGCGTGCGCAGAGTGAGTGATTCCTACACGGCAGTCGGGCCAGTGCGGTGGGGTAATACGCGTGCGGTAGAGTAACTTTTCCTAACAGCGTGTGCAAAATTCGGTTTTCCAAGCCTGTGTTGCGTGCGCAAAGTGAGTGATTCCCGCACTGGTCCAACTGCCGTGTAGGAATCACTCACTCTGCGCACGCAACACAGGCTTGGAGAACCGAAGTTCGCGCACCTTATCAGGAAAAATAGTATACGATATTCGTGCACACGTAGGTCGTAATGTACTATTACCGCACGCTTATTGCTTTCCCGCACTGGTCTGACTGCCGTGTGGGAATCACTCACTTTGTCTACGCAACACAGGCTTGGAAAACCGAATTTTGCACACGCTGAGTTCATGTCAAAACCTAAACTAAATACTTCCGTACATTTCAACCCTATTTCCGTATCAATGAGTTTAGAAACAGTTACGAATAGTACACACATAATGACTCCAAAGTATTTGAGGGTATTTTGAGTTTTGGTGTACTTCGCTTTACTTGCGAAAAATCGAAAATAAAACTTGGACACATGTTTCCGCATTTGACCACTCGATCCACTTCTGCGAGTTTACGTTGAAATCTAAATCAAATCCTCCCGTACATCCCCACTCTATCTCCGCACCAATGAGTTTAGGAACAGTGACGAATGGTACACACATAATGGCTTCAAATTACTTGGGTGCACTTTGGGTGCCGATCTACTTCCGCTTATTTATGAAAAATCGGAAACAAAATTTTGACATAGGTTTCCGCATTTCGTCACTTGATCCACTACGCATTGGAAATCATTTATGCGAACATAAAAATGAATTGCTGTGGAGCACGTTCCTTCGGGAGTGGATCGAAAATAATTGGAAACAGTCTTTTTAAGCCTGAACGGAATCTCGCGGAAGTTGATTAAGTCATACGTCGATCAATCTATATATGGATCGGTCTATATTCCACGGAGAAAAATTTTTCAAATTTTGTCATCAACTTGTCAAAGGATTTGATGAAATTTGCAAGTACACTTTTTTGAAAACGTTCCTGTGAAGTGCTATTCATTCTTCATTTCAGAAGATTCTGCATCGATTGGTCTATATCTCACGGATACGAATATTTGGGAAATTTTCAATCGACTCGAACCAGCACTTGGTCGAATCCGCAAGTGAATTTCGAAACATGAGGATTATTGATAACATGACGATGTGATGACATAAAAAATGATAATCGGATGTGAAATTCAATCATTCACCAGAGAAATCACACGAAAAAATGCAATGTCCCCACAGAGAATCGAATTCGACCGTTCTTCCGCAAGAACCATGTCTTTTGCGGCAAGGCTATGGGTTCTTTTAATATTTCGATTCACATATGAGGCATTCCACGTCAAGTGTACCCACGTAAAAACCTTAATCACTGGGATTTTGATGGGACTTCGTGGAGCTGTTGTATTATTGGAGTACATAATTTGTGCAAAAAGGGGGGGAAGGAAATATCGACGGGTGGTCGAGATACAGGGGTTCAAAGTTTCGGGCATGTTTATCTCCGTTGAATTATAACTCGGTTATATTCCCTTTTGATGAGGAACGCGAGTTATGTTTTCCGTTGGTTTTTTCCGTTCTTTCCAACCTAAATTGGGACAATTCTCCAAATTAATGATTTGTGCAAAAAAAGTGATTTTTATTTTTCTTTTCGATTTCTTCTGAAGATCGGCTCTTTTGAAAATTTTGTAATCACGCTCAAAAGAAAGGTCATTCTTCTCCCTTCAAAATCATTGGTCACACATGATGGGCTCCCATGAACTCATCAGTGAATTCAATCGTCAAAGCCGGCGCGGTCCAACCACCAAGCACGCTGAAAATGCTGGTCAGCCGTGACCTGGTATGGCGATGTCGATGGAAATTTTTTACCATAGACTATTGCAAGCATGACTGATCAAATACATGGAACATCCTTTATTCACTATGGGAATTAATTATTAATATTATTATTATTATCATTATTAATATTCTCATCATCTACATGGAATTAATCTTTTCTGAAATCGCTCACGAGATCAATCACGTTTGGCTACGGTATGAGCTGAGTATTAGGAGAGTATGGGTGGGAATTTGGAAAAGGATCTGGGGTTTGGGACTCAACCAAACTTTTACCATACTGTCATAATCAAAATGGATGGCCTTGCAAGAGTATGAGAATAGTTTGGCAAAAATTATAACGAAAAAAGTGGCAATAGGTCATGGTACTAAAACTTTATTTCAGTGCTATGATAATAATATACTAGCAAACCGATTCAGGTTCTTCAAACCCGGGGGAAAAAACCACGTGAAAAATAACGTTGGAAACAACGTTGAAAACTAGGTTGAGAACAACGTTGTTCGACATGGTAAAATGGTCCCACCTTGAGAGAGAAGCAAACAACGTTGAAAGGAACATTCAAAACAACGTTGAGAACAACGTTGAGAATGTGACAACAAAAGTTACATTCCCAAATGAAAAAAAAAAATCGGTTTTCCTCGGAATCGAACTTGGATTTTTGAGATCTAAGATCCGACTTCTCTGCCTCTTGGATACGGTTTTGTATGAATGTAGCGGAGCCTCAAAATGTATATGAACTTTGCTTGAATCAAAATCATCTAGGAATAAAATAATTATCCTAATTAGAAAAAACCAATGAATTCCATTGAATATTACTACAGCAATTCCCGAGTCGAAATATTGCCTCTATTTTGCTGCTAATAATCCTCTCTCCAGTAGGAGCATCAGATAGGAAAGTAGGAGCTGTTTCAATGAGATATTATCTCCTACTTTGCCCCTAAAAGTGGTAGAGATTTCCTATTTTACCAATTGTAGGAGCAAAGCAGGTGCAAGATTCACCTCCTACTTTAACCCTACCACCTCTACACGGAGAATAATGCAGCCCGAAAATATGACTTTTTCTCATTCTTCCAGCAAACTTGGGATAGAAAGATTTATAAAATGAATTTTTACATGAGAATACAAAAAATTACGAGTGCTTTAAAAAATGTGATGGGTAGGGTTGAAATTTCATACTCACAGTTTGTTTAAAGTAATCGTAAGCTTCCGTATTTTCATGTACAAATTTATTTGACAAATCATCCTATTCCTGGTTTACAAAAAAATATTTAAGAAGGCATATTTTGATGATCAAGTTTATGTGTCAGTGCCAGTCAATGAAAAAGAACTTGAGTAATTTGATGATTTTGTTGTGAATTTCCTCTTATAATCTTAGTTGGTTACCCTTTTTTCTATACACACAGATAAATCATTCAGCCAAAAGAGAAACCTCATATAGATATTCGCTTGGGTGAAAAACTTTCATTTGATTCCAAAAATATTCCATCCCACGAAATGAATGAGTGTTCATTTGAATGAATTGCATATTTCATTTCGATCAAGTAAAATTATTGGATTTGTATTCAAATGGAAAATTTATTGGTTTGACCGACATAATTTCTATTGAATTGAAATTTTTTCTTTCAATTACATTTTCGAATTGATAGAAAATGGGATTTATGTAATATTGTTATTTGAAAAATCCAACACATACGTTGAGAGAAAGAATTTTCGGGAACAATCAAAGATTTAATTCAATAGTCGCAACAAAATATGAATTTGAATGAAGTTTTATCGAATCAACAGAATATTCATTCGATCAAACAAATATTTGATATTGTACAAAATATTTTGTCAATGAAAAAGGATACTTGATCTATTCGACGAAATTCCATTCGAATTAACTAATCATCCCATTACGAGTATTCAAGTAGAGATTCGATTGTTTCCAAGAATTTTTTCTCCCAGTACGGGAGAAGCAGTAGATTGTGGAGTAGGGGAATAGAATCAAAAAATATTCGGAGCGGGAAAGTAGGGCCAAGTAGGCTCTGTAGCATGGAAGGAGGAGCAATTTCAGTGACCGGATCGACAAAGCAGGGGCAGAATTTCGACTCGGGTTACCTTTGATCAATCAATAAAGCTCCTACACGATGCAGACAATTCCTTTACTGGAATTGTGTCTAAAATACGTATTACATGTTTCTTATACACCTGAAATGTGAAATGTTCATCTAATTTATTCAATCATTGGAATTCTCATATATCTTTGAATAATTTAGATTCATGCTCTATTGAATGAGGGAACAGATGATTTGTAAAAATGTTATGTCTTTGATCGTCGGTAAAACAGTGAATAACTACGAAATAATTAAAGTCAACTTCAAGTGATCATAACATTTCTAGAGGATATCTGAGATGATCGTTTTTAGGAAACTTGAAGAATTATTAAAACATCATATTCTCCTGAATCATTTCTCATGATCTATTATACGAATGTAAATAGTTCGTCTGAAAATCGTTGAGATTCGGCAACAGCCAATGGAGTTGTTTTCAAAAAGGAGTCATGTTGTGGAAGTTTGAATCGTTCATCGAAACGAATTGGCAATCGAATTATGGAATATTCAGCTGGCGACGATGCAAAATCTTGCATTACATTCTTGGAACGATGTTTCCAGTGCCAAGGAGTTTATTCGAACATGAAAAGAACACAAAAACATCTGCAAATCTGACCATATGTCATTGACGAATAATCAGATGGAATTCAACCAGACCTTTCAGTCGTTGTAATAATTAATGGAATTCACTGGGGTTTTGTTAATCGGAATAATTATTTTTTCCAAGATGATTTCGATCCAAGCGAAGTTCATATACATTTTCAAGCTCTGCTACATTCATACAAAACCGTAGCCAAGAGGCAGGGAAGTCGGGTCTTGGATCTCAAAAATCCAAGTTCGATTCCGAGGAGAATCGATTTTTTGTTTTTTTATTTAGGAATGTCACTTTTGTTGTCACATTTTCAACGTTGTTCCCAATGTTGTGCTCAACGTTGTTTCCAACGTTGTGTTCAATGTTGTTTCCTCCTCTCTCAAGGTGGGACCATTTTACCATGTTACAGGACGTTGCTTCCAACGTTGTTCTCAACCTAGTTTTCGACGTTGTTTCCAACGTTGTTTTCAACCTAGTTTTTGACGTTGTTCCCAACGTTGTTCTGCACGTGGTTTTTCCCCCCGGGGTATTATTATCATAGCACTGAAATGAAGTTTCAGTACTATGACCTATTGCCACATTTTCGGTTATAATTGTTGCCCAACTATTCCCATACTCTTGCATGGCCATCCATTTTGATTATGGCAGTATGGGAAAAGTTTGGTCGAGTGTCAAACCCAGATCCTTCCCCAAATTCCCACCCATACTCTCCCAATACTCAGCTCATACCGTAGCCAAACCTCCACCAAGATCATTCTCATATTTTTCCCACATTATTTCTGAATCTTCCTGTACGTATTCTTAGACTGGGGCCAGAATCTTGTGAGACTCGTGTCATACTTTTGCCAGCCAATTTTTTTCTGCGCGGTTTGACTTGTATCAATATTCAGTCTTATTATTTCGATATTCTATCTGATAATCGATGTTGATTCCATCATCCTCATTGAAATATCATAGTGATTTCTGAATAATTATTCGATCAGGAAAAATTATGGAATTCACCGCAGGATATTTATCATAGATCCCCAAACTATCTGAGAATTTTTCACCCTTCGATTGATTGATAATTCTAATAAACTTCATTGGGAAATTATCAAGATTTGAGATGATTATTGAAAATGCGCAACTATTAGAAAATTTTCATAGAATACATATAGGGATTCTTGGGAGCTTCACAATCAGTCATAAGAATAACCAATAGTCTTATGAAATTTATGAACAACAAATAATAATTGGAAGATTGTTCACTGATATTCAATTTAATTCAATTCACATGATGATAAGCATTCGGATCTATATTTCATAATGAATCACAATTATAAATATTTTTATTTTATCCAAAATTTACATCAGTATTGAACTGATTCTTTAATTGAAAAAAACAAAAATAATATCGAAGGGCCCCGACCGAGAATTGCCCGGGGCGCGGGGTGAGTCAGTTCGATACTGATCTCTTTCTAAAATTGACATGTCACGCGCGTGTCGTAATATTTTATTTGGGATGCTATGCCTTGTTTGGAATCTGTCCCTCTACCTCTCTCGGTATAACGGAGAATTGTACCCTTTAGGAGTGGTGGATGCCATAGTTCCAGAAGTGTGATGTACGCGCGCGTGTGTGATATCTAGTTACAATAAAATTGTTGCTTTGGAAAGAAAGAGCAGTGGAACTTTTCGATGAATCGACTGCGTGGGCTTTCAACTTTTTCCGATCTTGCACGGAGTTGGCCGATCGTGAAAAATATTGAGAAGACAAAGACCGACGGGAAGTTGGTTTTCTCTTGATTGTCCGAGACGACTCGAAGGGAACCGACCGCTTCTGAATCACATGAATACGGGTTTCATTGTGTGCGTACACCCAGCTGGGATGGTGGGGACGAGAGATGGTCCGATGGAGAGGATAAATCGAGTCGGTCGACCAAATGCTGGCATCACTGGACTCGGAAACCGGTGCCGTTGCGTTGTAAAGAACATCTCATTCTCCCAATCTTGATTCTTGGATGAGATGTGCTACTCCCCGACTAGAAATTTACCCCATGGACCAGATCAGGTAAACCTTGATCCAGATCAGGTCCTGATAAGGCAACCTCATCGGGACCTAACAAGTCATGTCACGCTGCACTATTATGAGGACCCCATCAGGAAAGACTAATTAGGATTCTGTGAGGAATTCCTTACTAAAACCTCAAAAATAAATCAAAACTAATCTATGAGCCTGTGTGAAAATTGCAGTTCGGTTGACAGATGTGAGGTTAAATTTATGTGATCAACAAATGGATGAATTATTTTTGTGAAATGTGTGGTAGTTATTTCTTGAATAATGTGTATCAAAAAGTCTGTTAGTAAGTGCAAAATGATTAAGTGAATCAGTCATAGCTGTTGTAACGTGTCAAAAAATCGTAATTTGTTGATGCAGTGAAAATGAATTTTCTTCAAATACTTACATCAGCACTTCTAGGCAAAAACTCAGAGATCATATTGATTTTGTAAGAAATATGAGTCATGAAGAACTCATTTGATCAAAAATATGTCAGAAGAATGTTCAAAATGAATAACAAAAAACTTGAATTATTCACTTGCAGCTCGTCGGATGGTTTTATTTTTCAAATTGAAGAGCACTCTTGGAGTTGAAATTTTCAAATTTGAGAAAAAAGCCTTATCTTCTGAGTTGAATTTGTTGTTAGGGTGATGATAAACTTGTAGGAAGAGTTTGAAAGTTGAGTGGAATCTATATTGATCAGGAAAGTCCAAATCGTGTGGCAAAAGTTAGAAAATCTGTCAACTTAGCTGACAGCGCATGGGTATTCTATCAGCTTTTCTTTACTAAACCAAATGCTGGCAGGAGAAATTCATCAAAATATAGTGAATTCAAAGTGATGTGAAGTAAGGGAGGACAGATACATGCATTGAATTTTATTAGTTATTATAAAAATGTTGATAAATATGGTAAGGCTATGTATGACTCAATGTATCGTCTCTCAATATTTTTGTTTCAATGATTTGCATTTCTGAGTGTGCATTTTCGTATCTTTTCACCAGTAACTAGTGTTAGGTTGAGAAAACATGTGTATTGAACCTGTTTCATAAATATAATAACATTTATTTGTAGGAACATGACACAACATTATTGGAACAAAAATATGGGAAGACGACACTTTGGATTTTCTATAGTCTTTTCTTATTTTTTAGAACGTTTATGAGAACGAATAAAATCTAATGAATATTTCGGTCCTCTCTTACTTCACATCACTTTGAATCCACTATATTTTGATGAATTTCTCCTGCCAGCATTTGGTTTAGTGAAGAAAAGCCCATGCGCCGTGAGCTAAGTTGACAGATTTTCTAACTTTTGCCACACGATTTGGACTTTCCTGATCAATATAGATTCCACTCAACTTTCAAACTCTTCTTACAAGTTTATCATCACCCTAACAACAAATTCAACTCAGAAAATGAGGCTTTTTTCTGAAATTAACAAATTTCAACTTCAAGAGTACTCTTTAATTTGAAAAGTAAAACCATCCGTCGAGCTGAAAGTGAATAATTCAAGTTTTTTGCATTTCATTTTGAACATTCGCTTGAAATATTTTTGATCGAATGAGTTCTTCATGACCTTTATTATTACAAAATGATTGGGATTTCTGAGTTTTTTCCGAGAAATACTGATGTAAATTAATATTCATATAGATATTGTCGTTGTTGATATTATTGTATATTTGAATAGAATTAATTGTCACCACATCAGCAACTTATGATTTTTTACATATTACAGCAGTGATAACTGATTCAATAATTCAATTTGCACTCAATAACAGATTTTTATGCGTATTAATCAAGAAATAACGAAAGAAGAGTACTTGTTCGAAACTTATATTTGATTATGACGAAACACATATTCATTCAGTTCATATATACTCTTTGAATAATACTCAGATGATGTGATGTGTAGGAAAGAAAAATGATGCTGAATAGTCAATAAATCAACCTTATGAGAATTGTGATAAGTTAAATGAAATACTTATTTCGCTGGTGATGGTTGAACGTTTGCTAAGTTTTTTTCGCTGTATGCATAACGTGGAAAATCTTGTGCAATTTTCATAAGTTCCGCCTAATTAAAACCCAAATAGTTAGTTTTCAATTCACATTGAGAATAGATTGAACAAATTGTTCAACAGTTTTCAGAAGTAGGTAATGTGTTCGGAATGAAGGGATTGAATTTAAAAACAGGCACAGTTGAAAATCGTTCAAACATGTCCTTCTTATTGAAGGAAAATTTGTTTAATCAAAGAGTGTACAATCTGAAATCAAGTCTGTACATTCTTGTATTCAGTTTATCAAACTATGTCCATGATCTTAGGATGACCGAACGAGGTCCTGATGCGGATACAGCGAGGAAAACCTACTTCGACCTTTTCAGGATAATTTGAGGAAATCCTGACTAGGACCAAATGAGGTCATCCATACGTGAGTCATCCACACCTAATCCCGATCAGGACCGTAACGGGTATTCCTTATTTCGGATGACCTTGTCAGGTCCTCATCATATGTTGGGTTAACCTGATGACAATTTCCAGTCGGGTCAATAATAATTAATTGACTTTTTATCAAATTTTATCCCATTCAAACGTGGGAATCATCCTTTTACTGATAAAGCATCCAGCAGCTCTAGTGGACATGCACCATATATGACCCACATATGACCCATATGTGAACCATATATGGATGATATATGTTGTGAGTAATCCAAACATATATGAACCATATATGACACAGGTCTACAATGATTTTGGTGCCGCTAAAACTAAAGCAGATTTTGAGTATATTCGATACCCTGACTCTGGAAATATACTTATTTTTTTAATGCTACGTGTAGTTTTCAAGAAATCGCAGGTGTAAAATAAAATGAAAATGCACGATTTTGAAACGTTTTATTCAATTATTCCACACTTTAAGAACATTTTATCAAATTATTCTTCAAATTATCCCAAAATATGAGTCATTCTCTTCCAAATGCGATTAGGTTTGTTCAAATATCTTTTTTTTCTCTGAGATACGACAGTTTGAAAGTTGTGTTATTTCACCTATTCACTAAATCCATGAACACACAAATTTCAAATTGTCGTGTCACAGTAAAAAAAAAGATATTCGAGCAAACTCAACGGCATTCGGAAGGGGATGGATTATATTTTGAGGTGCATCTACTAGTTTCATGAGAAAAAATTACATTCTGACGTCACGTAATCTCAAATATGTCGAAAAACGGTGTTTTTCACACTTTGACGTTAAAATATCTCAAAAACCCCACGTAATAATGCAATTTTGAAGCCAGATTCGGATTCAGCGCGCCAAAATACTTCGGAAAAGTATGATACAGTTGTTGCACCAAACAAAAAGTTCAATTTTGTAGGCCTGTGTGATCCATATATGAACCATATATGACCCATATATGGCCCATATATGATTTATTTCCATTCATTGAGGGGTATAAAAAAAATCTCTCCTACGAGAATTGAACGTGGTTCGTTGGGACCGGACTCCATCCCCCTTTCACCGGAGCCACCGCCGGTCGCTTGAGAGAAGTGGCTTCTTTCACGTATATGAACTCCCGCTTATTCTTGAAAACCATATATGGCTCATATATGAACTCGGAATTGGTAGATCAACAATTGTGGCTCACATATAAAACATATATGAGTTCTTCAATATTCTTAGAATAATTATTTTTGAATCCTTCGTTGAAAAATATGAGATACTTGTCGAATTTGTTTGTTCGCTGTTTTTTATTTTATTGTGTTCACCGGTTTACAATGTGTCAGAGCTTTAGTTTTGACAAATCCAGTTCTTTTTAAATGCGTGTATCCTGGAAAGGTCTCAACACACAGAATTACTAATGAGGCATGAAAGTTGGGAATTTTCTGAACTTTTCAAAAATTCGAGTGAAATTTTTTTTTCCAATTTGTGTCTAGTGGAATTCCTACGGTGGAAGTAAAAATGGTAGTTCATTCGAATTTGGACATTCTCAGCTCTTTGAGATCACCAGGAGTCCAAAAGGCTCTAGGGGGAGTCTGTGGTTCCGTACCCTGACGAAAATTTTTGTCATAATTTCTCATTGTCCCAATTCATGGAGAAAATATGAGGAATTCTATCGTTCTTTCTCATATTTTCTCCATGAATTGGGACAATGAGAAATTATGAGAAATTATGACAAAAATTTTCGTCAGGGTAGCTTATAGTGCTTGTCGTGAATTTTGATTTGTGCTGCCTTCTGTTATTGTGAAAGACACCGAGATGTGAATTTTACCGAGAAATCTGCAACAATATTTGAAAGACTGCGTGAATGACATCTGTTGCTTTGGTTTGGGGTCCGAAAGACCCTGTGTAACCTTCATGTGGGTACTTTGGAGTGTGACCTCAACAGGTGAATTTTTTTATTTAACAAACACGATCGATCCATGGTGCATAGCAATACTTTTGGTCCAGTTCTGAAAATGGTGATTTTCCACGACATTCAAGAAATATAAATAAAACAAGACAAAAAAAATAACTCAATAACTTGAAATTACACATCAATCCGTCCATGAAATGTCTCGTATCTATGCTGCATTACAAATCTTGAATAATCGAGCACGCGGAGTTCTCAGGCCGCCCTTATTTTGTCTAGATCTCTCGAATGCCGCGGAGTAACATTTTCGAAAACGAAACGAAAATTATCGTTATGTTCCAGAAATTAGTTTTGCTTCTGGAATTTGGAAATCAAACGTATTCGAATTTGAATAAAATACTCTTTCCACTTCAATCGTCGAATTACGGCAAAATACGTCCTTGGAAAGAGATTTCCTCTTGACTTTGTGAAAAGTTGAGGCAAAATCCTAAGTTCCATGCCTTGGTAATAATTTTTTGTATTGAAAGCTTTCCAAGATACAGGCATACGAAAAAAAGTGGGTTTTAGAAACCAAGAACTTCGACATATGTTGTAAACCTGAAATCATAATAGAATAAGGAAAAAAGAAACAAATGATACGTATCTCACATTTTCAAACAGAGAATTCGGGATAACCATTTCGAAAGGATTTATGAACTCTTTGAAAATCCGATATGACATGATCCATACATAGCAAATAATTATACCGAATATCAATCATATATGTTTTCGACCGTTTCCTGCAAACATATATGTTGCGCGCGGTACCATATATGCCTTATATGTATCACTGATGAGGCTTCGGTCACATATATGGAGCCCCACACAGCATCACAGTTCCATATGGATTCGCAAAGGACTCCATAAAAAGAATTCAATATGAATTCCTTAATAAGAGTTCTCAAAGAATCCAATCAGATCGTAAAGAATTCTAAATGAGTTCTTAAAGAGCTCAGGAAAGAGTTCATGAAGTATTCATAATGATTCGCAAGGTATTCTCAAAGAATCCCCGAAATGTCAGTTCAGAAGCAATCGCTGGGGGAGTTCTTTTTCTCGTCCAAAAGAACTCCTAAAGAGCTCTGTGAAGAATTCAAAAAGAAGTCTTATCAAGTACTCTTTAAGTTAATGTTGAAAATTTCTATTCATTTCATAGAAATATAAAAGTACTTGACAGGAAAAAAGTACCTTGAGTACAAAAAGTGATTGAGGATGCCCATCTCTGTTTATAAGTTTCCTAATTTTTCAAATTCATTTCCATCAACTTGCTGAAACTTGGCTTGATTGAGATGTTACAGCGATTTATAATGGAATGTTTTATTGTATAAAGAATTTCAGAATTTATTAGCAAATAGTTTTGTATGAAATCAATTCTAAATGTACCTTGCGTCAAGTTATAAAATACATTTAATGCTTCACATTACCCGATAAAAATACTCCCAATTTTTTTACATGTCCTTTACACTGCTAATGGTTGATCACATTTAAATGTATTTAGAAATAGTCTGGTGAAATCAAAATATGGCCCTTGAAAACATTTCTGCAATTCCTTCGCTGAGTCTGTGACGCTGTTTTCTTTCTGTTAATTGAGATCAAGCAATGAAATCTTGCACATACATGGAGACACTTCACTGTAAGGTCGAAGAGTGACTAAATATACATACACCAGTATCCGAATGTCCCCGACTAGAAATTTACCCCATGGACCAGATCAGGTAAACCTTGATCCAGATCAGGTCCTGATAAGGCAACCTCATCAGGACCTAACAAGTCATGTCACGCTGCACTATTATGAGGACCCCATCAGGAAAGACTAATTAGGATTTTGTGAGGAATTCCTTACTAAAACCTCAAAAATAAATCAAAACTAATCTATGAGCCTGTGTGAAAATTGCAGTTCGGTTGACAGATGTGAGGTTAAATTTATGTGATCAACAAATGGATGAATTATTTTTGTGAAATGTGTGGTGGTTATTTCTTGAATAATGTGTATCAAAAAGTCTGTTAGTAAGTGCAAAATGATTGAGTAAATCAGTCATAGCTGTTGTAACGTGTCAAAAAATCGTAATTTGTTGATGCAGTGAAAATGAATTTTCTTCAAATACTTACATCAGCACTTCTAGGCAAAAACTCAGAGATCATATTGATTTTGTAAGAAATATGAGTCATGAAGAACTCATTTGATCAAAAATATGTCAAAAGAATGTTCAAAATGAATAACAAAAAACTTGATTTATTCACTTGCAGCTCGTCGGATGGTTTTATTTTTCAAATTGAAGAGCACTCTTGGAGTTGAAATTTTCAAATTTGAGAAAAAAGCCTTATCTTCTGAGTTGAATTTGTTGTTAGAGTGATAATAAACTTGTAGGAAGAGTTTGAAAGTTGAGTGAAATCTATATTGATCAGGAAAGTCCAAATCGTGTGGCAAAAGTTAGAAAATCTGTCAACTTAGCTGACAGCGCATGGGTATTCTATCAGCTTTTCTTTACTAAACCAAATGCTGGCAGGAGAAATTCATCAAAATATAGTGAATTCAAAGTGATGTGAAGTAAGAGAGGACAGATACATGCATTGAATTTTATTAGTTATTATAAAAATGTTGATAAATATGGTAAGGCTATGTATGACTCAATGTATCGTCTCTCAATATTTTTGTTTCAATGATTTGCATTTTTGAGTGTGCATTTTCGTATCTTTTCACCAGTAACTAGTGTTAGGTTGAGAAAACATGTGTATTGAACCTGTTTCATAAATATAATAACATTTATTTGTAGGAACATGACACAACATTATTGGAACAAAAATATGGGAAGACGACACTTTGGATTTTCTATAGTCTTTTCTTATTTTTAGAACGTTTATGAGAACGAATAAAATCTAATGAATATTTCGGTCCTCTCTTACTTCACATCACTTTGAATCCACTATATTTTGATGAATTTCTCCTGCCAGCATTTGGTTTAGTGAAGAAAAGCCCATGCGCCGTGAGCTAAGTTGACAGATTTTCTAACTTTTGCCACACGATTTGGACTTTCCTGATCAATATAGATTCCACTCAACTTTCAAACTCTTCTTACAAGTTTATCATCACCCTAACAACAAATTCAACTCAGAAAATGAGGCTTTTTTCTGAAATTAACAAATTTCAACTTCCAGAGTACTCTTTAATTTGAAAAGTAAAACCATCCGTCGAGCTGAAAGTGAATAATTCAAGTTTTTTGCATTTCATTTTGAACATTCGCTTGAAATATTTTTGATCGAATGAGTTCTTCATGACCTTTATTATTACAAAATGATTGGGATTTCTGAGTTTTTTCCGAGAAATACTGATGTAAATTAATATTGATATAGATATTGTCGTTGTTGATATTATCGTATATTTGAATAGAATTAATTGCCCACCACATCAGCAACTTATGATTTTTTACATATTACAGCAGTGATAACTGATTCAATAATTCATTTTGCACTCAATAACAGATTTTTTTATGCGTATTAATCAAGAAATAACGAAAGAAGAGTACTTGTTCGAAACTTATATTTGATTATGACGAAACACATATTCATTCAGTTCATATATACTCTTTGAATAATACTCAGATGATGTGATGTGTAGGAAAGAAGAATGATGCTGAATAGTCAATAAATCAACCTTATGAGAATTGTGATAAGTTAAATGAAATACTTATTTCGCTGGTGATGGTTGAACGTTTGCTAAGTTTTTTTCGCTGTATGCATAACGTGGAAAATCTTGTGCAATTTTCATAAGTTCCGCCTAATTAAAACCCAAATAGTTAGTTTTCAATTCACATTGAGAATAGATTGAACAAATTGTTCAACAGTTTTCAGAAGTAGGTAATGTGTTCGGAATGAAGGGATTGAATTTAAAAACAGGCACAGTTGAAAATCGTTCAAACATGTTCTTCTTATTGAAGGAAAATTTGTTTAATCAAAGAGTGTACAATCTGAAATCAAGTCTGTACATTCTTGTATTCAGTTTATCAAACTATGTCCATGATCTTAGGATGACCGAATGAGGTCCTGATGCGGATACAGCGAGGAAAACCTACTTCGACCTTTTCAGGATAATTTGAGGAAATCCTGACTAGGACCAAATGAGGTCATCCATACGTGAGTCATCCACACCTAATCCCGATCAGGACCGTAACGGGTATTCCTTATTTCGGATGACCTTGTCAGGTCCTCATCATATGTTGGGTTAACCTGATGACAATTTCCAGTCGGGTCTGTTCCATAACATCCTTCGATATTGTTATGGATTTGTGTTCAATCTTTTTCAGTTCGATTAGAATTACTCACTTTGAACTTTTCAATGAATTTGTAACGAATTCTTTCAACTCTTCTACAATATCCCGGGATGCTCGGGTGAACGGTTTGAAGAGTTTTCGGAGTGTTCCAATGAATTATTCAAATTTTTTGAAAAGCACATATAGAATTCTTAATGAACTTTTGGAGAATTCTTCATGAATTCTTCAAGACCTCTTTGCGAACTGTTTTGGGATCCTCTAAGAATTCTTTTGGACGAGAAAAAGAATTCCCCCAGCGATTCATTCTGAACTGACATTCCGGGGATTCTTTGAGAATTCTTCTTGAATTCTTTCGGACGAGTTATGGAGTTCTTCAAGAATTCATGTGGGATTCTTAAAGAATTCTTTCAGAACTCTTTTTGCTGTGTGGGGCATATATGGGTCTTATATGTGTCATATATGGGGCACATATGAGGCATATATGGTCATATATGTTTTGTGGGAATCATATATGGGTCATATATGATTCATTTCCACTAGGGAGGATTTCACTCGAAATCCCATTCTGTCGCTTAATTGTAGGATTGGATGGGTTTCCACATATTCTCCCATTGAATACACCTCGATTGATCTACTTTTTGTTCTTTATGACCCTCTATAGGAAATTATATGTGGAGTGACAAAAGCACACATTTTTCCGATTACTTTTTCCGTTATTTACACGATTTAATAGGTGTTTTTAATCAAGTATACAGGAAAGATATGCTGTGAAAATATTGTCAAAAAATGCGTATTACAAAAGAATGTTTTCATATCTTCCAAGAGATTGGGATGAAATCCATGTGGGACCACCATGGGCTCATACCTGAAACGTGGTATGAGTTCTATTGCAATCGGATGATGAGAACATATGTGACCTGGTCTACGAAAAGGGGGTTAGGTGTGAAAACAAGTTTTCGAGAAAACAGCTGTTAAAGAGTCATTTCATCAGTCATTTCATCAGTTTTGTTTTAGTTGTTCGCTTCTAATATTCTAATGTTCTAATCGTAAATTTGTAAATTTTTATGTAAAATGACGTGGTTTTGCCTTGAAATAAAATTTTTTAACATATGAAATGATGTCTATTATTTCATAATTTAATCTCCCAATTTTGTTCATTTTCAATCATGTCTGCTCTTTTTTTTGTACATTCTTAGCAAACTTCCCTACCAGTTAGAAACTTCTGGGTTGCACATATTTTACTTCATCCAAATCGCCAAGAAAGTGAAAAATGATTTTTTCACACTTAAGCCCCCTTTTCGTAGGGCAGGTCACATATAAGAAACTCAGAAAGTGTGAATAATCAAAGTTGATTCCAATAGTTTTTCCTTGTATCCCAAAAACACTTATGGAATCAATAATCAAGGATAAACTATGAAGCCAGGAAGAGGGCGGGCGTATTGATGGAAAAAATTATTCATTAGTTGTCAAAATTCGAAGTGTATCCTTGAACGTGTGCGACATGCGAATATCCACGAAATCCACGATATTCACGATAACTATTCGCAATCGAACCGATATTGTCATGAATAGCGTCTTTGCCAACTACAATAAATCTCCTCGCGACTATATTTCTCAATATAACCATAGACTCGACTCAATCTCACATCATCACCGCGCCTATTCACACGTGGCTCTAATTCGCTATCTTCGGATGCCTCACAACAAATTACCCGCGCTATGCGCTGATGCGTCTCATTACTATGTTGGTTTACCGTGTTGTCTTTGCGTTCTTCTCCAACTTCCAGCTTGCTCACACATGCAGGCGCAGTTTAGCTTTCCGATACTACGTAATACAAATTCACATACAGATTCTTACAAACAGAAGATATGCGCGTTCACAAAAATGTTCACATTCGGTTACATTTTCTCCTACTCACTTAATTATTCCGGATGGATTAGGTTAAAACTCATATGGGACCATTATCACCATGATCCACAACTGTGGTCAAAATTTCATAATGATCGGATGATTAGAACGGGAGATATTCGCGTTTGTAATTTGTTAACAGACAGACAGACAAGGAACCAAAGTTCTTCCCAAAATTCGGAGAAAGATTTTGGTTTAAGAAATTTTCCTGAAAATACGAAAAAATTTTCGCTCCCTCGAAATTTGCACGAAGACCGAAAACATCCCATTTCATTTCATAATTTTCACAAGTTTTCAATATATATCTTCCACGTTAGTATACATTTTTCTGACTATCAGAAAGAAAGCAATAGAACTGATAAGTAATCTATGTAACTTATCTTGTACATGATTTTTGATTTGACAGGTTTTCAACGAGGTGATGGTGTTTTCGGTCCCCTCATAGTACGTACATCTCCAAAACACGATTGGCATAGAGATCTTTACGACATAGATGAGCATATCCTCTCAATTTTGGATTGGACGCATTCGTTGGGTGTCGACATGTTTCTCGATCACCATCATTCGGACGGCGACAATAAACCTCCTAATATACTCATTAATGGTTTAGGCCGTTATAAACCTATCCAGAATCAGAATGGAACCGTTACCGACATGCCGTTGGCAACTTTCCTTGTCGAACAGGTGAGAAAAAATGTAAAGAGATCGAAATCATTCTCGCTATATTTTTGGTATAATAGCTTTGGAAAATATTTGTATATTCGTGCTCAGAACAATGTTGCTGTCATCTTAGTTCCCGTAGATCTTAGTAGGACTAAAACGTCTTATATTTACAGGGCATGTTCATAGTATATCTGAATGTACCATGAACATGCATAATATATATACAACGTTCAGATGCTACTTCGAGAGCAACAGAGTCGAAAAAACTGTAAAAGATGCTCTATGTACCTGTCTCAGAGGTTTTGGAATGAGTTTTGTTCATGACACAATATTTACATCTTTCAGAATTTTTGTAGACCCCATAAAAAATTGTCCTGGCTCCCACCTGGGATTGCTTATGGATGCAATGCCGGGCGTACCGAAAACGGATCATTAGAATGTGCACAAGTAGCATCGGAACATGATCTTGAAGTTTGAATCGCTTATAGAAACGTACCGAGGATTCAAACCCACAAAACCTGGTGCATCATCGTTATTCATCTTCTTAAATCAACTCTTCGCGACTTGGAACATAAAGCAAGGACTGCAAGATTTTGGGTCTTGAACAGTTGAGTATTCCGTCATTCGATTACTAATTCGTTTCAATAAGCGTTTCGAGCTTCAATAGTATCATCCGAACATTGTATATACCATGAACGTGCATAGTATATCCTACCTGTGGAATGATTGCGGGTCTTCCGGGGGGATATTCATGATAACTGTCCTTGATATTCTTTTTATGCATCCTTGATAGTATCTGCTTCTTTTACGTGGTGGAGAGCATAAGTATCTCAGAATTGGGTCTCTTCTTCGGGTAGAATAAACTGCTCGAGAGGAAGAATACAAACTGAGAGAAACCAAATTATCCCAACGGCAAGAATATCGGCAGAAACGGAGGGGAAGCAAGGGGAAACTACCTTCCTTGACATCTTTCAATATTCCCGAGGGAATGAAATCCTTTTCCAAACCTAGAATTTTCAATTTGTAAAATAAAAAAAAACATGATGGCATTTTCCCGAGCACAATATTCCGGAGGTAGGATAGTCTCCCGTTTGGATCTTCAGGTGGACGTTGCTCAAGAGAGCTTCATCAAACAAGAGAAAACCGAAGGAGATAAGGGAGAAAGAAAAGATTCTCCGAGTCGGAGCGTAAATTTGAAATTAGAAATGAATATCAAGATTTACTATCGATATAATGAGAATTGGCGGAATGAGATGGCCGCAAGAAGGGGATTTCAGCAGTGGAGATTATAGAATAATCGATACAGGATCAAAGAATATTCGAGCAGGTGTGGAAATTATAATGCATAGAAAGGTAGGGGATAGGATAGAAGATTATTTGCACCATAGCGAACGCGTAATGATGGTCAGAATCAGAAAGAAACCGGTGGACACTGTTACAGTTCATGTATACATGCCCGCATCTGCATACTAAGAAGGAGATATCGGATAAACGGATGATGAAATAGTGAGAGTCATGGAATATATAAAGAGAGAAGAGTGTGAGACTGGAATGCGGTAGGAGGACAAGGAAAAGAGCGCAACATAATAGGAGATTTTGCGTGAGGGGAAAGGAATGGAAGAGGACAGCGTTCAAACGAGTTCTGCGAAAGTCATAACATGGTTATCACCAGCACATTATCCAAAAATCATCCAAAAAGAATCTGTACTTGAAAAATACCAGGAGATACAGCAAGATTTCAAATTGATTACATATTAGTGAAACAAAGATTTAGAAATCCAGTGAAAAGCTGTAAAACTTATCCAGGTGCAGATAGATATAATGATCACAATGTGTTGATGATGAAATGTTCTCTGAAATTCAAAGCTCTGAAGAAGGAAATGGAAATGCAACGAAGATGGAATTTGGAGAATCTCGAACAAAAACGAACACATGAGGAATTCAAAGTGATGTTGGATAAAAAATTAGAGGATCAAAAAGAGACAGACTTGGAAATGGAGAGTAGATGGGCCACTATGAAGGGGAACATAGAAAATTGTGCAAATTAAATTTTGGAGAACGATGGAGTAGAACGTTAGAAACCATGGATAACGGAAGAAATTCTCGATTCAATTGATGAAAGGAGAACATACAAGAATAATAGGAGCGCACAAAGTCAGCAGAAATACAAATCACTGGGAAATAAAATCATTAGAGAATCAAGGGGAGCAAAAGAAAAATGTCAGGAAATAGGAGTAAGATTACATTCAGGAAAAATAGATGAGGCATATACGATTGTTGAGAGATTATTTGGACAAATGGAATCTAGAAGCAGTAAGATTAAAAATTCTCTAGGGAGACATTTGATAAGAACGGAGGAAAAAATAGAACAATGGATTAATCATTCAAAAGATCTGTATAAACGAAGCGATAATATAGGATTTTTAGAGAGGGAGGAAGATGTCGATGAAGAAGAATTAAGATATTCAATTTTGAGACCAAAATTCGGCAGGGCTTTGAGAGAATTGAGAAATAACAAAATGCCAGGAGTAGATGGCATAAGTGCGAACCTCATCAAAGCCTTCAATCAAACAACTCGTGACACCCTGTTTGATTTCCGAAAAGATACAATTGTCGCCATTCCCAAAAAACAAGGAGCAAACAAATGCGAGAACGACAAAATGATTGATTTGACTTCACATGCTTCGAAAATATTGACAAACATTATATACAGGAGGATGGAGGATAAAATAGAGAGTAGATCAGCAGATGATCAGTTCGGGTTTAAGAAAGATAGGGGAACGCAAGAAGCAATTTGAGCACTTAGAGCAGTGGTAGAGTAAAGACTAGAGTTCAAAATGTCTGTGTATCTAGGTCGTGTAGATATACAAAGAGCGTTCGATCATGTTGATTGTGAGGAAATGTTTGTGATTTTGAAAAAGGTAGGAATCAATTCTAAGAATAGGAGAATATTATATGAATTGAATAAGAATCAAACCGCGATAATAGACATACACTGAGAAAAAGGTTTCCTTCTGACAAATCAACGCATTTGGTTGAGCATTTTCAAGAAGTATCATTTCATACAAATAAGACATATTGATTATAACCAAACATTGTGTTGAGTCAAGAAATTCATATTTATTAACTATAACCAAATCATTCATTTGATTCAAAGTGATTGGAGTTAATGTAAATGAATATGAATCCTTGTCAAATTCAGATCTATCGAATCATAGTCGGTATGGAGTTGACTCAAAGAAATATGTGGTGTATTCAACAACTATGTGATGAAATGAATATTACACTGAGAAAAAGGATTCGTTGACTCAAATGAGATTTGTTTACAGTAAATAAATCGTATATTTGGATACGAGCAAAGAAATATTCACTAATATTCATTTTATCACATAGTTGTTGAATACACCACATATTTCTTTGAGTCAACTTCATACCGACTATGATTCGATAGATCTGAATTTGACAAGAATTCATATTCATTTACATTAACTCCAATCACTTTGAACCAAATGAATGATTTGGTTATAGTTAATAAATATGAATTTCTTGACTCAACACAATGTTTGGTTATAATCAATATGTCTTATTTGTATGAAATGATACTTCTTGAAAATGCTCAACCAAATGCGTTGATTTGTCAGAAGGAAACCTTTTTCTCAGTGTAGTAAATATTTCTTTGCTCGTATCCAAATATACGATTTATTTACTGTAAACAAATCTCATTTGAGTCAACGAATCCTTTTTCTCAGTGTAGAAGGTCAGGAAGGGACAGCACAGATTAAGAAAGACGGGTGAGCTGAGGACCCTCACTATCACCATTGATTCTCAATTTTTATATAAAAGAAGCGATGAATTAAGTTGAGGAGCAAGTGGGGTTGAAATTACACATTTAGGGAGAAAATGTGAGCATGTTGAGATTTGCGGATGACATAGCTATATCAGCTACGAGTAGTGCTGAGTTAGACAATGTTCTCAACATTATGAAACGGTATTGCTAGACAATTATTGTATGGATATAAATGAGGACAAAATAAAATTCATGATTTGTACGACAGTGGAAACATCAAGAAGAACGAAAATCAAAATAGATGCAGAGACAATTCAACAAGTGGAAGAATTTAAATATCCAGGAAGCATAATTACAGAAAACGGTGAAAGCATAAGACATATAAGAGCGAGAATAGTAAAAGAAAAAAACAGGCTTGTCACCAAAAGAGACAGTTATTATGCTCAAAGAATATTAGCTTAGTTGTAAGGAAGCAATTCTTTGAAGCACGGCATTATATGGTTGCAAAACTTGGACAATCGGAAAAACTGACCAACGAAGACTTGAAGCTTTTGAAATCTGGTGTTATAGAAGGATGCTCAGAATGAGATGGATAGATAGAGTGAAAAATGGACAGATCCTTGAAAAGGTGAGTGGAGGAAGAAATCTTCCTAAAAATGTCGTTAAAAGAATAAGTAATTTGATAGGACATACATTAGGGCATGATATTTTATGAAAACAATATTAGAAAGAAGAATAAACGGCAAAACTCATGAAGCATATACTACTGGAGCAAGCAAAGCAGTGATGCCAGAAAAGTCGGTGCGGACCGAAAAATCAGTCCCTCTACTTCTCACACAATAAAGGTTCATGTGCGTGTGATTCGGAATCGCTCAGGCAATTCCGCGTCAACTCCGGGTATTCCGAGGTTCTCACACAATGGAAGTTCATATGCCTGTGACTCGGAACCGCTCGGGCTATTTCGACTCGAGTTCAGGTAATCCGAGAGAGAGAAAATATCAATTGTTTTCTTCCCTCACATCAGCGAATTTTATCGTTTCGAAAGAGAATTATGATTTTTCTGTCGCGTGACGTTTACATACTCGTCGCTTAGCAACGAAACGCGAGAATTTCAACATGAATCAGCATTTTATTTATCATATGAAGAGAAGCTTATGCAAAATTCCATTGTATATCTTTAATTTTATCTCAATGTATGATATGTTGCATGATTTTCTGAAATTTCGTAATTTGTTGTGACAGTATTTCAAGTAGACTGGAAATTTTCTCTGAAATCATACCATATATTATTGTGAAAAATTACTGAATTTGGAAGAATGATGTGATACATCAATTAGCTAAAACATAGGTCATGATATATTGTGTAATTTGACACAGGATGTTCATGAAATATATGATACAAATTTTATTAATCAAAAGATGTTCTCAGTAATACATACATATTATATATTACATTCTTACGAATTTTTATGAGAAGCCTAATACGTTTTCTTCGTTTTTTAATATACTAGAAACGATAAGTTTTAGAGAATGAATTTGTAAATGGAAATACAGGAGATTACAAATACTGTACAAAAAGTAATGGGGTACCATTGTAATTTAAAATACTGAACGTTGAATTTTATAAACCGCATAGTAAAATTGGACTGTTCGGCATTTTGAATTCCAATTGTGTTTGTTACTTTTCACTGTGTATTCATAATCTTTCATATTTTGAAGTAAAATCCGTGTTCCAAACTTTATCGTTTCCAGTCTATTAAAAAACTGAGAAAAAGTCTCAGATTTTTATAAAAATCATTATATTTTCGAGTTGCATTTTTCTCCATATCTCCATGGAATATGATCCATCGCCGTGGTATGAATGGTCATGAAGAACATATGAAAAATCATGAAACATCAATGTTGATTATGAAAATTAATAATAAATTCTCATATTCAGAAAAAAATTTGTTCTCGCAATGGGAATTGAACAACGGGTTTTTCGACCACTACGACAACGACTTACCATTGAGCCGTGAACCGATTTGGTAACAAGCGTTGGAAAGGAGATATTTATAATTACCGTGTGAATCATTCTTATCGCAGTATTATAATAGACAAATTCAAACAGTACATACTATCGGAAAAATCATGTAAGAGCATTTCAGAGTTGCAAATAACTTGCCTCGCGTTGCCATCAGTGTGGTTTTGGAAAGACTCAGATTTTAAAATGATTTTAATAAACAAAGCAAATAACTTTCAACATGCAAGAAAAATTCTTTACATTGCTCGTACATGATTTTTCTAATAATATTCACTTTCTGCATTCATCCATGATAGCAATGCGATAAGAATGATTCACACGACGATTACAAAACGTCGTCCCCAACATATCTTACCAAATCGATCCATGATTTGATGGTAAGTCAATGGTATAGTAATGGAAACCCCCATGTTCAATTCCAGTTGCGGGAATAATTTTTTTCCTAAATATGAGCATTTACTAAGAATTCTCATATTGAATTATAAATCCAATGGACATTGATTCTTTATGATTTCATATATTTGACTATGGATACTGTATGGATATTCCATACAGATGGATATCCATGGAGAAAAATGCAGACCGAAAATATAGTAATTGTTAATAGAAAATCGGAGAATATTTCTTAAGATCTGAGAATATTTCTCAAATTTCTAATAAAGATAAAACGGTTCGGATTTCTGTTGAATTTTACTTAACAAAGAATGACAAATTGTCAATACTTAAGAAACAATACGAAAAAATATGAGGTTTCCAAAAGTTGCGCATGAAATTTTACAAAGTGAATAACAAAATTTCTGAATTCCATTATTTACTTTGTAAAATTTCATGCGCGACTTTTGGAAAAATCAAAGTAAATAATCAACTTCAGAAATTTTATTATTCACTTCGTAAAATTCCATGCGCAACTTTTGGAAACCTCATATATTTTCGTATTGTTTCTCAAGTATTAACAATTTGTCATTCTTTGTTAAGTGAAATCCAACAGAAATCCGAACCGTTTTATCTTTATTAAGAATTTACGAAATATCCTTAGATTTTGAGAAATATTCTCAGATCTTAAGGAATATTCTCAGATTTTAAGAAATATTGTCCGATTTCCTATTAACAATTACTATATTTTCGATCTGCATTTTCCTCCATGGATATTCATCTGTATGGAATATCCATACAGTATCCATAGTCAAAAATATGGAAACATGAAAAATCGATGCTCGTTTGATTTATAATTCAATATGAGAATTCATAGTAAATGCTCATATTCACGAAAAAAATCATTCCCGCCACTGGAATTGAACATGGGTTTTTCCCATCACTATACCATTGACTTACCATTAAATCATGGATCGATTTGGTGAGATATGTTGGGAACGATGTTTTTATAATCGTCGTGTGAATCATTCTTATCGCATTGCTGTATGGATGAATGCAGAAAGTGAATGTTATTAGAAACATCATGTACGAGCAATGTAAAGAATTCGTCCTAACAGCGTGTGTAAAATTCGTTTTTCCTAACAGCGTGTCAAAAATCGGGATTTCCAAACTTGTGTTACGTGCGCAAAGTCCCACACAGCAATCAGACCAGTGCGGTAAAGCAATAAGCGTGCGGTAAAGTTACGACAGCTGAGTCGCTCATCGGCAGACAGCTTGGCAACAAATGAGTTCAATCGGCGTTGAACTGTGCGAGTCCAACGATCGTCACCTGATGGTCCCACGCTCAACTCGGATGATTAGTTCTTGGATTCTTACACACTAAATCGGGGCGTCTGTGAATTATATACTATACCACTTGAATAGCATGAAATTTGAGTGTTAACATCCTTGAAATTAATAATGGTTACTAGTTGAGCTGATTATACTTTTTCCAAACACTTGAGGAACTATGTCAAGATGTGATGTAAGAAATATTCCGTTCAAAACGATTCGAAGGAATTGTTCAATCTGTTCGAAGGAACATGAGCGAATTAATTTTTAAAAATACTGATCTTCATTAAAGTAATAATCTGAGAATTCACTTTGTTTGAGAAAATCAAGAGATTTAGCAGTTTGAATTTCAAATACTGCAATTTGTTTAATAAATTACATGGAAATTGAATGATATTCGGATAGAATCCAAATTACTATATGTTTCGAAAACACTAGAAGAAGTATATGGTTAAAACAGCCACAATTCTTGGTGTAGTGACCCTACCTTGGCGAAAAAGATTTTCAGAATTTGTCACATCCTCCAGTATTCTGTCATTTCTTTCATCAAAGAATTGAAACATCCAGTATGAGATGTTTTATTATAGTCAGTCATACTTTCTCAGAAGTGAAATCATATTATCTGATATATTTCCATAATTTCTCATAAAATAATTCAAACAGTGAATTGTCAATTTTCGTTGAAGGAATATTTTTCATAGGGAAACGTTCTTAATGTTCCCATGGCTATAATAAGAATATGAACAAAACCTTTTTTTTGTATGGAAATATCTTTCATTCAAATTTGTTTTAACAAAACACTACTTAAATTCTATTCAACTAAACATCATATCGAGTTGATACAAAATATTCTTCATTGATTTTAACCATCAAACAAGGATCAATTTTTGGTAATGAATTTGCATTGTAAATTGTGAACGGTTCATTTTCAACCTCAACTTTGAATGCATAGTAATGATACTTGAAGTTATCACCCGTACATCATTCACGAGAAAAAAAACATTCGAAATTTTATAAATTTTTTTTATCTGACAAAAAGTTGGAACGTTGTCTCCAATCCTGTCTATAATCACTGTTCCTGGTGAGGATCGTTCACCATCAATCATTACAAATTTATAAGTGTGAGCTTTATCAGTTGGAGCATAAAACTTTCTAATTTCTGCATCGTCTTCGATATCTATAGCACCAAATTCTGGTTGAACGTTAATGTCGTTGTAAAAATTATAATAATAACATTGATTCAACTGATGTCTTATCGATACAGTAAGAGGTAAATTGAGCCTCGAAGATGTATTAGTGCGAATATTTCTCAAAATCTCATTGTGCATTCTAATGAACTGTTCTATACGACATACATCAGCTGAAACATATCTTGGAGAAGTCAAAACTGCAACTATTTCTCGCAAAATCAGATATAGTTGCCAATTCTCATTTGTCTCTGGAATCAAATCTCCAATGATTAAACTCAAATATCTGATGAGGCAAAACATTTCTCCAGATAATTGTTTGATTTTGATCTTGTCTTGAAAACCTTTTCCATTTGTTTTACCAGTTTCTTTTTGAATTGGGCAGGGTTTACTATTACACTCTATGTTACCGTAATCAAAATTTGTTATACGCTGGTTGATGGTTATGAGTCACTTTATCTTTATATACATATAACGTTCGTTAATATTTTCGATAAAGATTGTTATAAAGTGCCCTCACCGGAATCATGCATTATATCCGAAGCTCTGTTTTCCGTAATATGAAACTGCATCAAATTATCGAACATGCAGCGTTCGGCGATTCCAGTTGTAAGAGATTGCATTTCAAGGTCAGTTTCATAATTTTCCCTATTTCTCAATAAATGTTTGTTTCCCACACTCATGTTCTGCATTTGCATAGGGTCTGCTCTGCAGATCCTGCAGCATCGAGTGTTATGAAAACTACTCACAAATCCACATATTTCATTCAATTCTAAATCATCACCAATTACAAGTACACATTTGAAGTAAACTTTCTCTCGGTGATTTGGACTGATATTATTTATAATTCCTCCTGTTCCTAGAATATTCAAGTCTTGGATAAGTTCTGAAAAAATTGCTTTGTTGCCGAACTTTCTTCTGTCTTTGGAGTAAAATAGTAACACCAACAATATGTTAACCGATTTTGCTACTAAGTCTGGAGGTGAAGAAGGTAACATAATATACGCCGCTCCAAGTTTTTGTTGACTTGATCTACCCTCAAAACCATCGCCAGGCTCCAAATCGTCGAAGGATATATACATAGGGAAAATTGTTTTTCCATTTTCACAATATATTTTGTTCGCATTGCATTCAGTTACTTTTGACAATCTTATTTTCTCTGAGCTTATCAATATATGTCATAATTTTTTGGAAAAGATACGGTATTTCGAAAAATTCTTTTAGAATTTTTTGTGGTGGTATATAAACTGCATCTGTACTAACGAAATCAACGTTGTCGTCTGTTTTCTCTATTTCCCATCGAAGCTTGAATATTTCTGGTTCAACAAAATTAAAATGATTTTGGAACTTTTTGAAAAGTTTGAACTCAGAACATTCTCTGGAAATGCGTTTATTTGCATTTGAAATGCTTTGAGTCTGTTAGACTATATTTTTTTGGTTTTGCTTAGTGAATTCCTCTCCAATTTGTTTATTCAACAAAGGAATAAAAGAGTCTGAAATAAAATTGTCTAATATGGTTAAAAATTCCTGGACATCACTTTTTGGAATATTCGGGATCCTATACAACTGTACACAAAATTTTGCGATTTCGCGGTCCATATTCATCTGAGATTGGTTCATTCACCATTGATTATCATACTATCAACGTTGAATGACAATGCCTTTGTTAATTACATTTATTAATGAATTTTGTACTGTCAAATTGTCATGTGATACAAAATTTTTGAAAAACATTCTAAAAAACGGTTTTGAAATACATGTTCAAAAAACAATTCCAAAGTTCGTGAACTTTGTTTTGATAATATATATTAAGGAGAAAATCATTCTCCAATATAACCCAGTCATGAATCTCAAGATTGATTATGACATTTGTTATTCACGTCCTGAAGTCTTTGAGATAACTTCACAACAGAAGAAAGAGGACATTCTTGATTCAGTTGAGACATATAATAATCAAAGAATTGAAATAAATGTTCATAATGTTTCAACCGTTTACAACCTATGATTTTATATAGTTTGTATAAAAGTTCAATTCCTTCACTCAAAGTGGAGAATTCGTATTTTGTTTTTTCGTTGATAATTAAATATACACCGCAGATATTACGTAGAGGTCCGCTGTGATGCGTCTCTGCCCGCTCTCTCACTATAGCCTGCGATACTTTGCCTTTACCCACGCTTACGCTATTTCAAAGAAGAGTAAATTGTGAATTCGAAGCAAAAGAAGCAACGTGCGAGGCAAAACAAACTAAGTAGCAATTTCGAGCGTTCCGATATAATAAAGCGAGCGAGCGAGTGAGAGAGAGAAAGCAACACACGCATCCAAATGATTCTCCTGAAAAGAAAAAGAAGGAAACTTCGAAGAAGCACAATAGAAACCCAAAGTTCAAAAGGGCGCCAGGTGACGGTTTCTACGCCACCCAATTTCGATAAAGACCGATTAAATCTAGGCCGATAGGCAAGATCTCCGATGGAGGTTTCTATTGTACTCCTTGCCAACCAGCAAGTCGAGAGGGGTGGGTTGTAAGTAGGAGAAATAAAGCGTCTCACAACAACAAAAAAACAGCGAGAATTCAATAGTAAAGTAAAAGATATAATCAACAAAAGGAGGTGGACGATTTGTCCGCGTTTCATACAGAAAAGAAAGGAATCTCGAAATTCAATTATACAATAGTTCCCTGTACAATACCAAGAACAACAGTTAATGCACGGGCATCTGAATGTAAACCAGGCACAATATAACTATATCGAAAGTTACTGCAAAGGCATGACGCGAACCGCGTGACCACCAGGGCTACTTCAATGTCCGTCACCCAATTTCCGGAGGAGCCAAAAGAAAATGCGTGACGGACTAAAGTGAAAGAGGAAGAGAGAAAAAACTACGTCGCGAGCGACAAGAAGCGACGGGAGAAAAATTTCATGCCGTCGGACCGGCTAGAGCCGCTCACCTTTAGACCCGTGGGGACATCTCGGCGTTGCCATCCTTCGAAACGAATCCACCACACGATTCAACTTTCGACGTTATAGTTTTCTTTTTTTTTTCTTTTAGCGAGTTACCTCCAAAACTTTTGGTCGCGCACGGTATTATTGTCGCCGACACTAACGCGATGTTTTCGACCGGCCGTTCAACTACAGAGTGCTCTTGCCCGGTGCGAGTCAACGGGTGATTTGTATCGCGCCTGCGCATGTTGCGTTTGCAAGTAGCCGAGGTGGTGCGCGCTTACATTTTGCTCCAACTCTCTATGAGTTTTTCTTTCTTTTAAAGAAAATGATTAACTAATTATTCCTTCAATGATCGTTGAAGGTTCTCTTAATTGTTCGCACGAGTTTAGCTCGTTGCTGTTCATAATCGTAGTTGTTTTTGCCGGAGTCTGGCGAATACAACCTTGTAAATACTGCGTCATATGTAAATTCTGGGTATTTTCGCATGGGTCAATAACCACCCACATAGCACAAATGTCTCAGTAATATCTCCAGAATATTCTGCAATGTTCTGGAGACATCGTAATATCGCCAGAACGTTTTGGAGATATTACAGAGACATTGGTGCTATGTGGGCAGATAGCTGTGATCAAAGACAACCAATTGGAAAACTCGAAAACCGCATAGAAACGGATAGGAACAGGTGAACTTCAAATTGTTCTCTGTGCGCTTTTGATTTCTTCCCTTTCAACAAGGATGCCAGCTAAATCACATTATTATACACATAAAAGAATCGCCCAATAAGCAAAATCTGCCTGATGATTGTTCAAATATTGGTCATTCCGTTATAAGAGAAAATTACCAATCATTGCGCATTCCTACGTCAGATCAATGAGCAATGAGTGGGTATTCACTATAATGAACTTCAGCAATCAATGAATGCCCAATAAATGTCTATTCTTATGGAATTCATTTGTATTCAAATCATTGAGGGTTATGATCGTTCGTGAAAAGTTCACGTACATTCGTCGAATGTTTCTTGAACGTTAAAATCTCCGTACATTTATCGAATGTTTGTTCAAAGTCAATTGAACGTCCGGTGGCCATCTTGTTCTCTTGGGGGACATATGTATTGACTATTTGATCAATGCCCAATATTTGGCAAATTACGGGAATCATCTTGTTCTTTCTGGAATGCCCAACGAATGCCCGGTTCTAAGTCTGGTTAATCGATCAATTATCAGTAGTTCAAGTATACTGAAAATCAAGCAATGACTGCGTAATGATTGGAGTTTCATATGAAACTGAGAAGAAGAACCAAGAATTATTGCCCAATGTTCCGCATTTTCCAAAGAAATTACAGACATTGGTCAAATCTTGAAATCCACGCATTGCTTATTGGATAATGAGTAGAGTTGATCTCATCACATACTTCCTGAAAACACATCCACCGATGTCCACGTCGCATCTCCGTGGAAGCGAGACTAATGAAAGAGAGACGTAAATACAAGATGGATGAACGGAGAAGCGACGTAGAGGCGATGGAGAAATGTTCGGGGATCGCTGGTTGTGTTGTACGGGCTGAGACTTTGAAACTCACCATTGTCACAATGAAAAATCAATGCTTCTTACTCACTAGGCTCCAACAAGTAATTATTCATGATGAAAGTGAAAAATTATTTGATTGACATTAAAATTTATATTTCTCTATTTAGGACTATGCACATTCAGAATTACGATAATTTGGGATTATGACTATTGGTGGTATACCGTAATATCGAGTTTTTCCCATTCTCAGAAACTAGTAACTCATAGTAAGGGTACTGAAAAGTCCTATTTTTCAACCAATTGAGAAAAATTGGTGTTATGGTTATTCGGTATTAGTTAGTTGAGTTTATTTGCTTGATTTTTTTGTTGTTGTTGATACAAGACAAAAATCGTACAAAAAGAGTATCGTTTAAATCTAGCATAGTGTATCTTATCTTATTTCTCAAATTTTATACAGTTTTATACTTTCCCAAACACTCTTGGATTACTTTGACAAGTTTTTTTGTTTTTTGAAATGTATTATCATTCAAATAATCCAGGAAGTATGTATTGGGGTTTTCATGGTTTACAATTCCAGGGATATATTCAAGTCTTATATTTGTATACATCGGACATTGAATAAACATGTGGTATACGTCACACTGCTCGCTACATTGGTAACAGTACTTATCGGTGCTTATTCTGTACAATACCTTTCTAGTGATTATACGAGGTGCAATATTGTTCAGTAGTCGTGTTTGTGCAATTAGTCCTTGATGTTCTAAAGGAATCCGCAATTCCAGATACTCTTGAGGACCGGGTTTAAGCTGCAGGTGTGGATAAATAGTTGAGGATGTAGATGTTTCGTACTTCCGGATATCTATTTCCTGTATTTTTCTGGTGTATTGTGAGATCAAGAGGGGTTTATCCTTGCAGATTGAGGCTTGTGTCATTGAGGTCCATTTATCCATAAAGTTAATTTGACTGAGAAATTGATTTTTAATCTGCCATGCCCAGTTATATTTCCCATTCGATTTTGTGTGTTCCTCAAGCTGTCTTATCCTTTGAAAACATATTTTTGGGTATCTGTCATTGTCCATTTTTTGGATCCGTTCGATATGGTTTAAGGTTTGTTTGAATATGAGAACGGCTATTGAGGGAAGTCCTGATTCTAATCTGATTGCATATGCAGGTGTGATTTGTGGAAGAATTAGCTTCCTCACGTACGAATTTTGGATTTTGTCCAGCTCTTCCAGGTGCCTGATACCCCATATATGTGCAGCATGTAGCACAATTGACTCAACGAGTGAGTGATATAATTTACAGCAAACATTCCAGTCGTTTATCTTCATAGAATTAATCATATTTGTTGTTGAAGTAACTGCCATGTTAGCTTTTGCGATCATATGTTTTGCTGCCTTCTCATATACTCCTGATTGTGTGAAGATCACACCCAAATACTCATATTCCTTCACGAATTCGATTCTAACATTTTTATATAGAAGTGGGGGTAATTTGTGCTCATGCCCGAATCCTCCTTTCTGAAAGAGTACTATTTGTGTCTTTTTGGTATTGAGTATTCGGTATTATACCATACTACATTTTACCTTCATTCATATGATACTTGTGTTCTTTTCCTTCTTATTGAGTTTGCAATATTTGCACAAATGTAAGCATCCAGTCTGTAAGGTAGTATGTAGTGTGAGCCCGAAACCGCTATTATTGATTGATCCCTATTAACGTTTAGTTATTCCACCAGGAATCACCTGTTTCCACTAATTACTGTTTTTGTCACGAAGTACCTCCACTCCAATAACTCATTGGAAAATAACAGGATGAGAGTACCTACATAACCCTTCCTGACCTGACGTCCATTCCAATGGACATAGACTTCAGAGAATTATTAAACCCGTTCCGCGGATCAAAGCAATTTGGGACCTGGGATATCATCCAGATAAAGGTGTCAATTGACAATAAGAAAATCATTCAAAACTATATTTTCAATCTGATATGTTTCCAGACGGAACTAATGTAATGAAAATTTCGAAATCTTTCGAAATAATTGAATACTGCAATTTCCATTATTTCAATGAATTTCACTGATCCCACAGGATGCAGTTTGAGGATTCAAAAGAATATGTTCAACTTCGAAGAGGTTTCAAGTGCCAAAGAATGTTTCTCATATTCCAAAATATGCTCATACACAGCTATATTATGCGAAGACATCTCATTCGCATTGCAATGAGCACTGGGTGCCTGTTGGCAAAATTTATCTACAACAAAGTAACAAGTGTATATTCAGAGATTTCCCAAGTGGCACCAGAATGTACTATGAACGTCCTCCGAATATTCGAAATACGTTCTGTGCATATTCCATTAACCCTCAACCACGCACCTGGGTCCTTTGGACCCGAGCAGTTTTTTCTTTTACTTCTCATTCTGTTGCAATGCACAGCCAAGGGCTGGTATTGTAATGTAAACAACTTAGAACCTTCCTGCTTTGAATGCTTTTTGGAAATCCGGGATCCGCCACTTAGTTTTCGAGTAGCATGTATTTGAAATTCAGCTCGGGTCCTTTGGACCCGATGTGCGTGGTTGTGTAACTTTTTTTGGCGGAAAACTGGAAAATGTTTCAAGACTGCATAGAAGATGTTCATGTATCCTTTTGAGGAAGGATGTATTGTTTCAATATGATAAAAGTATACATATGTGTGTAGGTCCCCCCCCCTCACCGAGGGGATTGAATCATAACCCATTCTAACTACACTAAAAAATATATATTTGCATCAAATACATTTATTTTTTGTCTGGCAAGTATTTAGTGGTATTGATTCCCTACGCTGCACATGAGTCCAGAAAGAGTGCATAATAAATTCATTGGGAACTATGAAAGTTCAAAATGAGTAAGGGAGTGTACGGTAGTATGGGACGGCTTTTGGTTTCGCCCTATAATTTTTGATCAAGTCCATTTTATAGAGACTTATGTAGATCATTGGAAAGCTAGGAGGCTCAGCTTACTTTTTGCTGAAGTAACTACATTGAATACGTTGAGTAGAAAAATTTTATAGCCATTTTTGTGGAACATCGATTTTTGCACAGAGAAAAATTTGTACGGTAGTGTGGGACACTTTAAAAAATTCACAAAAATTGGCAAAATATGAAGTAAAAACACCAAAAATGTAAAGAAAATCAAATTGCATCTATTGAAAAAACCTTCAATGGCAAAAACAACAACAAAAAATGGCATTTGTACCATCTTATTCGTCGTCTTCTTCATCACTGTCAGAAGCGCAATGTTTACATGTAAAGTAGCTGGTATTCATGGCAGCGCACTTCAAATGTACTTAATTTATATACTTACCTCTTTTGGAGCGTAATTTACTGGGGGAGGCAATTAAAGAGACGGATAGTTTACTTTTGAACCACTTCTATTGAATAAAACACAATCGATTAATATTACAATGGTGTCCCACACTACCGTACAAACGGTGTCCCGCACTAGGGAATGACAGTCATTTTCATCATTACAGAAAAAAATTGAGGTGTGCATATTTTGGCTTGAATTAATATTTCATCATAAAATATAATGAAAACACTTCCCATACATGCATTACATTCACCCTTTTCACTAGATTTCATTGAAATTATAGTACTCACAAGAACTTGGGAAAAAACTTTTTTTCTAATTTTCACACACGATGTTTGGGCGCAATAAAATTAATGTGACTATTCGCTTCAGTGTTAGCTCAAAAACTAGCTCATGTCATAAGAGCAGTTTGACAGTAGTCGGTGTCACCATATTTGCACTCTGTCAAAAAAAAACGGGTGTCTCGCACCACCGTACGTCCCACAATACCGTACACTCCCTTACATTGAAGTGCTTTCAGAATTGTTGTGTAGTTTGGGCAAGCATTGAATTAAAGTAATTGAATTGTATTCCTACAAATCCTCTGGGAAGAATATAATGTAGGTTCGCGTAAGGAACTGTAACATGTGACATTCCAAAAGCGCAAAATGACTCTTAGGGTACATTCGCTTCTAACTTCACCCACACTCCATGGCATTTTTTACGGTCAATTTTCGCCAGTGTAATCGTTTTTGTTCCATTCTATCTACTGTAGTTCTGATAGCGATGAATATTTTTTGGATAAAGAACAAATCGATATTCAGTTCAAATGATTTTTTCTTGAGTGTATATGTACTTATATGCACTGAGGGTATTCATAATCAACAAAGGATAGTCTTGAAGGATAAAAGTGTTTCGAACATTATTCTTATCGGTTTCTATATTTTTTCCCTCTAATATTCCGATAAATATCTTCAATTCACTAATTGTGGATTCTTGAAAATACCCCAACTTCACTCTTGTAAATAATTATGTTTTTTCCTAGCTATCATTAGGGACTATTTTTTTCCTGGAAAATGAACTTTTTCTGATTACAAAACGGTGGTTATTTTTGTCTTTACGTCTTTATGCGGGATAGATATGATTCTTTGAAAAAAATCGTTTTTCTCACTGTTTTTTTCAGATTTATGTTCCTTTTTTCCTACGTAACTCACAGAAATCCCAAGAAAATCTTCTTTCACAATGCTGATTACTATTCTTGACATTACGACGAATCGATTGGAAAAAAAATCATCTCAAAAGGATAATATTTGAAGAAAAAACAGCCAAAATAAGATGAGCCGGGTCCAAAAGACCCGGGTGCGTGGATTAGGGATTTTTTCGAAGGTGCGTGGTTGAGGGTTAAGACCGTTTCATAAGTGCTATACATATTCACTGAACGTATAAAATCGAATGTACGACGGTACGTCAATTGATCGTCGATTGAATGGATATCGTGCATTTCGAATGTACTATGTACGTTCTAAATACCAATGTGTCCAAAAAGTAAGGTGACATTTGGATTCAAACTCCGCGCGCAAATGTATTTGGGAGAGTGCTCTTATTTTTTGGTTGACAAGCCTGTCTTTAATATCCGGAGAATAATCAATTTTTATTTTCAGAAAATGCTGCTCAAGGTTTGACCCCCGGGGGTGGTAAAAAGTAGCACTGCGACCTGGCTTACATGCATGGACATGATATGGTTGATGATTCAGAATTATACAAATATAGAATTTGGTATCACAATAATCATATTCATCTGGCCCTGGGGGGGGACACAGAGAATATCACGTGGCCCGTTGGGGGAATGCTACCGCGGGATTATCACAATTGTCAGTCTCACCAATGTTCGCTGTTGTAGAACAGGGCTTATGATGTAACACAGCGCATGAGATGAATCAATATGAGACATGCTGAGAAACAGATATACGAGTAACTTATTATTTGAATGAATACACAAGCAAATTAATTTGATGAATAAATAAATGTGTGTAAATGGAAGTGTATGAATAAAAATCAAAGTGTAGAAATAAAATCAGTTGAAATCTTGACCCTAGTGGCTATATCACAGATTTTCCGAACGGAAACTGATAGTTTGAAAGCACACTAGAGTCATCCGCGCGGGACAGATCAAAAGCACGGAAGAAACATATATGTAACTTCACATCGCGATATTCACACACACACCTACACTTGACTGAATATAATATTGGGTTGCTCAATTGGCAGTACCATTATTGATCTGTTAAATTGACAGGGAGCAAAGGAAAATCACACTCACACATAAACACAAAAAAGATGACGAAATAAGGAGCGCGCAAGCGTGCAGTGGCTTAAAAGAAGAAGAAACTACTGAGCTGGTTTGGCTCGGACTAACCTCCAGGGTGTGGACGACGCTTGATATTGACGCGCGTCGGAGACATGTTCCATGTATATGTCGCATGACAAGCGGATGATCTCCGACACCATGGGATGGCGCACAAGCTACGCATAGCATGTGCTGATGTTGAGCAGCCTAAGGACCCCTCATGGGACGGATTCTACGAGCTGAGTGCCCCTATCACGAACGCATGGATAGCAACACGGTACCCTTTTGGAAAGACGTGTCCAGCCAAAAGCGTATGGTATGTGAATTCACGCTCTCTGGCTCCTCACATCGCCTTCCTCCGTTTTTCGAAGGGGATGGTGACATCCACCATCACGATGCTCTTTGAGGGTTCGTGCCGAATGACTCAGTCAGGCCGTGATCCCTGAAAGCCGTGATCGACGCCCTCGATCCACTGGTTCATTTTCTTCTCCCCCAGGATACGGCAGGCCACGCTCAGACGGTCCAGCACAGCGTTATGTCAATACTGGATGGCCGCCGAGTGAGGGGGGCAGTGATGGTAAGGTCTCTAGTCCATTATAGCAGCGCCGGCAACGCTTGTCATCATCACCATGACGCCTAGCCCCGTTGAGAGGCAGTACATCTAGCCGGGCATGATGGATGTACCACCACTTGGCAAAGCGGCTGAAGCTTCCCGCGCGGAAAAAGTGATTGGACATATTCGACCGCACGGACACATCAGCGACCTTCCTCTGGTCTTTCTCCGCGGGAAGTAGTCCAGGTACCTTTGTGTCACCGCTCCCCTCACTCGATGGATCACCTGTTCTTCGGCGCCAGAGGGTATGACGACAGGCCGTCCTTCCGCCCCTGGGCATACTGACTGCAGCTCCACTAGCTCCGCAGCCCATCTCCAAGTTATCCCAGCTTCCTTGGATCGCCTCATTAAGGAGCTCTGCACTCTCGATCACATGGAGACGGTCTGAGCGTCCCTTCGGGATTCCCCCCACAGCGAACCAGAGAGGTATTTCGCCAGGTCTTGACTGGACACAGGCCTTCCAATCTTGTCTCGCACTGTTTGACGGAGGGTGTCCCAGGTCAGCATACTCACCGACTCATCATCCGCATTCAGAAGTCTGAACGAATGTGCGACGGTGAGCTCGTCGGCCGAGTCCCCGAGCGGCAGGCGTCCACAACCACCCTCGCCAGGGAGGATATAGACTACCTTCGCGCTTGCGCTCTGCGGCAGATTGAGCCACGATTTGATGGCTTTTTTGATGAGTCCATCAGCCGCTTTCAGTGGTTTCTTCTCCACATGGGCTCCCCTCAAAAGTAAATTCAACCTGGGTAACAAGAATGTCCCAACAATCCCGATTTCCTGCCAAGGGGCCAAGAAAGAGCGGTCCTCAATCCGCTGGTTTATGTCGGAGATTGGATTCTGCCTCACCTGGTAGCCCGTTGGCACCCCAAGGTGCACGTATGAATTTTCCGTCTCCAGTGGGCGAATGTCTACCCCTACGATGTTGAAGACGGTCGTTCAAACCCTGCTGTTAGCCGTTCCACCGATGTGGAGGTTCACACATTCATTCGGCAGAGTTGAACCGCAACCCGATCGACTCAGCCTCCACTGCATGAAGCATTCCTTCAGGGGTGTCAGCAATGAGGGTCAGTTCGTTCGCGTGAGCGAGGTTATTGCGTCGCTGACCTTTACTTGTATAACCCGCCTCAAGCCCAGGCACCTTACGCAGCACAGACTCGAAACCAAGATTGAAGGTCACTAGACTCAGCGGAAAACCTTGACGAACCACCCTCCGGATGGGGATGGGACCGGAGTACCCGTCAATGGTACGCAGGTGGGTCACGCATCCATCGTACATGGACTTCCAGATGTTGAGGAAGCCAAGAGACGCATCCGAATGCGCCAGAGCAGGCTTGATGGTCGCGCGTGGGATCAAACCGAACGCGTTGGAAAGGTTCAGCCACGCCACCAACGCCTGCTTCTTGTGCCGTTTCGCATCCTGAATGATTTTCTGCAGCACAAAATTGTGCTCATAGCACCCCTCGTGCAGCAGGAAACCCTCCTGCTGTGAGCTGAATCTCCCGTGCCGCACCGTCTATCCCGTCAGCCGGTGACCAAAGTGGAGGGTCGGTGTCGTCTGCGTCGCCGCAGTCGCAAGCGACCGCACTTCGGTTCTCAGCCGAACTCCCCTTGGCATGAAACCTGCCGGAGTTATTGGTGTAGGCCGTGTCCGATTCCTCGGCGACGGAACTGCACCCAGTGTTGTTGGTGATGACGATGACAAGGATGCCAAAATTCGGTTCCGCCGCTTTCTCTTCACTGCGAGTCGCCAGCCCTACTGGTCTGTGAAAGGATTACCGTCCTCGTTGCTGAAGTTCCTCGTGAGGCTGCCCCTCGGGAACGACCCTACTCTCCATCACTCGCCCGTTGTTGTGGCCTATCATCGATGCTGGTTGACACCACCGGAAATGTTGTTGGCGATGCCCTTGTTGTTCTCACTGATGGGATTCCAAACCACTTCAGAACCACACCCAACAGCCTTTCTTCGTGGATGTCGGGAAGAGCAGGTGGAGTTGCAATGGTGGTCGCTCTCCCCGACGAGTCATACCCCGTGGCCATAATTGGGGCTCCACACGTTGACACCGTGACTGTTGAGGTAGTCAGCGTCGTGATGATGGTGGTCATGGGTGGTCCGCTTTCAGTCACCCCCGACAAGGAGATGACGTTCCATATTGAAAGACCGGTTGGCGTCAGTCCACTTGTGCGGTTGAACTGCACCATTACGGGTGTGACTTCCTTCGATGGGTGCAATTTGTGGTGGTGTTGTCATGGCTGTTGCTGCCACCTGCGTGATACCGATGCCCCTGCCATCGATGGAGATGTATCCGACGCTGAACTCACGACGCCTTTGGTGACTTCTGCGGAGATGATGGTTGCGGAAGCCATTCACGATCCCGGTGCAGTAGACTAGAACACTTCACTCAGTACTATACTGGAAAGGAGACTGGTAACACTTATCGAATATATTTTCAAATACGATCAATCGGATATCAAATGATATTCATAAAATAGGTAATGGCAATCATTACGTTGTGTATAGGTGTTTATAATAATAATAATTATCAAATATTTCATGTATATCATTGATATTTGACCAATGTTATCGAATATATGATTATATTCTTATGTGAGAATATATTCGATAACTGTTACCAAACCTCTCTTCCAGTGAAAATGAACAAGAATTGACATCAATGTAATTCCTACGGTTGGCCGACGTACAAAAATGACCAGGAATTATCATTTTCCAATGGGTTTCAAGATAAAAATTAATTACAAAAGAGTTGCAGCTCTCTTACAACATTGGAGGCTCGAGTGATATTACTGAAACTATTCGCATATGGCACTGATATGCTGCGTCGGGTGGAGTTGAAAGGAGGACAGAAAATATAAGCTGATACTCTGTCTTGCTTCTGAATACTAATCAACAGCCTATATTTTGGTGATAATGAATGTTTCTTCTGGAAAATGATCTATTCTGTTGGAATTCTTCGTAGTCTTCGTTTGATTTATTGAAATTTGATGAAGATTCATTACGAATGGTGATATACAAATATTTTCAATTCTTCCTCCCATATTCTAATCATAGACACACTGTGTCCATTGGGATGGACACAGTAACTCCAAGCTTCTGAACAAACTCCGAAAAAGTAAAAAAATAACGCCAGGTACATGGAAATGTAATCAAAACTCACGAAAGAATTTGAGAAGAACATACAATAGGACACATCCCATTGGAAAAAGAAATGTAAAATCAATGTGAGCTACCAAGTTCATTTGGTTATTCGCATGGTATTCGAACGATTTTTGATATATTGTGAGTGCAGTGTATCTGAACTGTGTCCAAAGTAGTTCATGATTTTTCCAAAATATCTTCGTCTCGAAAGTATGAAGTAGAATAGAACAACATTTGAATTCATCCATTCCATATACCGGTAACAGCACTGAGTTATTCCACACCGAACGTGTTGATCGTTCTGATAGTTTCTGAGAACCATGTCGATGCGAAATACTTGGCGCGAATAATAAAGACTTTATCATCTCACTTCCTGGTCGCATACTCTCAGCAGAATTGTTTGAATACAATCAAGGCTTAGAACTCACATGATGAGCCGCGTCAAATGTTCCGCATCGACTGTCAAGATTTCCGCTGCTTGGAAAACTACCTAATAAAATTGAGAGTTGTGAGAATTGATTTACAGACCTATAATATATCTGATCCGTTACTGCTTCTTCTCCATTTACCTGTGACTCTACTCGGAGAATTTGATTGCAATATACCTTACGAAGGGCCTCCGTACAGCACAACCACCGATTCTCCACCCAGGACTTCGGTGGACTGGAGGTGGAAAATCAGTGGAGAAATGAGAGCCGTGGAAATAAGGGAGAGTCCCCGTTGAAGCAACGGAGAGGCGACGTGGATTTGTCCGCCCCCTTTATTTTCAATAAAATTCATATCTGTCGATTTACACAATCAAATTTCAATGAGTCAATCCACTAAAATGAATTTTATTGAAAATAAAGGGGGCGGACAAATCCACGGCGCCTCTCCGTTGCCTCAACAGAGACTCTCCCTTATTCCTCCCTTATTTACACGGCTCTCATTTCTCCACCGATTCTCCACCTCCAGTCCACCGAAGTCCTGGGTGGAGAATCGGTGGTTGTGCTGTACGGGGGTTTCCAAGTATACCTACTGCACTCCAGCCATCTCGTCGTTTACCTTTGTGGTTACTTGATGCAATTAATAATGGTGGTAGTTACTGTACAGATTCATATGATATGTCTGCTCCACTTTTGTTTTCTCCATCCACCTATATTTCCACTTGAAGAACCTAGAGAACTCATTTTGTATATAGTTGATAGTTTTGCCACAATGTCCTATGTATTTTAGCATAACTAAGGTGACTAGAGACAACTCTTTTCGAACGTTTTCCAAACTGCCTATATGTCATGAGTGTTTCATTATAAACCCCAATTTCTGGTCACAAACCATCATCCGCCGTTTTATTGTAATTCAAATCATAACCTCCAATTCCTAACAATAATCCATCATTCATTCACTGATTAATTGTGATCCAAGATGCATTCGCTTTTTGATAATCTTCAATCACCCACTTCACACCAGTCATTATAATTCCAATCAAATTCATTCTATGGTAATAAGCTTTAGTTCATTCTTGTCGTATTTTTTCGTATTATAACCTGTCAACAAATTATGAACATATTATGAACTCTATACTATACATAAAATTGAAAACTCACCTTAAAGGCCTGGACACACAAGATACATAAAGTACGGATGCGCAGAAACCGTATACGAGATCTGCGCAGCCTCCCGTTCCTTACGTTCACATTTAGGTAACTTGTGGCTCAAAGGTCTGAATACAAAAGGTACGTAGACGTAAACGTAAGGAACTAAAGTGTGCGCAGATCTCGTATAGGGTTTTTGCGCATCCGTTTCTCACGTTCACGTAGCTTTTGTGTGAAGACCTTCAGATAGTGGAATTTAATCGTATTCAGAAGGAATCGATGATGCACCAGAATCGTCATGATTTGATTTTATTACATTCGATTGACGTTGCCGTCGTATATTCGATTACATACGTTCAATGAATATGCGTAGCATCTATGGAACGGTCTCATTGGAATGTACATAGAACATATTCCGAATATTCGAAGAATGTTCATAGTATATTCTGGTGCTACTTGGGATTATCTGAATTAAGTCAGGTCAAAGAGGGTTCAGAGAATACCCAAAGTTATCTGAGGATGCAACCCGAGCCCGAGCTTTCCTCACAAATCATTCGAAAATAAAGCGGAAAAATCAAAATATACAGACCTTTTCAAATCAATAAAGATGTTCTATCCAGAATTTTGATTGTTTTCATTCCGTTTTCAAACAACTTGTCAGAATAGTTTTGATCGTGTTCTTGTCCAGCCAATGGTTCTGGTTGCATCTTCAGGAGTCACGGGTATCACCTTAAAATGGAAGCATATTAATGATTAAGGTTCATCGTATCGATAGCATAATATTGGAAGCATCAAGAAGGTAATGGATGTACGAATTTATTCAAATTGTAAAAAATCCAATTTTATGGTCGAATAGTCGACTTTCAAATATTGATTCATCAGAACTCGATGAAAAAGTCGCAAGTCGACTCTTACCACGGATTTTTCAACCCTAGTTCACCCTGTGTTTGATACATTCCTAACTCTGCCTATCTATGGGAGCAATGTTGCCAACCTTTCACATCTTTCTTACAAATTCACCATTTTGTCTACCTCTCAAAAAGTACAATTGATCTTAAAGAACGATGAGAAAAATTGAAAGTTAAGATAATGACATCAGTACATCCGGAAAGGTTACTTGCCAAATCGTTGTATCGCAGTTCGATATTTGTAACTGCCGTATCCATACAATCGATAGGGGGTGGATTTGCTGAATAAACATTGCATCGAATAGACATAATTGGACGATCGCCAGTCACTCCTCAGTTATCACAAGCGACTGTCAAATTATGTTTATTCGGCGAATTCACACCCTACCGATACAAGCGAATAGTGGTAGGGGGTGAATTTGTCGGATAATGAACGATTCACTGAATTCGCGAACAAAAAGCCCTACAGATGGTGTTGTCGCTAATTCAAAATGGCTGTCAAAGAGATTGATGTTCAAACGTCAACATATTTCGTTGCAATAATTTTGTGATTTTCTTCACTCATGAGTTAATAAGCATTTCGTTATCGCTTGATATCAATTTGACGGATATCTTGAATTTATTAGACGATACAAAACGCCCGAAAATTGGAGATGATAGTGTGTTCCAGAGTGAAAAGGTATTTCATTCCGGTATTCAGGAACGTACTGAAAATCGAGTAAATATCCAAGCCTCATGCATTCAAACATCACATCCAGATGAAAAACCTCACACGATTACTATTCTGATCTCTCTCATTAAAAATAATAAGGAAATTGTGTATCAGTGTACATGTGAAGCCGACGCACAGCGGTGGAAAACGGTCGAACTCGCGTCAAAAATCTAGAACACCTCGAGATTGGCATCAAAATTGATGAAATGTGGTACTCGGTAGGTTTCTCGTGTGCTGAATCCGAATATTCTGCGACTTTTCAGAAAGAATCAAGGGAAATACCGAATAGAGCTAATTAAAGTGAGAGGTTTTTCAAAAAATGTGGAAAAATCTGTCATTTTTGTGGCGTAACACTTTGAAATGTGTATGTGAGATGATGGGTATCGACATTAATTGAAAAATCAGGAACAACCAATACGTTTGGTTTGGATATTCGATACAATATTGCTTTTTAATGATCATGAACATTGAATACATTTTGAACAAACTGAAGTGACAATATACCAGAAATGATTTACATCTCCCGAAACACAGTTTTATCGAGGTGATATCATTGTAATAAAACTTTCTCACTGCTATTACACACAAAGTTATGTTTTGATTGCATTGAATCGATATAACATGTGTGATTTTCATGTAACAGTAATGTTGAGGTTACAAAAGAGCCACTGTTGTATGACCACCACAAGCTGGCATGTGCAATTACTCGGTTGCCACCTCGCTGTATCAACATCCTGTTCTATATAACGGCAACAACCATTGTTTAGTGTGATACCATTTGAATACCCAAATGTACTTGACAGCTCATATTGAATTCACATCTTTCTTTCAGATGAGATATATCCTATTGTGTTTCATCAAAATTTTAAATGTAGTACAATTTTCCTTTAGAATGTATTTTTAGATTTTTTTTTTTCAAGTTTTGGAGGAATTTTCATGTACTTGGCGTTATTTTTTTCTTTTTCTGGAGTCTTTTTTATTGGGATTCCACTTCTTTTTCTGAAAATGTCTCTAATTGAAAACACAGGAATTCAACAGTCTGGAAATTCTGTGCATCTCATTGGTCATTCTATTCAACCCGAGTCTGTAGTTGATCAGTTCCGTCAGAACTTCCAGACTGCGGTCACCCTGAAACGAATAATAAAAATTGAATATTCATGTGGAGTTTAATGGCAATCATAGCAATAAAAGAGATATTTCAAAACAATGAAGTGGAGTAGAACAAAAATTTTACAGGTTCTGAAATTCATGTCGATGTGAAACACTTGACGTGACCCATGGAGAGTTTTCAGCTTTCATTATCAAACAGGAACTTGAATCATAAAATTCTCATTGGCCACGCCAAGTGTTCCACATTGACATGAATTCCAGAACCTATAAAATTTTTGTTCTACTCCACTTTATTTTTTTGAACCAAATTTTTTTCAACTTTCCGCTGTTGCAGGATCTTATTGTTATATCTATATACGGGCAGAACGATACGCTTGTTTCATTCATTCTTTTGATACGATAATGTTTTTTTGGAAATCATGAATTACCTTGGATACAGTTCAAACGAACTGAAGTTACAATATACCAAAAATCTTGCACATATCCTTTGGATAACCAATGTATTTAGTCGCTCATATTAATCTCATATCTTTTGTTTCTCAAATAGAGCATGTCCTTTGATATCCCCTCGAAATTCTAAACGGAGTGAAATTTTCCTTCAGAATGTGTTTTGAGATTTATTTTGAAATTGAAACGATAACACAATGGGTGGAATTGAATTTCAAATATGAAAAATAATATTCACCTCTTTATGTTCACCAAGTGCGGAATTTCTAATGAATTCAAGAAGAAGAGACCACGCTCTTGAAAAATCTCCGAGCATATTGAATTCAAAGTGATTTCTAAAGGTTTAGAGAGTCATGAAAACTGTTCAGAGACTTTGTGCGAATCCACACAGTAGTTTTCCAATCAACTGACCAGTATGAATGCAGTAAATCATGAAATATTTTCATTTAGAAACTTTGTACCAATTCATACAGCAGTTTTCAAATCAACCGACCAGCATGAAATGGCTAGCGTTCAGGTGCTACACTGTGAAGAATCGTTCTTGTGAACTATTGAAAGAAATACATTTTTTTAGAAAAGTCCTACACTCAGCGTAGTAATATCACACAAGTTTGGAAATTGTTCACGCTCTGTATAGGTTATAAAGTTTTCTACACTGAGCACGGGCAATTTACAAACTTTTGTGATATGACTTTCCAAAAAGTCTGAGTGCAGGACTCTTTCAAAAAGAAATTTATTCCTTCTATGTTGAGCATAAGATTTCTACAATAAAAATTTATCTTTCCTATGCTGAACGTAGTACATCAACAAAAAAACTGTGATTTTCCAATTCAAATATGAGTTATCCCCAACAAAGATTTTTTACAGTGTAGCGCCTGGATGCTAGCCATTTCATACTGGTCAGTTGATTTGATAACTACTGTATGAATTCGTACAAAGTTTCTAAATAAAAATTTTCATGGCTCACTAAATCATAATGGTCAGTTGATTTGAAAACTACTGTATGGATTTGTACAAAGTTTCTAAAAATTTTTCATGACTCACTGAACCTTTAGAAATTACTTTGAACGAATTGAATCCATAGTTACGCGATCCTTAAATCCCTATGGAACAGAATATGTTTGTTTCATTATCGACATATATTGAGAATAGAAATTTGTGAGAATACAGATATTTAGGATTAATCATATTCATAAATAGACTTATTTGAGAACAGGAATAATTAGGAATAGAAATATTTGAGAGGAGAGATATTTACGAATAGAGATATTTGAACACAGACTGAATGGAGAATAGAGGGATCTCTCTTTTCTCAAATATTTCTATTCCCATGCCTAAATAACTATATTTCTAAATATTTTTACACTCGATAAGTCTATTCTTGAGGGTATCCCATTGGCCCCACAGTTACTAAATCTCTCTACCCAAAATACTCGGAAATAATTCGATAAAATAGAAAAAGTCAACCAACCAGACCCTTTGTTGTTACGTGACAAGGTCTGGCTGGTTGATTTGTTCCATTTTATTAAATTGTGATAGAGTATTTTGGGTTGAGAGATTTAGTAACCTCAGGGTCTATGGAATGTTCAAGATGTATTCAAAGTGATTCATGATCATTGAAAAGCAATATTGTATCGAATATCCAAACCATTGAATATTCATGATATTTGAGAATTGAATGATTCCGAAACCAAGATAAGTAAAAATAAAGATGGAACTTTGGAAGAAAACATTCAGAATGAATTGTCACATCCAGTCACATCAGTCAAGTTGACTTGTAGTTGTTCTGTAGCAATTTCTATAATCAGAATATTGTATCTGCTCAACTTTCGTTGAATTGATCCTAAACAGTCTCTCTAATCATTCGTCAATTGATGAGTGTAGTGCACCCGATGCAAAGATTTGTGGTATATCCACTGCGCTCCTATCTCTTCTGCATTTTCCTTCAACGCTACCTAATGATCAAGGTAGGATTCAACGAACAGATTTATGGTACATCTACATCCTTCTTGCTTTCTCATCCACCTATGATTCTGGTGGAAGAATCTGATAGCGGTATTATTTAACGCAAGGACTGGTATATCCACTGCACTCCTGCCTTCTCTTCATTTTACCATGACGCTACCTAATGACATTGATCATTGTGGTACATAACATAAAGATATATGGTACATATGCAACCTTCTTGCTCTCCCTTCATCTACCTGTGATTCTATTGGAAGAATCTGATAATAGTGTACCTAACGCAAGGACCTGTGATATATCCACTGCACTCCTGCCTTTTCTTCATTTTCCTTCTACACTACCTGATGATATTGATCGTGGTGGTACGTAACATGCAGATGTATAGTATACCTGCATCCTCTCCACTTTTTCTTGATCCACCTGTAATTTTACTCAAAGAATCTAGGGAAACCATTTTGTACATAGTTCATAATTTTGATTCGAATGTCATATTTTGTATACCTGAAGTGCTCGGTGACTAACCTTATTCTCGAATGTTTTTCAAACTTGCTATAATTGAATTTACATTCATCATATATTCACTATTCTGTTTCGTTATTTGTTCACGATTCTGATTGCAGGATATTGGATCCTAGCAGACTGTCCATTAGAGATTATGGTATATCCATTATACTTTTGCTTGTAAAAAAAATAGCGAATAAACCATAGTAATCATCCTTGAGCAGGCTCGGTATGATCTTCTTCTACGATCGCCTACGATCCTAATTGGAGAAATCGACAATGGACCCTTCCGAAGTAGCTGGTCATCTGGGTTTGATCAGCTACTTCGGAAGGCTCCAGTAGTTGACTGTCCATCAAAACTTATGTTATATCCCTGACTTTCTGGTATGTGGAGGAATTGCGAATAAATTTTAACCTCCTCCCTTGAGCACGCTCGATATGATCCATTTGATCATTCTCCAACGACTCTAGCAGGAGAACCTGATAGCAGATTGTTTGTAGGGGGTTATGGTATATCCGATAAGATTTCACATGAAGAGTAATGTATAAATTTGGATCATTCTTCTCGACTAGACCTTGTTTGATTTATTTGATCATTAGCCTGTGGTTCTGGTGGGAAGAACCAACAGTACCAAACTGTTCATCAGGGATTACAGTATATCTGTTGAGCTTTTGTCTGTAAAGGAATATTGTATTCTATGAATAATACATCATACAGAGCTGACCTTTTTATATTTTTCGATTTTTCAAATGTAACAAACGGATCTATAGCTTCCTCACACTTTTCCAATGTTTTTTTTTGTATAGATAACTCCATCATTCATCCATTTCTCATTAATTTTTTTTGTGATACATACTTCAGATTATTTGTATTTTATTGTTCCTTGTTGTCCTGATTATATAAACCGTAACCACCTGCAATTCATCCATTCATCTAATTATCCTCTCAATATGATAATAACTTGTCAATAATAACCTGTCAACACATCACTTCATTGACAGATTATTTATGTTTCTAATGAATCGATTATCGATACAATGTATCGCAATGTATACGAGGTTATACATACAGATATGGAATCAACGTTATTGGATGTTTGGATTATAATACACATCAACTGAAGTGAATGCTATTGGATATTGGAAGAAAGGGAAAAGCACAGAATATTGGAGGGACATTTGGATGAAGATGAAGCAGAAATGAAGCATACGTATCACAGATTTGTATACTAGCTATTGCTGTTTCATCGGATGACCTCATAGGCGAATATAGAAAAAGGAGGACCGCAATGGAATACCTATATAACATAGATCTTCGCGTCAGCTATACATCATGTTCAACGAAATTCATAAAATCTATCCAAATAAAATCGCATAGGATTTCAAATAGCTCAATGAATCTAACCAGATCTCATTGAAAATTTTCGAATTGACTTCAACCGGAACGTTGTATAAGATTCCATAAGATTTGACAAGGTTCAGTAAGCCTCTTCAATACAGTTGTTCAATTCAAATCAATTCAAATTATGATGAATAAATCGGTGAATTAGGTATACTTCCTTGGTAGAACAGCTGGACTTCTGTCAGTTTCTTGATGAAGCAGAACCACATTTGGATGAAGATGGAGCAGAAATGAGCAATACGTATCACAGGTTTGTATACTAGCTATTGCTGCTTCATCGGATGACCTCATAGGCGAATATAGAAGAAGCAGGAGCGCAGTGGAATATATAACATAGACCGTTGCGTTGGCTATACATTATGATCAACAAAATTCATAAAATCCATTCGAATGAGATCGCATAGGATTTCACATAGCTCAATGGATCTAACCAGATCTCATTGAAAATTTTCGGAATGATTTCAACCAGAACGTTGTACAAGATTCCATCAGATTTGACAAGGTTCAGTAAGCCTCTTCAATACAGTTGTTCAATTCAAATCAATTCAAATTATGATGAATAAATCGGTGAATTAGGTATACTTCCTTGGTAGAACAGCTGGACTTCTGTCAGTTCCTTGATGAAGCAGAACCACATTTGGATGACGATGAAGCAGAAATGAAGCATATGTATCACAGATTTGTATACTAGCTATTGCTATTTCATCGGATGACCTCATAGGCGAATATAGAAAAAGCAGGAGCGCAGTGGAATATATAACATAGATCTTTGCGTTAGCTATACATCATGACCAACAAAATTCATTAAATCTATTCAAATAAAATTGCATAGGATTTCAAATCACTTCAACAAGATTCCATAACATTTGACAAGGTTCAGTAAGCCTCTTCAATACAGTTATTCAATCCGAATTATGATGAATAACTTGGTGAATTAGAAAAATCTAGGAAAATCATGACTCTTACTAAAATCATCTGAACGAATGATTATGTGTTAAAAAACATGATCAAATTCCGCTAATTAGATCCGCATACATCATATTCAATTTCACATTATACCAGGAGATGCCATTACAGTTGTAGGACCAGACGTTAATAGATCATCCGTCAAGGGTTTATCGTATATCCAGTACAGTTATACCTAAGAAGTAATGTATCCATACTTTTGCTTGAGCAGAAATAGCAAATAAACCTCAATAATCACCTTTGACCAGACTTGCTATGACCCATGTAATCTGTCTCCTACAACTCTAGTTGTATAGATAGAACCAGACGGTAGCAGATTATCCGTCAAGGGGTTGTCGTACATCCAGTACGCTCATACCTAAGAAGTAACGTATAACTTTGAATCATTTTCCTTCACTAGACCCTGCATGATTTCTTCCATGATGATGATCTGTCATCTGTCATGGATGATCCCTCATCAAATTTTCCTCGTTTTTCTTTCTCACAAATAACCTTATTCATCAATTAAACTCTGATGGTTTTCTCGGTTATAGCCTAATTACTGTCAAATCAACAATAATAAAACCCTGTATCGTGAAAACCTGTAATGCATACATTTTATAATATGATGATCATTTTTTGAATATTATCATCATAACCTGTCAATCGCTTCGTTGACAAACTATTTGTTTACATTTCTACCGTTCCATATACATACGTGCTCCAAATGGACACTAGTCTCTGATTGGATGTTGGGAAAAAGGAAGAGACAGATTACATCTAACCATTAAAAAGAAAGAGACAGACTGGATGAACAAATCTATAGTTAAGAAGAAATCGCTGATGAACCAAACGAGTGGTATTGAAGATATTTTGACGCATGAAAATTGGAAAACGTTTGTATTTTGGGATCACGTGAACGGATCAACTTCGTAGTGTGCTTAATTGAAAGTGTATATTCGAATTATATAATGAAAGTGTCATTATTTTTTCAATAAACATAATGTGTGATGAGTTATTGTGCATGAAAGTTTTTTTTTGTGGGTTAAAACTCGGTTTACGTGTATAGATACACCGTAGCGCACGAGTTCTGCTTTTTTTTCATTTAAATGTTTTTTCACAGTTTTTTTCATGTCCTTGGCGTCGAGACGCTACCGCGTCTCTTGATACATATAATATTATTCGATACAGTATAAATGAAATAATAATTATTGAATATAAGGAATGGATGGAATATCAAGTTCTGCAGGTCTCAAAATTCATCCGCAGCTAAGATTGGACTGGAGAGATTAACCATCCCAGCGATAACAGTCCTTATAGATCCGACGTATGGTTTCATGTGAACAGGAATGGTGCATTTCAAAAATTCAAATATTTTCAAACGTTGCATTGCTCTTCCTACATGAACACGAGCAGATGCTATCGTAGCAGTTTCTCCTGCTTCTGAACAAGTTGAATTCTTTTCATTCGAGAAAAATGGTGGCCTTATGAGTTTTATTTTGCGTTGTAAGCACTTCACGTCAATCAGAAACCCTTGGTCTACCATCACAGCATCATTTGGGGATAGCAAATCCAGGATCCCTGACTGCAAAACAATTCTTCCATCTGATGCTCTCCCTCCAAAAATCTTACTTATGAATGTGATTAATCCAGATGAAGAAACACCAATGAAAACTCTAACGATATGTGTTCCTTTATAATGTTAATAGGTGATTGGACGCCCAAGCAGCAACAGAAGTTCAACGTATATACGAGACAGAAACGTTCATAGGATGTACGAATAAGATACAAAAAACATATAATGAATGCTCATAGAATATTCGAATGAGACTGTTTTAGATATACTTAGAAAGTACGCAGTACATTTGAAATGCACGATATTCATTCAATCGACGTTTGATTGACGTACCGTCGGATATCTAATTACATACGTTGGAAGAATATGCATAGCACCTATAGAACGGTCTCATTGGAATATGCATATAACATATTTCGAATATTCGAAGAACGTTCATAGTATATTCTGATGCTAGCTGGGCGGCATTGTAAGCATTTCGCCTGTTGAATCGGAGTGTTCACGCCTGAGGAACATCTACTCGTTGCACCACTACAGTACGAAATCTCGGACCAAGTGTCTGTTCCAGGTGACCACAGGAAGGGGACAATCTTCCTCCCGAGTAACGAGATCGTTGCTCCCCTCTCTAATTAGAAGGTTCGATTACATCAGAGAGTACAGACGTACTCAGGTGTACTCCATATTTCACACGTGGTCGAACGCGATTTCAACTCTGCAAAAGTGAATCCTAAGTCGTTCGGTCGTGCACTTCGCTAAACTCGTCTTTTCGTTTAAAACGAACTCCAAGTTTTCAGTAGTGAATTCCTGTGCGGATGAGCATTTTCTGTGTCCACATCCCCTTCGCTGAAGTCGTCGGTCATCTTCTTTCGTCAACCCCGCATCGCTGAATCTACGACTTCTAGGTGGCCACCGCATATCGTCGAAGAGTGAGTGTGGTATGAGAGTATGTTGTCTTGGCCAGACAAATTTTGTTAATTATATTTCAATTCTTTCTATCCTTCGTCATTATACCTCGTTAGTCGTCGATACGACAACATTTCGATCGACGTTATTTCGATCAACATTCGAGTTATTAAACTCTTTACTGGATGTAGAACTATATTGACTTCCGTAGAGAATGATATAGATATTTTATACAAATTGGTGTTCTATCTTTCAGATTCCTGCACTACACGAAATTCCCTCTCAATAATCGATAGAGTCCTCCGCGTTAATACAGTCCATTTCTCTCTTTCCTAGTTTCCTTTGTTTCTTTGTTTTAGCGTTTTATAACAATTTCGATTTTCCATAAATTTCAATTTTTCTCTAAAATCTTCTCTGAATTTGAACACGGAGTCTCTGTACAGTCTAAGACGATTCGAGTCTCCTTGTATTTTTGGAACCATTTCGGCATGTTTATATTGATCTCTTCTCTGTCAGGGAAGCGTATGACAGCGCCCAGAATTTCACTCGATTGCAAAAGGGTCTCCTCAAAATATGTTTTGACAGAAACAGACTTAGTTTCGAAAAAAATAGATATGCTTTCATATGACATATTCATTTTTTAAATCATATACGTCAACATAATCCGATGCCGAGCAGAAAGATTATATGTGACTCTAGAAAAAGCAGTATTTTCTCATTCAATCAAGCATTGTTCCGCAGCTTCGAGTATACGAAAAGAAGCAATACCCGTTAAAGTGTTTAGTTGCTCATTACTTTCAATCATCACATCTATCACTAAACCACTTTTTTTGAAAATCATTCCATCCGCCTGAGTATTTTCATCCTCTTTTGGTACAACTACTTGAGTATATTTGTCTCAACCATGAATTGGTGAATCTATATTATTCTCTTCAAGAAGAGAGCTGCCAACGGTTACCCCGACAGCGAAATCCTTTTCTTTCTCACTGTTTGGTGCTTCGTGGCTTAAATGTTCCAGCATAGGAGCAATCGATTTCGTTTGTGTTTCGCTGAAAATATTGAAGCATTATCAACTTACATTTTGTCATTCAATACCGTGTGGAAAATGCCAAGCAAATTCGGATGGAAACCAGTTAATCCTGGGACAAAAAACAAGGAGAACCGGGCAGAACCAAACAAGTTTCTGCTCGCCTTTGCCGGTGCCGTCTGGTTTTTATCCCAGGATCTGCTGTTTTCATCCGGATCTGCCTGACATTTTCTGCGAGGTGCGATTAATTCATTCATCTTTGAAGGAATCAATGGGTACACAAAATTTCAGTAGTACCCTAGTTGAAGAAACCTATTGAATTTTGCCAACTTTAACTGAATCTCGTATAATGTTCTGGTTCAACCCAAGTCAGGAATTTTCAATCAGATCTGGTTAGATTAAATGGGCTATTTCAATGCAAAACGTATTGAGTCTTACCAAATCTTATTGGAAACAAGAAGAAATTCTTGCCAAATTCCATTTAATTTGATTTGAATGAATCTTGTAGGTTTTTGTAACCAGGGTATTGTTAGTCTAAGAATTTTCCATTCGGGTACCGTTTGTCGTGTAATTTTCTTCTTTCCATTACTCTCTCTTCTCTTTCCTGTTACATTTGAACATTGAGTTTTCTCTCTGTGAGTAAGGTTACGGGATCTTTTGTGTTGGAATCGCGTCAAATTTTAGCTCCCTCTTGGCAGTGTAATCATCTGAAACATGGAAAACAGTGTATTCCCTTTGTATTAATGAGAATCTATAAGTTTCTTACCTGTACGGTAAAAATTTCCTGATTTAAAGTGATCACTGCGCACTTTTATCGCTTTTGTGTACATTTTCATTTTCAAGTTACTCATCCATTTTTTTGCTTTTTTAACATCAGAAGGAAATAAATGAAATGTTATGCCCTCTCGCTTCATATTTCCACACTGAGGTACAGCACAATATTTGGTTTGTGGTTGTTTTTCCATTTTTTTTAAATGTAAACAAAATATGAAATAAATAAGATCAATCTCCCTCGTTAATTTCAGAAATGTACACCCCGTGGCGCCACCTTAGATTTTATTTGTGAATAGACATAATTTGACAATTGCTAGTAGGGATGGGCGATACTGTATCGATATTCTGAATATCGTTATATTTTCATTCGAATGTCGGTATTCTATATCGTCATTCCACTCGTCGATATTTTAGAGTATCGGTATCGAAGCCACTAATATCGCTGGAATATCGGTGAGTGGGGGAGGATGCTAACTTACCGATTGTCAGAATTTCGCTCAATAGATGTGATTTGCGTTCTCAAAGCGAGAATTTTCTCTCATTCCACATTGTATTCTATGGAACTGTGTGATTACCCAGATAGTACAAGAATTCTAAAAGAGTTCTATAAGGATACTTTGTATTTTTCATGAATTCTTTTGAAACTCTTGTGCTCTTGTGTGTTTTGAGTATGTATTCATGACAGTGTGTGTATAGAATTCCGCTGTAGCTGAACCGCCGAGCATGCAACCAAATCACTTGGATGAAACTAATGAAGGAGAAGAAAATTTCTGGTTTTATCATACAAATTTGGTGACTAGTCAAAAAACCCAACAATCTGTTACTTGGGATGGAACTCCTGAGGATTTAAGAGTTTATTCAAATCATCCAACAATCGCAATGGGAGACAGTCCTCATCGATACTGGAATAATTACCCCGACTCCACATCATCTGGATTAGCAAAACGATATTTATCAGCTATTGTGACTTCCGTTCCTTCAGAACGTTTATTTTCAAAAGCTGGGAACATTCTAAACGAATCTAGAAACAGACTCACAAGAAAACATTCACAAGAATTATTATTCTTGGGGTCCTCAACTATGAATGATTGGGAATTAAAATAGCTGTAATAAACTTACTGTATTTTTAAGAAGCAATTAGATATTTCAATGGAAAATCGTATCATTTCTGGTTTCGTATTTCTTTTCCATCAACAAGGATTCACGAGAGCAAAGAATACAAATAATGGAACAAAAGTACTAATTAACCCTAGAACGGGCACGTGAGAAACACAGGAAATTTCAAATGACTGTAACTCGTTTGAAACTAAACGGATTTCAACTCACTATGAGCGGTTTTTGTTCGTCAGGATGTATACTTTGAAAATATTTGGTTGACAAACTACAGGGATGAAGAGAGGCTCAGATGCTGAGGTAGAAAAAAATGTCCTAGGGTCCTAAAAGACCCCACATGTCCGTTCTAGGGTCAATTTTTGTTAACATTACAGGAAAGTGATATTATTCAACTTTATTTCTTACTCTCAATTAATTATTCTCTTGTGTCTTCAATTTATAATTTCCCCCGAATAATATGATGTTTTTATATTTTGAAATTTATTCATAAGTATTTATATCTTATACCAAAAGGGGTTAAATAATTTTTTCGAACAATTTTGTATCGATATTGAGGATATCGCGATTTATCGCCCCGATATTTTGGTGTATCGTAAAGGGGGTCCTCGATAAGTATCGATATCGAATATCGTAAAGAAAAAGGCGTATCGCCCATCCCTAATTGCTAGTCCCTTTTCGATTATCATTAGCGATTGTCAAATTATGTTTATTCGGCGAAATGTCTTTTCAGCAAATTCACTCGAAAAATTGACCGATAAGTTGGCGCTCAAAGCAGCTCACAGCGCTCAAAGCAGCCCACGATTTCGTTTCAAACATGTATTGTGCAAGAATTCCCATTGGTTTTGAAATGTCATTGTTAGGAAAACGAAACAGAACAGACCTCACAGACAGGGAAAACTTGTACACAATATGTTTAAGGTATCCAACAGAAATTTTTTTGATAAAACGAGAATTTGTACCATTTGGCGTGAAGTTGAAGATAGTTTTCCAGCGAAAATGTTCCAATCACTCCTCAGGATTATTTTGGAAAGCATCTCAAAGGGATGTCAAACATTCATTCATCTTGCGACAAAAAGACATATCATCAAGATATCTGGTGAAGAGCATTTTTCAGTACTGTACAAGAAATTTTTTAGAATTTTGTGAAATATCCATCAAAATCATTTCGATGATGAACATCTATTTTCACATCTCACACCATAGTCTCAAAAGAATTGTTATTAGACTCATTTTGTTCTTCACGAATTCTGTCAGAATTCTTCTAAGACTGTAGTGCTATCTGAAATATTTTTACTCTCACAGATCCTCATTCTTAAACATATATTGAGAGGATGGGAGGGATATGTTGTTGAATAAAATTGTTTTCCATTCTCAATAATACATATTTAAAAATCAAGATCTGTGAGAGAGCAAACACGTGAAAATGAAGTCATTTGACTTTGATCTCAACCAGCACAAATTATCAATTTGGATTCATAAAAACTTCCTAGAGACCTCTGGAATAGGTCCCGTTATGCTAATCAATATGTATTCATTATGAATATTTTGAACTCAAAATGAAAACGCCATAAATGCCCGGACAATTCATTATGAAACCTCGATATGGGTTCTTTCTGAACATTAAGTTGTTCATTAATAGTTCATTAATTCAAGTAGCATATATTTTGAATGACGTTTTTTGAGGATTCTTCATGAACTCCATGTTATCTGTGATTTGAGGACAATGAATCAAGTTGAAGGAAAGGAACAAGTATGATTATACGACAAGATAGATGTTTCTAAGAATAGAAATATCATTTAGCTTGAATGTAACAACAGGAGAGATGAAACTCTTGCAGATATCATTTTAGAATTAATCGTATCTTCAGTCACGCGAGTCAGACTACTGATAGTTATTCTACAACAATTTTTATGATTCCCAACTCGTTTATAACATATATGGTATCTCGAAATGGTTTACTTTCAAGTACTCGATATTTCTCGAAATATTCGTATTTCAATTCTTGTTTATTTTCATGAAATTCTTCTCTTCAATATCATATCTGATCATAAATATTTATTTCTACATATTTGTACTCTAACAGGTCTTTATTGTTGAATGTAATATAACAGGTATTCATTTTTTGGTACATATTAAAAGGAAAGAAATTGCTCTTGAATGAAATTTCCTCCCATTTTTGGCACATATTTGGGAATATTGACCTACAGAAGTGAATATATATGAAGATGGGAGTATTCACCGTTGATAACACAGGTCTACAATGATTTTGGTGCCGCTAAAACTAAAGCAGATTGTGAGTATATTCGATACCCTGACTCTGGAAATATACTTATTTTTTTAATGCTACGTGTAGTTTTCAAGGAATCGCAGGTGTAAAATAAAATGAAAATGCACGATTTTGAAACGTTTTATTCAATTATTCCACACGTTAACAACATTTTATCAAATTATTCTTCCAATTATCTCAAAATATGAGTCATTCTCTTCCAAATGCGATTAGGTTTGTTCAAATATCTTTTTTTTTCTCTGAGATACGACAGTTTGAAAATTGTGTTATTTCACCTATTCACTAAATCCATGAACACACAAATTTCAAATTGTCGTGTCACAGTAAAAAAAAAGATATTCGAGCAAACTCAACGGCATTCGGAAGGGGATGGATTATATTTTGAGGTGCATCTACTAGTTTCATGAGAAAAAATTACATTCTGACGTCACGTAATCTCAAATATGTCGAAAAACGGTGTTTTTCACACTTTGACGTTAAAATATCTCAAAAACCACACGTAATAATGCAATTCTGAAGCCAGATTCGGATTCAGCGCGCCAAAATACTCCGGAAAAGTATGATACAGTTGTTGCACCAAACAAAAAGTTCAATTTTGTAGGCCTGTGTAATATTGAAGAATAGAATTATTCGAAAACGAACGTAATTGAAACTAAAGATAGAAGTTCGTAAGAATGGAAATACAATTCAGCTTGAATGAAACAACTGGAGGGTTCAAACTTTCGGAGAGAATATTTTAGAATCAATTCTATCTCCAGCTACATTGATCAGGCTGATCCTCATCCATTCAAGAACAATATCCGTAACTGTAATATCATTTTCAACATATATAATACTCCGAAATATTCTTTCTCTCAAATACTCCATTTTCAATTAAACATTTCCCATTAGAGATCTGTATTCCCAATCATCTCAATTTTCAGATAATTCTTTCCTGCATATCACTGTTGATAAATATTCGAGAATTGAATCATTTGGGAACAAAGATAATTAAGAATGAAAATGAAAGTTTGTAAGAATAGAAATGTAATTCAGCTTGAATGGAACATCTGGAGAGATAAAACTTTGGAAGAAACCATTTAGAATTAATTTTATCTGCAGTTATATCAATCAGGTTGACCTGTAGTTATTCTATAACAATTTCTTCAATCAGAATACTTTTGCATCTGCTCAATCTTCGTTGAGTTGATCCTAAACAGTCTGCGGGATCATTCGTTAATTGGTCAGTCAAGAACTACCATTGATTCTATTGAAAGAATCTGATAGTAGTATACTCGACGCAAGGACTTGATATATATTCTCTGCGCTCCCGCCTTTTCTTCATCTTCCTATGACGCTACATAATAATATTGATCATGATTGATTGATGATCGATCATGCTGGTATGTGATGTACAGATGTATAGTACACCTGTATCCTTCTCGCTTCTTCTTCTTCCACCAGTGATTCTATTGGAAGAATCTAATAGTGATATACCTGATGCAATGACTTGTTGAATATCCACTATGCTCCTCTCTTTTCTTCATTTCCTTACGACGCTACCTATTGATATTGATCCTGCTGGTACATGATATACAGATGTATGATATACCTGCATCTCGCCTGTTTTTCCTTCATCCACCTGTGATTCTACTCGAAGAATCTAGGTATTCATTATTGATTGAATCGACTGTGTAATCTGTAATGCAAATTGATACTGGTGTTCTTCGTTCGACTATGAGGCCACCGAATGAGACTGATATTGATGATAGCTAGCATACAAATTTGTGATACGTCTGCTTCATTTCTGCTTCGTCTCCAGTCACCAATGATTCTACTCCAAGGGAATGATCAGCCCAGCATGTTGTAAGAATCTGTAGCACATCTACTGTGTTTTCGCCTTTGAAAAAATCGCTTTGATATGCTTCAATGTGACTGGAGTAACTGGAGACCAACTTCAACTTCTACCGTTTGTCAAACTTCTTATATCTCATTGAGGTTATGTCATGAACTGATTATTTTAGAAACTTTTTGAATCGCATCGGGCTTTTGTGATGAATTCCACTTTCTGATTGTGAGTGATGATTCAGTTATTGATCCATTACACGATCTTTAATCATCCATTTCATGCCATTCATTATCAATTGAATCCACTTTGTAATCTGTAATTCATACATCCAATACAAAATTTCCAGAAGATCGCCCATGTTATGTAAGGACGGTTTTTCCCGTTTACCCAATCCCATTTACAATCATAAACGACGTACACTCATAAGATTTTCAACTCCCCAGAGTCGTATATTATATTAGAACTATATATAATACCCGATTCGAATATTGAAGAAACTATTCAATACATTATAACTTCTACACGGAAATTTGCTGAAAGGGGAAGAATTCAAGGTGATCATTCGCACCGATATACATTTCGATGTGAGGTTCCAATGCACCGTCATACAAAAGCGCTGAAAACAAGGAAATTCCCAAGCGTGGAGCTTCCTTTTCTCTGTCTCCATCGTGACACCGTGATCTCTCTTTCTCTTTCTTCCTCTCGCCTCAAATAAACCGCCTAACGACGATCGCATCAGATCAGGCCTGGATCAAGGGGGGGCTGCAGCCCCGGGCCTCACTCACCAAAGGGCCTCATCTTTGAACATTCGCGAATTTCGTTTTCAAGCTTTTAATAACATTTTTATGGTAAACAAGATTTCATCGCATCAACTAACGTTCTTGATAGTTGAATCGGAGACATTGAACGATTTTAATTCGAATCACTTTGAACTCCAAATAACTGTCGTTATCAACAACAGTAAAGGTGGTTGTAGTATACAAACGATCAGAGTCCTCCAATATTTTTGCCTTGTGAACAGAAATAGGAGGTTACACAAATTTTGGAAAATCATCAATCCAACTTATTTACGCTCCACTAGTGATATGAACCATGTCCAAAATCTAATTCCTGCTTTCCGACAATTTTTTATCTCCAAAATGGAAATTGTTAACACCAAAATGTTTCTCGAAGCTCAGAGAAAAATTTTTGTCCCATGTCTGTCTGTCGCTTAGGTGATCAACAAACTGCGAACGCGCATAGCTCCCGTTCCACTAATACAATTTCGATAAAATTTATACCACAGTCGTAGGGTGGAGCGATAGTCGTCCCATATAAGTCAGCTTGATTCATTCAGAAGAAGTGGATCGGCTAGGAGAAATATGGCAAAAAATGAACGATTTCGCGAACGTGCATATCTCCTGTTCTGTCCATCCGAGTTCAGTGAAACTTACACCAGGTTCTAGTTATGATCCAATAATGGTCTCATATGAGTTCCATTTGGATCGGTTCAAAACTGTGGAAAATTTTTTTTGCCATTCGCATTATTTGACAATATGTTGGAAGCATGCCTTCCCTATGTCCGTATCATCCGAATGCCATGAAACTTTGAGCATAGTTAATTCATGAAATGCTGATTATGAGACATAAGTTTCAGGCAAATCAATATTGAGGAAAGAAAAGGGTAAGCACTAAGTTTTGAAACAAAATTTGGAAATTTCGTAAATACCGCTATCATGTGGATATCGTTCGTTCTTATCATCCGTTCATCATGAATTTTCATCACAGTTTCATGCAGTATCGATAGTGATCCCATATAAGTTTTACCCTGATCTTTACAGAGAAACGGGAGATGGAAAAGAAACATTTTACAAAAAATTGTGATTTTGCGACGAAAAATGTCTTCGGTTCCTGTTATCCGATTGTAATGAAATCTATACTACTGTTCATTTATGGTCCCATAGTGGTTCCATATAAGTTTCATCCCAATCGATTGAGAAATGTGAAAAACAAGAATCTTTAGCAATCTGCATTGTTCGACGATATGTTTTTTTTCTAACACAAACGAGGAAGCCACGTGCTGATTGGCAGAGTTTTTTTCTGATATATTCATACTGAATGAAAGGAGCAATATGAAATGTGAAATATTATAATTCGGCTTACTCTATGGAGAATGATTTGTAAAATATCGCTTATAAATAATTTGGAATGATAAATTGTATGATCTCAAAAAACATTGGGAGCGGAGCGTAACATTAACCTTCGAAAGCTAAGGTATTTTCGGCATCCTATTTCACTAAATACGGATCGTTTTCGTCTTCGATATTGTAGCTACATAAAAAACCCGGGAGAAAATTGGAAAAAATTTACGAGACAAGTTTAAGTGCCCTTCTTCAATAAATCGTTATCATTTTCTTCAAAAAATCCAATTGGAGTTTTTTATTCGAATAAAGATTTCAAAAAATTGAGAGAAAAACGATGAAAAGTAGTTTTTGGTCGGTCAAAAAACACCCCTGTTTAGCCAATGATCATATCGAAAACATAAACTTGTCCTATAAGTTTATGGTTGAAAGCGACAATCATGATTCAATAATTCTCAAAGTACCTGTTGAAAAGGAAGTCGCTACTCAGAACGTTTGATAATCTACCGAATCGACAAATATTTCTCCCCAAACTCCTTATCGAATATAAATATGAAATCTATTTTTCAGTTTCTAGTTTTATCGAGGGTCAAATCATCTATTCAAATGAATGTTGAATTGGATATGGAGGAATTTTGTTCGAAATTGATCAGAATATTCCGGAATCAATGCATTTGAATGAAATATAGCGTTGCAACACGTGACTAGGAAAAGTAAAAATATAATCATCATGATTGTATCATTTGTATAGGCTTCTGAATTCATTTCAACAAACCATGATGATTTCTGGAAGTTCGAAGTGATAATGCATGGGAACATGAATCATTTATTGATACCGAAATATGGATTGAGAGAAAACATATTGATACTCAAAGCTTTCAACTAATATCATAATTGTTTATACAATTTTTCAATTCAGTGAGAGCCCTTTGTATGCAATTGCTTTCCATGTATATCTGTATCCTTTTCTCATTCAGTATTCAATTGTATGCGAGAAAATGACATAGATAGTTGCACATAGAGCGGTTTTGCTGTAATTCCATTCGTTCGTCTCCTCACGGGAAACAAACGGAAAGCGCAATAGAATTACATACTTATCGACGTATTTCATCGCATAATTCTCACTATATTGTTTTCATTGGCAGTGAAACAAAAAGGAATCACAAGGAAAGGTTAATTATTCCTGACAGGTTTCACTGAGATTACAGCAAAAGAATATTTCAGTTATTATTGTTTTTCTGCTTATATTATCCTAGTAAAAAGGAATCATATAAGAACATACATAAAGCATATAGAAACCATATATGGTCATACGAGGGTGGATTGATAAGTTTCCGGCCTGACTAGAAGTTTACTAGGGTACTCATTGAGAATCGTCATTCACAAACTTATCTTATTCGTCTGCGATCTTTTTCTGCTTTCATTTCATACTGATACATCGTTTGAGTGAATATAAAAAATGTCAAGAAAATTCGAAAGTGGATCTTTCAAAAGAAAAATAGAGAAAGAAAGAGATAAGTTTCAAAGCAAACTTCCCAACTTAACCCAATATTTTTCGTTTGATGGAACAGATGGATGCAATAGTTCACAGAATTCTGATCATCAATTCAAGATGAAGAATGTGCATCAAGATGAAGGTAAGTGTTCCCGTTTGAGTGTACATAATAAAAATCAGACAAAATAAGGTGATTCTCTAAACCGTATTCATGATAACTTCCTTATTTGATTGGATGTGATAGGAGAAACGCCTCAAAACAATAATGACATTCACTGTAACAATGAAGTTTCAAGTGAAATTTGTGAGAACAATGCAGATGAGAATGATGAGCGGTCCATTATCCTGCCCATATGGGTCCAAGACTGGGTCAGAGTGAGACCAGAGTGGGCCAAAGTTCATACTCACTAGGGATGGTTTGTTTAGTACTGTGTTATTCTAGGAGTATGAGATACCGTTTTTCAAAATACGCACAAGGATAGTTTTGAAGCAATTGAGAATATAGAAAATCTTTTAAAACAATTTTCCATACAATCATGTGGACGGTTTTTTGGGCTTCGTAGTTTGTTTCAAAAAAATATCTTCAACATGGTGCATTTTTTGTTACAATAATTTGATATGATCACTCTTGAATGATTCAGTAAATTTTTGGAAATTCAAGTTTCCAATTTATTTATGAACATAATCAAGAGTAATCAATATAATCAAGAGTATTGGATTTCAATGTGCATTTGTGCGTCTATGTAAATTCAATATACTTGGAATGTTTCGGGAAATTCATCAAGAAATATTTACAAATCATACACTTCCTCTCAAACTTTTTGAGATAACATAATGTCATAACAATTTATAAGTTCATATCAGTTCTTCCAATTTCATGTTCGTGAGCTCATAATTGATCATTTTTATCTGAACAGGTTTCACACAAAATACGTTTTCAATTCTTCAATCATCATCATCTTTGCTGTTCCATTTATGTAAGGGAGTATATTCTCACTTTTCGTCCAATCTAAGGTTCATGTTCATTTGTTTTTTAGGTGTCTTATATAAGGACCCTGCTCAATGGCCATTGAAATTAAATGAAAATAGAGGAGAACGGACAAAGTACTTGGATAAAGGATACGAATTTTTTCAAAATAAAAGCTCTAACTCCGAAACAGTATTCGAAACAAAATATATATTTTTTTCCCACTTACTTCCAACGAAAATTAAACAACGGCGGAAAGCGTGATCGGAAATGGTTGATGTTTTCAGAGTCTACTGGGGAAGTGTTTTTGCTCAGCTGCAAATTGTTCTCAGCAAATCATGAAAATGCATTTGTTAAAGATGGATTTTCGAATTGGAAAAAAGCAGAAAAATGCATCCCTAACCATGAAAATTGTGAAGATCACAATCGATGTATGATTACCTGGATTGACTATATACGAGAGAATGCACATGTTGATAAAGAGATTTTGAATGCGATTGAATGTGAAATCAAATATTGGACTGAAGTGTTGAAAAGAGTAGTTTCAATCATCAGATTTTTAGCTGAACGAGGTCTTGCATTTCGTGGTATCACTGTAAAAAAATTTCACCGGAAAATTCCAGTACATGTACTGGAAGTCATTAACCTGTACATGTACCGGAAAATTTCAGCACATTTGTACTGCAAAAATTCAGTGCAAACGTTATGGAATTCCCGCATCAAAACTGGAAATTTTCTGAGCCTCGGTACTGGAATTTTTCAGTACACGAGCTGGACTTTTCCAGGACATGTACTGGAAAATTAATGCTGAAAATATCCATGAAAATTGAAAAAAAATTGCTCACGCAAAGTGATTTTGCAGGGTCCTTGTGTTCCAAGATGATTGAGAAACTTTTGATCGTTCATTTGGATGGACAGAAACTCATGTCTACCTAACAGGATTTGAACCCACACTTTTCTACCTGCCTACCAACTGAAACCTAAGACCTAACCGATGAGCTATAGCGCGACATGTTGGAAGGCCAGCTTGGGTTACTACATATGCTTCATATCTAGAACACAAGAGGATAAGTCTTGGAAAAACCTCATATATCAATTTCATTGGCTACAATTACAATTATTATTCAAAATCTCAATCAGGAAATTTTTAATATAAAGACTTGAAATTTTTCCTGCCAGAAATGACGAAGTCCAATAGAAGTGGAAAATTTCAGTGCAACAGTGATTAAATTCCGTTGCATAGCAACTGGAAAATTCCATCACACGACCTGAAAATTGCAGTTCAAAACCTGTATAATTCAATTGCATAGTAACTGGAAAATTCCATCACAAAACCTGAGAATTGCAGTTAAAAACCTGTATAATTCCAGTATACCAACGATTAGGTTTTTTTTCTAAATTCCAAATTTTTTCTCAAGTCCTTTTTAAGGGAATATTTTTTTTTGGTGCACAAGAACTATAAAATTGTAGTACGAGCCGGTAAAATTTTCGCGAAATCATGGCAAAATTTCAGTACATCATCTCAAACTTGAAAATTCCAGTACAATGACTGAATTTTCAGTTATGCTTGGTAAATTTTCAGTAACGTAACAACAAAATCTCTGTACATGTACTGGAATATCCATATTCCAGTACTAGCACTGGAAATTTCCAGTCCAGTTGCACAGTAAATTTCCAGTTTTTTTTTACAGTGTACGAATGAATTGATTGGATCCCCAACCAATAGGAATTATCTTGGCATATTAGAATTATTGGCTGAATTCGACCCGTTTTTGACAGAACATATTAAAGTTTACGCGAATAAAGGAAGAGGGAGTGTATCCTACTTATCAAAAACTATTCGCGAAGAATTCATTGATTTAATGTCTCAAAAAGTTCTCACGCATATCAAAAATGAAATAAAAGGAGCTAAATATTGGGGACTGATTATAGACTTTACTCCGGACATTTCTCACATCGACCAATTGTCTGTAATATTTCGGTATCATTTGAATGATCACGTTCATGAACGTTTTTTCTGTTTCGTACAAATCAAAAGTCATACTGGTAAATCATTGAGTTTAGAAGTATTAGATTTACTTGAAAAGCATGATATAGATATACTCAATTGCCGAGCCCAAACTTATGATAACGCTAGTAACATGTCCGGTGAATACACTAGTCTACAAGCATGTTTAAAAGAAAAAAACGAACTAGCTGTTTATGTTCCATGTGCTGGGTATTCCCTAAATTTGATGGGAGAATGTAGCGTCAATGAGTGCATATATGCTATGAATTTTTTCGGCCTCTTACAACGCCTTTATGCCTTCTCTAGTGCTTCCACACACAGATGGAATATACCATAGTAGAACAAGGTTCTAAAGTGACAAGTTTATCGACTACTCGATGGTCATGCAAAGCGGATGCTGCCAATTTTTTGATCAAAGATTTTGATGGGATACACAAAGCACTGACTTGTTCGATTGAAGATAAAGAACAGAAATCAGATACACGACATGATGCTACATCTCTATTACAAAATATTATTAAACTTGAGAATATTTTTATGGCAGTACTTTGACATCGTATTCTTAATCGGTTCAATACTACTAGCAAGTTTTTACAAGAGGTCGAGATAGATTTGGATACAGCAAATAAGATGTTGCTTTCACTGGTTGAATTTGTTGAAGATTTACGGAATGAATTTTCTCAAATAGAAAGCGAATCAAGAATGTCGAGTCCGTTAGTTATTCAGGAATATTCTGATGCATCAAAAAGGAAAATTATCAAAAAATGTAGAGATGGTGATAAGCAAGTCGAAAATGTACATGGTTCTGAGAAATTCCGAATTCAAACATTTCATCCCATAATCGACAAACTTGCGACCGAATTGAAAAAACGGAGTGCAGCCTACAATCATATAATTGAGTTATTCGGCTTTCTTCCTGAATTATTGATTATTGACATGGAACATGTGCGAACTAGTGCAAGACGTCTTGTAGAAGTGTACTCTCAAGATTCGAAGAACCTATTGCTTCGTGAATTGGAACAGTTTATACCATTGATAAAATCACAACACAAATATTTTTTTTTCAAACTGCACAGATGAAAAAAATAAATATCCCAAATTAAATCCAGTAATAGTTCTAAATTGGATTGTTAATCGTCAATTGAGTGACGTTTTCCCTGATGTATATATAGCCTATAGATTATTTATAACCATACCAGTCGCAAATTGTGAAGCTGAAAGATTATTTTCTGTTCTGAAAAGAATTAAGAATATGTACAGATCGACAATGCTCAATGATCGATTAACATCTCTAGCAAGATTGAGTCTCGAAACAGATTTACTTAGATCGATCAATTTTGATGATTTGAGAGAAGAGTTTGCTGAGAAAAAATCAAGAAAGGAAAGCTTCAATTGAATTGATTATTTCCATGTATATGTAACGTCAACTGATATTTAATTTCCTTAAGAATTAGGTTTTCAAACAAAAACCAATCTGCATTTTCCAAACCCTTGTAATTAGTTCGAATTTAGTTTCATTCACACATTTACTCATTGCACAGAAAGATGTTCTCATCATTTCTAGAGTTTTCATGTTTTGGGAATATGTTCATGATTTTAGTATTCAAGAAAAGATAAGAACTGTTAATTTTCATGAGAAAAAAGAACTATTAATTTTTCTGTTAATTTCGTTGTTTAATGGAATGAATACAATCTTTTGAACAATTACATATTAATTCATAGTAAAAAGGAAACCTTCGAATCCTATTATAAAACAAACAAGTGATAGGAAATGATTGGAAATGGGTGTGCTTTTGTTCATGCCCCCATTATTTTCTATTATTTATCATTATTTCTTATCGCTGTTTTGCTTTGTAATAGGATTTTGAGGATTTTCACCAGAGATTTTGAGTATTATTTTGTGACAGTTGAAAATAGTCTAAGAATGCAAAAAACGTTTCATCCCCCCCCCCCCCACTTGTCACTTTGAGGGGGCCTCCAATAGTCTCTCAGCCCTGGGCCTCAAAATCCTCTAATGCGGGCCTGCATCAGATAGTGAAATCGGCGAAACACCTTCCTGGAATAGGACGTAGCCTATTTCCCATCGCAAGGTGCGAACACGTGAATAGAACGAACGGGGAGAAAGCGGGAGATTCAGACCCGTAACATTTTCCTTGAAACTCATTTTTCGAGACCGCGACGAAGTCCGTCATATCTGTAAGGGGGTCGAAACGATGTAACGTTTGAAGTGAACTCTCGTTAAGTCCTTCCGCGATTTACGACATAACGTTGAAGTTTGCCCTCGAGAGGTTTCACGGCGTCCGCGTCCGATCGTAGTTTTGTCAGGAAAACCTGACTGGTTACAATTTCTCAGAAATCAATTTGCCTTAGTCGTACCTAAAGATTCAAGTCGCGACTGTGTAGTTGTTTTAAGAAAATTCACGTTTCATAATTTGGTTTTTGCAATAGGTCTGATTATTTTTCTTTCTCTCTCTTGAAAATCCATGAATTTCAAACTATTTTCCGAGAGTAAGCTACTTCGTTTCCGTCGACCATCTCAAGACGAGAGGCGAGGGAGCGAGAGCGAGAACACAGGAAAGAGAACTCAGAGCGTATTTTCTTTTGCCAACATGGTCAGTGTTTCAACTTGAATTCTTCACTCTCATACTGAATGATATAATCTTCCGATCCATTACTCCCAGACTTTAAACTTAAATTAACTCGGATTGTGAGTTAATTCATTCTTTTGCGACATTCCTATCCTTCGTTTCTTGTCAGTCAATGAATTCTTGCTAACCCTTTGCGGCATACGTTTTTCAGATGAACGGTTTTCCATGGAACTTGGTATATATGGGTTTTTGAGGTCGCTGATCACGAATCTGGACTCAGATTTGCGGAATTCAAGATGGCGGCGAAGAATTTTAAAATATGGGGAATTTCGCTGGAATTCACGTGTCGGGGATTTTTCGGGTCGCTAATCACGAATCTGGACTCAGATTTCCAAAATTCGAAATGGCGGATTCAATATGGCGGTGGAAAATTTTAAAAATTGCGGAATTTTGCTGGAACTCACGTGTCGGGGATTTTTTGGGTTGCTGATTACGAATCTGAACGCAGATTTGCAAAATTCAAGATGGTGGATTCAAGATGGCGGCGAAAAATTTCAAAAATTGGGGGATTCCGCTGAAACTTACATGTCGGGGATTCTTCGGGTCACTGATTACGAATCTGAACTCAAATTTCCAAAATTCGGAATGATGGATTCAATATGGCGGCGAAAAATTAGAAAAATCGTGGAATTTTGGTGAAACTTGCATGTCAGGGGTTTTTGGGTCGCTGATTACGAATCTAGACACAGATTTCCAGAATTGAAAATGGAGGATTCGTGATGGCGACGGAAACTTTGGGAAATTGCAGAATTCCGCTGAAAAATACGTGTCAGGGATTTTTCAGGTCGCCAATTACAAATCTGAACCAGATTTTGAAAATTCAAGATATCAGATTCAAGGTGGTGACGGAAAATTTTGAAAATCGTGTAATCTTGCTGAACTCCATGCACGGAGAGGCTTTCGGTTCGTTGATTGCGAATTCAAACTCAAATTTCCAAAATTCAAAGAGCAAATTCGGATGGCGTTAGAAAACTCAGGAAACCGGGATTTTGCAAAAAGCTTGTAAACTCATTGTGTTTGAATCAATCACCGTAGACCAACTTCTTCTTCCTGGAATTCAATATTTTCCATTCGGATAATGAACAAGAAATGAAAGAAATGAACATTTGAAGATCGAACAATTAAAAAAGAGGAATTTATTTATCAATGATTTAGAGAACCTTATTTTTCGGCAATGAATTCTCATAGATTTAGGCTTCAATGAAAGTCACCGCGTTTGGTTGATCCCGGACACGAACGTGGACGTAGCGGCGATTGTCTCCATTTTGTTTTCTTTCGTTCTTCAAATTTTTTTTCAATTTTTTTCATTTTTAATTCCTCGATTTTGTATTTTTCAATTTTTCTCATTTTGTATTCTTTTTTCATTTCGTGTTTTTATATTTCTTTCATTCATTCCAAATTTCTCAATTTTCCATCAAAGATTTTTCAATCATCTCTCATTTTCAACCCTTCAGTTTCTACAGTTTTCTTTATAGCATAAAGTTTCACAATTTTGTGTTCTCAATCTCATGGTTCTACAATCTATGTATGAGAATGTTCATGCATGGTAATTTCGAAAACAATTTTCATCATGTTTTATGCACAATGACACATTGCGAGTACTGCAGGTATATGAAGTCCTGCAAGGTTGACTCTTTGTACTACAAAAAGCACAACGTCTTGGAACGCTTACACATACGGGCATATGACATGATTGAGATCGTCTTGTCTCAATAGATACTGTAGGTTTTCTGACTACGTTTGATGGGGATGTTTTTTGACAGTTTCTTCCCGTAGGTGTAGGTGAACGATGGCTTGCCAATTGATCTACTAAAAATAACCTGAATTTTTTTTATGCCATTGGATGTGCTGGATTTCTGGTATTGTAAATGAACAATGCATTTATGATGGCTACCTCCAAAAAATGCCAAAATATGCAGAGCCACCATTTTTTTGATTTCCTATCAATTTTGTAAGTTGATATTAGGTGATCAGATCTATCAACATATCCCATATTTTCATGATAGTCGGAGCACATAACTGGGCAAGTTACTTGTTCAAGAGAACCATCTTTTTGTGTACGATTTGTCACAGGAACCTCACAAGAATCATGATAGTTGAATAAAAAGAAAACAGCTTCTTTATCCATCCACTTGACCCAGTTAATTCCAGCACCACAAGTATGGTATTCATACTGCCTATGCGTCATTTTTTATCAGGAATAATGCTTTTTGGTAAACCCTTTATGTTGGAACGAACAGTTCCACAAGCAAACACTTCATCTTTTTCCAAATCTATCATAAGATCAAGACCGGTAAAAAAATTATCGAAAAATACATGATGATTTTTTCCTACTAAGTTACGCGTCGAATTTTTCACTACTCGGGCACCCAATTGCTTTTCAGCACTTTCAGCTTCGCCTGTGTATACCTGAAACTCGCACACGTATCGCGATGCATCTGCGCGCGTCCAAACTTTATATTCACGTTTTATGGGCTTGTTCGGCATGTACTGCTTCAAGCTGCTACGGCCTTTGACCTTGATCATGGATTCATCAATGGATTGGTTTTGGCTGGGTTTCCGACAATTCTCGGAAGTTTCGGATAATTGATCTAAGAATGGTCTTAGCTTATACAAATGATCGTAATTCTTATCTCCTTTTCTCGGTTCTTGACTGTTATCAGCCATGTGTGAATGACTCAGAAGAAATCCAAACCTATTAACCGTCATCAATTTGCATATGAATGATTCATTCAATTTTGGATCTGTTGACCAATAATCGCGGTGAGAGGGGGATTTTTTCACGCCCATCATCATATTTGTAGCGAAAAACACCAGTAATTCCTCTTTGGTTATTGAATCAGCTTCAGTTTTCTTCTGTCCCAAGTACAGGTTTGTTTATTCAACAATTAAATCTGAAAGTTCATGAGGGAACAGACATCAAAATATGTCTGAAGGTGTGGTAACATCATCTGTAATATTTGGACCGAAAGTTTCAGTATATGGGGAATCATCTTGGGTTTTTCTTTTTTCCGCTCACATGAAATCACTATCATTGAATTCTATGTTATCATCATCAAAACTTTCTGAGTCAGGATAATCTTCAGAAAGATTTCTTTCGCCATCACATTCAGTATAATCATTCTCAATATCATCATCATCACACAACCCATCGATAGATTCAGCATCACTGGGAATATCAGTTATTTCATCCATATTTCGAAGTTATATGAAGTGATATGTCTTGTGCACCAAATATAAGTGATATATGAACATTAGTCGTTTCCACGACTGATGGAGAAGAATGCCTTCTCACACAAAAATTTGCGGAAGACAGCTTTCCACAATCCGGTTAGCCTGCCACACAAACGCCATCTTTAACACGGATAAGTTGTCTTTACTCAATATGAAATAACAATAGACATATCTCAGTCGATACTAATATGTCCCACAATAATTGATATTCCGATTATAGATACAAAAAACTAGTCGCGAAGTAGCAATGAGAACCCTGAGTCTATCGTGCGTAGAAAATCAATTTTGAGTGGTAAAGCTTCAAATAAATATTAAAATGGTATTTTGCACAAAGTAATAATATTTTGGAATATTTGTATGGATTATGAAATCTGTACATATTATTATTTTTGCGTGAGTAATTCACGTCCCAGATGACACAAGAGTTCTAAAAATCTTTTCAATCACCCGTTTGCCCTCACCAACCCCTTGATGGGGGTTGAATTTGAAAAATTCGGAAAAATTCAAATGTACGTGTATTTCTATGTCTCTTGGGACGCTAAAACCAGAAATAATAGGGGAAAAGAATTCCAATCCCTCTCTCACCCGCTAGCACCCTCCTACCACCCCCTGATGGGGGTTGAATTTTAAATTTTCATAAAAAATTCGAATGCATGTGGATTTCTATGTTTTTTGGGATGCTGGACTCAAAAATGATGAGGAAGAAGGATTCCAACCCCTCTCTTACCCGCTAGCACCCTCCTGCCACCCCCTGATCGGGGTTGAATTCTAAACTTTCGTGAAAAATTCCAATGTATGTGGATTTTTGTGTTTTTTGGGATGCTCAAACCGAAAATGATAACAAAGTAGAAATTCAACCCCTCTCTTGCCTGCTAGCTCCCTCCCACCACCCTCTGATGGGGACTGAATTTGGAACTCACGTAAAAAATTTGAATGTTCATGTATTTCCATGTTTTCTGGGACGTTTGAATAAGGAATAATATCAAATAACAAATTTCACCGCTTTGTTACCCGCTAAGAGTAGAACCAAATCATGAATGCATCTGATATTTCTATTTCATGGAGTATTGACGTTTACAACATAGAATACTGTTTAACCTGTTGAATCAACAAGTGATTGACTTTGGATCGCCGAAATTTTGAGTATTAAGCCCATGGAAGCTTCGGTTCTTCTGTTTTATCCTGAATCGTTAGCGTCATTTGCTGAGAACTGACTTTCATGTGGATTCTACTAGGTTCTTTGGAATGATTGTACAGGAGTGTGAGGAGGTAATCGAGTCAGTGGATATTGTTGATTGCAGTCGTCTATGGTCTCAGCATCTCGAAAAACATAGAAATACACATACATCTCAATTTTGTGAGAAAATTTCAAATTCAACCCTCTTCAAGGGGGTAGTAAGGGGGTACTAGCGGGTAACAGAGGAGTTTAATTTGTTATTTGTCATCATTTTTGATTTAAGCGTCCCAAAAAACATGGAAATACACATAGATTTGAATTTTTTACGTGAGTTTTGAATTCAACTCTCGTCCGGGGGTGGTAAGAGGGTGCTAGCGGGTGAGAGAGAGGTTGGAATTCTTTGTCCTTATCATTTTTGATTTCAGCATCCCAAAAAACATAAAAATCCACATACATTCGCATTTTTTATGAAAATTTAACATTCAACCCGCATCAGGAGGCAGTAGGAGGGTGCTAGCTGGTGAGAGAGGATGGAATTAATTTTTTCTTATCATTTTTGGTTCCAGCATCCTAAAAAACATGGAAATCTACATGGATTTGAATTTCTTACGAAAGTTTAAAATTCAACCCCGATCAGGGGGTGGTGGCAGGGTGCTAGCTGGCGAGAGAGGGGTGGGATTTCTCATTTGTTATCATTCTCGGTTCGAGCATCCCAAAAAACATAGAAATCCACATACATTTGAATTTTTTACGAAAGTTCAAACTTCAACCCCCATCAGGGGGTGGTAGGAGGGTGCTAGCGGATGAGAGAGGGTATGGAATTCTTTTTCCTTATCATTTTTGGGTTCAGCGTCCCAAAGAACATAGAAATACACGTACATTTGAATTTTTCCGAATTTTTCAAATTCAACCCCCGTCAGGGGGTTGGTGAGGGCAAACGGGCGATTGAAGAAGTTTTTCATGGTCATATCCGGTTTCAGCAACCCCAAAAACGTAGGGATAGTGGGGTCTACCCTCTGGTCCATGACAATTTTTTTTGTGTGCCTTTGGTATTCAATGAATACGGCTTTTTTCCATTGTTTATTCGTCCAAATCACAATTTGTAGAACGATTGACAATGTATACGTGATGCCGAATACTTCCTAAGTCCTTATCTAAATCAAATTGAAGAAAAAAACTGGGGGAAAAAGCGTTATATTGTCTCTGGTCAACTGTAAACTTAAAACACATTGAGGTGGCTTGTATAATAGCCACCATGCCGCAAAGGGTTATAAGGTTTTATATACAGGGTGGAGCATTTAAAGTGTCGCGGGCGTTTTTTCCAAAAATAAAGTGAGATACGAGAAAATTCTTCGGACAAAAGTTGTAGGGTACCGAGGGGGACATCCGATGGTGGCCTTGGCTTCGACCTCAAATCTCATCTTCAAGGGCATTCTGAGATCAACTCTTGTTTTTTAAATAGCATCTCATATTTTTTACTGCAGATTTGGATTCTTGGTCAAAAACCAAGAAACTTTCGTCCGAACCATTTTCCTGAAATCCGCAAAAATGGCGCTTTAATCGATATTGTTCCATTTTGAATCTGACATTCGAATAACTCGAAAACGAAGGGTCTTGCAAAAGAATGTTTCGTACAAAAGTTGTCAATACACAACACATTTCAATCGTCTACATTACCACCATTCAGAGCTCACGCGATGTAAACAAACGACGGGGTTCAGTGAAAATTCACGATTTTGAAAGTCAGTTTGTCAGTTACATTTGATTATTACTTGGTTTATGACAAATTGAAAATCATGGATGTCCGATACACGGTTGCTGAAAAGATCGATATGATCTACATTTACGGTGAAGTGCATAAGAACCCCAGACAAGCATATGACTTGTATGCAGAACGATTTCCTGAAAGAACAACGCCATCCATTAGGTATTTTCAACGCCTTACAAAATTATTCTCAGAAACGGGAAGTGTTACAAGGGGAAAACGACATCGAATGAGAACTGTTAGCGGAGAAAATGCGGAAGTTAATGTACTAGCTGCAGTAGCCAATAATCCACACGTGAGCTCTCGTGAAATTGAACTCCATTCGGGAATTTCTCGAAGAAGTGTTCTTCGAATACTGAAACGTCACAAATTCCATCCGTATCACATTTGTTTGCATCAAGACCTTCGCGGTGATGATTTCGAAACTCGTGTATAGTTTTGTCGATGGGGTCTAGCGCAAATGCACAATAACAACTTCATCAACATATTATTTTCTGATGAGTCGACGTTCACCAATCATGGTCAAGTAAATCGACATAATATGCATTACTGGGCGACAGAAAATCCAAGATGGTTACGTCAAGTAGAGCATCAAAGACAATGGGTTGTGAATGTTTGGTGTGGTATTTTTCGATCTCGAGTAATTGGACCGTACTTCATTGCAGATACGCTAAATGGAGAGAAGTACAGACATTTCTTAGATCAAGTACTTCCAACATTACTTGAAGACATACCTATTCAGGAACGATTGAATATGTGGTATCAACACGATGGTTGTCCATCCCATTATGCATTCACATCTCGAGAAATATTGGACAGAGATTATCCTGGACGATGGATGGGACGTCGTGGACCAGTTCATTGGCCTGCCCGTTCTCCGGATCTTACTTCTACAGATTTTTTTTTATGGGGATACATAAAAGATACAGTTTATCAACAAGCACCGACTACACCTGAGAATATGCGTCAACGAATCATCAATGCATGCGCGAGCATCAATGAAGATATTTTAGCACGAGTTCAGCAATCTTTTGTAAAACGTTTTGGAATGTGTATTGGAGTCGAAGGCCATCATTTTGAGCATCTACTGCATTCAAATTATCCAAGTGATGTAGACGATTGAAATGTGTTGTGTTTTGTCTGTTATACCCCATCGACTCCGTTTCAGTTCAAGGGGTTCCCCTTGGAATCAGACAACTTTTGACCTAGAATCCAAATCTGCAGTAAAAAATATGAGATGCTATTTAAAAAACAAGAGTTGACCTCAGAATGCCCTTGAAGATGAGATTTGAGGTCAAAGCCAAGGCCACCATCGGATGTCCCCCTCGATACCCTACAATTTCTGTCCGAAAAATTTTCTCGTATCTCATTTTATTTTTGGAAAAAACGCCCGCGACACTTTCAATGCCCCACCCTGTATATACAGGGTGTCCCATTTCAATCTGTCATTCAGAATATCTCGAAAACGAATAGATTCAGAAGAAAAAGTTCCGGGGAAAATATGTAAGAATCTGAGGGGGACATCCGATGGTGAACTTGGCTTTGACCTCAGATCCCACTTTCAAGGTCATTCCGAGGTCAACTCATGTTTTTTAAATGGAATCCCCCATTTTTCACTACCGGTTTAGATTCTACGCTGAATACCAAGGAACTTTTGTCTCAAACATTTTTTCGAAATCCCCATACATGGCGCTCTAATTGATGAGAAAATGAGAATTCTCAAACCCTCGGATTGTATTCTGTCTAACATAATGCTCAACTCTTGAGTGTTTCTCATCTCCCGGAAATCGCCATCGGTTGTGTTTTGTTTTGGTTTTGTTCTTGGAAATTGTTATTGGTTTGATTCACGTGTGAATACCTCAGAAATTCAGCATTCCCAAACAGTCATGCCAGCATTTGTTCGACCGAGTCGATTCTCCCTCTCCTCACATCTATCTGTATAGGTATCCCACACACACAATCAAACCTCCGACAAAAAAAATCTGATTGGATACAGCGTGATGGAGGGGGAAAATCGACTCGGTCGACCAAGTGCTGGCATCACTGTTCCCATACTGCTCAGTCCTCTGTTATCATTTGGAGGAAACACATTTCTAAATATCATGTCTGATTACGCGCCAAACGATATTGTTGACGTTTTGTTGTGTCTTGGTGAAGCGCGGGGAAATTATGTTGAAGCTATTAGAACGTTTCAACGTTGTTTTCCAGATCGGAGGTGTCCAAATCGCATTACGATCCGATTTCTTGAACAACGTGCTCGTCAAGGTCTCCTCAAACGACAGAGGAACAAGAAAGTTTATGCGGATGACAATGATCCTGATGTGAGATCGCTGGCTGTGCTGGCATTAATTCATATTAATCCCCATATCAGTCTCCAGGATATTGAGGAAATGACCGGGATTCCTCGATCCACAGCTCAGCGTATCTTGAAATCGTTGGATTATCATCCGTACCATATCACTTTGGTGCAATCTCTAACAGCTGAGGATTTCATAACAAGATTGAATTTCTGCACGTGGGCCTAACGGAGAATTGAAGAAGATCCTGCTTTCTCCCATCTCGTTATGTTCTCTGATGAGGCAATATTTCACAATGTTGGAATTCTCAATAGGCACAATTGCCGTTATTGGAGTGCTCAGAATCCTTACTGGATCCGTACAATTAATTATCAACACCGTTGGAGTGTGAACGTTTGGTGCTGAATTGTAGATTCCAGGATCATAGGGCCGTATTCTTCTGAAGGAAACCTGACTGGCGCGGAGTATCTTCGTTTTTTGCATGATGAACTCCCTGCTCTTATGAAAGACGTAAGTCTTGACGTGAGATCAAGGATGTGGTTCCAACAGGATGGAACACCTCCTCATTACATGCGAATTGTTCGAAAATTTCTGGACGAGAAGTTTCCTAGAAGGTGGATTGGCCGTGGAGGACCTGTGCGATGGCCACCTAGGTTGCCAGATCTGACGTCGCCTGATTTTTTCTTGTGGGGTTACATAAAAAATGTTGTATTTCGTGAACCTGCAACAACACGCGATGACATGAAAGATCGAATAAGAAGAGCATGCACAGCGATCACACCTGCTACGTTGCAAGCAACTGTAAAGAACTTTCATAAAAGAATTGCGTTTCGTCAAAGGCAAAACGGCGCTCATTTTGAACATCTTTTGAATGCCTAATGCGTCCCCGGAGATACACCTCCAGTTCAGACAATCGGCCCTTTTCAGGGCCACAATTATGTGTAAAGTCCGATCGCGCAACCTCCTCGTGGTGCACATTGGGTAACGCTGATGCCGACGGCAATTTCCGGGAGATGAGAAACACCCAAGAGTTGAGCATTATGTTAGAAAAAATACAATCCGAGGGTTTGAGAATTCTCATCTTCCCATCAATTAGAGCGCCATCTATGGGGATTTCGAAAAAACGTTTGGGACAAAAGTTCCTTGGTTTTTAGCGGAGGATCTGAACCGGTAGTGAAAAATAGGGGATTCCATTCAAAAAACATGAGGTGACCTCAAAATGACCTTGAAAGTGGGATCTGAGGTCAAAGCCAAGTTCACCATCGGATGTCTCCCTCAGATTCTTACACTTTTTTCCCGGAACATTTTCTTCTGAATCTATTCGTTTTTGAGATGTTCTAAGTGACAGATTAGAATGGGACACCCTGTATACATATTCAGTTAATCTAAATTTCACTTCTCAATCCTTCTTTTCAAATCTTGTCATCAGGCTTAGGGTGCGTATTGAGAGCACTCCTCTCATAGCTTTAACCTTTAGGCTGCCGGGATTTGAACCTTCAATCCTCCCTTTGAAAGTGGCTAAATTAGTGTCTTGTATCATGTATCAACTATGTACAAAGTTTATGTCAGAGGTCAGGCCTATATATATAGGTTTCCCGGCAAAGAACGACACAGAAAAAAATTTTATATCGTCAGATTCTTTTTTATTGTTAAAACTCGTTGAAATCATGATCTTGAAGGTTTTCGGGGTCGCTGATCACGAATCCGTGGTCAGATTTGACTAATTCATGTAACGGGATCCACATTCCTCCCCCCCCCCCACCTTTCCCAATGCCCTAATTTCTTTGTAATTGTGAAGCTTGGTGAAAATTGCCACTCTGAAGGTTTTTGGGATCGCTGATCATGAATCCGAGGTCAAATTTGACCAATTCATGTCAGGGGGTTTTCAACCCCTCCACCCAATTTCCTAATTTCTTTGTATTTCTGAAACTTGGTGAAAATGGTATATCAGAGTTTTTTTGAGGTCGCTGAGCACGAACCTGAGGTCGGATTTGATCAATTCATGTCAGAGGACACGAATTCCCCCTCCCCAAATGCCCTCATTTCTTCTCATATTTCTCAAGAAATGAGATTTTTCAACTCTCCTTCAAAATTACCCAGAGCTCATGACATAGACGTAGAGAGTATTTTGTAGCTCCTTTTTTCTGTATTTTTTTTATCTTTTCGTGTTTCTATTTCTATTTATTTTCCTTCAGTTTTTTCTTGATTATCATTATTTCCAGTTGTAGTCCTTTCTTATTGTTATACAGGGTATCCCATTTTAATTTTTATATCGGAGTACCTCAAAAACAAGGAGTTTTGGAGGAAAATGTTTCCAACAAAAGTTGTGAGACTCCGAGGGGGACATCTGATGGTGACCTTGACTTTGGCCTCGTATCTCAACTTCAAGGTCATTCAGAGGTCAACTTTTGTTCCTTGAATGAAATCCCTCATTTTTGACTGCAGATTCAGATTTGACGTCGAAAAACAGGGAACTTTTGTCAGAATCATTTTCCCGAATTCCGCACAGATGGTGCTCGAATCGATAAAAAATGAGTTATATGAAATACTCGTATTGCTTTCTGTGTAAAACGGCATTTAACTCTCCAGTGTTTTTTTCCAGCTTCTGAGGATTACCGTCGCCATGAAAGTTACCCAATGTGCACCACGAGGAGGTTGAGCGATCGGATTTCGCACATCTATGTGGCCCTGAAAAGGGCAGATTGTCCCGACTGTAGAGGTGTGTAATTTTTCATGACAAACGCTCTGTAATATGTATGAAAATTCACCGTATCAAATGTTCGATATTTGCATCGTTGACCTGTTGGCATAACCTAATTCGTCTCTGAACATGTGGTTCTAACGACAAAAGCATATGACGTGGAATTGTTCGGCAGACAGTTCGCATTCGGCGTTTCATGTCATCTCTGGTCGTTGGTGGTCTTTCATAAACTACATCTTTGATGGAACCCCATGAGTGAAAATCCAAAGGGGTAAGATCCGAAGACCTAGCCAGCCAGGCAATGTATCCACCGCGACCAATCCATCTGTGTGGGTAAGATGTGTTTAAGAAATTTCTGACAATTGCAGCGTTATGAGGTGGTGCCCCATCATGTTGAAACCACATCCTGTTCCGTGTGAAGAGATCAACATCTTCCAACATCCTTGGTAATTTGTCCCGAATCAATTGCAGATCATTTTCCTTCCTAACAGTCTATTGGAAGAAATAAGGACCAATGATCTGACCATTTAAAATCCCACACCACACATTCAGAGTCCAGCGATGTTGATTGTCAACTTGTCGATGCCATCTGGGATTTTCAATTTACCAATAATGACAATCATGTCTGTTCATAACACCGTTACTGCGAAATGTTGCCTCATCACTGAACATCACGTAATTGAAAAAACCAGGCGGTTGCTCCGAGGCCCATTGACCGAATTCAACCCTACGTCCAAGATCATTTCCACTTAATGCTTGCACCAGTGTGATGTGGTGAGGATGATATTCACCAGATCTTAGTATGCGGTGTACCGTTGGTCTTGGGTTACCCAATTGGTGCTGGATTTCTCTGGTACCAACGTGAGGATTCAGGTGCACCATTCCTAAAACGGCTGCTGAGCGGGCATCCATACGATTTCCATCATAACGCCTTCTGACTCGTGGGATATTCATTCTCCTAACTCGTCATTCTATTGAACGTATCGCCTGAAGTGAAGGCTGGCGTCTATTTGGATACCTCTCTCCATACAATCTTGATGCTGCAGCGTAATTACGTCGACATTCTCCTAGTATCAGGAGAATATCAAATATTTTACCCCAAGGATAATCTATGGTATTGAGACCTTCGCAACACTGATCAAAGATCTTCTTCAAGTTTGAATCGTATATCGAAAAGAATTTGTGAATGAATGAAGGATATTGAACATTTCGTTTCACTTATGTTTGTAAACAATGCTCTAGTATGAACTTTGTTGTTCATGATGAACACAAGTATCGTTGTGTACTTGTGTTTGGCAACAATTCACAGTAATGGTACTACGAACAGACATGATTGTCAATATTGGTCGATGGGAAATCCCAGGTAGGTCTCCAGATCTTACCACTTTGGATTTTCACTTATGGGGTTTCTTCGAATTTTCAGAGCCACAAAGATGTGCAGGATCCGATCGCTCAACCTCCTCGTGGTGCACATTGGGTAACTCTCATGGCGACGGTAACCCTCAGGAGCTGAAAAAGAAACACTGGAGAGTTCAATGTCGTTTTACACAGAAAGCAATACGAGTGTTTCATAAAACTCATTTTTTATCAATTAGAGCGCCATCTGTGCGAAATTCGGAAAAATGATCCAGACAAAAGTTTCTTGTTCTTCAACGTCAAATTTGAGTCTGCAGTCAAAGATAGGAGGTTTCATTCAAGAAACAAAAGTTGACCTCTGAATGACCTCGAAGTTGAGATCCGAGGCCAAAGTCAAGGTCACCATCAGATGTCCCCCTCGGAATCTCACAATTTTTGTTGGGAACATATTCCTCCAAAATTCCTCGTTTTTGAGTTATTCCGATATAAAAATTAAAATGGGACACCCTGTATATATTTCTTCTCAAATTGTCATGAATCAAGGCAGAGATTTTTTCATATGATGAATTTCGAAGCATGGATCTATACCCAATGCAACCTGACAAATATCACATTCATAACTACTTCGACGTCTTATCTTGATCATAGTACAGAAATGACACTGATGCTGCTCTGCCTTCTTAGGGAAGTGCCTACCGGTGAATCTAAGGTCACCTGTTCACATGTTTGTTCACAGTCTATCAAATCAAGCTCCAATAAACCTCTTGATACTTTTGAACGAAAGTCAGGATAAGAGAGTGGGTCAGTGGTTTGCATTTTGTATACCTTATGGGCGTTACAAAATGCAAAATCGACTGAATGAAAAAATGATTTTCGATACCAGTTCATGGATTTTCTAACAGATTCAGCTAAAGATAGCTGCCTATCAATATCGTCGACACCACCCGTATTCTTATTATACTCAACAATACATGATACAATCCATTATATCTTCTTTTGTTTCCCAATGCTGTTTCCCTGTACTACTATAAACAGTTTCATGAACAGTCGTGATCATATATACTTCCTTCTCATCCAACCACTTTAGTACAAGCCAAGTGTCAGTATGATCAACTTCAATTTCACCTCTATTCAATTTGCTTCTCCACTCAGGCATCCCTTTTCTATTCTTTTTTACTGTCCTACACATCCCAGTATCCCGATCATGGAGAAATTCAGTAAGCACAGGGGATGAATACCGATTGTCTATATAAACTACATGCCCTTTATAAAAAAACTCTGCCAATCGGCACATGGCTTCCTCGTTTGTGTTGAAAAAAAAACACATGTTTTCTTTCTCCCTCCCGTTTTTCTTAGAGAATCAGACTGAAATTTACATAGGACTGCAATCAACACTGCATAAAGCTGTGGAGGAAATTTCATGACAATTGGATGATAGAAACGGCAGTTATCCGTATGTTAACGATGTTTACGAAATTTCCAAATTTTGTTTCGAAGCTGAGTGTTTACCACTTTCTTCCTTCAATTCCGATTTGTTTGAAATTCATACCATACAACTAACCCTCCGTGAACTGATTGAACCACAAGTTTCATGGCATTTGAATGATACCGACATGGGGAAGGCATGCTTTCAAAATATTGTCAAATCATGTGAATCGCGAAACAAAAATTTTCCACAGTTTTCAATCGATTGGAATGAAACTCATATGGGGCCACTATAGGATCATCACCAGAACCCGATATAAGTTCGATTGCAATCGTATAATAGAAAGCGGAGATATACGCGTTTGCAAAATCACGATTTTTCGAAAAATTTCTCCTCACCCCTCCCGTTCTTCTCTAACGATGAGGTTGAAACTTATATGGAACCACTATCAACACTGCACATGACTCTGGTGGAGATTTCATCACGATCGAATAATATGGACAAAAGATATAAACGTTCGCAAATTTGTTACATACACACAGACAAACAGACAGACGAGAGGAACCTGATTTCCTTTTTCTTCCTCCCCGCAATTCTAATGTGCCTGAAATTTATATTATATAACTAACATCTCGTAAATCGAATATACTCAGAGTTCCAAGACATTCAGATCATATGGACATGGGGAATAGGGTGGGCCGAAAAACCAAAATTTTTCAAATCCGGAACGTAATAGTGTGGAAGAGACGGTCTAGAGGAACACAAATCGAATGAAAAAAAGATCATTCAAATCGGTCAACATTTGACCCTCGCGCATCGAGCTTGAAGTTTTTCAGTTTTTACAATTTTCGGCGAATGCAATATATTTTCTCGAGAAAGTTTATATTCCATTATTCAGTGTCAGAAAAAGATTGTCGAGCATACAAACATAGTTAATAGTGTTGGATTAATGTATGAATAAATAAATAAATATATATACATATAATATACATACATACATATATGCAATATAGAAGTTTTGCGTCTGCACCGTATGCATAAGTTCTCGTATTCGTTGTGGACACGCTGATCAGAAGTGTACCGCTCAGATATTCGGATCGACTGCTTACCTCACTCACGTGACGCGAACGGCACAGGAATATACGAGCACAACAGAGGCGTTGCATTTTTTCCAGCAAGTACTTCATTTGTTTCAGCAAGCGGTCATACTGGCGGTTGCTGATTTTCTTTCGTAAAGATCCAGAAATTACTACCTCAACAACTTTGTTATTTTTTCACTGATATCCACGGTATTGAGAGCGTAGTAGGCCTTCATTCCATCTGATTATATTGGGTACATTCCGTAGTTCCGAGGCTTTCCCATCATTGGAAGATGGAAGTGCCAAGGAAACACATGGGTCGGAAAGGATTTTCTTGTCCAATTTTCGGGAGTCCAAAAGACCAACCAACTTCCTAACTTCCTACGTACGAGGAAGTTTTGAGATGTTGTTTTGAAGAACGATTTAAGCTGGCTTCAGAAGTCAATTATGGAACAGTTAGTTTTTCCACTGTAGCTGGAGCAGTTGCACGAAAAATTATGGCTCAGTACGATTTAGTAACTGTCCCTACAGTTACAGGAACAAGAATCATACAAATGATAAAATCATACCACGATTCATATTACAGAATACGGAAATCTTACACCAGGGACAAAGAAAAAGAAAGTTATAAAGTTAAGCTGGGAAAGTTCAGGAAGGAAGCTGTACAACTTTTCGATGTAGCACACTCTAAATGTCCAATGATTCGGAACTGCATCTGTAAAAAAAGCATTCAAAGTTGTGCATGTCCAATTTCCATCAATTGTGATTGTGAGAAATCAAAGAAAATTCCATTTCTTGAAATGAGATTTATGTACGGACAAAGGAATGGGAGATTTGGAAAAATAGGACAAGTTGACAAAACAGAATCTACGAGACTCACCAAAAGACTTCTGAGGCAAGAGCGAGGACTCACTCACTTCGATAGAAAAAGGTCAGAATCTTCGTGCCAATTTCATGTCATGAACTCAGATGAAATAGACTTGCACGATAGTTCTCTCAAACCGACCCCAGCAAAAGTCGAACACCGAGAGCCCGAATCTGAAGAGAATCATGGAAATGAAACTTTTGTCCCTGCAAAAAAATATAAGCCATCAACAAGCACACAGATTAGGATTCCACTCAAATCGACTGCGTTAGTGAGCGGTAGGTACGGAATTTCTAACAGGGCAACAGCAGCAATCACCTCGAGTATTCTTAAGGATATAGGAATTATGAATGAATCTGACAAATCACTCGTTATTGAGAAGAATAAATTGAGGAGAGAAAAGACACGTGTAAGATCCAACTTACAGAATAGTATTGATATTATCGTTCGAGGGTTATACTTTGATGGCAGGAAAGATGATACTCTGGTTGTTGAAACAATGCATGCCAAGAACTTTCGCAGGCTGGTGAAAGAGGAACACATTTCATTGATTCAAGAGCCAGGGTCTAATTACATCAGTCATGTGTCTCCAATGTCAGGCTCTGGAAAAAATATTACTGATAGCATTATGTCACATCTAAATGAATGTGACATTTCCCTCGAGGACTTAGATGTAATTGGTTGTGATTGAACAGCAACCAATACTGGATGGAAGAATGGTGTAATTCATAATATAGAAATGATTCTCAGAAGACAACTCCAATGGATCATTTGCTTGTTATATTTTAATGAGCTTCCATTAGGACATTTATTTGAGCATTTAGATGGCCAAACTACAGGTCCAAAATCGTTTTCTGGTCCAATTGGTAAATGTCTTGTGGGTTGCGAAAGTTTACCTGTCGTTGAGTTCGATAGCATTGATTGTGACATCCCATCTCTTGATGAGGAAATTTTCAAACAACTTAGCAGGGATCAGAAGTATCTGTTGAATATCGTTTCAGCTGTCGAATCAGGATACTGTCCTGCAGATTTAGCTGTTTCAGATCCTGGCCCGCTGTGTCATGCTCGGTGGCTCACAGCTGCAAATCGGACTCTTCGGTTATACATATCAACAACCAATCCATCCAATGAACTGATACAGATAGTAAGGTTTATACTTACTTGTTATATGCCTGCATGGTTCGCCATCAAGAAGAATAGTTCTATCCTAGACGGGCCTAAACATGTGTTCAAGGTTATCGAAACCTCAAGGTACTTACCTGAAAATCTCCTCCAAATTATAGACCCTGTTATCCAACGCAACGCGTACTTCGCTCATCCAGAGAACTTACTCTTATCAATGGCAATGAATGACAGGAGAGATATTGGAGAACTTGGCCTGAAAAAAATAATTGAGGCAAGAACAGCAAATCCAAAGCAAAAGAAGCCAGTTCGCGATTCTTTGATCCCAAAAATTAACTTTGCTGCGACAGACTATTCACAATGTATCAACTGGAACTCCACTAAACCGGCTTCGCCACCCCTTTTACGCTATGTCTCAACTGAATCCATAACCTCGCAGATAGAATCTACATCTATCCCAGATTGGGATGTTAAAGGATTTCCTTGCCATACTCAATCAGTTGAGTGCTGTGTTAAGTTGGTGACAGAGGCAGCAGGAAAAGTTGTTGGGTATAAGAATGGGGATGGTTTTATCCGAACCACTCTGATGTCCAGAAACAGCATGCCTTCGTTCTCGAACAAGGCACAATTCCCTGTTTAGGAGTGGAAGATCACTTTTAATTGACAATAAACCATTACATATTCAATAATATGAAAAAATAAAAAACATAAAAATAAAAAAAAAACATGTATGCCCTTTTTGGATGGTTGGTTGGGAAGGGTGTGGGCGGAACTCGAAGTGTAGCTACCTTCCCGCGGTGAGTTCTGAGTCGCTTGAGATATTCAAGTCGAGCCAAGAGCTGCACGAGCGAGAACTTTTATGTTGCATACAAGACGATTTTAAAATGATTAAAATTTTCTCAGGAGCCCAATTCTCACGAAAATTCATTCAATTTTTCCTTCGGCATTTTCCGATCTGAAGCTTTCCTGCGGAGTTATGAGGGATTGCGAACTCTTTCATATACTCGAAAATTATTTCCTCATACTGAATAGTGAAATATAAATTTTTCTGACTAAATATATTGCATTCGCTAAATATTGTAAAAACTGGAAAACTTCAAGCTCGATGCGCGAGGGTCAAATGTTGACCGATTTGAATGATCTTTTTTTCATCCGATTTGTGTTCCTCCAGACCGTCTTTTCCGCACTATTACGTTCCGGATTTCAGAAATTTTGGTTTTTCGGCGCACCCTAATGGGGAAGGCATGCTTGAAAAAAAATACAGATTCCAAAGAAAAATCTTCCACAGTTCTCAACCGATTCGGATACAACTTATATGGGACCACTATCGGGTCATGACTAAAACGTGGTTAAAGTTTGATCAGATCTGAATAATAGGAAGCAAAGATACACGCGTACGCAAAATGTTCATTTCCTGTCAGAGTTTTTCTCATCCACCAAATTTTTCTGAATGAATCAGGTTGAAACTCATATGGGACCACTATCACCCTCGTCCACAACTGTGATGAAAATTTCGAAACGATGGGATAAGCAAAACGGTAGATATGCGCGTACGAAACTTAGGGGGGCTACAGCCACACAGACAGACAGACAGACCCGGTACCAAAATTGTTCCTCGAATTCTGAGGAACATTTTGGTCTAGGAGATTTTAATTTCGAGACAAAAAAATTTTCGGCTCCTCGAAACGATCACAAAGCTTCCCTCTGAACGAGGAAGCAATAAGCCTCCGAGAAATAAGCTACGATGTCTCCGGAAATTCTCAAACCGAATTTTCTGAATTCAGTATCTGCTCCAGTATAGATAATGAATCCTAACAAACATCCAGTGTCACAATCTACTAATTCGAAGAATTTAATGCCTAAACGGTGTATTTTCGAGGGCGAAAATTGTTTGAACACTAGTCTTCCCTTCCATAACATCAAACTCTCATTAATACAAAGGTTTTTCCCAGGATTTATGGTAGAGGAAAATTTTTGATCCAAAAAATCGATCATAGATTTGATTTTTTTCAAAGGGTGACTTACAATTTCTGCGTTATTTGAAACATGGAAATAACGCAAAATTTGGAGATATCTATTACGGGTCATTATTATCTGTCCAAATATTGGAGTGGGTCAAAGTGGATCTGTACTCCAATAATTTTGATATTACCTTTGATGATATGTCCCATATATATGGATAGGTCAAGAAATTCACGCAATTCTTCAATATTTATATCTTCCCACGATGCCATATTTTTATGCAATGATTCAGGATTTGGTTGTTGATATAGATTAGTTCGTTCAACAATGAAGTTCAACATTGTTGCATTGAGAAAATAATCAAAATAATCTGAAGGTTTTTTTCCTGGTATAGAAATATTCTCACAGATAATAGATTGCCCAATAAAATCTTCTACAGATGGATAATAGATCGAATCAAATGACAGCTCGTCAACCTCTTCATACTCATAAATCATTGATTCTGATAGAACAGCAGGTTCAGAAGCACTAGTCTTTCTCCAGTCAATTGTCTCCTTTGAAATTTTTTTCCATACAATTCAGCCACCAAATTGTGTAACACAGTACAACAAAATACAAATGCTTCAGGAAGATGATGGTGAATTCAGGAAATAACTCCTTCGAACCAAATAAAGTAGCACATATATATCAGATAATATGAGGTCGACTATGACAAATTGGGATGGCCATATAAACTAATCAACTACTTTCCTTCCCTATAAACTACTGACCTTTGTCTGGGATTCACTAAATTAGGAAAATTGCCCAATTATCTGCATATACAGGGTGATTCAAAATTCGCGCACTCTTTTTTGGGAGTAGATTCCTGATGAAATTCTAAAACGATTTGTCCTTTTGCACAATGCTCTTCGACGCATAATTTCCGAGATATAATTAATTAAAGTTTACTAATTATGGGGTGGATCCATCGGTCATTCAGGAGCGTCATAACAGAACAAGAGAGGAAGGTGCTTGCAGAGGGCGCTCATACGATCAGCTGATCGGTATAATCGATACGATTTACCAACATACAAATTGGTAAATTTTCTCTGTAGAACGATTGAATTCGTCGACACTGTGGAGAAATTGATTCTTGTCATGAATTCTTATCACGATATGCTGCAGGTGAAAGTTGTAATTTCAGTAATGATTTTTATCACGCAGACAAATGTAAAATAGTGTTATTTCGGAGGGATAGGGATTCAAGTGGGAGAAAAAAGTATAACTACTCGTTTTCAATCAGAATTTTCATGTAAAAAAGAAAACATGAGAATTTTCATTCATCCGATACCCAATTTGAACGGTTTGATTAGTAAGTTTAACACAAGAGATTGGATTCCGAATCCTGTATTCTGATAGGTCGAGAATCAATGTATATTAGATCAATCCTCGGCCGTTTCAAATTATTCTTCTGAAGAATGTGTTTTCGACTTATCCCAACCACAACATTGAACAATGATGAATTTATTCGAATTCACCCTTTTTACATCATTCGATGATTATAAAGGGTTTATCGAACGTTAATTACGTACAAGTTGAAGTAAGTTATTAACGTTCTTTCTATCGTTTCTTTTCTATCGTTTTAGAATTTCATCAGGAATCTACTCCCAAAAAAGAGTGCGCGAATTTTGAATCACCCTGTATAAAGCTAAACTTTAGTATATTCAGGAACATGTATACATTGTCACTTTAGCGAAACAGTAGTCACGATGATTTTTGTTATTTGTAAAAGTGGCCAACACTCACAAAGTAAATTGTATAAAATGAGAAAATATATGCGAGTAATACATCACTTCAAATATATTTAGGCTCATTTTCTCACCGGGTATCAGTTATATCGAAGAATCGGAAATTTAGGATGGTGGGAGTTGGGAGCTTTTTGACATGAATTTATCAAATTTTACTCCAGATTCGTGATCAGCGACCCTAAAAACTCCAACCGTAAAATTTTAACCAACTTTCAAGAATTTGAAAAAATTAAGGCGTTTGTGAGGAGGGGGGTCAGGGACCCTCTAATGTGAATTCATCAAATCTGGTCTCAGATTCGTAAACCGCGATCCCCAAAGCCTCAGCAGTCACGTTTTCACCAAGTTTCGAGCAGATCATATGTTGGGTCTTTGCGCCTTTGGGAGGGGGAGAGTTGGGGGCCCTTCATACGAATTTATTAAATCTGACCCCTGATTCGTGATCAGCGACCATGAAAACCTTCTGAGTGAGAATTTTACCAAGTTTGAGAAGTACGAAAAAAATGGGGAATTTAGGAAGGAGAGGGGGGGGGGATTGGGGCCCTCTGACATGAATTGGTCAAATCTGACCCCAGATTCATGATCAGCGGCCCCAAGAATCCTCAGAATACCCGGAATATTGTATCTCACAAAAAAATACTGTTATTCCTCTAAAGCCTATATATAGGTTTTCCGGCAGTCTCAAGGTTGAACCACGATTGGGCCCACATCCTGCCTCGAGCGAGCGACTCCAGTCCGGAAAGTTGAAATTTTCAAAGCACGAATGAGGTTTCTTTACCGTACAGGAAACCTCATATCGTAACACCTACATGAAATTGATAGTGGTGGTAGAGGACGTACAGGTCTACGGTATATTTGCTTCTTTTTCGTGTTTTCTTATACACCTGTGATACTACTCAAGCAATCCGATCACAACTCTTGGTCAATAAAGTACCAGGCCAATGAGGAGAGACAAAAACGAAGCAAATATACCATTCCATATGTACGTCGTCCACTACCACTATCCATTTCATTTAGGTGATTTCATAGGCCATTTTGTATTGAATGAAAGAACTACAGATTATAAAGTGGATTCTAGTAATAATGAATGGCATAAAATGGATGATCAAAGATTATGTAATGAATCAACAAATGAATCATCGCTTATGATCAGGAGGTGGAATTCATCAAATATCAAATATAATCAGAACGTGGAATCATCAAAAAACCTTGATGCAGTATGGAAAGTTTTTAGAATAAGAAGTTCATAACATAACCTCAATAAGATATAAGAAGTTTCAAGAAACGTTGGGAGGTTGAGGTTGGTCCCCTGGCACTTCAGTTACATTGAAGCATATCAAAGCAATTTTTTCAAAGGCGAAAACACAGTAGATATGCCACAGATTCTCACAACATGCTGGGCTCATCATTTCTTTGGAGTAGAATCATAGGTGACTGAAGACGAAGCAGGAATGAATCAGACGTATCCCAAATTTGTATGCTAGCTATCGTCAATATCAATCTCATTCGGTGGCCTCACAGTCGAACGAAGAAAATGCAGAATCGCAGTGAATGTATCCCAGATCTATCCGATGCTGGTATCACATTCTTTGCGTAGTGTTTCAGGGGGATAAGCAGCACTTTGAGCAAGAAAGTAATCTTGTTTGGTAGATATATTAATCAACACCATCTCATACTCACACGCAAAACATTACTCGTCATATTTACCACACATTGGAATAAACTTTGGGACAGGGACAATTTTGGAGTATAATTTACTGCAACTGCCATTAAATCTACTCCAATTTAGTCAGAATTACCACGATTTGTTTTAAATGGTAATAGAAATTGTACCTGTCCCAGAACTTACCGCAAATTCTTCTCCGTGCACAAGGAGAAAAAGGTATTGCTGGTATAACACATCAGTTTGTTACAATAGCACTTACAAAAACAGATTGTTGGAAGAGCAAGAAAAACACAACTACATTTTTTGCTAACGCGAAAAACTTTGTTACCAGAACTAACGCCTTTGCTGCTGGAGTGCATATTTTAGCAAGGGCAACAAATTTTTTCCTATGTGCTATGGTAACAAATCATTTCTCTCCGTGAAGTTTTATGCAATTTTTCCTTGAATATCGTGTTCACTCATTCTTTTCGATTTTCGTTAACAGAATATGCGATACAGATTCCGACTCATAAATGCGGAATTTCTGAACTGTCCAATAGAACTCACCGTTGACAACCACACTCTTCATGTAATTGGTTCGGATGGACGAGATATAGAACCCATCGAAGGTATGTTACTGATTTTTTTATTTGGAATATTGTTTACTGTGATTTTCCGAATCATCTGTATCAATATGGACTTATCATTTGAGTCTTTTTCTCGAACACCAACTTGAATCCACTCACGTTTTGGTACAAAAATTTGATTAAAAGTTCCGAAAATCATTCCAGTCACTTTTTACGTGCCATATTCTGTATTTTTGACAACAGATCGGAACATTGAATCATGTAGGAACTGTGTATTGGCATAGGAATTGATTCAGCTTCGTCAGATCGGTTCCGCAGATAACGAAAGTCGAATAGACTTCAGGGGATTCAATACAGCGTTGTCGACCGTCTTGAAATTTGAAATGTATAGAGGAGACTGGGGCTACAGGACAGAGTATCGGTATCCCAGGGGTTTATGTTTCTTTATATAAACCTATGGTCACCGTTCTGAGGAGATATTTGGATATCTATGAATGACACATTCACCAGCATTTATTGTTCTGCGATGCTCTGATCATAAGTCATACGTGATTGAATGCTTGGTACAGATTTTATTGAACTATTTCAGCATCTGAAAAATGACTCCCACAATGATATTTTGATTGCAATGAGAGTGAATAATCCACTATTCTATCGTTTACTATGAACTTATTAGATGTGTGAATCACGGAATTTTAATTCCACTCGACCTGTCATTTGCATGTCAAGCCCTCAAAAATATGATCAGGGTTATCTGTGTGACTTTTGATACAAAAACAAGCTTCTGATGTGGAGGAACCGAATGAAAGAATAAAAGAACTTGAAGAAACTAGGAGGCCGACCAAACTCATGGTACAAGAGGTTCAAAATCAATTCGGTACCAGCAAAAGTTGAAGAAAAACGTAGGAATCAACTCAACCTAGGAATCTTCCCAGAAAATCAAAAGAAGAAATCTACCGTGAGTATGAATCTGATGATTGAATATTTACGTCAATAGTCCAAAACAATAATGGATGGAATATTCAACAAATAAGAGAATCAATATAAATAATGTGTTTATCCTTATGTGGATACATTTTCCCACCTACGGAGTCATTGGTCTACGCTTGGCTTTCCTACTTCGAACATTCAAATCTTCGAAACATTGGGAGATTGAAAATCCTCACAACACATTTTTCCAATAGAAGGTTGGGAGATTGCATCATGAGAATTTCAGATTGATATTCTCACCAGTCTTTGAGTGAATTTTAAAAAAGCCTGAACCTTAGAAAATAGCCCCGGTCTTGCGCAGCAGAAAAATTTCTGTTCCAGGCAGGGATGTAAAGCAAAAGTTTCGATCTTTTCGAGTTCGCATTGTAGAGCGAGCGACCCTCGAAATTCATAATGGTGATCCGCTCGGGATAGGAGCAGGTAACAAGTACTAAGGATTGAATCCGAGTGAGAGTCGAAGCAGGTTCTAATACAATGAATCCGCTTCCAAGTTGTACCTGAGAGCGGTCGTATACTTTAGATCCTTGAGCGATCGAATCCTAAGACCATGCGAGCGGCTCGAATCACGAGTTAAACTCTTCAACGAGTTGGGACTTTAACTCAACTCGGGAGTCGAGCCGAAGAGCGAGCGGATACTTCAACTCCTTAAGCGATCGAATCGTTGAAAGATCGAAGGATTCGATCAAGGAGTTGAACTCCTGATCGAAAAAGAGTTTTACTCGTGTCAGAGGATAGAGGAGTCTGTCCATCAGCTGAATATGAGAGTGCGTATGGAAATTATGTCCATGGGTTCTGTGGATGGGGGTCTGAATTTTTTTGGTCGTAGAATCCGGATTTGAAATTATTGTCGTGAGATTCGTGATCTGAACAATTCAATTGTTTATAACAAAACACGGGCTATAAATTCCCAAAAAGTCATCCAATAATCTAGATTTCCGACCAATTACACTTAAACCGCCGTTGAAAGATCCAGTTCCGGCGACCTAATTATTTATTTAAAAAATGCATTTGAATAAACAATTGAGAAATCGAAGAAATAGTTCAGACAAAGTGTATTCTCCGATGAGAAATGAATAATTTTCATTTTCACAATTTTCCGATAAAAACAATGGTTTGACCGTCAATGCGTTATAAACAATTCAATTGTTTATAACAAAACACGGGCTATGAATTCCCAAAAAGGCATCCAATAATCTAGATTCTCCGACCAACTGCACTCAAACCACCGTTGAAAGATCCAGTTCCGGCGACCTAATTATTTATTTAAGAAATGCATTCGAATAAACAATCGAGAAATCGAAAAAATAGTTCAGATAAAGTGTATTCTCCGATGAGAAATGAATAATTGTCGTCTGAACAATTTTCCGGTAAAAACAATAGTTTGACCGTCGATGCGTTTTAAACAATTCAATTGTTTATAACAAAACACAGATCACGAATCTCACGACAATAGTTTCAAATTCGGATTCTACGACCAAAAAAATTCAGACTCCCATTCACAGAACCCACGGACATAATTTCCATACGCACTCTCATATTCAGCTGATGGACAGACTCCTCTATCCTCTGACACGAGTAAAACTCTTTTTCGATCAGGAGTTCAACTCCTTGATCGAATCCTCCGCTCTTTCTACGATTCGATCGCTCAAGGAGTTAAAGTATGCGAGAGCCCGGAGGTTTAACTCCTCAAAAGAGTTGCTCGCTCGGGATCTAAAGTGTCCTCGCTCTTCGAGGGATCGCTCTTTGGAGTATCCAGCAGGTATGAATCCTCACACATTCAGATCGCAGAAACCCAGGTAGAACAGATAAGTCAAAAAAACGTCATTTTGACGTCATTTCGAAGTCATCAATAAAAAGTCAAAATGACGTCAAAATGGTACACCTAAAAGCACCTAATTGTGACGTCATTTTGACATCATTTTGACCTCATAATGACTCAATTCATTTGAACCTCATTTTCACCCCAAAATAACAATAATTGTTACAAAGACGAATTCAATATTGATTATTTCATTCAAAGCAGTGTTAACTGTATTCCTCGCAGAGAAAAATTTTCAAGCGTTGAACAGCTTCAGAGGAACAAAAATCGAACCTAATTTTCTCATCAAGTGAAAACAGGCAAATGCCATCCTCATGAATATTATGAAAAGAATAAGAAATGTTGAAAATTGATGATTGAAGCATTTTTCATTCTCGATGCTGGTGCTCGGTGCTTCAAGCACTAAGTCAGATTCAATAAAAAAATATACAGAAATTCGCACAGAAATTTATTGATAGAATTTTCAATATTTCTGAACAGCATTTCAAATCAATGGAGAACCACTCAATTCTGAAAAATTGAGGAGAAAGAAAAACACCGTTTTGGAATCACTGAACACTATGAACAAAACAAATGTTATATCAAAATGTACTGGATTTTGGAGGAGTACAAAAAAATCTCAACTTATACACGAAAACGGACTGTTAATCAACTGATCTCGTTTTTAAATTTTTTTTACCTCGGTTCTGATGATTCGTCCTCTTTATTGCATACAGACATCCTTGTAGAATTTCAAATTCCTTGTTATGCGAGATTTTCCAGCGGAGGCAAATAGATTCTTCATCAAATGCCAAAAAAATTAAATCTCAAAATGCGTTTTGAAACTCAATAAATTTTGAAAGATTTATTTCAGTAATTTTCAATACATTACTCTGTACTACTCTAATATTTTTTGATTCTAAGGGGTTGTGATCATGATTGAATAAATTATAAAACAAGATTAAAATTTCAGTCAACATAAAATTTATTAGACAGAAATAAAAATTCACTTTCACAGTTGTAATTAGTAACGAAATAAAACAAAGACCTCAATGGGATGAGTAAGGTTGAAAAAAAACAGGAACAAAAATCACACATATCACTCGTACATTTCGAAGTCGAATAATTAAATACTAATGATCTAAGAAAAAAATGCATATACTGATGATATATAATAAATTTACCGAAATGTCCATTCCAAACAAAAAGCAATTACATCATAGGACTTTTGATGGTATCTGTGATGTAGAGGTTATATTCCAAGTTGTGGGATGTAACTGGTACCTCTGTCGAATGGACATTCAAGTGCTCTCGTTATTGCTATATAATTGACGTGAATTCTAGTTGGGATTGGATTGATAATTAGTGAAGATCCATACAAGAATTGGTATGTTCAAAATAAAATTTGTAGCGAAGATCAATACAAATCAGTTTAAACTTGAAAAAAAGAAGAAAAACAAACGGAATTCCGTCATCTTAGAATTGATACTTAGGATTCATCTAATTCAAGTGGATTTGAAAATAAAAATGAAGTTATCAGCGTTTTCAATTGGATCAACACTCATCATCGCTTTTGTCCTGAACAGTCGTTTTGTTTTGTTTCCTTTGATTGCTGGTGAATAACCATCTTTGGATTTTCAGTTTAACAGTAATGAGTGTACTGGAAGGGAAATTTTTCAAGACGGCACCCGAAAAGAGAAAGCTTTCAAGAAAATATCTGGTACACCAATGGAAAAATAATAATTGTACGGTGTTGTAATACTCACAGGAAACACACTCCAGTATCTGTGAACCATTGAAGCTAATTTTTTTCCCTGATGTTCCATCCCAACTGATTGCCCGAGCCAAGTTATTTGTGATTAAGGTTTTCGACATTATCCAAATGCTGGCTTTTGCATCAGTTTAACAAGCTTTCGAACGATTCACTAAATAAAGGATCTGAAAGAAGATGTGAAATTAAGTACGCGTTGTCATTTTAGAATTAGCCTCCATATCAGTAAACAAACATGAAACTTACAGTAAAAGAGAAATTATTTGTATCCTTCAAAAACTCTTCAAAATTCTCAAAATCTCCGACAGTATTTAAAGGTAAACTTATATTCGATGGCATCATAATAATATTCTCTTCAGGAGCTAAATACGATAAGATTTTGGCTTGGTTCATAATAATAACATCAAGTTTACCATTCATCACTTGAAGAGTCTCTGCGTTAATACTGTTGATCGTGGATAAATCTGATAATAGAAAGAAAAGTAAATGCATGAATCAATTTCGAAAAAACAATTCATAACGTTAATAAAACTAACTGGTGATCTTTTTTATTTGAGGTAGACTCCTGGATTTATCATTAGAATGTTGATTGGCGTTGGAGATATGAGCGATATTCCTGTCTTCCAAATGTGAACTAGATGCCTTAGGAATCGATTGAATAATACGTGTATCTGAAAGGATTAAAATATTTGTCAATTGGATTCACAAATACATCTTGGCTGGTGACAATTAACAAGCATACAAATATACAATATGCGCTGTTATTATTCCACATCAGCGAATAATTTCTATTGTATTTCCTTATCACCTTTCCGAACGATTTCGGGAGCAGGTTCTCCGTGTGACAGATTTTCAGCCCCTAAAATGAACGAACATTTCAAAATTATTATTATCTTCCGCTATGAAGTAACAGTAATGTTACATCGATTTATAAAAGATTAGGTTTATGAGTCCAGTGCGCCCAAATGAAAAATTAAGTCAGCGACTAATTATGTCATTAACGATTTGTATCCGAATATTCAAATTCATCTGCAATGTATTCGGGATGAAATGCAATTTCAAACAGTCTGAATTTTTGGAATTCTCAAACAATAAATTCCGATTCATGTGACATGAACTCTTGAATGTAAATTAAAGCAATGGAATGAGAGATGTAGTTTAGGGTTAATACAATGAGGATATTACAGTGAACTTCCTCTTACTATCTCCAAATAACAATTCAAAAGCGAAATGATAGAAATTTGTGCGAATTAAATTATTGAGTGATTGAACGTCTCTTTTGAATATATATATAAAGTGCTCACCTTCATTAGTAGATTCTCCACAAGAATACTGACGTTTCCAGCATTCCGGAATGTATCCTAGAAACGAGAATTTGATGAACCATGATAGGTTGGTACTCAAATGACAAAAGTTTGAGATAGTGTAAAAGCACAATTTTCAAACTGAATCGTATGGTGAAGTTAATGGGTATTACCATTTCAAATACAGACGGTGGTTGGCTCCTAATACACCGAATCGTCTTTCTACCGAATGGTCCTTGTATCCAAAGTTCATTATCCGAACGTTTGACAGACCGAATGATCATATGTCGTATTTATTTAATTGGATGAAAACTGCCATTTCTTGTAAGTTCTACAAGAATGAGGGATCTGATTGCTATCGGCATAATCATCCTTCGGTTCTTCAAAGTTGAGTACATTAGATTAATATCCGGTACAATAAGCATTCGGTGCGAAGAGAATCCGGTCTATTGGGAGCCACCGGTACAAGTAAATTGAAAGCGTATTCATTAAATATGAATTGAAAAATAATAGTCCTATTGAATTCACTTGTGATATCTGCATTGTGATTATCATTGTGATACGCTACTGTTTGAGGAGAAGAAATTTGTGAAGAAGAACGCATCGATGATGGAGTCTTAGATGGAACCGCTTTTAACATCGTACTTGTATCCATCTTTTCTGAGAGTATTTTTTGCGCTGAGTTTTTCACTAGTGCAGTTTTCTTTTCTGCAGCTATTGATGTATGGGATGATTTCAGTTTTTTGTTTTTATTTTCTTGCGGAGATATAGGGTCACGGGGCTTATTCTTCAGTAGTGTTTGCACTTTCATTCGTAAGTCTTCATCTAGACGAATATCTTCATCACTGCTGCTGACGTCTACAGTCTTTCTGGAATGTGATTGCTTTCGTGGCTTAATAGAGTCTTGGTTCTCTTCATCAGAATCACTTTCAGAAATCAATCGTTTCACACGTGATTTTCGTCTAGAACCTTCTATTTCACCTAATTCAGTATTTACTGTTTCTTCTTGATTATTTTGCGTTGTTGCAGCAGCTCGAGCTTGGTTATATTTTACTGAAATATGTTGAAAGTGGCCATGAGAAAAATGTTTAAAAGTTCTACTTGAGAGAAAATACTTCTTTCAAATATATAAATGAAAAATAAACGGTATGATACTGATGTGAAAATTTCTTACAATAACTATGGCGGAATTTGATATCATAAATTGGCCATTCTTCATCAGGTTCCGATAAACTCATTATTAGTTTGGTTCTTTGATCGGATTTCCCTTTTTTAGATGGATTGGGCCAATATGCTTTCGTATTTTTGCAAAGTAACCAACTTGTGGAAATCACATCACTCTCATTACTTGATAAACAAGTCACCACGCAGTACTGTAAATTAAAAAGATATCCAGTCAATAAGGAGGAAACAAATATCAATCACATAAACACTCCATATTACTCTATATGTAAATGACTGATAATTTTTCTCAACATCACTCAATTCATATTTTTGTTGTGTAGCATAGGGATCGAAACGTATTCTTCCTTTCCTTCTGAACAGGGCAGGAGCATGCATTTCCTTGATAATTCGGATATATCCCAAAGAGATTTCTGATCTTCCAAAGAACCGACTTTGTATATTCCCAGCACTGATGAATTTAGTGAATCAGTGTAATAATCTGATTTTTCGGTGAACTTGTGGCCAATCAATCTCACTCCACCTTTTTTTGTATGAAGGATATTCACTAGCACAGCTAAATCTCCATTTTTCGTTTCAAAACAGCGATCCGAATTAGAAATACTGAGAACGATATCACCAATGCTAATCTTAGAATATTCATCACTGTGTATATTTTTCTGATTTGTTTTCAATTTTCCCGACAGTTTTATATTTTGTGGATCCAGTTGAACAGGAGGATTCAAGTGACGACCACTTCTTTCAAAATCTTGATTAGCCAATTGCTTTAATGGTTTGTATGTTGACCTCAATGCTCTTTTGATAACGCCAAGATAATTTTAATATTTAAATGCACTGAACGAATCAATGGTGCCGTGTGATTTGCATTCTTGAGGCATGTGCAAGAGGCTGTGCATATTGTAAACGATGAAATGTTTACCAAAAATTTTTTTACTATGTTCAATAAATCGACGAATCAGTAAATCAGCAACATCTATCATAGTTTCCACAAAAACAGGACTTGAACAGATGTAAATAGAACTTTGTAGAATCAGATAATTCTTCCATCATTTTGGCTCCATGTTCTCAAATAATACCAAATCATCATACAGCAGAATCCGTCGTAATTCTGTTGCTTTGAATTTGGCTAATAATTTGAAGGATCGAGGTCTGCGACTAAAATCTGTACAAACATGTGATCTCAATGCTGTAATATTCGTACAAATTCCATTGACTTCAGCTTGTGTTAAAATTCCTCTCTTTTGTTGTTTGCCGAACACAAAATGTAACCACCTTTTGAAGACACCTTCATACATCAAATGCATTCCATCCAATCTCATTTGTGAGATCATTCCTGTTGGAATTCTTTCCAACGGCGAGTCGCCATGATGATGCAATGGATTAGTTCGGTTTTCGAAAGATTCATCTGTCCTTAAAGGTGCATCCGAACGCAGAAAAATTTCTCTCCCCAAATAGCGAATGCCTTCGACTTTACATTTTCCACAGGCGAATCGACCCCCATGACCGATAATATTTTTAATGAAAGCTCTAGCTGGCGCATCTAGTCCATAATTATCAATTCTCACCGGATAAATATCGTCGTACATTTTAATACCATGGGTCTCCAGGTCTATAACTTCATCTACATATTCATTAGAGAAAGTTGCCAAATCATCTGGTTTGTTCTGTCCCACATGGATAGCAATAATGAATGGTTCATCATCATTTTTAAACGATCCAAGAATAGGCCGAATACAATCATCACTGCTTTTGAACGAATTCAACCCATCGATATTAACATCGATTAAAATCTCACCGTTTTCTACTAAAAGATTTTTCGTTAATCTTTCATGGATGTTTGCAGTGATTCCTTTATACCAAAATTTTCCATTTGTCAAATTAGTAATCATTGCCTCACGAGGAGTATTTAGCAATGTTTTATAACTGCTTGGAAGGTTAGGATGCAAAATCTTCAATCTGGATGCAAATCATTAATTTTTGTAAAACTCACACCTCTCAAAGCCCATTCTTTCAAAGATTTCAATAAGTATGAATCTTGCTGTTCTTTATTCAAGTTTTCAATATTGATTCCAATTGCTTCAAAGTATGCTTCTAAATTGTTTCCACTGGTATTCATTGGGACTTCCTCATCATCAGCATTGAATGTTGTAATGTATTCTGTATGATCTGTTTTATCATCAAACACTGCAATATCATTATTCATTTTAGGGAATTCTTCATTGTCAGATATAATTGAAGGACTGTTAGAACCCTCTGAATCGGCGGACATGACATCATTGGCTAGCTTAATTCGATTTTGGAGATCATGTAAATATAATTTCTTATTCATCTCTATTCTAGCACGCCTGGCACGCCGCTTGCGAGTCTACAGAATCAAATGCACAAATTTTAATGTCAAACTCCAACTAGATATTGATAATAATTGAATAATTGAATAGGCTTTTATCGATAGAATACATTTGATGAGCAAGCGCGCATGTTTGTGATGGATGTATGGAATGACTATTCAAGGCACTTATGGAATCTTAATGAAAATCTAAACATGAGCAATGAAATGAATGGAATAATCAGAATAAAAATGAAATATGAATCACTCAATGATCACATTTCTATCTCGCATTCATATAATTCGATAATAGGAAAGGACTCGAATAATCAATTCATAAGGATGCAATTGCGGAATTTCATAATTTCATAATTACTTCATTAATTGAAATATGAGCGTATTGTGATATCCAGAACTATTTTTATTACATTTTCCGACCCTATTCATCTTATATTTTGAAATATTTTATTTGCAATAATTTCCCAAAATCAAAAAATTCCCAATTGCATAAAGTTGAGATCTTCACAAATTACATACAGCTTTTCAATTCATTCTCAATAATCTTCAATCGATTAAAACAGAATCCCATCAATAGAATTTTATACAAAGTCATAGAGATTATATCAGGCTATTATCAATTTCTGATAAAATTTTATTGAAAAATTAGACATGAATACAAATTGAATTCCTCTTCTACTCAAACAGATCTCAAAGAATTCAGAAGAAAGATTTTCGAATAATTACAAACTACATTACTTCAATAAGAAATATACACCCAGGCACCATTCATCCAGCGTAAAATGGACGATACTTTGCGTTTTTAGGAGCTTGAAATATTATTTTGTTGAAAATCGTTTGAATTTCAAAATTTTTTTGAAGATTTTTACAGGAACGTTGAGAAGAATTTGTTTTATGGATATGAAGAAAATATGAGAAAATTATGTGAAATTAATTGTATAACCCTCGCCTTCTAATCGTTCAGCTTTCCTTGATTGAATTCCGGAGAAGTTTTGAACACTTTTTGTTTCAATAACATTGATACCATTTCGAGGTTAGAAATCGAACATGTTCAATATGATTGTTATTTTAATGGGATAAATATCCAAAACAGTAACGCACATCACGTATTATGACATTATTCATATATCAAAATGGTTTCAAATACTTCTATTCAATAAAAATATTTGTTCAGTGTCCACTTTTGCTCATGAATAGTATGTCACGTTTTGTAACTTTTCCCTTGAAGGAAAGGCATTGTCATTAAATTGAGCAGACAGATAATATTTCATAAAAAGAATTATGATTTCATTTGATTCCAAAGATATTGGAGTTAGACTGGTAATAATTCAATTCTACAGAAAACATTCACTACGCTCAAGCTTTATGTTTGCATTCCTATAACAGAAAGAAAAATCTGCATTTCTTGACAATCCTTTAAGAATAGGTATGAATACGTATGTTCACCACTCATCGAAAAAGTAGAAGAGTATTTTAATATCATCCAATCATTGATGCATTCATCAATTTATCCAAGATGTTTTATTTCAATACACTCTCACTGAATCAGGAAGATGGTATTCATTGTCAGGTACCAAATTTATTCACTACATTTTATGCATTATTATTCTCCATTGCCACTTACGTATATACTGATTTCCGTTAAATGTACTGATAAAAAAGTTTAGTTATGTTTCTACATCACCAAACTATTATGCACATTCTGTCGTATAAGTTTGTAAAAAACGTAAAACAACCAATAGGTTCGCTTTTCTACTGAATTCAATCAATAGAGAGTTGCGACTTGTTTTTTCTTTGAATACCGTATTCCGAATACGTGAGATAAGAATAAAATATAAATTATTTCGTACTAAAATATTCATGTTTCCACTTACTGGCCGATCCATATCTATAAAATATTCACTACGGAATCGATGAGTACTGTACGCTGTCACGGTGCAGGCATAAATGAGAGCTGATGAGAGATGAGAGTCAGTGCTGCCAGAAATGAAGGAGCTCCAGCGTTTTACCCCCTCCATGTACCATCGCAGAGCACGCACGCTATAACTATATATATGACTATAGTTATAGCGTGCGTGCTTTGCAATGGTATATGGAGAGGGTAAAACGCTGGAGCTCCTTCATTTCTGGCAGCACTGATGAGAGTTCCCATGCAATCGGAAATCCATCAGCGCCACCGTCGACTGAAAACGAAGTTACAAGCGTTACAGTTTGGCTTCCGTCTATGCATATGTTCGTTTCTCAACATGTTTTTCTCAAGTTCTGATTCGGCGTGAAAGGAGAACAAAAGACGATTATACATTTTTCATAAGGACGTATCAATTCAAAATCTGAATCGAATAAAACTTACGATTCAAAGTATGTTTCTTTCTTTCATTTTTCAATTTTGCCAAATCTGAATGAGAGAACTTCCACTGATGTAGGTATATGTATATGTAGATTATTGCGCGTCTAACATCGAACTTCTCTACAATCATTCCTGATAAATTATACCATTTTGATATTATACTTAGATTATTCAAAAATTAACGCAGGAGAATTCCATCAAAATGATGTCATTTTGACATCATTTTGATGAATTGTTCATTCATGTCCAAATATGCAATGAAATTTAACATTCCCTTCTCATGTTTGTATGCAATGTTATTCTTCGTTGAAATTAACGCATTTTCTGTACCACAGAATTTGAGGTCAAAATTTAGTCATTTTCGCTGAAAATTTTGACGGTGACCGATTTGTGACGGATTTTTGTCACAATGACATGAAAATGACGTTTTTTTGACTAATGTGTTCTACTTGGGAAGAGCGATCCTTTGTGAGAGTTCAGGTAACCGGCTCTTTATATGATTAGCTCTACATACGAGCAAACATACAGCACTCTTCGCAAATCCTCATCCCGCAGGTATTGAATACTTGAAGAGCCAGAAACCTTTTACTCATCGACCGAAAGTTCTTCTTACGATCGATACGTGTTTTGATCGCGAGCGATTCAGGAGTTATATTGCCGCTCGGATTTCATCCTCATCCCTGGTTCCAGGGTTACTTCAGAGAGTTAATGTGTTCACATGTGTGGTTTTTGTGTGGATATGTGTGCACATGTGAGTGAGATATCAAATTATAATTTTTAATGAATTCATGAATAACAAAACAGGGCTGGACTGGAAATCGTTTGATCAGAATATTTTTTATTCCGTAAGAAGTGATATAATCATTCAGTTGGAACAGTATCATCAAGACACGCAATTCGGGTAGAGTATTTTGAAATATTCATTATTATACGTCATTCTGAACGAAACAAGAATTGGAGAAATTAACTGCGTAATATCACAACCGATTGCTCCAGGCGTTTGGATTGAAAATTTTTGAATAGGTATAAACTCGCTGCAAAGTTGGCTCCACCACATTTCTTTCCAGTGTACCATTGTCGAGGTGTAGAAAAATTTACAATATTTTCTTCCGTGTGGGTATCCCAAGGTGATTGATGATCGACCACGCTGGTATGTAATGTACAGATGTATAGTACACCTGTATCCTTCTTGCTCCTTCTTCTCCCATCAGTGATTTTATTGGAAGAATCTGATGATAATATACTTGATGTAATGACTTGTTGAATATCCGGTTCTAGGAAGGATGATCGAACAACATTTGACCGAAAACATTTGATCGAAAAACATTTGACCGGAAACATTTGATCGAAAAACATTTGATCGAAGAACATTTGATCGAAGCACATTTGACCGAAAGCACTTTTGATCGAAAAACATTTGATCGAAGAACATTCGATCGAAGCACATTTGACCGAAAGCACTTTTGATCGGAACACATTTGACCGAAAGCCCATTTGATCGAAGAATATTTGATCGAATTCCCGAATTGTTAAGCCAATCTTCGCGTGACCCAGAATCACGGCGTGGACGTGTTGGCATGTAGACTCCATTTTTTTATTTTTTTTTGTTCTCTTTTTGGATTTTATATTTTTGAATGATAATATGAAATTTATACTCTTATGAAAATTGTGCTTCTTCCCGCGATCGGGGAACTATACTAATATTGCGGCAGGTTGATTCAGTTCTTCTTGTTCCAATATACGTGATAATTGAATATGAACTTTATAATTTTGTAGTCGGGGGGGGGGGGAACCCCCCCCGGCCAGGGGCTCCGCTCTCATGAATATTATATCGAGTGATGCTGAGTTTCGCGGTGTTATGACATCGGATTCAAAGGACGCCGCACAAATCATAGGGGAGATGGATCTCGGTCAAAGTGGATGACACTCCGTGGAATTGTAGTTCTGGACATGCCAAACAAAAATATGACAAAAAAATCAGACCCTTTCCGGACTCTTTTCCGAACAACGAAGCATGGAAGTTGGAAGAAATGGGATTATCGATTTTAGGGATATCCAAAATTGACTGATAGGTCTGGCATAGATACATAGCGGTGTGCGTGTGTGTTTGTGTGTGTGCGTGCGTGTGCGTGTGTGTGTGTGTGTGCGTGTACACGTGCACATAAGGCTTGTGGAATTTCATTCCATCCATAATCGATGTTTGTAAGATTCATTCTCCACCTCATGTGAGCACCGTCGGCATTAGCATGACCCGATGTACACCACGAGGAGATTGCGCGATCGGATTTCGTACATCATTTGGACAACTTCGCGCAATAACATCTCAGCCAAAATTAAGAAAAAAAATCGAGTTTCAATGGTGATTGTATCCAAAAAGTAATGCTCCAGTATATTAACGGTAAATAAAAAAATAATTCATCTCCTCATTACAAAAAGAATTCTTTGTTGGTCGATGCATTATTGCGTCAAGCTATCCATTTGGCCCTGAAAAGGGCCGATTGATTTAAGTTTTCTAAATATTGATACCATCTGGTGCGATGGGTATTTGTTGTGGACGATGTCCTGCATCATTTATGCAGTCAATTAACCGTGTTAAAGGATCCCGAACGTCCACTTGGTGCCTTGCATAACTCATGAACCATATCACACTCGCAATATGTGCGCAGGTCCCCAGAGTGCGAACACCAGATTGGCATGTACAGTAATACCCTTCGATTGGATTGCACTCGTTATCTGTATCATCGTTTTCTTCGTCATGATTTGATTGGTACGCGATCCATAATTGGTGTTTGGTGGCATTGCGGAACTCAGAATACACTCTGACTCTCATAAACCCTGGCTCTGGTAATCTGGCAAGATCTCTGAACATTTCAATGTGGTATTCTTCTTCCTGATCCCGCTGCAGTTTATCTTGCACATAAGATCGCGCCAGCTTAATTTGATATACACCGACGGTGAGATCTTTTAAGAATTCCAACGTTACTCTTGGAAAATCCTGTCTTTGGTCGGCTTCCAAACGGATCCATCTTTGAGCATTTCTGGTCTTGAGACCATCAGCTCGAACTCGTGCTTGAACAACGTTGGGTTCTTCAACTTTCTGGAGCATTCGTCGAACCATTTCAGCATTAGCCCCTTCCATGAAGACAGGTGAGTGGTACCCATTTATTTTTGCCCCAGCTATTCGATAAAAATTTCCAAGATTTGGAAGATGCTGAATTTGAACCACTTGCTGCAAGAATTTGAACATAGATTTTATATGGCTATTTCTTGCTTCTGCTATCCATCTGATCTTGGTAATCGAACGTGTGTTGTGACCATCATCTGTGTTCAATTGCGATTCACCTCGGTGGAGAAGTTTCGGCATTTTCGTTACGATACCAAGACGGGCTAACAACTCCGTGGCATCTCTAGAACCTCTATCGACTATCATGATGTCGTCTTCCTGGAACCATGTGGTCATTCTGTCAGCGTCTCTTTCGAATTCATTGATGAGGAGGCTAGCATCATTGTTACGGCTGTCGGAGAAATATGGCCCCTGAATATTCAGTATGTAACCATCGGGTGCAACTATCATAACAGGCTCCAATAAATGCCGTCCCTTGTGAGTGCAATATGACTGCCGGAGAACTCTGAAGTTGCTACATTTTGGAATGTAGGTATAGGTGCCGTCAATACACGGAGAAAAAGGAATTCGCTGTGGCAGCGAAATCTACTTTTGCTGGATTCCTTTTGCCAGAGCAGCAAATTTTTTGCTGTGACAGCAAACTATTTGCTGTTCCAGCAATCTTGTTAGCTGCGACAGCGAATTTTTAGCTGTGGCAGCAAAAAATGTTTGCTATCCCAGCAAAATTTGTTTGCTATTCTGTATATAATACTGAAGATTTGCTGGCGGAGCAAACATTTTTTGCTGCCACAGCTAAAAAATTGCTGTCGTAGCTAACACGATTGCTGTTATAGCAAATTTTTAGCTAGGTCAGCAAAAAATTTTGCTATTCTATATATAATACCTGGATTTGCTGCGTCAGCAAATTTTCTCTCTCCGTGTATATGCAATCACACGAGGAAGACGTGGTTCCGTATTGTATAATTCATTGGCAAACTATGTTACATGTCTTTCGATGTAACTCCCTCGTATTCGCATCGAAACCAATGTTACTTGGTACGAATTGTCCCATTAAAGATTTCCTAACGGTAGCAACAGTAAGGCTTACTGCTTGTCTATTCGAATATTCAAAAATAACCTTCAAGAAATCATCAGAGAGTCTTTGGCGCATTTTACACAAGAACACTAGGAGGTCTTTTTTCTCAACGTTCCTGTAACCTCCTCCACAAGGCATGTGATCACAATACGCGAATGATTCTCGGAACTGTGGTTTTGTCATAGGGTAAAAACATTGGAAGTCTTCATCGGACAAGCCATTTTTATACTCGAATCTTATTACAGTTTGGTTTGCTGCATTCCTCAGTCCTTTCAAAAATGCTTGAAGCCTTGGTCCTCTAATCGCATATGGCCTATTGATGAAACGCAGACCGGGTAGCAAAGGTTTCAAAAGGAATCCCCTGTCATCTAAGTGACGCTTACATGATTTCACATTGTCAGGGATGTAGATGTTCATCCGGTGTAGGGTTTCGGCGCCGAAGAGTCCACACGTGCCTTATCGCTGCCGACGACAGATTTTACGCTGGCCTCAGCATCGACAATGCACGTATGTGGCTACCGAGAACAATATACGGTATTCATAGAGGACACGGAGGTTGAAATATTATTTCAAAGTTGCATTCTAAAGTAACTTTACCGCACGCACATTACTTTACCGTACTGGTCCGACTGCCGTGTAGGAATCACTCACTCCGCGCACGCAACACAGGCGTGGAAAACCGAATTCTGCATACGCTGTTAGGGAAAATATATTTTCTTCATTCCAAACGATGGGTTTGATTCAAAATTGAGGCAGTCTCGAAATGAGTCGTCTGATTTCGATCTCGAATAGACCTGTTCGATCTATCTTCACCATGGCATTCATTTTATTCTTTCAAACCTGGCATTTCAATTTTTTCCACGTCCAGCCTTGACTTGATATGAAGATTCTCCTGTGAAAATCGTGAACATGAATAATGTTTGTCAATTACGATGTTGGATCGAGAATCTCGAACTCACCTCTCGAACTATAGTCGGAACTCGCCTGGCAGTCTCAATTCGCACAGTAAGTTGAGCTATGAGGTTATTCTGTACATCAGGAATCATATCGATACAACGGCAGCGGCAGCTATTCAGGGTGATTTGAGAGGAAAATGTACTTTGTGACCCCCCGTGGGGTTCATGAGGGAGGGAAGGGGGATATATTTTTCTCCAATAAAAACCTCGATATAATGCGATGAACCAAAAATCAGTCCGATCGGACAATAAGTGAGCAAGTTGGAAGTTGCACTCTGAGCGCGAAATGCTATTTTATTCGTCTATTGTCAGGGAGCAAAATAATTTTCTTGTGTCAACCTGAACTTATCGTCATGTTTACCTGCCATGGTAGTATATGTATATACTTATGATAACAATATGCAGTGTGTTCATGAACTTCTCGTGTATAGTCATTTCCACAAAACTAAAATCAAAATGCAGCGCGAACGAACTCGCATGTTGACAATAACCTCTTTCATATACATATACATACAACCACATCATTGAATATTATAAACATCTTCTTATATAATGAAAATAATATCCGTAATATGAAAGCCGATTATATCATATATGTGTGGCTACAATAAAATCTTGTTATTCAATAAGAATGCATATTTTTTACTTGAAATTGCACTTGAAATATCGTTTTGAAAATGCACATGTCTTTTGAATACTCTCAAACTGATGGTATTGATCGATACAAAAATCTTTTGAAGTTGCTAAATAACTTCATTTAATGAACACAAATGAATGAGATCAATTTGAACGTAACGTGAATCCTCTATAATGACGGCAATTTGTTTTCTTAAACTTGACATTGATTCTTTTTCTTATCGGGGGGCCTGCAGCCCCCTGAACCCCCCGCGCAGGGGCTCCACCCCTGGACCCCTTCTCTCTCGTTAACAATCCTAATGACGCTTATCATTGAAAAATGGTATGTGGAACTCGTATGCATATGTACTCGATACACATGGGGCATTCCACGTCAAGTGTACCCGCCTAAAAACCTTCATCGCTGGAATTTTGATGAAACTTGGTGGAGTTGTTGTACTATTGGAGTACATGATTTGTGCAGAAGGGGGGAAGGAAATATCGACTGGTTGCCGAAATACAGGAGCTCAAAGTTTTAGACACGTTTGTCTTCGTTGAATTCTAATTCAGTTATTATCTTTTTTTTTAATGCTAGTCATGGTTTTCGTCGGTTTTTTTTCGTTCTTTCCGATAGATGTGAAGACAGTTCTCCAAATTAATTATTTCTGCAAAAAAAAGTGATTTTTATTTTTCTTTCCGATTTTGTTCAAAGATCGGCATTTTTGGAAATCTTTTAATTACGCTCAATGGAAAGCTTATTCTTTTCCCTTCAAAATCATTGGTCACACACATTGAACTATACAACATACTGGAAAGAGCACTAGTGAACTTTCCTATAGGATGGAAGAAGAGATCTTCCGTCAGTGTGAAATGCAAGATGAAATAGCGGTGTTTCTTTCCAATACATGCATCTTAGAGAGGGATGATGAGTGTAAAGGGTATCTGCTTCTTTTTCTCGCACGGTGTACTCGAGTGTGTCTCTTTGACGAAAAATTTTTGAATGGTGCTCATTCCAGTATATTATACAGTTCAATGGTCATACATGATGGGGTCTCATGAACTCATCAGTGAATTCAATCGTTGAAGCCGGCACGATCCAGCTTCCAAGCGCGCTGAACATATTGGTCAGCCGTCACCCAGTACGGCGATGTTGATGAACATTTTTTTCCATAGACTACTGCAAAATGATTGATGAAATACATAGGACATGCTATATTTACTGTAGAAATTATTTATTATCATTATTGATATTCTCATTTTCTCATTCCTAATGAACAAATTTTGTATTTTGTTCTTAGAAGTAAATACAATTTTCTCACAATGACGTTATAAATAGTGGTACAACTTGGTGGATGTTGTGTATGGAATTGAAAAAGAATGTGTACATCAAGTTCTCTTAATTTTTTTCTGAAGTTTTGGAAAAAAATTGCTTCTAGAATAGGAAGAATATCTTCCTACTTGGAGAGTCGTTTGTGAAACTGAGACGAACGCATGATATATTATCGTCTCCGGAATCGTTTTCGCACAGTCAAATCGACACTTCAGCTCATCTCGTATCTTTCCCTGCTCTCTTTAGAACTAAAAAATATATTTGTTCCTAAAAAGTTATCTTTCGCCCAAGCATAGAATGCATCGCAGGTTAAAATTTGATCCCTTGAGGATGCCTGTAAACTTGCACGCATTGCTAATCTTCTTATGTTCCCGCCGATACCATCACATGACCCTTCACCATGTGCAGTCTCATGGAAGTGCCACTCAGCTTCAATACCAAAATCCTCCTCATGATGGAGTAGATTTTGGAAATTGTACTTGTTTTTGAAATGCTGTGCTGCTCCATCGGAGAAATAAAATATACTCTTAACATTGGACTTTTCTTGCAAGTACGTAATCAATATTTTTCGAAAGCATACACCGCGACTGTGTCATGTTTTATATCATCGGATGAAATTGCCATACTTTCATGTGCAACATCATTCCCCTTTTTATAATAAAACACGACTGTGAATGGAAAGTCAGTTCCACAAGTCAAGTCTTTGAAATTGACAGCTTCCAACATCAAATTCACATCTTCATGGTAAACGCAAACACATACGGTATGAGTACCACTGGCTCCTGCGAAAACACAGTTCCGTGGTCTAAGTTGACAAAATTTAGAAAAACCTATCTTTATGGTAGGGTATGTGCTTCTAAAAATCTGGAATAATTCAGAAAGATTACATAAAACCAGTCTCTTCTGAACATGTTCACGAGATCCATCTGGTTTTCTGATCGACACGTAATCTTTCATCCCTGGCATGATACGAGTATTCTCATCATCTTCATGAAAGGCTACGATCAGATTAGCCGTATCAATTGGTAAATTCTTATCTAATTTGGAATTCGGTTGGGTGGAAATACCTCATTCATTCACCAACTGCTTCGCTTTTCTTGCTTGGCGTTCAGAAGCACCGAATTCTGTAGCTAATTTTCTAACCCCAAGATTTCGGTGCGAGAGTGAGAAGTGTTAGTTTTTCTGAACGACTTTCTTAATTCACAAATTTTTCCTCAATTGGATCTAAAACCTCAACTGCTGCCAAATGTTGTTTGTTTCTACAATCATATTCTGTTTTTCGATACTTTGAAACGGAAGGACCCTCGAAAATGTCAATAATTCGTTTATCGTCTGGAAAAACTTGCTTGTCCATTTCTTCATCATTGCTCTCAAATAATAATATAAAGAAAATCGTTTGAGTCCATCCTATAATCACTTTTTTATACATTTCTCATCATATACACGGAGAAAAAAATATAAGGATTTTTATTATTTTGATCGCTCAACCTGAAACAGGAAGGTTTGTAAAAATGGATTTTCATATGAAAATGAGAAAGAGTACGAGTTGATAGCCAAATTTCACTATGCATTTTATAAAATCCAACGTTCAATGTTTGAAATTTCAATTCCGTCTATTACTTCTCCTACAGTGTTCGTAATCTTTTGTATTCCCATATGAAAATTTATCCGACAAACCGCCGTAATTTCAGTTTCAATAAGAAAAATAAGAGAGTCTTATGTTTTCAAACGGCATTTTTCTCCGTGTATTCTATGAGGTATGAACAGAGAGTAATAGAACAATCGTATAGCTAGTGAAAACGCTTTCCTGAGTAATCGCTTCTATGTAATGTATCGCTGAATTTAGAAACAGATTTAGAATTTTTCAAGTATAATTGTTTTATTTTACCATTTCCATTGGCTCGAGTTGAATGTGTAGTGGCGACATAGCGGCAAGATTTGTCATTTTCATTCGACAGGTTCCGCATATTTGAGCATCTTTCGGTGAAGAAATGTACTTGCCCTGAGGACTTTTGGAAATCGTTCTTAAGGATCTAGAAAATGCAGGATGTCGGCCGTTTTTGAGGGGGTTGGAACAGCGAGACCCAAAACTTTTCCTCTCCATTATAAAATGGCAATGCTATGCGGTTCACTTGGATGAACATGAAATCTTGATCCAATTCAAGTGATGCGTAAAAATGACGTACCGTAGACGAAGTATTCACTTCGGATCGTAGATTACGGATACACTTGATAATTGACGGTTCAGTTTATTTTACACGTAACACGATAATGTTGTTGAATTCACAGCGTTCTTCAAGTAAATAGGTCTCCAGTAAAATTGAGTTGTGCAGTACTTTTGTTTTCACAGTGTAAACATCGAACATTGTGAAGATAGCTTCACATTGATGTCAAAACAAAACAATGCTCACATCAACTTCAGTGGAGGGTCTGGTTAAGCATGGAGAATGTTGTGAATCCTTTAGCATTATTTTGTTGAGATGATTAATAATGATAATGAATAATTCCTACAGTGAATGAAGCATGTTAAAATTTTCAACGCCGTACCGGGTGACGGCTGACCAGTATGTTCAGCGCGCTTGGAAGCTGGATCGTGCCGGCTTTAACGATTGAATTCACTCATGAGTTCATGAGACTCCGTCATGTGTGACCAATGATTTTGAAGTGGAAAAGATAAGCTTTCGATTGAGCGTAATTGAAAAACTTTCAAAAATGACGATCTTTGAAAAAAATCGAAAAACAAAATGAAAATCACTTTTTTTTGCAGAAATAATTGATTTGGAAAATTGTCTTTATATCTATTGGAAAGAACGGAAAAAAACCATCGAAAACCATAACTTGCATTACAAAAAAACATAATAATAACTGAGTTAGAATTCAACGAAGACAAACGTGTCCAAAACTTGAGCCCCTTCATCTCGGCAACCAGTCGATATTCCCTTCCCCCCTTCTGCCCAAATTATGTACTCCAATAGTGCAACAACTTCCCCCACAGCCCCCGTTGAGAACTATCGAGAAATCATTGTAGATAACAATAGATTTAATACGGTCATCACAGCTCCTGATCGGAAGATTATTCTCCGTGGAGAAGTAGTTTTTTGCCAATTGTTCAAACAATTACATGATCAACTCCAGATACAGAAAAACCCTTAGCGCCCGATTCCACAGGAAAAATGGCAGAGTGATCATACATTGGTCCAGGTGTCGACAGCAGCTTGAGATGATCAGTCCCCAGCGTCGATTCCAGAAGTCGAATAATGAATTCGTGCATGTGATGAGCAAAAGTAAAATCCACATTTTTGTCAATAATTTTCTGTCCGTTTTCGACACTTCGCGCCTAAAGTAGATTCAAAAGTACAGTGCTTATTCACACCAATTGTCATTGTGTGTTCTGAATCTGCTGTTCCGGTGGAACGTGTACGTTTACCAGAGTGCCGCTTCCGTGTCACTGCAGAGGAATAATATTCACACACTTTTTGTCCAATATCTTTGGATCCCTTTTTGGTATCAGGATTCGCCAGATTATTAAGGATTGTAGCATCGGTCAAAGATACTTCAATTGGTCTCACAAAGAGACACCAAGTCCATTTCTTCCTACGAATAGCTGGAAGAAGATCATTGCAATGTTGGTCGTGCAAGTCTACTCCTCCCCCATGTTTTTAATATATTTTGAGGAGGCTCGAGGAAACTCTATATATTTTTTCACTTTGTTCACAAATCTACTGATCCGAACTTTTGGCTCATTTCCATAGCCATTTGAAAGTACGGAAATTGGCTTACTGTCCAACACAGTAATATAATTCACATGTGATATTTCGTCATGTAGATTGACACATTACACACAGCAAGCAGTTCTTCAAGACGTCTAAAAGAGTCCTGAATTCATGTATCTTCAAGACATTTCCAAAAGACATCTTAAAGATGTCTTTTAGAAATGTATGAAAGATCTCTTGCTGCGCGAGTTCTATAAGACAACTGTAATTGAGATATATTCAAGAAAACTCATAAACATTTCTTGAAGATATCTTCGAAAGCACTTGTAGAACAATCCCAATAGACCAATTAGATCAAAGAGAATTAGAGAGGACATTGCAGTGATTCACGTATAGTTATTCACAGCGTCCCGCGTATTTGTTTCACGTGTGCAGTGAGGAACGACGACGCCGGTGATATTGTGCAATATTAATTATATATCATTAATTATATATACATAAACATTCAAGATCCAATACTGGATAATAAAAGTATTGCCGCAGAAAAGAAACGTGTAACCAATTACATTACAATAATATATTTTGTTTTGTAGCGAATGATCCTATTTGCAAGAACTAACCTATCATTATGCAGAATCATATATTAGAGGAATATCAATTCATTATTTTATCCATTGTACTTTATTTTTTATGTACGTACGTGAATTAAATTTCCATGAAATTTCACATTTTCGTGCAAGATAGACTGTATCGAAATTCAGATTCAAGTGAATGAAATTGAATGTTAAAATATTTTGAATTCAGGTTATATACATGCATGAAAAATGCTTGAAGTATTTTTGCATTCGGATTATATGCAAACACCTCATATGTTTTGGTAAGCCTTTATTCAAATTAATAAATCAAAATAATGAATGAATTCGTATGGTTATGGATATTTTAATATTTTAATCAAGACATTTTAATAATACTCCCAAGAAATCTCCAAGAGATATTTGAGAGTTCTCCAGACAGTCTTCAGGAGGGATTTAAGAATCTTTCAAGAAGGATTTAAGATCCCTTCAAGAGCTCTTAAAGACATCTTCAAGAAATCATTGAGAATTCTGAAACATTTCTTGAAGATGTCTTTTAGATTTCTTGAAGACAACTGAAAGATATCTATTTGTGTTGCATAAGACATCTTTTCGCTCACGGAAAGAGATCTTTTGGGAAGGTCTTGCAAGAGCTCTTGCAGTTTTCAAAGACATCTTTTAGATATCTAAAAGAGCTCTTTTTGTCTGTGTGGGATGTTCCTTTTTCACACTTTTTCGGGAGAACAACCTCAGCTTGACCACGATTATGTCTTACCATTCCTGTAGTACATGGTCCAATTTTCCCCAGGTGTACCAGGAGATCAGGCGAAGTGGAAAAATTATTCAAGTACAAATTGTAATTCCTTAGGTTTTCCAACGGCACCATGTTCGATAGTCCTTGACGCATTTCCATCATAACTCTCGAACCTAGTCCAATGGAATTCAGGGACGTTCCATTCTCGTTACCTGCTTTTCCAGCATGAATATCTGCGTCAAAGAAAAAGCCTTCACGTGAACGAATTGCCCATAGTTTAATGCCGAACCTTACAGGCTTATTTCTTATGCATTGCTTTATGCCGAAACGCCCAAAATACTTCATCATGATTTCATCTATTGACAGCTTTCGGCTAAACCACCCAAAACGCACACAATTTTACCTGAAGGAATCATAAATACTCCTACCTTTCCAAACTTTATCTTCTACATTCTTGTCGTTATTTTTATAGAACTTGATGTTCTTTTTCATAGTGGTGAATTATTTCCGGGACATTGTGTCTTCGACAATTTGGCATCCTAGGATTGATTTCGAAGACCAATAGTCCCGTTGAGACTTTCTTGAATTGAATGAGGAGAGAATAATGATTCCAATAGATTTTTCGAATAAATCTTCCGATAAACCGATATCATTTTCTGATGGCGCTTCGATGATATGACACTTGATTTCTTCAGAAAAGAGAACTTCAAATAATTCGCGAGCATCCATTGGTCTTATATTCACCAACGATTCTTCGCTCAAACTTTGGTCCAATTCCGGTTGTTCTATATGTTTGTAATCATCATTTCTCCAGTTGAAAGTATGATTTGATTCTGAGAGCTTCTGCGCATCAGCGTATGAACTTCCCACTTGTTCATAAGAACCGTAAGGGAGGACCCTATCCGGGCCTACTTCAGGTCCCATTTCAGAATCAGAACCTGAATCTGCGTCATAGTCAGTTTCTGGAACAAATGCAATATCAATACGATTGCTAACATTTTCATCAGCATCGTCAGTGTTTTCAACACTGTCGAGAAGATCAGCCACTGTCATAGTTGATCTCCTAGTTTTCGGCATGATAGAGTGCTACTCGAAGCGAAGAAAGACCACAAGTTAAAAAAACCGTGGAATACGCTAATAATAAGAGAATACTCGAAAGTCAAAGCCAGGAATTGAATGATTCGGACTGATCGATAGTAGAAACTACTAGAAAGGGATGACAGTGTAAACCATTGATCTGAAATAGTAGTGAAAACTGATTAGGTGCAATAGCAGTGGAAACTGCTGATTTGGAATAGTATTGGGAACTATTGATCTGAGATAGTAGTGGAAACTACTGGTGTTGAACAGCAGTGTAAATTCCTGATGTGCAATAGTAGTGGGAACTACCGATGTGAGATAGCAGTGAGAACTGCTGATGTGGAATAGCAGTGGAAACTGCTGATTTGGAATAGTAGTCAGAACTACTGATCTGGGATAGTGGTGGAAACTACTGGTGGGGGACAGCAGTAAAAATTGCTGGTGTGGGATAGTAGTGAAAACTACTGGTTTGGGATAGCAGTGAAGACTGCTGATGTGCAATAGTAGTGAGAACTGCTGATGTGGAATGGCAGTTCAAACTGCTGGTTTGCAATAGTAGTGAGTACTACTGATGAGGATTGATAATTGGAACAATTGGAAAAAAAATTTTCCTTAATGGAAAATAATCTTCCAATCAGATGCTGTCATCCCCGTATCCACGTTTTTTTCCTCCACGATGGTTTCGTCATGGTCCTGAACGGGTGTTGTCTAACTCGAAATTATTTATTTAATTTTTTCCAATTTATATAGTGGGAAAAAAAGTCCTGCGTACATAGATTCTATATGAATTCTTGCGTAGAATCGAATGGCGATGTTGATTTTGCCTCATCTGGATTTTTTGACATAATTGTTTGAACAATTGGAAAAAAAAATTTTCCTCTATGGAAAATAATCCTTCAATCAGATGCTGACATCCCCGTATCCACGTTCTTGTTATTCACGATGGTTTCGCCATGGTCCTGAATGGGTGTTGTCCGACTCGAAATCATTTATTTAATTTTTTAAAATAAATATAGTGAGAAAAAAAAATCCTGCGTTCATAGATTTTATATGATCCCTTGCGTAGAATCGAATGGCGGTGTTGGTCTTGCATCATCAGGATTTTTTGACGTGATTGTTCGAACAAAAATTGTTTGAACATTCGGAAAAAATGATCTTACTCCATGGAAAATGATCTTTCAATCAGATGCTGTCATCCCCGTATCCTCTTTTTCCTTATCCACGATGGTTTCGCCACGGGCCTGAATGGGATTCTAGATTTCCGTTGAGTATTTGTGGGCCATGTCACCTCAGTCTTCTTGATCGTGAGAAAAATAGTCTCAAAAGACCTTCACAAAATATGCCTAATTATACAGACTCTCAATTACCGAAAGAAACCAGATCGAATGATGGTACGTGTAGTTGTTACATATGTTCAACCAGGGGATTCAAAGGCCATCACAAAATTGAGAAAGGTAGAGGCCACGTACGGCAAACATTCAATCAAATCAACGTTTGTAATGATAAATCCACAGTACAAAAACCTACTAGGAAATCAAACGATTCGATTCAGCTTTGTGAAAATTGTTTCACAGAAATAGGCGAGGGCAAAAGACATCCTTGTCGCGCTCAAGGTGGATCTCACGAAAATTTGATGAAAATCGTTGAAAAACTACCAGAAAAGCAGCAAGATCAGATTATCACTTCCATGTCAATACGGAAAATTGATCCACAGAAACCGCCAGATACTGCCAGCGGTAGTTGTGGTAGTACATTGCCAAATGCTGAGATCAATTTGAGTACGTCAGGTCGTACAGCAAGAATCCTCTACAACCCAGAAGAAAAACAGGAAATAGTTTTCTCTGCCGGAACATTAGATAATTTTCAAACAAATACTGGGGCTTCATCCAACCATATGAAGGAAGCGACTAATTTTTTGTGATGTACCGCCGGTAAAAGATTCGTGCCTGCATATTATATTAAACACGTTTCTAAAGAATCTAACTTCTCAAACAATGTTTACAAAGATGGTATTCTTGGATTCGATAACGAAAATAAAGTGACGAAATAAAAACCAACTGTCGTTTGGGCGCATGCTCAAGAATTATTGGAAACTGTTTGTACACAGCGTAATTTCATTGGTAATCCGACTATTAAGGTTATGGCTGATGGTGGTCAAGGTTTCCTCAAAATATGCATGACAGTTTTTCCAGAAAATTATTGCTCTGAATTAGGTGGTAACGCATGTGACTTAGATCAAGGAACTAGTATGGATTTTTCAGTAGAAAAGAGGTCTTTATATTCGGAAGGGGGTTGTATTGGTAGAAAAGGAAAGTTAACCAGCGTTCATAGGTTAATAATGTTATGCGCAAGGCCCGAAATAAAAGGAACATATGAGAGTATAAAATTATCATTCGAACTAACCAATATCAACAATATCCCTTATAAGTTTGTTTAGGACTCCAAATTATTACTTATTGTCAATGGTCAGCAAATTGCCACATCAACGTATCCTTGTCCTTATTGTTTCGTCACACTTTGCGACTTGAGAAATTCCATAGACAGAGATATTGATGAGGGGAACGAGTTCACTGATAGTGATGTGGAGCGTTCGAACTCCCAAGATCCAGAATTGTTGTCTGAGAATGTGAACCATGAGTTGCACACCACCATGCATGGTTTGCGAATGACAACGACGAACGATAAGAATGGAAATCGCACAACTAGGCAAAATGAGCAGAAACTTCTGTGGATAGGAAAGCGCAGATTTTTCCAGCCCTCCTCCTACCCACAGCATGCCATCCCTGTTGATGAGCGGATTCAGTTTTATGAGTTTACGTTCGGGATTTTTGGAGAGGAGAGCCTTCGCATTTAGATATGTATAAATGTGAAGCTCCTGTATGGAGGCATTTGTGTAAGGTATATCGATATATGTGTATGATGATATGTCTGTGTAATTGTCAGGTGATATGTACTTAGATCCGGTTTTGCATCCGGGTTCAATGCTCGGACGGTCACCTGACTTTTGGCAGTTGACAGAGGGGGTCTGGCTTTTGCGAATTATCGCTTTGAAAATTAGTCTTCGCGTAGCACTCAACACGGTAGCAATATCTCATGCGTTCAATCGGTGATCAGTCCCTTACTCTCGTTACGTGTATAATTCTCAACTTTCAAAGTCTCTACGCTCAATCCTTCGGATCTATCAGCCCGATGCTAACTAGCTCCTTCTGAGAAACTTTACGGGGATTCTTTGATCTCTTCCTTCGTGAAGTGCGTTATTTCCTTGAGTGCACGGTTCTCATAGTTCTTTCGATTGCTACGTGCTGTTCGTGCTTCGCGAAGTGCTTGTGTGATGAGAATATCCTTAGTTTGAGTGGTAAACTCATTAGTTTGTAATCGAGTGTGAATGACGTTTGAACGGTCGTGGATATCCTTTAGTACTATAGAGTCTCAGGTTCTCCTGTAAAGAACGATATGTTCGTCTGTGAGTGAGTGTGCCTCTCGATCGTTGACTCACGAGGACGTCGATTCTGTTTGTTCGGAAATCATTGAAAAACATTTTTTAGAATTTTATTTCATCCTTTTAAACCTCATAGCTTCCTGAAACATCAAACATTCATCTTCTAAATAATTCATTATATTTCACAACTCCCATAATTCGACATACCGCTCTAGTGTCGAGTGAAATTGCTTATCCGCTCAATCCCATTTCAAGAACGGCCTTGACAGGCATTCATCTTCGATGAGATCATCGAACGGTATTGAAATTCTATTCATTACCTATGTTCGATGATGTCATCGAAGGGCTTGCCGTTACTAACCGAATTTTGTAGATCAGTTCGTTTGTCATCGCTAGCGGCTCAATATCACCGTTGTAAGCTCGTCGTCCGCGACGGGTGACAAACCATTTAATAATCACCACCGTGTTACATCTTGTTGAGTCATTATGGCTTCAAATAGTGAAATGGACTGTGGCTGGTCCGCCAGTACAATCTTGTGTATAGTTTTGGACTATTTGTGAAAGTTGACTGATTACATTTTATTGTGGAACTGCAATTATTGTCTGTACACTCATTCATTTGCCACCTACCGAACTACCGATCTTCCTGATCCGGCGTGGATCCACGGTTGCCGATCGTCCGACGACTTCGTGATTGTGTATCACTGTTTTTTTTGGTCGTTTCCGATTTTACATTCGTTTGTGAAAAAAAAATAGATATTCATATTCGGCTCGTGGATCGAACACTCTTGTATTGTTATAATCAACGACATATTTTGAATTGTATCTCAGTTCTGAGCAACGTTGTAGCTGTCACTCTTGTTCCTCCATCAGGCGTCAGCCGTGCGGCTCTTTCTGGGCAATCATTCAGGGTTTGTTTGATTAGAGTTTTTTTTATTGATTAATTTTGATGTGGTTTCTGTAGACCGATTGATCTACTTCAATTCCTTCACGGAATCCTTTCTTTAATCACATAGTTCGAGTTCTTTCTAGTTTACTTTTGCGGAAAACGGATTGGTTCTCATGTAGAGATTCCAGCTCATCGCTGAAATACATCCTCTCTCACCTCTGCACCCAGAATCACTCCGCCTCAATGATCTCGTCGGCTGCAAGAGAAAACTCGGTGCCGTATGTCACGGTTAGGGACCGGAAGGTTTCCAAATCAGAGCTTGGATCAGCTCTCCAGAAGATTTTCTGAGAATCAGCGTCTCGAGCATCCACCCAGATCTGCCTGGACATCTTCTCAATGTCAGCGCAAACCACGAAGCGATAGGAACGCCAATGACAGCCCAGTGAGCATGAGCCAGCCTGCAACTTGGGCCCTGCGAACTGGTAATCATTGAGTGATTTACGATTCGAAGCAAGCATAGACGTATTGAACACGACGCGCAACTTGGAGGCAGAACTTGTCTCTCTCCAAACCGGATGATGCGAGAAATAACAGCCCGTATCGAGTAGCGAAGCAGCAGGTTGGGGCACCATATGTCCTTTGGACAGATACCCCCGCAAGAAATTCTGATAACTATCGGATTTCTCTGGGTCAATCAGCAATCTGCTTTCATTTTTCAAAAGAAGTTTCCGAGCAATATCGGACGAACGAGGTAAATCAATGGTACAGTTGGTTTTGAAGGGCAATCTAACTGTATATCGGCCATCAGCGTCCCGAGTATGTGTCGGAACAAAATGTTGCTCACACTCGAGTTCCTCTGCAGTTAATGTGAGAGAGGCAGGCAACTCCTCCAATTCCCAGAACCTATTGAGCGATTGGTCTGACTCGGAGCAGACACACACGTGATTAACTGAAATGTTCAGCGAACTAGGAGAATAATTACCGAAAACCACCCACCCGAAGATCGTAGTCTGAGCAACCCGAGCATGGCTTGAACACTTTCTAACTTCTGGGAGTAGAACTCCTCCCAAATAATCAGACCCAATTATGAGCCCTATTGGGTCTTGCAGCTGCAAAGTAGGGTCAGCCAACGAAATCTGGCGCAAACGCTCCTACGACTTCTCAATGTGCAGCATTTTCGGAGTACATGAAGTGAGCCTTGGGAGTATCAAGGCCCGAACTGAGATACCGGCCCATGCCCATGCGTAGGCTCCACTGTGACGGATACGGCAGACGTGATGTTGATGGCTATACTCCCCCAACCGCACTCACCCTGGCATCAATCTTCTCTTCTCTAGCGTGCAACAGCTTGGAAACACCCTGCAAAAGAAAACGTGGCCTGAGAACCCTGATCGAGCAAAACACGAACCTTGACTAATCTGTCACCCGGAGCATGGATGAGCACGATGGCGGTGGGCAGTAAAACCGAACACAAAAATTCTTCATGCACTAGTTGCGAGCAAATCGAATGCGAGCTACCCTCATTGCTTGTTATTTCGCGCGAAGACTCAGAACCTTCCGAACTCTTGTTCTGAAACTGTGCACCAGAAACTCTACCCATGGTGGATTTAAGCAAGAGAGTATGTTGCTTTTGCTTGCACACAGAGCAGGAATTTGCGCTGTTGCAATTCGACAAAAAATGTCCCCTACTGAGATAATTCATGCAGCACCGATTCTGTTTGATAATGGTCAAGCGATCGGCCACAGTTTTCCCCTTGAAATTGTCACACTGATAAAAGTTATGCTCTTTACGGCACAGTATACATCTGATATTCGAAATGCTCGCTTGATGCGAACGAGAAATTTGAGCTATAGATTTGTGAGGTTTGACCGCAGTGGTCATAGGCTTCGGTGCAGCGTGAGATGTTTGAGTGGAGGATGACTCTAAAGCTCTTATTGTGGCGGTTGAAAAGCATTTGAGCCTCGAAAAAGCGGGGCAACTTGACTCAGCCTTGAGCTCAAACTCCCACTCCGTGCGTGTTTGAGTATCCAATTTGTCCGCAACAATGAAACACACTGTTGGATCTCAAGCTTCAGTATAAGCCTTCAAGTTAGCTGAAGCAATAACTGCATTATTGGAGCAGTCCAACAGATTTTTCACATCCTTGGCACTACGAAATTTCAAACAACGGATACTTATGGAACTATGCAAATACTCATCCACCATTAATCTTTGATTCTCGTATCGTTCCTGAAAAGCAGTCCATGCAGCATCGTAGTTAGCGTCGGTGACGGGTAAGCTATCAATCAAGAGCAATGCCTCGTCGGTTAGGTAGGATTTAAGATATTGCAACTTCTGCACCTTAGACGTGTCCGGGCAAGCATTCATAAGCAAAATAGAAGAGAACTGATCCTTGAAAGAGTGCCAATGACGATATGAGCCTACAAACTTTAGCAGATCCAAGTGTGGCAGTCGTGCATTCCGATTCGAAACCTGCGAACATTCATTTGCGTTAGAAGCAGAAGGTGCAGAATTATCTGACATGCACAAAGGGTTTAAAAATTTGGACAAGGATTGCTCGTACACGTCCTCAGCAACACCAAAATCATGACGCTGAAAATAAGGGAACGCCTTTTGTTCCTCAGGGGACAACGTGGTGAGCAATTTTAAGTGCAGCGCTCGTACCTCACTTCAATACTCTTTCAGCAGATCAATGCGTTTATGTATATTTATCGGAGTCATATTTCGAGCTCCTAATTTCTTGAAATTAGTGAAGCATCGACTCATTATGCCAGCGGTCATCTCAATTTGCTGAATTGTTTCACTAATGGTTGCAACTACATAGACTGGCAGTGCACGATGCAAAAGAATTTATAACTCAAATTCAAGTTCAAACAATCGAGAAATGTATGATTGCGTGGAATCAAAACACACGTGGCAATAAGCATATACGTGAGTACTTATCTTAGTAGTGGTGTGGCAGATGCGTGTTACGAATGACGAACTATAGTCGGGCTTGATGTGACGAGACGATCCACTCAGCAGCAGGCAACGAGCACGGAAGATATTCCAACTCACGACGACACCGACGAAGCTATGTGAGAGAAGACGGCCGATGACGTCACGGAAACTGGCGGGAAGCTATACACCTGTCGAAGTGTGAGTCTCCACACGAACAACGATGAGCGACGATACGAGAATCAAGATGTATGTTTGCAAAGAAACTAAGACGACACACGAGGTCGTGAAAGAAAACATGCACAGGAGGAAAGAGAGTCGAGACACTGAGAAAAAAAAGCAAGAATAATTGATCGCGAATCGATTCTCGAGTCGAAAATCCCGCTCGAAGGACCAGAAATGAAATGGAAATGGAGGAGGGGAAAGGAAAGGAACTCAAATGGATTCAAGAAGTTGTATGTTCCTCTAATAGTTGATGTATTATTATTTAAACTCCACTTTCAAATCTATAAATGCCGGAGCTTGACTCGAAGAGTGATTAGTGGAGAAAGAGAATGATGATTATGAATATTATAATATAAAGTTGGTTCCTTGTAGGTAAAACTTTGATTCTTTCCGTAAGAAATCGTTGAATTCGAACGGTTTGAACAAAAAGAAAAGGGGGTGAATCGTCGCTCCACGTTTCTTCGCACTTTCGAACACCCTGATCACACTTTGCAAGTGAATTCACTGATTCAAATAGATTTTAAAGGTTTAGAGCATTTTTAGCGAATAACAATTACACTTTAATCAAGATAGAGGTGATACAACATTCTCGCATAGCAACAAAGGAAGAGCAAGTAAAGCACGCACGCAATTATATGTCACAGGTAAAACGCTTCGCAACGACTGACTTCGTGCCAGTTCGACACGGAGTCGATCATTCTAGCCACACTAACATATACTCAAACTAATATACATGAGCCAACTACTACGGCTCTGAACTATATTCAAAGTACATGGAACCTCGTGTGCGATTCCACAACACCATTCATTAGAAAGGATCGAATTCTCGCAAGTGCAAACTCAACCGAATGGTCAAGACTGCGGTGTATTCGCAATAGCTTCTGCAACATCGTTATCGTTTTACAAACGCCCAGAACATATTGAATGTCCCCCAAAAAAAACTCCAAGGAATTACAAATGAAGCCAAGTACATGGAAATCCCGAAAATTCAATTCTAACTCCTGTTCAGTTGAAGGCACATTCAGAAAGAAAAGTGAAATCTCCTGAAAAAAACTTCAAAAAAGTGAGAATAAAGTCAAGTACATGAAAATCCTTTGGAAACTTACAACAAAAATCTGAAAACACTTTGAAAGAAACTTTTGCTACATTCAACATTTTGATGAAATATGACAGGATATGCTCCAGCTGAAAAAAAACATGTGAAATCAATGTGGGCTGCCGAGTACATTACCTCAATGAGACTATCATTGGAGGGAGGTGAAGCATTTCTGGTATATTGTCACTCCAGTTTGTTCATCAAACTGTAATCAAAGCGGTTTATGTCCATCAAAAAACATCATTGTATTGAATATCAAACGGAGTGGGACAAAATCAAATTTAAGCATTTGATATACTAGAAACAATTCTAAGTTGGTTGAAAGCAGACTCGTTGGGGAATGAAGATTTCATGATCCGAGTGTCTGTTTGATAATGGAAGCTCAAAACTCACCATTGACCACGCCGAGTGGCTGTTATATTTCATAAACATGTTGAATGTAGCAAAATTTTCTTTGAAAATGTGTTTTGAGATGTTTGTTGTAAGTTTTGAAGGGATTTTCATGTACTCGGCCTTATTTTTACTTTTTTGGAGTTTTTTTGCGGGGGGGGGGGGATATTTTATAGACTCTACTGATTGAAAAAAATTGTATTGTTGAGTTTTCATGTCTTGGAGGGGTACTGGCGTCGATGTAAAACGCCCGTTTCCATCTCATGATCGCATCTTTTTCTAAGCAATGATGCAAGTTGCCCACGCTAGTATTGTATAATAAAGTGGGACAGTGAGAAAGTAACGCTGAGTACATGGAAATGCGACTAATATTAACAAAGAAAAAATCTAAAAACCCTTCCTCAACAGAAATTTCATCACATTCAGAATTGCGATGCAATACAACAGGATATGCACCATCTGAGAAACTGATGGGGAATCAATATGAGCTGCCGAGTACATTTGGTTACTCAAATGATATGCGAACGATTCTTTGTATATTGTAACTTCAATTTGTTTCAATCTCATTCAAAGTCATTTATGATCTTTGAAAAACATCATGTATTAGGAATGAATATAAAGTGCGACAGCAGAAAAATTCGGTTCAATCATTTGGAACGCTAGGAAAAACTCTGACTTATCTCAAACCAAACGTATTGGCAATGTCTGAATGGTTTTGAAATTCATGTCCATACGAAAAACTTGACGTGACTAGTAGTGAATTTTGAGCTCTTATTATGAAACACTTCCATCATAAAATCTCTATCGGCCACGCCAAGGGTTGCGCATCGACATGATTTCCAAATCTATTCAGAAACGACCAACACGTTTGGCTTGAAATGATTCAGAATTGTTCCTGTTTATTTTTGAACATATGTTGAAATGATAAGAGGGATATGTTGTTGAATGAGAATGTTTTCCATTTAGGGATGGGCTTGAGGGTGATTCTCAAATCACAGTGATAGCAGAGAACAGTCAGAAAAAAGAGCAACTTATTTAGCAGTGATGTAATCACTTTTAAGGTTGAAAATAATCAGTTTTCTCGTATATAAATATTTGTACCTTTTTTCCCTAAAATCAACATGAAAAATTATGATTGGAATAACATCTTTAAATCATCAAATTTGAATTGAAATTAACATGAAATAAAATATGTATCATCGCATACACATATTTTGTCATGTCACGTCCTGAATATTTGAAGAAAATATTCAGGATGAGCCCTGATTTTAAATTATTTCCCTATTCAGCAGGCTTGCAAGTAAGGGATAGGATAAGTTTTTCTTGAAGGTATTTCAAATCATCACACTTATTTGAAGGAAAAATCACAATTCATTATGAATTTCATTTAGCCAAATTATTACATTTTATCATCATCATCATGAAGTAATCAGTCTTACGACTGGTTTGATGAAACCCTCCACCCCTGTCTATTATCCGCCAAACGTTCAATTTCTACATATCTACTACATCCCTTGTCTTGTACGATTTGCTTCATATAACTTACTCTAGGTCTACCTTTACCAGTTTTACCATTCATTTTCCCTTCCAATATTGTTTTCAATAAACTCTCATGCCGTAATGTGTGTCCTATAAGATTGCTTCTCCTTTTCACGATGTGTTTCAAAAGATTTCTTTCTTCATTTATCTGCTCGAGTACTTCTTCATTTTTTACTTTGTCTATCCATTTTATTCTGAGCATCCTCCTATAACACTACATTTCAAAAGCTTCAAGTCTTCGTTGATCAGTTTTCCCCATTGTCCAAGTTTCGCAACCATATAATGCTGTGCTCCAGACGTAACTTTTCAAGAATTCCTTCCTTACTTCCAAGCTTATATTTTTTGAGCATAATAACTGTCTCTTTTGATAAAAAGCCTGTTTCCCTTGTGCTATTCTTGCTCTTATATCTCTTTCGCTTTTGCCGTTCTCTGTAATTATGCTTCCTAGATATTTGAATTCTTTCACCTGTTCAATTGTCTCGGTATCTATTTTGATTCTCGTTCTTCTAGCTGTTTTCGCTGCTGTACACATCATGAATTTTGTTTTGTCTTTATTTATATTCATACAATAGTTTTCCAATAATATTGTTCTCATGGTGTTGAGAATATTTTCTAACTCAGTACTACTCGTGGCCAATATAGCTATGTCATCCGCGAATCTCAACATGCTTATATTTTCTCCCTGAATCTGTAATTTCGATTGAATTTCCTCCTTCACTTCGTTCATTGCTTCTTCTATATATAAATTGAACATCAGTGGCGATAATGAGCATCCTTGTCTCACCCCGCTTCTTATTTGTGCTTCCCCTTCCTGACCCTTCATGTCTATTATTGCACTTTGATTCTTATATAATTCGTATATTATTCTTCTATCTTTATAATTTATTCCCACCTTCTTCAGGATCGCAAACATCTTCTCCCAGTCCACATTATCGAAAGCCTTTTGTATATCTACAAAACCTATGTACACAGATTTCTTCAGCGCTATCCTTTTCTCTATTACTGCCCTGAGTGCTAAGATTGCTTCTCGCGTTCCCCTATTTTTTCTAAAACCAAACTGATCCTCTGCCAATCTACTCTCTATTTTATTTTCCATCCTCCTGTATATAATTTTGGTCAGTATTTGCGAAGCATGTGAGGTTGAACTGATCGTTCTGTAGTTCTCGCATTTGTCTGCCCCTTGTTTTTTCGGGATAGCGACAATTTTATTCTTTTGGAAATCTTCCGGTACTTCTCCTTTTCCGTACATATCTCTAATCGATTCAAACAGTGCGTCACGAGTTCCTTTACTGGAGGCTTTTATAAGGTCCGCACTTATGCCATCTATGCCTGGCGCTTTATTATTTTTCAATTCTTTCAAAGCCTTGTCGAATTCTGATCTCAATATCGAATCTCCCAATTCTTCCTCATCTACATCCTCCTCCTTCTCTAATAGTGCTGTATCATCGTTTCCTCTATACAAGTCTTCCAAATGATTGATCCACTGTTCTATTTTCTCTTCCGTTTTGATCAATTGTCGTCCTAGAGAGTTTCTAATCTTATTGCTTCTAGATTTCATTTGTCCGAAAAATCTTTTAATAATCCTATATGCTTCATTTATTTTTCCTAAATGCAATCTTATTTCTATTTCCTGACATTTCTCTTCTAACCACTGTTCTTTTGCTTTCCTTGATTCTCTTATTATTTTACTTCTCAATGATTTGTATCGTTGCTGGCCTTCTTGGCTATCATTATTCTTGTATTTCCTTCTTTCATTTATCAATTCTAAAATTTCTCCCGTTATCCATGGGTTTTTAGCTTCTACTCCACCATTCGTCAAAATCATATCCGCACATTCTTTTATATTCCCCTTCATCTTTGTCCATCTCCTCTCTATTCCCAAGTCTTTCTCTTCTTGATCTCCCAATTTTTCATCCAACATCTTCTCGAATGCCTCATGTGTTTGTTTTTGCTTGAGGTTCTTCAAATTCCATCTTTTCTGCATTTCCCTTTTCTTCTTCAGAGATTTGAATTTCAGAGAACATTTCATCATCAACATATTATGATCACTATCTATATCTGCACCGGGATAAGTTTTACAGTTTTTCACTTGGTTTCTAAATCTTTGTTTCACTAATATGTAATCAATTTGGTATCTTGCTGTATCTCCTGGCATTTTCCAAGTGTAGATTCTTCTTGGATGATTTTCGAATAAAGTGTTTGTGATAACCATCTTATGATTTTCACAAAATTCGACTAAACGTTGTCCTCTATCGTTCCTCCTCCCTAACGCGAAATCTCCTATAATGTTGTCCTCTTTTCCTTGTCCTACTACCGCATTCCAATCCCCCATCACTATCAAATTCTCTTCTCCCTTCACATATTCTATCACTTCTTCTATTTCTTCGTACGTTTTTTCTATATCTTCCTCCGAATATGCAGATGTGGGCATGTATACTTGGACTATGACGGTGTCTACCGGTTTTGTTCTGATTCTAACCATCATCACACGTTCATTATGTTGCAAATAATTTTCTATTCTATTTCCTACTCTTTTATGCATTACAATTCCTACACCTGCTTGACCGTTCTTTGATCCTGTATGAATTATTCTATAATCTCCACTCCAGAAATCGCCCTCTTGTGGCCATCTCATTTCGCTAATCCCCATTACGTCTATATTCAACCTATTCATTTCTAATTTCAAATTTTCTAATTTTCCCGCTTGCCTCAGTGATCTAACATTCCACGCTCCGACTCGAAGAATGTTGTTTCTTTTCCCTATCCTATTCTTCGGTTTTCGTTCCTTGCTGATGAAGCTTCCTCGAGCAGCCTCCACCCGGAGATCCGAACGGGAGACTAGTTTACCTCCGGAATATTTTACCCGAGAGAGCGCCATCATGTATTTATTAATTTGTTTGTTTGTTTTTGTTACATGATATTCCAAGTTAGGTAAAAGGTTTCATTTCCTCGGGAAGTATTGAAACATGTCAAGGAAAGTAGTTTCCCCTTGCTTTCCTTCCGTTTGATTTTGCCGATGTTTCTGGCATTAGGATGATTTCGTTTCTCTCAGCTTGTATTCTTTCTCTTGAGTAGTTCATTCCACTCAAAAAAAAGATCCAACTCTGAGATACTTATCCTCCCCACCACGTAAAGGAAGCAGATACTACCAGGGATGGATAGAAAGGATATCAAGGACAGGTATCATGAATATCCCCCTGGAAGACCCGCAATCATCCATGGGGAGGATTACATTTTATAATGTTCAATTCTATAATTTCTTCACTCAGCATTCCTAATCTTCTTGAATCATTTTCACAATAAATTTTGTATGTATCTTCGAAGTATTTACATATTTCACAATCAAAGAATAAAATTTCAAATCGTTTGCAATTGAAACATCTCTCTGGTAAAGCTGGAGGAGAGGCCTCCCAAGTTGTAACTTCAAGTAAATTACGAAATTTAATTAAGTTTCTCTTATCTTTCGAATGATTTTCCACTAAATTTTCATATTTCGGGTGTAGTTGAGCTCCCGGTTGTGAAGAAATTTGTCGTCGTTTGTTTGGACGGCCCTCAGCTTTTGAGATTTCTCCTTCAACATCTTTGATCGAACTCACTGAGAAAAACAAAAAAAAAATCAAGAAATCAATTCAGAATGGAAACAATCGGATTGAATTTTATGGTATTTTTTGAATCAAAGCAAAATTATTTCGCTTTAAAAATCGAGAATTGAATTTTCATAAAAATTGCAAGAAAAGGACTCTGAACTGATATCATTTTTTTTCCAAAAAGATATATATATATATATATATATATATATATATATGAAAAAACATAAAAATCAAAGTCAGAAAATAAACAAAGGAGGGGTATTGGGGAAGTAAGACCCTTTCACAATCGGTATTGACCTTTTGTGAGAGGTAGAGAAGGATACCATGAATTACATGAATACTCTCCTCCAAGGGCTTGTGAATTAACCGAGTAATTGAAGGTTATACTTACTTTTTGAAGAAATTCCTTGGTTGAAGATAGTCTTCCTTCCTCCCTTCAGTAGGTATTAATTCTCTCCTCTCAAGTATTGAGAGACTCCCACTTGATGTTCTGAAGCTGTTGGGTGATGCTATCCTTGTTCAAGTTCGAGTTGAAACCCAGAAGCCTCTGCTCTCGTTCGATGTCGAATTTCAAGACCCTCCGTTCTTGTTCGATGTTGAGTTATTTCAAGAGCCTCCGCTCTCGTTCGAAATTGAGTTATTTCCGGAGCCTCCACTCTCGTTCGAAGGTGAATTTTTCAGGTTTCTGCTTCTTCCTCTCGTTGAGCGTGGATACGGCAGGTTTTGTACGTCAGACTATCAGGTCTGGAATTGATTTCCTATTGTCAGTGGAGACAATGATTCTACTTGTCAGTCAATATGGACTGGATTTCAACAGCAGCTAGTGGATACGTTTGCCTTGTAGAATATGTCACTGGAGAGCCTAGCAATTAATGAGCGATTTGGCCATGGGTGCAACCTCTTTTGAACAGTTTTTGGGTGCCATGACCACCCAATCAAAAATTAGTATCGATTGGAGTATTGATTCTCAACCGATAGATTTTCCTGATTGGTGCGCGTTGGTACTGTTAGTAGAAGGGTTTGCTTCCCTTCCCTTGCGGGAGTTCGATGCTTGGTGCCGAGCGTATCCAATCGGTGAGGGTAGGTCCCGTTGATGCATCGATCAAGGGCTTCTCCGATCGATGCACGTTGTCCTCCCGTTGGCGCGTCTCCGAACCCTTAGTAGTTCTCTTCTATTCTCCTTCATACTCATTTTCTCTCCACTTCACAGGGCCATGCACGTTTTTAACACTCGGGTTATTTTGCATGCTTGATTTTCCTTGGAGTTGACTCATTTGTTCAATATTTGTTCATATTTATCTCTACGGTTATACTTTAATAACATGGTTCTTTGTTTAAAATGTCGTTGTTAACTTTCGGAGTTCTGATAGCATATTTGTTTGGTTACTAACAATTGTTTGTAAATTAATTCGTTTGAAAGGTATGTAACCTTTCATAGTTCATTTTATTTGTTGCATGTCTCTTTTCATCTGGTTCTGCATGTTTATTGATTTAGGAATTGTTCATCTCAATATTCATGTTTGTTCGCTAACAATATGCATGATCGTTATTGCAGACGTTTATTAATTTTGGTTTCGTTCATATCATTTATTCATTATCCATTCGTTAATAATCTTCATTCTTATACTTGAACTTATCATTTATTTATGCATGCATATTGATTAATTCGTTTTTGAAGAGGAAATAAGGAAAATTAGTATTATATATACAGGGCGTCCCATTTGAAACAGGACAGCTGAATAACTCTTCAGGGAATGGAGGGGGAAAAAAATTGTTCGGATAAAAGGTGTAGGGTTCAAAGGGGGCCATAAGATGGTGACCTTGAATTTGACCTTGAGGTCAATTTTGAGCATAATTGATGGTCAAAGTATGTTTTTTCAAATGGAAAATCCTACGTTCGACCTCAGAAATGGAAAGAGCGGAAAATTTTACGTCCGAATATGTTAACATATCAGGTCATTGAGAGGTCATTTGAAGGTCAAAAAACCATTTTCTATGGATTTTCACGGAAAAGCCTCAAACGAGTTGTTTCTCTGATCAAAGTTATTAAAGTTAAAGTGAAACCCCACGTTTCGACCTTGAATTGAAAGTAAACAGAACTAACCTTCAGAGTTTATTCTTCATATCAGTACGAAAATGATCATTAAGACGTTTCCATTGTTTACGGTGTAAGTGCGGGTTCAAAATGGTTTATTCACCTAACGAATGTGTTGATATTTTAATGATCTTGGGTGAGTGTCGCGGAGTGTATCAAAGAGCGTCACGATTGTACAGAGAGCGGTTTGGAGATCGGCAGCATCATCCTTCTCCAAAAGTCATTCGCCAAGTTGAAAGAAATTGTCGACAAGGAAGGATTGGTCAACGCCGAAACAATCAAGGTTTCAAGTTTAACGACCCTCGATGCGTTGCTGTTTTAGCAATAATACACATGAACCCTCATGTTAGTTCACGTGATACTGAACGCCATTTGGGTATTCCACGCAGTACGGCACACAGAATTCTACAAGCTGCTCAATATCATCCGTACCACATCACACTGACCCAAGAATTATCTCAACAAGATATGCAGAATCGGGTTAACTTTTGCCATTGGGCTTTACAGAGGTTGAACGAAGCGCCCGATTTCTTTCGATATGTTCTTTTCAGTGATGAATCAACGTTTCAAAGTACTGGCTTGTTAAATCGTCACAATAGCCACTATTGGTCAGCGCAAAACCCGCACTGGAGTCAACAAGTTGATCATCAGCATCGGTGGAGTATAAATGTTTGGTGTAGAATTCTAGACAATCAAGTTATTGGGCCGTATTTTTTTGATGGAACTGTGGACGGTCCTAATTATCTACAGTTTTCACAGAATGAATTACCAGTTCTCATGGAAAATGTGACATTAGCGACTAGGCAGAGGATGGGGTATCAGCAAGACGGTGCACCACCACCCTTTGCTCGATGTGTGGGGGATTATCTAAATATCCTTTTCCTCAATCGTTGGATGAGTCGAGGTGGATTTGTACTGTGGCCGGCAAGATCTCCTGATCTCACCCCTCTAGATTTTTATTTGTGGGGTTACGTGAAAAATGTCGTTTATACCAACCGACCAACAACACCTGTGGATCAACAACAACGCATCAGATACGCAATTGCGAATATTCGTGCAGAAGTTTTTCAGTCTGTCCTTGGAAACTTTCGACGCCGGCTGGAGTTATGTATTGAAGTAAATGGCGGTCAATTTGAACATCTCCTGCAATAAGTGTGTCTTACCCGTCAACGGATTTGTGCCATCTGTAATTATAAAACGACGAACTGGAAAAATAAATAATTTTCCAATTTTTGTTTCAAATTTGGCATTCATTAACGTTCTCAAGGTCGAATTCAAGGTCGAAACGTGGGGTTTCACTTTACCTTTGATAACTTTGGTCAGAGAAACAACTCGTTTGAGGCTTTTCCGTGTAAATCCATGGAAAATGGTTTTTTGACCTTCAAATGACCTCTCAATGACCTGATATGTTAACATATTCGGACGTAAAATTTTCCGCTCTTTCCATTTCTGAGGTCGAACGTAGGGTTTTCCATTTGAAAAAACATACTTTGACCATCAATTATGCTCAAAATTGACCTCAAGGTCAAATTCAAGGTCACCATCTTATGGCCCCCTTCGAACCCTACAACTTTTATGCGAACAATTTTTTTCCCCCTCCATTCCCTGAAGAGTTATTCAGCTGTCCTGTTTCAAATGGGACGCCCTGGATATATGTATATACAGGTGGATGATGGGGAGAAATATGTGGGACATGTCACGGTCACATGGAACACTTTCAGGTCCGACCCTCTCAGATCTTTTCTAAAATTTTTTCTCCCAAAGTACTCATCCAAAAAAGAGGTAAACCCTCGAGCCCTAAACCCTCAATTTTATCCACACGCTGATCTGTGCCAAGCTAATGAAGTTTGTCATTTCTCATTTTTTGTTTTTTTTCATCGTTATATCCCGGCTTTAAATTGATTTTTTTTCAAATTTCCAAATATCAGTGTCGACGTGGAGTTCCTCGCAAATCATGGAGAGAATATCAGTTTTCATGTCAAATACGTTTCAAAGCTTCAAAAACCAAAAAAAAATTTCAAATGCATTTTTCACGTTTTTCCTCAAATTTTTTTTTGAATTTTTGTATTTTTTTAAAAACAACGGAAAATTTTACATAAAAAACAGTCCTAAAAAAAAGGTGGTCGACATTTTTCCGAGTGCTATAAAAAATTAACGAAAATAAATGAATGAATAAAATTCAAATTTTCCGCTTAATTCATGAATTATGAAAACGAAAGAAAACAAATTATTAATGAACGAAAGAAAATTAATTTTTTTTTTGCAATAAAGCAAACAAATTAGAATGGGTACGATATAACAAATGAACAAAAATCTTTGTTTATCATAATATAAATTGATCTTTCATAAATACTACACTTTATTTCATTTTGGAAACCTTAGACTCACTTGATATTGATACAGCTCTTGTTCTTATTTATAAAGTCAAGTCTTCTCCTGGTATAAATGTATGAAACTCAAGTGTCCCTTCAATGGCTCTGAGAGTACAAAATCTTTCCTCCAATAATTCACTGGTTTTGGTGTAATCACCATTGCTGCAATGAATGAAATCAATTGATTCAAATTCACTTCGACCCCATTTATAAGAATCGGGAGCATTCAGTATGTTTCTTTGAGGCCCAAACTGAAGGCATGCTTGTAGACATAAATGTCTACATAATAAAGACTTTGGAATCGATGCTGAATAGCACTTTTTTGCAACAGCTCATGGGAAAGGACTGTGTGATGGTCTCGGTGCAATGGTCAAGAGGCAAGCTCGAAAAGCATGCCTTCAGTTTGGGTCTCGAAGAAACATACTGAATGCTTCCGATTTTTATGAATGGGGTCGAAGTAAATTTGAATCAATTGATTTCATTCATTGCAGCAATGGTGATTACACCAAAACCAGTGAATTATTGGAGGGAAGATTTTGTACTCTCAGAGCCATTGAAGGGACACTTAAGTTTCATACATTCATACCAGAAGGAGACTTGACTTTATAAATAAGAACAAAAACTGTATCAATATCAAGTGAGTCTACGGTTTTCAAAATGAAATGAAGTTTAGTATTCATAAAAGATCAATTTATATTATAATAAATGAAGATTCTTGTTTATTTGTAATATCGTACCCATTCTAATTTGTTTGCTTTATTGCAAAAAAAACTCATTTTCTTTCGTTTATTGATAATTTGTTTTCTTTCGTTCTCATAATTCATGAATTAAGCGCAAAATTTGAATTCTATTCATTCATTTATTTTCGTCAATTTTTTATGGCACTTGGAAAAATGTCGACCACCTTTTTTTCAAGACTGTTTTTCATGTAGTATTTCTCGTTCTCCTTAAAAAAAATTGAATGTTAGAATTTTGTAATTTTTTCAAAGATTCTCACAAAATCTCAGAGAAGTATTTCCGCCAGGAATAAGCATTAGGAATTCCCGAACACCTAGAAAAGTAAGTATTGTCCAAGCCGTGACGTCACACACCTGAATTAAAAGTTGGAATTTCGGAAATTGAAAAATACTGGGTGATAGGTCTTGAGAAATCAATTCAAGTATCCGCTTACGATTTTTGTCTATGATTGATAGTTTTCGAGATAAAGAATAAAAAGTACTCATTCTTGCGTAACCAAAATCAATCGTAAACGGATATTTGCATTGATTTTTCAAGACCTATCACCCAGTATTTTTCAATCTCCGAAATTCCAACTTTTGAAGGGTGCTCTGGTCAATTTTTTCACCAAAAAACTACTAGATCGTTTCAACCATTATACGTCAAAAATATCCAATTAATTGCATTCAACTTTGGATCAAATGATTCAAAATCATTCAAACAATCTGGGTCTGGTCTGTTTGTCGTTCAACTAACTCGTCATAAATAATTAGAACGAAATTTCGTTATCAGCCAATAAGAAACTTCCATTCAGTTTTTTTTTATATCATAACAAATATAATCCATGCACAATTATTTTGAGACCAGAGCCGGCATCTCTGATTTATTCTAGATTCTTTTATGTCAAGGTCGATATAATTAATTGAATATTAATAGCGTGAGATGATTGAAACGATCTAGTAGTTTTCTAGTGAAACAATCGACCAGGGGACACCCTTAATTTCGGTGTGTGACGTCACGGTTCGGACAATACTTTTCTAGGTGTTCGAGCGTTACGCGAGTTTTTCGATCCGGATGCTCAATTGGCCAATCAATGCCGTGTACGATAATTTCGTTAACGAGCCTGCATTCTGCACACAGACCTCAGAGCGGTTCTTATTGAGCAGTCATATGGAAGGACAATCGCAAGTGTTCCTGCTCAGTACAAAGAACAGGGTGATTGGTAGCAGTAATCGCTATCACAGTCCGATCTCTATTTCCATTCTCAATACATATTTACAAACAAATATCTGTAAGAGTGCAAATACGTGGGAATGAAGTCATTTGACGTTGATGATACCTCAGGTAACATAGAGTCCATTGATAATTGCTTGAATAAATTTTTGAGAACTTCGGATTTCAAATGAAGTTCTATCTGATCATAAATATTTATTTCTACATATTCGTACTCTAACAGGTCTCCATTGTTGGATGTAATATAATAGGTCTCTATTTTCTAGTACATATCAAAAGAGAAGAAATTGCTGTTGAATAAAATTTTCTTCCATTTTTCAAACAACTAGAGTGTTCAAACTTTTGGAGAGGATATATTAGAATGAATTCTATCTCCAGGTGCATCACTCAGGTTGACCTTTAGTCATCCAAAAACAATATTTGTGATTATAATCTCTTTTATAACATATATAATACTCTGAGATATCTTTTCTCTCAAATACTCTATTTTCAATTAAGTATTCTCCATTAGAGATCTGTATTCTCAATCCTCTTCACTTCCAAATGATCATTTTCTGAATATCACTGTTGGAGAATATCTATTATCACACATTCCTACTCTCACAAATCCTCATCATTGAATACAAGGGTGGATTGATAAGTTTCCGACCTGACCAAGAGATGGCGCCACTAGGCCTACCTTGAGGTGGCGTTCTATAGTACCATCCTTAGATAGCTTGTAGCTATAGTTTCAGTCCGATCGCCATGTTAGTTTAGTTTTTGAGAGCACGCTGACCAAGACGCCTCTGTGTTTTTCGTAAAAATGGAAAAGCTGGAAAATCGTGCTGTCATCAAATACTTTTATTTGAAGGGGTTAACGCCGAAGGAAATTAAAGAAGAGATGGACTCAACACTGGGGACATCCTCCCCATCATATTCAACCGTTAAGCAGTGGGTTTCCGAGTTTAAAAAGGGTCGTGTGAGCACCTCTGATGAGCCTCGCTCAGGACGCCCCATTGAGGTCACAACTCCAGATATGATCGAAAAAATCCATCAAATAGTGCTGAAAGATCGCAGATTAAAAGTTCGTGAGATAGCTGAGACCTGTAAGATGCCATATGAACGTGTACAAAATATTTTGCACCAACATTTGTATATGGAAAAGCTCTGTGCAAGATGGGTGCCGCGTTTGCTAACAGTCGACCAAAAATTGATTCGAAAGAACATTTCTACCGCCAATTTGGCGTTGTATAAGCATAATCCAAGCGAATTTTTGCGTCGATTCGTAACCTTTGACGAAACTTGGGTCCACCACTACACTCCTGAAACCAAAGAACAGTCTAAACAGTGGATTGGACCAGGGGAACCAACTCCAAAGAAGGCAAAAACAATTTTTTCGGCGAACAAGGTTATGGCTACTGTTTTTTTGGGATGCAAGAGGTATTATATACATTGATTACCTTGAAAAGGGTAAAACTGTCACTGGTCAATACTACGCAGACTTATTGCAACGTTTGAGCCACGAAGTGAAAATTAAACGACCTCATCTGGTGAAGAAAAAAATCTTGTTTCATCACGATAACGCACCAGCGCACACGTCAATCGTTGCGATGGCTAAAATCAACGATCTGATGTTTGAATTAATGCCGCACCCTCCCTACTCTCCAGACCTAGCCCCGAGTGACTATTATCTGTTTCCTAACCTCAAAAAATAGCTTGGCGGTAAGAGATTTGCGGACAATGAAGAAGTAATCGAAGCTGTAAATGGGTATTTTGAGGAGCTTGACGAATCAGTCTTCAGAGATGGCATTACTAGACTAGAACACCGCTATGAGAAATGTATCAGCCTTGGAGGAGATTATGTTGAGAAATAAAAAAAAAAAAATTCTTAAAAACGTTGTTTTTCTTGGTCAGGCCGGAAACTTATCAATCCACCCTCGTATATGTCAAAATGAGGAGGAAAATGGGCGGTTGGATAAGATCGTTTTCATTTGTAACACATATTCAAGGATAATGATCTGTCAATATCAAAATAAAGCCTCTCATTCTTCAATGTCTTGGGATTGGATTACAATACAATAAACTCATCAACTCACATTTCGTAACATAACCGCCACACTGCTGACATATTGGACCCCCGAGGGAAAAACCACGTTGAGAACAACGTTATGAAGAACGTTAAAAACATGGAAAACTACGTTGAAAACAACGTTGTTCATCATCATAGTAAAATGGTTCCTCTTCGGAAAAGGAAAAAACAACATTGGAAACAACATTGGAAACAACGTAGTTTTCAACGTTGTTTACTACGTAATTTTCCCACAATTTTTCAAGCACGGTTATGGAAGTAGGGTCTATCAAGAGGATGCTATTAGGAAACGCATTTTGTGATACGTCGCAACAGCGTACCCTGGTTAACAAAACCCATTGATTCTGACCGAACCTCATCAAATGACTGGGAAATACTTGAGAGCATCGATTTCTGCCGATTGAGTGTTGATGAGATTTGGTCAGATTCAACCGTAAGCAGTGGAGCAGATTTTAGGATTAAGATTGAATGAGTAATATACAGGCGGAATAAACGACACTCATGTATACGAAAACGGGAGGAAAAATTTCATCGGATTTAATACGGTTGATACGCATTCATATTTTTGGAAGCAATAGTCATTTAAACATTTGAAGTTCTACATAGAATTTTATAGGATTCAATGGGTGTCTCACTGATAGTAATCCAATCAGGATCGATCGGTGGTTTGAGCATGAAAATCTAGGATATTTATGAATGAGAAGAATGGGGAATAATGATGAATTGAGGAATGGAAATGAATCAGTATTCGACCTGGGATGGGGGAACGGATTGGGGAATGAGATTGAATAGGAATGTGACCACAATTATTTCGGAGAGGCTATAACGACTATTGAATGGGATTCAATCAGAACATTGTCCAAGCGAAATACTTATTGGATACACTCATTTCTAATCAGCACTATAACATATCGAAAAATACGAATGGATGAGAACGACTGAGTGAATGTACGAGAATGATCACGCGGAATTGACAGGTTAATAACACATGGTATTTGGAAGGATCCAATCAGTGTATCGCCAATTTCGAAGATCACCAATATGAGCTGGTATGAACGCTTTGTTCTTGATGAGATATGATCGGGCGGGTGACTTTTTGTCGAACTCAATTCAATGAGCATTTTACTTCACTATACCGTCAACAGGGATATCAGAATCTGAACGCTATGAACAAAAGGTCGCAATCGTATTCGTTACGTGAAAAGCTTATTGGGGTCAATAGGATCAGCTTGGTGATATACCGGATCCTAGTTGCAATCGTCGAATCATTTTGAGGATCAGGTACTGTATCCTGAACAAGATTTGATCAGCCATATGACGATTCAGAAAATCAGATCCAATGATCGTTTTGCTGGGACAGATTATCGTCGGAGATGTGAGATTTTGAACATCACTAATGAAAGGTGTCAATCGTATTCATTACGTAAAACACTGATTAGGTTCTATGCGATCCGTGAAGTAATATACTGAGTCTTCATTCCAGTCGTCGGAGCATCGTGACGACTGCGTCCTCTATTCCAGTGAGCCCAGAATGCGGGAGCTGGCGGCCCCCACCTCGCAGTCGGTGGGACACTAACACTGTCTCACCGCGCGTCCTTATGAGAAAGAAAGAATGTCTAGAATATAGACTTTCTCTGTTCACACAGACACGCGGTGGAACAGTATCAGTGTCCCACCGACCGCGTGGTGGGGGCCGCCAGCTCCCGCATTCTGGGCTCACTGCTCTATTCTGGATGCAATACGATCAGGAGAATGACGATTCGTTGAATCGGATCCAATGAGCGTTTTACTGAATCACCTTGTAAGCGAAAACATGAGATTCTAAACGTTACAAGCGAGAGTTCTCGATCGTATTCATTATGTGAATAGCCTATTTAGGTCTGCAGGATTGGCTGAGTGATAAACTGACTCCTTGTGGCGATCCTCGGGTCGCCATGAGGATTGGGTACCGTATCCTGAACGAGATTCAGTCAGACATATGACGATTCAGACAATCAGAATCAATAAGCGTTCCGCTGTATCAAATGACCATAAGAAATGTGGGATTCTCAATATTGCAAACGGGAGGTTACGTAAAATACTTATTGGGTTCTATATGATTCGTTAGGTACTATACTGAGTCTTTATTCCAGTCGTCGGATCATCGTGACGACTGCGTCCTCTATTCTGAATAGGATACGATTGGGAGAATGACGGTTCATTGAATCGGATCCAATGAGCGTGTTACTGGATCACGTTGTCAGCGGAAATGAGTGGTTCTAAACGTTACAAGCGAGAGGTCTCAATCGGGTCTATCATGTAAAAACGCTCATTGAAGTCTATGGGATTAACTGTGTGATATACCGAATCCTAATTGCAACCGTCGGATCATTTTGAGGATCAGGTACTGTATCCTGAACGAGATTTGGTCAGCCATATGACGATTCAGACAATCAGATCCAATGAGTGTTTCGCTGAATCAAATTACCATCGGAAATGTGGGATTCTCAATATTGCAAACGGAAGGTTCCAATCGTATTGATTACGTGAGATGCTGATCGGGCTCTATAAGATCCGTTGAGTACTATACTGAGTCTCTGTTTCAGCCGTCGGAGCATCGTGACGACTGGGTCCTCTATTCTGGATGGGATACGATCAGGAGAATGACGATCCGTTGAATCAGCTCCAATGAGCGTTTGACTGAATTGCGTTTTCAGCAAAAATGTGAGGTTCTGAACATTAGAAGCGAGAGGTCTCCATCGTATTCATAATGTAAAACGTCTATCGGGGTCTACGGGATCAGCCGAGTGATGAACCGACTTCCTATAGCAATGCTCGGGTCACCATGAGAATTAGGTACTGTATGCTGAACGAGATTCAGTCAGCTATATGACGATTCAGACAATCAGATCCAATGAGCGGTTCACTGAATCGGATTCCCATCGAAAATGTGGGATTCTCAATATTGCAAACGGCAACTTCCAATCTTATTGATTACGTCAGATACTGATCGGGCTCTATAAGATCCGTTGAGTACTATACTGAGTCTTCAATTCAATCGTCAGAGCATCGTGACGACTTGGTCCTCTATTCTGAATGGAATACGATCAGGAGAATGACGATTCGTTGAATCGGATTCAATCAGCGTTTCACTGAATCACGTCAGCGGAAACGTGAAATTCTAAACGGTACAAGCGAGAGCTCTCCATCGTATTCATTCTGTGAAACGTCTATCGGGGTCTACTGGATTAGCCGAGTGATGTACTGACTTCTCATGGCACTCCTCAGATCACCATGAGAATTAAATACTGTATCTTGAACGAGATTCGATCAGCCATATGACGATTCAGACAATCAGACCCAATGAGCGTTTCGCTGAATAAGATTATCATCGGAAACGTCAGATTATGAACATTACGAATGGAAGCTGTCAATCGTATTCATTACGGAAGACAATGATTGGGTTCTATAACAGTCGTTGAGTACTATACTGAGTGTTCATTCCAGTCGTTGAAGCATCGTGATGACTGGGTCGTCCATTCTGAATGCGATACAATCAGAAAAGTGACGATTTGTTGAATCTGATCCAATGAGCGTTTTGCTTGATCAGCTTGCGGGAGTATTGAAGTGATTCGGGAGAAATCTTGGCTAAACAATTTTTAGCAAGTATCGGGTTCTGGGACCCTGTTATACTTCTTGTCGGCCTCTCAAAAGTACAACAGAGTCTCAAACCTGATACTATTCATAAAGACTTGCTGAGATCCCTCCCTAATCACTCCAATATTTTCACAAGCTGTCATACTGATTTTCTCTACGCGAGTTTTTTCATCTCAATTCAGAATTCATTCCGACAAGCAATTCGCACCCGAAAAAAATTAATGTTGAGATGAGAGTATCCCTGTCGTTTTGATGCAACTCCTCCTCCCATATACGGTATCAAAAGTATTCCTCTCGATTTGAGAGAGACACATCACTCGTGTCATTCGTCAGGGTACCAATTGATTCTCATTGTGCTGTTGTCCTCCTGAACTCTGTGATGCATTTGGGAATGGTCGCATTCAATCTTATTCAGAGTATCCGGTAAGTACACATGAGATCTAACGTGAGCGCACTTTACATCACATCTCCATTCACAACGCATTTATCGGCGTATACCCCATTCAGACCGTTAAATATAAGATTCCATGCGAATCCAACTTTTGTACGATTACTTATTGATTCCCACAAGGTTACCAGTGTTATGGTGATTCAATACCATTGTATTCTTCGAAAAATCTCAGCCATCTACTGTTCATTTTGTAACGGTACGAATGTATAATAATAATCCATTCGCACGGTTACAACACCGCACGATAGTAAGAATAGCAAAACATTAAAAATTCGATACTTAGATTATGAAGAAAAGAAGATGTATTTCATTATGTAATAGATCAAAAGAATCGATCATCGAAGTAAAGTGAAAAGTCGTCGAACGAACGCATTAAGAAAAAACGTAAACATAGCGCGGACACAAATATACCATGTATTGACACACCTACACGTGTAACGAGTGTAAGAACGATGACATAATCGCGTTCGATCGACGAAAATCGTGAAAGGAGAATCACATGCAAATGCCCTACATTTGAGACAAAAGATGCCTTCGCAATTTATCAATGAATTGATGAGATTGTATACTCAAATCGATTAAGAAACAACCAATGATAAGAAAAGTCGCGGTCGATCGAATCATTCGATAGTTCGACAACAAAAACTTATAAACAAAACCGATAGATGTTGGAGGCGCACGTGATTCGGAATAAACCTTCCACGATATAAATATAGGTCAAAAATGAGGAAAAAACGAACTTGATACTACTCTGCTATTGCACGACTTACTATCAGTTTCGATTTGTCTTGAACGAATCGCTCAACTCAAGAGGCTAGTCCTCACAGATCTTTACTTTCTCAGATGCGTATGTTCACGAGTCCTCCTCATTGCGAGCGGGATATAATGAACATTCGGTTTCACATCAAGACACGCAGTAGCGTCTTGACGCCAAGTATATTAAAAAACCGTGAAAAAAAACATCTGAAACGAAAAAGCAGAAGTCGCGCGCTACCGTGTATCTTTACGCCTAAACCAACATTTCCTATAGTGAAAAAAAATCAAACCACAATAACTCAATACATATTGCATGTAACGAAAGAATAATTGAACTTTTACTATATGATCCGATTATACGCTTTCGATTAAGCACATTACGAATTCAATCAGTCCACGCGATACTAAGATATAAGCAATTCAAATTTTGATGCGATCAAAATATCTCGATTTTTCCATAAGGTTCTTCCAATCGCGATGAAATTCTTCAGTACATTAAGGCAGGTTTCCAATACATTTCCACCATACCCAAGCAGCAACAGAAGTTCAAAGTATGTACGCAATAGAAACGTCCGTGAAATGTACGGATGAGATACGGAGAACATATGATGAACGTTCATAGAATATTCGAATGAGACTGTCTTAGATATACTTAAAACGTACATAATATATTCGAAATGTACGATATTCATTCAATCGACGTTCAATTGACGTACCGTCATATATTCGATTACACACGTTCGATCAACATACATAGCACCTATGAAACGGTCTCATTGGAATATGCATATAACATATTTAGAACATTCTTAGAACGTTCATAGTATATTCTGGTGCTACTTGGGTATAATCCAAACATCCAATAGCGTTGATTTCAGTGTAGTGTGGTCTATACATTGTGAAAACATAAACAAATCACCTGTCAATGAGGCGATGTGTTGATAGCTTATTATAATATGAAAAGAATAATTGAAAAATGGATGAATTGCAGGTCACTACATTACAGGTATTACAGGTCATTATAACAACAATCAAACGCACACAAATAACCTGGAATTATATATACTTTTATATATGACTTGAAAAAATCCATGAATGAATTAAGGAATAAATGATGAAGAGGTTATTTGTAGAAAAAAACAGAAAAAGTTTGAGACAGGTATAAATAAATCTATTTGCTACATTCAGAAAATTGGTATATACACAGGTAAGCTCTGCATGATGTATTATTCGTAGAATACAATATTCCTTTACAGACAGCAGCTCAGTAGATATACCGTAATCCCTTTTGAACAGTCTGCTACTGTTGGTTCTTGCCACCAGAACCACAGACTGATGATCAAATAAATCATACAAGGTCTAGTCGAAAATAATGAGTCAAATTTATACATTACTTTTTAGGTGAAGTCTTATCGGATATACCATAACACCCTCACAAACAATCTACTATCAGGTTTTCCTGCTAGAGTCGTTGGAAAATGATCAAATGGATCATATCGGGCATGGTCAAGGGAAAAGATTCAAGTTTATTTGCAATTCCTCCACATACCGGAAACCCTCGTGAAAATATATCTACGCCGAATTACGCCAAAAAGTACGGATAATTACGCGGAATTAGGCTTACCTGCATGGCATAAGAAGTTGTAAAATAACGTAGAAAAATATACGTGGTTTAATGCAGAAGTACCCCAGACTACGACGCGGGGCTGGAAGAGCGTAATTTTGGAATAGTCAGGAGTATAAACAACTTATGCGTAGAATTTAGTAGACAGCTCGGGTTTTCACAACTTCTTACGAATTTTCACAACCGTGTAGGAACTTTGGAAACTTTTCACCACGGAAACCTGAACTTCAAGCGGATTGATTAAGAACTCCGAATTCCTACGAACAACCAAGATTCTTGATGCAGAGATTGTTCGTTCATCCCGTTGCGGAGACATAGTGTTTCATAGATTTTTTTGGAACTTTCTTCTGATAATTTCCATTTCATACGCATTCCCAAGAATTTCTACGACCCAGTGGGGACTTTGAGAACTTTCTACGATGGGACGCGAATATGCAATCAATTGCGTGGAAACTACGAACTTATACGAAGAATTGAGATCATTATCGCTCTCAGTTTCGTTAGTCCCACTGCACTGACGTAGTTATCCGTAAATTCTTTTGGAATATTCTATTTCCTACGCATTTCCAAGAATTTCCACGACCCAGTCGGGACTTTGAGAACTTTTCACGGTGAAGCGCGAACATGAAACCAACTGCTTGGAAACTACTGATTTCTACGAAAAACTAAGATCATCATCGTTATGAGTGTTCGTTCGTCCCACTGTACTAACGTACTCATCCGTAGATCCTCTTGGGAGATTCCATTTTCTACGCATTCCCAAGAATTTTCTACGACTGAGTGGGGACTTTGAGAAAGCAGTACTTCTCATCGATGTAGAGTAACTTGTACTTGAAAAGGCGCAGTTTTTTCGTAATTCTGTATTTTTCACTTTTAGCGTAGATTGTTGTAAAAGGTAGTAAGTTTCATCCATTCTCAAAATTATAACTTGAAAAGGCATAAATTGTTGTAACTATGTACTATTGCTTCGGGCGTTGATTTACGTAATCAGTCGTAGTTCTGAATAATTTGAAGTATTCGAGCGTGGAAAGTTGTAGTTTTCTAACTCATATCGGAGCACCGTGATTTACTACGCCAATCTACAGATGTGTTCGAAACAGCGGACTTGGGAGTAATTTTTGGCGTTATTTGTCGTGGGTTTTGGCGTTAGATGGGGTAGTTCTTGGCGTACTTTGCCGTGGATATATTTTCACGAGGGAAGTGAGAGATATATCATAAGTTCTGACGGACAGTCAACTACTGGAGCCTTCCGAAGTAGCTGATCAAAACTAAATGACCAGCTACTTCGGAAGGCTCCACTGTCGATTTCCCTAATTAGGACCGTAGGCAATCGATGAAAAAGATCATACCGAGCCTGCTCAAGGGTGATTATTGGAGTTCATTCGCTATTTTTTTACAGGCAAAAGTATAATGGATATACCATAATATCCAATGGACAGTCTGCTAGTATCCACCATTCTGCAATCAGAATCGTGAACAAATAATGAAACAGGATGGTGAATAGATGATGAATGTGAATTCAATTATAGCAAGCTTGAAAAACATTCGAAAATAAGGTAAGTCACCGAGCACTTCAGGTATACTAAAATATGACATCCTGAATCAAAATTATGAACTATGTACAAAATGGTTTCCTTAGATTCTTTGAGTAAAATTACAGATGGATCAAGAAAAAATAGAGGAGATGCAGGTATACTATACATCTGTATGTTACTTACCACCACGATCAATATCATCAGGTAGCGTAGAAGGAAAATGAAGAAAAGGAAGAAGTGCAGTGGATATACTAGTCCTTGCGTTGAATAATACCACTATCAGATTCTTCCAACAGAATCATAGGCGGATGAAGAAAAAGCAGAAAGGATGTAAATGTACCATACATCTTTATGTTATGTACCACAATAATGAAGGTCATCGGATAGTGTCAGGGGAGAATCGATAAAAGGCAGGAGCGCAGTGGATATACGAGGTGTGTTCAAAAAGTAAGGTGACTTTTCAAATTTCGCGGGCAACGTACTTTTGATTATCGGTTTTTTTGTTTTGTTATGTTGGCACACTCTTCCCGAACATCTGTACCAAGTTTCAAGTGTATAGCATTTTTTGTTTGGTTGTGAGAGGCGTAAAGGTTATAAGTGTTTTACGTGCTCGGCGATTTCTTGCTATCGAAAAATATGGATCAAAGGATTTGCATCAAATTTTGTGTAAAAAATAAAATAAAGTGCTCCGAAACACTTGAAATGTTGACAGTAGCATACGGTGGAAATGTTCTGAGTAAAAAAAATGTTTACAAGTGGTACAAACTCTTTCAAGATGGCCGGGAAGATGCCAATGACGAGCCTCGCTCTGGACGCCCAAGCACGTCAACAACTGATGAAAACGTTCAAGCAGTGAAGAAAATTGTTTTGGAAAATCGTCGAATCACTATCAGAGAAGTTGCTGAGGATGTTGGTTTATCGCTTGGCTCGTGCCATGAAATTTTTTCTAACGTTTTGGGCATGAGACGTGTGTCAGCGAAGTTTGTTCCGAAATTGCTAAATTTCGACCAAAAGAACCGTCGCATGAGCATCGCTCAAGAACTGTTGAATGACGTCAACGACGACCCAGATTTACTCAAAAGGGTCATAACTGGTGACGAATCATGGGTATGTGGTTATGATGTCGAAACCAAAGTCCAATCGTCCCAATGGAAGACCCCAGATGAGCCAAGACCGAAAAAAGCACGCCAAGTTCGATCAAATGTCAAAGTTTTGCTCACTGTTTTCTTCGATTACCATGGCGTGGTGCATCAGGAGTTCTTACCATATGGTCGTACGGTCAATAAACAGTATTATCTTGAAGTTATGCGCCGTTTGCGAGAAGCAATACGAAGAAAACGTCCAGAATTGTGGAAAAATAATTCATGGCTTTTGCATCACGATAATGCCCCTGCTCACTCATCTTTGCTTGTGAGAGATTTTTTGGCCAAAAACAACACCACAATCATGCCTCAGCCACCATATTCACCGGATTTGGCCCCATGTGACTTTTTCTTGTTCCCAAAACTGAAGAGACCTATGAAAGGACGGAGTTTTGCAACGATTGAAGAGATAAAGACTGCATCGCTGGAAGAGCTCAAGGCTATACCGAAAAGTGCTTATGAGAAGTGCTTTGAGGATTGGAAAAACCGTTGGCATAAGTGTATTGTATCTGAGGGGGATTACTTTGAAGGGGACAACATGAATATTGATAAATAAATGAATATTTTTTCTTAAAAATACAAAGTCACCTTACTTTTTGAACACACCTCGTACAAGTCCTTGCGTTGAATAATACCACTATCAGATTCTTCCAACGGAATCATAGGTGGATGAAGAAAAAGCAAAAAGGATGTAGACGTACCATACATCTGTACGTTAAATCCTACCATGATCATTAGGTAGCGTTGAAGGGAAATGCAAGAAAGATAGGAGCACAGTGGATATACCACAAATCGTTGCATCGGGTGCATTCCACTGATCAATTGACGAATGATTAGAGAGACTGTTCAGGATCAACTCGACGAAAATTGAGCAGATACAATATCCTGATTATGGAAATTGATACAGAACAACTACCGGTCAACTTGACTGATGTGACTGGATGTGACAATTCATTCTGAATGTTCTCTTCCAAAGTTCCATCTTTTCAGTTGTTCCATTCAAGCTGGATTATATTTGGGTTCTTACAAACCATCATTTTTATCTTCACTCATCTTGGTTTTGGAATGATTCAATTCTCAAATATCATGGATATTGAATGGTTTGGATATTTGATACAATATTGCTTTTTAATGATCATGGATCACTTTGAATACATTTTGAACATTTCATAGATCCTAGAGTTACTAAATCTCTCAACCCAAAATAATCTATGACAATTTGATGAAATTCATGATATTCGAGAATTGAATCATTCCAAAACCAAGATGAGTGAAGATGAAAATGAAGGTTTGTAAGAACACAAATATAATCCAGCTTGGATGGAACAACTGAATACATGGAACTTTGGAAGAAAACATTCAGAATGAATTGTCACATCCAGTCACATCAGTCAAGTTGACTTGTAGTTGTTCTGTAACAATTTCTATAATCAGAATATTGTATCTGCTCAATTTTCGTTGAGGTGATCCTGAACGGTCTCTCTAATCATTCGTCAATTGGTGAGTGGAATGCACCCGATGCAAAGATTTGTGGTATATCCACTGCGCTCCTATCTTTTCTGCGTTTTCCTCCAACGCTACCTGATGATCATGGTAGGATTCAACGTATAGATGTATGGTACATCTACATCCTTATTGCTTTTTCTTCATCCACCTATGATTCTGTTGGAAGAATCTGATAGTGGTATTATTCAACGCAAGGACTTGTATATCCACTGCACTTCTGCCTCCCTTTCGTTTTCCTATGACTCTGCCTAATGACATTGATCATTGTGGTACATAACATGCGTCCTTCTTGCTTCTCCTTCATCTACCTGTGATTCTATTGGAAGAATCTGATAGTAGTGTACCTAACGCAAGGACCTGTGGTATATCCACTGCACTCTCACCTTTTCTTCATTTCCCTTCTACGCTACCTGATGATATTGATCGTGGTGATAAGTAACATACAGATGTATAGCATACCTGATCCTTCCTACTTTTCCTTGATCCACCTGTAATTTTACTCAAAGAATTTACTCACTGAAAGAACTTCCTCACCTGGGTACTCAGGAATGAGGATATTGGATAATATATAATCCAGGGGCCAAAATATTGATGAAAAATCAACAGAAACTCACGCGTTAAACGTAATGGGTCTCCCTAATGTTGACGGTTTTTCTTCTTATTTGAATGCAGTAATGCAGTGTATATTGTACTGTGCTTCTAAGACAAAACAATTACTTTGATCTGACCCCAATTACATCATAAATATCCCAATTCAGAACTACAATTCGCAGAAAAACCTCGATATCATAGCTTTCAAACAGCTTGCAGGTCCACAATACTTGCATAATCACTCACAAGATGCAGGAGAATTCATCGCTTCTATTTGCGAAAATTCAATGGCTATTAAAAATTTAATGAAGCACCAAATAACTACCATAACGGAATGTACGAAATATGAATATACCGGAAATATTGTTGGTACAAATCGTGTTATACGTCTTGCGCTACCTCCAATTTCTCAAAAATCATTTGAGTTTCAAGAAATATTCAAGTTCAATTTTTCAACATGGAAAATTTTCGAAGATCCTTGTGACAATTGTAATAACTTGCATAAAACTGAAAGATAATTTTTGACAGCGTCAGAACGATATGTAATTTCGCAATTGATGATATTTAATCACAATAATGTTGAAGCAACAAAGGTAGAAAATATAAATATTAAAGCGGTAAACTTCAGAAATTAAAATTGCACAACAGTTTTATAAAGTTATAGCTGTCGTTTTTCATCAGGGTAAAAATATTTCTGAAGGTAATTCCACATGCATGTTACGAAGTAAAGGTACAAAGTGGATATTTATTCATGATCTGCAGGTTGAAGAGCGACATTGGCCACGTAATGCTAAAGACTCGTATATATATTCCTTTGAGAAGCGATAATTCCGCTTCATCATAAAATTAGAATCCAATTACTGTAATATTGTACAGTTTTGAAGAATATAGAATACCTTCATAATACCATTCTAATAATTTAAACCTCTCTTATACAGGGTGGGGCATTTAAAGTGTCGCGGGCGTTTTTTCATATATCCTTTGGATAACCAATGTACTTGGTCGCTCATATTGATTCCATATCTTTTTTTTCAAATGGAGCATATCCTTCTATATCCCCTCGAAATTCTGAATGCAGTGAAATTTTCCTTTAGAATGTGTTTTTAGATTTTCTTATTCTTTGTTTCTGGGATTTTCATATACTTGACGTTATTTTGTCACTTTTTTAGAGTTTTTTGGGGGATTAAGATTACGGTAATACACATATATGCGCATTGACACGTACTTACTGCAAGTTTCGTAGTTCAAAGTGTTCATATGATGGTCAGAGTGGTTACAACGTCCTCATAGAGTGTAATTTCAAGAGCGTATAGATTACACCGCGAAGTATAGTGTAATAGAGACATTTTTCGAATTGTTCTAAATCCTGGAAAACGGATCAACGCCAGTGGAGGAAGATGTTCCACATCATTTGTATAAAGATTGTTATATGAGTTGTAAATAGACTCTTCCTCCTTCTTTCATATAAAGTAGTATCGCCCATTTCAACAACCACCTACTCTCCCCGTCCTATCGTGTATCAATCAATAATACGGTTGAATTTCGGGATATTCTATTTACGCAACTTGAATTCATACAAGGAGAAGACTGGTAAGCTTGAAGAGGAATGGTTGAAGCATATTTCACTAAATCTATGATTTGATGGGAAATTCAATTCCTTCTTCCTTCTCCATATGAGAAAGAAGTATAAAGAGAAAAAGAGAACATTACAATTTCTCAGTTATGAATGACTATCGCCCGATTAGCTTTCTCATTGGATTCAATCGTCATTATACATGGACAAAGGTCTGACTGAATCTGATTAATTCATGAGTTAATGAGAATTGGTCAGAATCAATGGATTCTGTTAACCAGGGTAGAAAACCACGTTATTTTTTGTTCCGAAGAGAAACCAATTCACCATGGTAAACAACTTTGTTTCCGTTGATTTGAATTGTAGTTTTGCCAAGCAGAATTTTTTATCATCAAAATGTACGAATAGGTTTCCTGTGGTGAGAGGTCAAGACCTAGGTGAAAAAAATGTTTATACAGGATATTTACTGATTTTTCTATGACGTTCCTGCATTTTTTGGAGGTTGCTATTTCACAGTACACTGCGATGTTGCAAAATGTGAGATGATGGGACTTTTTGCTGAGTTATCCGCGATACTTGGAACGTAATATGTACAATAATGGATTGAGATCTCCCTCTTGGGGGACCCCTTTATCCAAATTTCTAGAATTTTCTTCAGTGATGTCTGTATGGATGAATCTTTCATGAGTTAGGAACTTGATAAATCTAATCAATTTTCCTGGACATCCTTTTGAGGCAAGTTTAATCAGTAGCATATCGGAGTTGATGTTGTCAGAGTCGGCAGAAACGTCAAGAAAAACTGCAAGATCTTTTTCATTCATAATAGCTTCATCACATGGAGTGTGAGATTTGTTTCTGAGGATTTTGTATTCATTCCAAACAAATTTTGGGCTAGTACGAGAGATAGTTCTGCAGATTCTTCAAAATATTCAACTTTCTCAGATTTGAAGGTCTTTTTGACCGAAACGCATGATTTTTCATAATTTATGAGGTCTACGAGATTATTTGTGAATTCCTATTTTTTCTACGCAGCTTTTCTCAAACGTTTGATTTTACTACATTCTGCGTCCCACGATGGGACTGGATTCTTTTTTTTCGGAGTATTTTGCAAATTTCATGGTACAAGATAGTGATGGGCGATATTCATCGATATTTGTGGATATCGATATTTTTTAGATGATATATCGATATTTTTCATCGATATTTCTCTGTACGATATATATCGTTACCGATATATTTTACCTTAAAGATATCGAAATTCGATATATACTTTTTGGTGCTGGATTCATGAAAATTTTCAACTGATCAGAAGAATAAAATATTTTTCAATTTTTCATTAGCTTGGAAAATTTTCTCTTGTCAGAGTGACCAGCTGTGCATAATTTATGCACTTTTTCCCTTATCCCAATTCACCAGAATATTCAATTATATAGAATGGCCAATGAAAAAAATTGAACAATTTTAGAATTAGTCATATCGACCCTTGTTTACTCAAAACACCTATCGGAAGCATGGATATACAAGTCTGGAAATTTCGATGGTAAGGGAAATCTCTATTGAAGGCTATGGTATATGGTGCAATCTCCGCAATCTTTCGTAGTGTTCAAATCTAGGTATAATGCCGCGCAAAATTTTACTCACGAGTCGCGACGCTATGCCTCGATCGTAGCGCCATTCATACATTTAATGCATTAAATTATGAATTGTGTATTCACTTTTTCAATTTCGACGGTGATATTTGGATTTTCGACATTCATGAAAATCTCAAGTTCAATATTCGCGTTCTTTTTCTTCTTATTGAATTTGGACATTTTGTACGAATGTCGAAAGCATCTATCATCTATCCACATGGCCATGCTGGTAGGGGCACTGAGAAAATAATTCAATTATATTCACTAAATGTTTTTTTGAATAGCGCGAATTGATTTTTTCTCAATATAACCAAATTTGATTTTGATCAATCCACATTTATTCCCTGTGAATGAATGAGAATTACGTTTATAATAATTAAATATTCACTGTTGATAAAAATAACTTCAAAACAAATATTTTATTCGTTGTATTTTATGAAATATTTTTAAAATATAATCAAACTGCTCTTTCCGTATTTGAATAACAATTCAAAAATGGTATTGATGTATAACAAATGCTTCAAACAATATTTATGTATGTATCCTATTCACTAAAGGAACATGCGATAAAGTATCGCGATTCGAGATCATATAAGTCGCATTTCGAGATGAGAATATCGATTCACGAGATGTGATTGGTGGAAGAAACTTTATGCGCGTTTTGAATGAATCATTTCAATCTTATCAATGAAGAATACGAGGTGTGTTCAAAAAGTAAGGTGACTTTGTATTTTTAAGAAAAAATATTTATTTATTTATCAATATTTATGTTGTCCCCTTCAAAGTAATCCCCCTCAGATACAATACACTTATGCCATCGGTTTTTCCAATCCTCAAAGCACTTCTCATAAGCACTTGTCGGTATAGCCTTGAGCTCTTCCAGCGATGCAGTCTTTATCTCTTCAATCGTTGCAAAACTCCGTCCTTTCATAGGTCTCTTTAGTTTTGGGAACAAGAAAAAGTCACATGGGGCCAAATCCAGTGAATATGGTGGCTGAGGCATGATTGTGGTGTTGTTTTTGGCCAAAAAATCTCTCACAAGCAAAGATGAGTGAGCAGGGGCATTATCGTGATGCAAAAGCCATGAATTATTTTTCCACAATTCTGGACGTTTTCTTCGTATTGCTTCTCGCAAACGGCGCATAACTTCAAGATAATACTGTTTATTGACCGTACGACCATATGGTAAGAACTCCTGATGCACCACGCCATGGTAATCGAAGAAAACAGTGAGCAAAACTTTGACATTTGATCGAACTTGGCGTGCTTTTTTCGGTCTCGGCTCATCTGGGGTCTTCCATTGGGACGATTGGACTTTGGTTTCGACATCATAACCACATACCCATGATTCGTCACCAGTTATGACCCTTTTGAGTAAATCTGGGTCGTCGTTGACGTCATTCAACAGTTCTTGAGCGATGCTCATGCGACGGTTCTTTTGGTCGAAATTTAGCAATTTCGGAACAAACTTCGCTGACACACGTCTCATGCCCAAAACGTTAGAAAAAATTTCATGGCACGAGCCAAGCGATAAACCAACATCCTCAGCAACTTCTCTGATAGTGATTCGACGATTTTCCAAAACAATTTTCTTCACTGCTTGAACGTTTTCATCAGTTGTTGACGTGCTTGGGCGTCCAGAGCGAGGCTCGTCATTGGCATCTTCCCGGCCATCTTGAAAGAGTTTGTACCACTTGTAAACATTTTTTTTACTCAGAACATTTCCACCGTATGCTACTGTCAACATTTCAAGTGTTTCGGAGCACTTTATTTTATTTTTTACACAAAATTTGATGCAAATCCTTTGATCCATATTTTTCGATAGCAAGAAATCGCCGAGCACGCAAAACACTTATAACCTTTACGCCTCTTACAACCAAACAAAAAATGCTATACACTTGAAACTTGGTACAGATGTTCGGGAAGAGTGTGCCAACATAACAAAACAAAAAAATCGATAATCGAAAGTACGTTGCCCGCGAAATTTGACAAGTCACCTTACTTTTTGAACACACCTCGTAATATTTTATTCTTTATCTTTACTATAAAATTGTAAACTTTCATGTCATATGTATACGTATTCGAGTCTTGAATTTAGATGTTGAGAGGTTAGTACTGGAATGATCGGGAGTGTTTGATGAATATCAATCTCACACGGCAATTCGAATTTCAAATACGTATCAGACACATATCAATGTTCCCAGATAGCAAAATTTTGTAGAAAGCATCCTTTTTGGATCATTCGCGAATTCAAAAAAGAATTCCCGAAATGTCAGTGAAATAGAGTTCTTGGAGAATCTAATGAGAGCTACATAGCTTGAAATGAATTCTCCAAGAGTCCTATTTCACTGACATTTGAGGGATTCTTTTTTTGCTATCTGTGGTTGCTTTCACATTGCATTGGATTCTATTTCAAATATAATGTATTATAATATCTGAGATATTGCAATGTTATATGCCATTAATCCACTCATCATTGACGCAGTAAATACATCCGATATATCATGTCACTATGTTATAAATTATAACCTAATTCATGCAATAATAATCTTTAATATTATTCAAATATAATTGCAATGTTTGTGCTTTTACAGTCATATAATGAATTCTCATCAGATATTCTGTAAACTTCCAGGAAAATAATCACTACCTATTCTCAATTTGATGAAATCTCATTACCAGATGAGATATTAATGTGGAATGGAAACTCAGAAAATGTCTATTTCTGCATTATTATTCAGATGCTGTCATCAAGGAAACATAAACGGAAGAATTTGTATCGTTTCGTAACGGTCAAGCCAGAATACCATGAATCTTAATTGGGAGAAATTGCATTCTTATAGTCCCTGAAGGATCCATTATGAATTCATCCTAAACTTGTGTGCTGTTGTGTGGTGCTGTTCGAGATGAAAAATAATGACGAAGATACACACGCAGGAAACCCGCGAGACATTACATTACCCAACCTTTCGTGACTTTTCATCTCGCAATTGACGTGAAACAACATCAACCGATTGATGATTTTTTATCACCAAATTTCTTGGTTTGAGATCTCCAACTTTACGGTAAAATAATATCACCGACATTTGAGATTTATGTTTTTCGATGTTGTAATTTTTTTTCCACGCAGTCCGGATAAAAAATCACACAATCGCGAGATGGGAAGTCGCGGAAAGGTTGGGTGATGTAATATCTCGCAGATTTTCTGTGTGCACGTATTAGACAGAGTCCGGGAACCGCGTGATAAAAATCGTCAGACCAAAAGGAATTCAACAAATATAATACTTCCCCTCATTATTTTCAACAAGGTGGTTTCAACTAGAAGCAATCCCATACAACACTCTGGTCCTGATGTGTTCATGGAGAATTCTTTATAAATTCATCGTGGGATTCTTCAAGAGTCCGCGTTATTCCAGTTCAAAATGAATTCTTCATGAATTTCTGGTATTCAAAAAGAATTCTTGAAGAATTCTCAAGAGTTCATCACGAATTCTCTCGGAACTGACATGATGAGAGTTCATTTGCAACATGCTCGTGTCGTGTGGGCAATCGCTGAACACTGAAGATTTTGGTCCGCTACCCAAGTAACACAAGAACTTTTCAAGTATGCTGTGATGATACAGTGAATGTGCAAAGAATGTGCAAATGCGATTATTTTGGATAAATTCGCCCAGATATTCTATGGAGCTGCATAACACATAATTATTCGAAATAGTCTCATTTGGGAGTTCTGAGCATGTTCGTAGGATTTTTCAAACACGTTCTTAGCACTTTTAACCTCCTGTGTTGCTTGGGTATTGGACCGTTCTCCAGTATCAAAGAACTCTCCAAGAATTCTGCAATAATTTCCAAAAGTATTACAATCCGATCGAGAAAAGAATTCTCAAAGAGCTACCTAGACAGCACAGAATGTTCTCTGAACGTTTTGAACACGTGCACTCGGTTCTGCGTGTCTTGGTCCCCGAGGAGTAGATTTTCCAAATGTTGAGAGTACCAGCATTTCGGATGCTCCTGAATACGTTCTCAACACATTCCTTTCATCTACTACGGGCCATTCTCATAATGTTTCCCTAACGTACTTTCATGAGAATTAACGTTTAAAAACATGTGCGCAGCTTCACACAACGTTATGGAACCCTTTATTGAACCGTTCCCAGTACGTCGCAAGGTGCACATGAATAGAGTTGACCGGGACATTTGCACTCAACTGGGACATACATGTGACGTTCTTAAAACATCCTCAGACGTTATTTACACGTTCTGTGTGTAACCAAGCACGTTTCTGAACGTTTCAAAGACCTCCCGGCGCTGCATGGGTATATTCTCCGGGTATTTGCGAGTTCTCTCAGTACTCTGTAAGTATCCATTTTGAATACTTTCGATAGTCTTGAAAAATTATTTTCGAGGATTCGTAATTCTCTTCAAATTCTCATAGAACTTCTTGTGCTACCTGCCTACATAGCAACGGAGCTCAAAAAGAGTGCATAATGAATTCATTTGGCACCATAACAATTCAAAATAAATGCATTGAGAACTCTTTCTGGTTAGTGTTGCTGTGTTGGTGGGTGGAATCATAATAATCGGGAAGCAACGACGACCGCGAAGTGGTCGTTGGCGCTAGTATATGTGATTATCAATATTATCGATATAATATCGAAAGAATATCGATACTTCGGTTCCGATATTCATCGCATATCGATATTTCAGTTACGATAAATATCGATATTTTTGTAAATATCGTCCACCACTAGTACAAGAGCTGTTTTCAATGGATTCTGTAATAAATGTTTCAAGGCTATCTTATTTTCCGCTGGGTTTTAGTTTGTCATAATCGGAGGAAAGGAAATGTGAATAATTCTTCTCGAGTCCGTTTTTGACCTCCGTCCACTCCGTTCTTTTGATTCTGTTTTCATTTTGAAGGATTTTGTTTTGGAATAACTTTTCTAAACGTTGACGGTCGTAAAAATTGGATTGTGATCAGAGCCCCATGTTTTGTCACATACTCTCACTTCGATTCATTCAGCTATATTCATGGTAGAAAGTACGAGATCAATACCAGATTTTTTATTTATGTGTACACCTGATTTTCAATTTGTATATAGAAGAAGCGATGAACGAAGTGAAGGAGCAAGTGCCATTGAAATTACAGATTCAAGGTGAAAATGGTTCAAGGTAAGCATGTTGAGATTTGCGGATGACATAACTATATTAGCTACGAGTGGTGCGGAGTTAGAAAATACTCTCAAAACTATGAAAAAATATTACTAGACAAATATTGTATGAATATAAATAAGGACAAAACAAAATTCATGATTTGTACAACAGCGAAAGCATCAAGAAGAACGAGAATCAAAATAGATGCAGAGACAATTCAGCAAGTCAAAGAATTTAAATATCTAGGAAGCATAATTACAGAAAACGGTAAAAGCGAAAGAGATATAAGAGCAAGAATAGCGCAAGGGAAACAGGTTTTCCACCGAAAGGAACAGTTCCTATGTTCGAAGAATATGAGCTTAGCAGTAAGGAAGAAATTCTTGAAGAGTTACGTTTGGAGCACAGCATTATATGGTTGCGAAACTTGGACAATTGGAAAAACACACCAACGCAGACTCGAAGCTTTTGAAATGTGGTGTCATAGAAGGATGCTTAGAATAAAGTGGATAGAGAAAGTAAAGAATGAAGGAGTACTTGAGAGGGTAAATGAAAAAAGAAGTCTTTTGAGACAGGTCGTGAAAAGAAGAAGCAATCTGATAGGACACACATTAAGGCATGATAGCTTATTGAAAACAATATTGGAAGGAAAAATGAATGTTAAAACTCGAAGAGGTAGACCTAGGTTAAGTTATATGAAGCAAATTATACAAGATAAGGGTTGTCGTAGATATGCAGAAGTTAAACGGTTAGCGGATAATAGACAGGATTGGAGGATTTCATCAAACCAGTCATAAGACTGATTACTTCATGATGATGACCTATATGCGTTGATGATTCTTCATCGTGTAAAAATAAGCTATCTCTTTCTATGCTATACATAAATCTTCTACCATTCGTATCTGTGTCGTCGCAATTCCGAATGTTGTTGTGTGAGTTGAAGTCGGCCATGAATAGAGTGTAATGATTTTCATTTCTATTGTCAACAATTGGATTCCATTGAATTTGTGTGAGTATGTGACCAGGAGCTCTGTAACATACAATCAAATCAAGAGCCAGGATGGTACACTGAGAGAAGTGGAATGTAATGATTACCATGTACAAATAGTAATTGGGGGACAGCTTCGCGAATTTGGTTTCGGATACTATGGAGAATCATAGCAATGTTCATGTACATGGGAATCGTTACCATCTACATGAAGATAACATAGTCGACATCATCAACTCAGAGATTCTGTCACTCAACCACACGGAAAAAAGAAAACAGCACTGGTTACTGTCCATAACAGCAATCAGTTGAAAAACAAATGAAAACACGCTTGGATGATAGAGGTTAGCGCGATCACAGTGATGTGTACTGCAGTGAAATTCGTCAATATTGCTTGGATATTAACGGTTACTGGGAGACGCAATAATGAACGGCGTGAATTTGATTTTTCATTTTTTTTTCGAATGATTGGGAATATTCCGGTATACTTTGAGTACAAAAACTTCCCGAGCACACGGTGTGTATTCAGTTCACTTTTTATCACAACTTGGTATTTTACTGAATTACTATCACTCTAGGAAAAGGCTGCTTGCTGCAATCGGATTCTTCTTACCACAAGTGGAGATTCCATTCAATATTTCATCAAACAGATTCCGGATTCGCCGAAGAAGGATTTCTACTAATGGCAAATCCGCTTGTGAGAAGAAGATGTTAGATTGCATGAAGAAGACATTTTGGTTGTTTGTAAGGAGAAGCTTTGTGATCGTTTTGAGGGACTCGAAAATTTGTTTATCTTCAAAATGTCTGGAATCAAAACGTTTCCGACACCTCCAAAAACAAAATGGGTCCGACTTGTGTCTGTTTGTCAACAAATAACCAAATTGAAATTCATTGTCATGATCCGATTGTTTTCATCACATTGAGGGTTGATTTCCGTGTAGGTTACAGCTCACTTGGTTGGGAGGATTCTCATGGAAGTAGAATAATATGGTGGAAATTTCAAATAAGTCAAGTGTTAAGATTAATGATGTTGATGATGATGATGATGATGATGATGATGATGATGATGATGATGATGATGATGATGATGATGATAATAACAACAACAACACAAATATTCTCAAGATTCCAAAATGTTTTGAGAGTGAGGAAATCTAATAATCGCATAGAATCTGTTGAAATTAGGAATTGCCCAAAGTGTTTGAAATTTCCATGTAAAAGCTGTATACCAATATCTGTCATATAACTGTGTTTTTTCCTAACCAATATAAACCAGTTGATAACGCTCGTGTATTCCTCAAAGTTTCCGAAGATCGCTAATTGAATTTGAAAATTCCTCAAATGCTTCTTTGATTGCGGTTTTATAAGAACATCTCAGACCCATCCCTCACAGCGGAATGCTGAGCAAATATCCAGCAGTTCATTGAAAACATACAACAACAGTTTGAAGCAATTTGCCGGGACGTTGCGTCGCCAAATGCGCAACAATATGTTGTGGATTTAGGATTTTAGCTTGAGGTGTTATCGTGTTGCTAGGAAGTTGCTCGGTTTCATGGAACTCTTGGTCACATGCGTAGCAAATTTCCAACAAATTCACCTGAACTTGATAAACAACGTAAAAGCAACGGTTGCACAGCAACTTTTGTTATATGGGATCTACCTTTTTAGGACTTCCGTTCAAAAACTGATCAAAAAGTTGTAGAGGGCTCCGCGTGTAAGTTGGTCTATTAATTTTGTGGAATAAATAATTCAATGCAGAAATTCAAAATGATCGATGAGGAAATCAAAATTAATAACCAATAACACTATTACATCTATAAACTTACCATCCATACGGAATCACCCTTTGCAACGATAATATTTTGAGGTTATGACTAGGCCGACTGGACGAAATCGCCACCTGGATTTTTGAGGGATTTCTTGGTCACATTGTGAACTGGATTTCTAGGGAAGAATGTACCAGTCAGAGGGATTTGGGTTATTTATTCGGAATATTTTGAAGAATGTAAATGGATTGAAAATTCGAAACAAGTTGAATTTTTCAAATGTACAATTTATTAACAAATTGAAATCAGGTATTCTCAAATTACATAAGGTGTCAAAATATTCAATGATAATATATACATGAAAATTCCTCCAAAACTTACAAAAAAAACAAACTCTAAAAATACCTTCTAAAGGAAAATTGTACTACATTCAAAATTTTGATGAAACACAATAGGATATATCTCACCTGAAAGAAAGATGTGAATTCAATATGAGCTGCCAAGTACATTTGGGTATCCAGAAGGTATCACACTAAACAATGATTGTTGCCGTTATATAGAACAGGATGTTGATACAACGAGGTGGCAACCGGTAGGGCCGGCGCCAGGGAATCCGCCGCCCCTGCATCGGGGAGTACTTGACTGACCAAAAAAAGAAAAAGGTCCCTAACATACGTCGCACCGTCGTGTTGAAATGAAATTCTGAAGATGCTATGAATATCGGTTGTGATTAGTTAGTTTATTAACAACTTCTTCTTGCTTTTGCACTGACAAAGTCTTTCAAAACTTCAGTTAGGTCCAAGTCTTCTGCCAGTTTGTGCTCTATTGAGATGATTGCTAGTCCATTCAAACGGTTTTGAGATATCATGGAGCGCAAGTACGTTTTCACCAATTTCAATTTTGAGAAACTTTTTTCTGCACTCGCTACCGTCATAGGGAGAGTCAGCAAAATCCTCAAAGCTATGGCTGCATTTGGAGTGAAATTGTGCCGCGTAATGGATTGAAGAGTATCGAACTAACCTCACACGTATTCACCAACACAAGTCAAAGACCTTTCAGGACAATACAAGTTTAATACCTCATAATGGCGACCATAGAAACCCAATATGATTGGTCCATCAGAAAATCCCCTAGAAATTACTAGCGATTACCTTTTATACGCATAATACATGTATTATACAGGCTATATATTATACGTCAGAAACTGCACATGACAAGTGAAATTCTCAACCTTGCTCATCTCATCAACAATGTCAAATCCCATCTTCATCTGCAGTAACAGAGAAAAAAGAAGGATACTCGAGTCACGAGTTTTTTGACGAAGTACAATTTGAATACCAACGAAAGAATAGACAGAACGGAAGTAATCGTGATATAAAGAAATGCTCGTAGTTTTCTTGAGAATATCAAAATTTGGAATTCACTCGTGAACTTTCCCCTCATGTGGCGGATGATCGCTTTGGAATAATGATTATAATTCTTGTGAAATTTAATTTTGACACTTCGTGTAATTTTCAGTTGGTGCTCATTGGAAATAATAAGGATGAAGACAATAAATTTCCCAGCCACCCAGACTTTTTTTTTCGAGAATTCGAATGGAATTGTCTCAACATTTTTTGGAACTAATCAATTCATAAGAAGTTCTAAAAACGTGCTGTTTTGACCCTTAAACGGTAACACCTCTCAAAATCACGTCAACCGTAAACCCCGGTCTAACAGTATGTGAGACCGATATTACTGTTTGAAGGTTAGAAGTTCGTAAATTGCTCTACTAAATATTTCTATTCTGAGGCTCAAAGCAGAAAACATTTCACTGTTTAGTTACTGACATATTTATAGTTATATTTGGAATATATCATAGAAAAACATGAACCACACAATACCACAGTTCAGAAAGAGTTTTTACTGCATTTATTTTCAATTCCCTGCTAAAAATGACGGAAAAGAACGGAAAGAAAATTTTTCCTCTCCGCTTGATATCGGTTTTTGTCCCGTAAAATACGGAAGAAAACGGAATGAGAATTTATTTTCCCGTTTGGAACTGGAAATGCGGACATGAACTTCGATGGTATTAATACGGATTTCTGAGCATAAAATATTACCGATTTCAAACGCATTGCCGGATGAAGTGAATGGGGAAGCCTTTCCGTTTCCATCCGCATACGCGGATTAGAATTTTGATGGTATTGATACGAAATTCTCAATTTAATATTGTACCGATTCCGTCCGTATTGTCGAACGAAATGAAATGAAAATCCTTTCTGTTGTCAACTGGCAATGCGGATGAAAATTTCAGTGGTATTGATCAGCATCTCCAATCATTGAATTTTGTCGACTTTGTCCGGATTTTCGGATGAACTACAGTGTACGAAAAAAATTCATTGGCGGATCCCAGTATTGTACTGGAAGCAATTACCCTGTACAAGGATCTTTATTCGCATATCCTTGTTCGAAAATCGTTGAGGAACCTTGTCCACTCATGTAAATTGAGAGAAAATCATATCCTACCTACAGGGTTCGAACTTACATTCCTACCGGCCTACCGTCTGAAGCCTTAGACCTAACCGAATGAGCTATCGCGCGACTTCGCAGATAATCACCTTAAGAAAGTACATGTGTACGTTGGAGTGCTTTTCCGTTTTCATCCGCATACGCGAAGGAGAATTTTAATGATATTGGCCTGGACTTACAGTCATCAAATCATATCGATTTCATTTGGATTTTCGGATGAATGGAGTTTGAAAGTCTTTTTGTTTCCATCCGCATATGCGGATCCCATGGTATCTCTCCGGATTCACAATCATGGAATCATATCGGTTTCAACCGGATGAATTAAGGTGGAAAGTCTTTCTGTTTTCATCTGCACTTGCGGACAAAAATTTTCATGGTATTGATCTGGATTTCCAACCATGAAATCCTACAGATTTCATCCGGATATTCGAATGAATAAAGGTGGGAAGTCTTTCAGTTTTCATCCGTAGATGCAGATGAAAATTTGAATTGTATCTGTCTGGATTTACAATCATGAGATCATATCGGTTTCATCCGAATTTTCGAATACACGTTATTTGAATATTCTTCGATTTTCATCAGAATACCCTACTGTGAATTCCCAATTAGTTCGCATGGGTCTTTGTATGGGAATTGAGTGGGTCACATGGTTCTTCGCATGGGAATGAAGTGGGTCGCATGGGTCTTCACATGCGGATCAATGGGATGACGTGGGTCTTTGCATGGGAATCAAGTGGGTTGTATGGGACTCAAGTGGGTTACATGCGTCTTCACATGGATTGATGAGCGAAAATATTGAGAAATAGATCACTCTAAAATTTTAAACAATTGATTGAACTTGAAACAGAAATACATATCGACTTTCAATTGAAGATCACATTCATATTGATTGAGTTCGAATATGTCAATCATTCATTTGACACCCCAATGTAGCTTGCTCATTCATCATGGTGAATCACATGGGTTATTCGTGCAAATGTCTCATAGGTCACTCATGCGAATATATCACATGGGTTACTCATGGGGAAATATTGCACGGGTTACCGCTGCGAGGATACCAAACAGGACAAAAACTTACGTGAATGTAAAACAATAATGGAAATGTTCATTGTCTCAAGTTCATGTGAGTTTTTGTTGTGTTTGGGATTCTCATATGGGTAACCCGTGCAATATTCCTCCATAGGTAACCTATGTGATATATTCACAGGAGTAACCCATGTCACGTGATTACATGCGAAATAAATCCAGTCCCGAATTCGCATGGGAAATTTCCCTTGCGAACCAACTGGAAATTTACAATGGGATATACACGGGAATATTCGACGAACTCTTGAGGATACTGAAACAGTTCTTCCAGTATTCGAGTTTGTTAATATCCCAAGAAGTGAACTCTTCTGGACCTCTTTATGATTTCATGAATTCGAAAATTCATAAACAATTCTATTTATGTTCTTGAAAAAGGATTCTCCGACTGCTGTATGAGATCACCTGGCTTGTCAGACTGGATTTTGAAGCAATGAAATTATATCCGTGAATCCAATCTAGAACTGAATAAAATGTAAATGCAGTAATTACTGAGCACAAACAACATTTGTTTGTTTTGCTTCTCCGGGTGCAAACTGGGAACTTTCGTTCAATTCTTCAATCCGTCAAAGTGGATTAGAAAAGAATAAATTTTTTTCCGAAAATCCAACTAAAACGGAACCAATTCCTCATGTGTTAATCACTCAACAAAACCATAATTTTTCATATCCGCGTATGCAGATACGAACGACGACTTTCGCTCAACCACTTGGCTTATCGAGCCGGATTTTAACGCAATGAACTCCCATCCGTAAATTCACCCTGAAATGGAAGGAATGCCTGTGCGGTGATTAAGGAATCAGAACACCATTATTTTGTTCAGCATTTGCGGATGCAAACTGGGAACTGTCATTCGACCATGCGGTTTGTTGGCGCGGATTGAAACGTAATCAACTTCTCTTCGCAAATCCAACTTGAAACAGAACCCATTTGGCATGTGTTGATTACTCAACAAAACCACCATTTCTTATGTCCGCATTGACATACGTAAATGACGGCTTACGCCTCATCAGCTGGCTTGGCAAGGCGGATTTCAAGGAAATAAAATCATATCCGTAAATTCAACTTTAAACGGAATGAAATGTCTATGCGTTAATGACGGAATGGAAACACCATTGTTTTATCCAGCATTTCCGGATGCAAACTGGGAATTGTTATTCCATCATCCGGCTCGTCGAAGCAGATTGGAACGCAATAATTTTCCTCCGCAGATCCAACTTGGAACGGCATCGATTTGGTCATCGTTTATGCTGATCGAAGCGGTGATATCCCGTGTGGAAAAATTGATCAGGATTCAATTAGGGCCTAATTCAAAGAAATCAGGGCCAAGTAAGGAATCGATGTAGAATGTGACGCGTAACGATCAGGTCCTAATCGGGTGCCCATGAGGGTACAATCAGGCCCATAACAATCATTTTACATCCAAATATAGTGTCCTAGCTAACATAATTGATGAATGAATTTTGAAATGACTTCAAATTTTCGAATATTATCGAAGCAGATGTAGTTGATTGATTCATAAACAATCAATTCTATTTTTTCCGAAAGAAAAGGGAGGTTATTTCAACTCTCTGAAGTATGAATCAAGTTAGATGTTTCATAATCCACTGGAAAAACTTCACAGGCGTTATTCTGCAGTCGAAATGTAATGATTTCCTATTTGGCAAAATTTTTTGGAGGTTCAGTTTTTGAGATATTAGAATTTTTATATTTTTTTTTCGAATCCACATCATTCAAAAGCACTGTGTGTTACATACTTGAGCTTGACACCATTGGCTAAGTTAGGAAACGGCGGATCTCTGGAAAAATGTACTATTCTGTGATTTTTCGATTTAAGGTTATAGCAATTTAAAATGTTTTGGCTTCCAGCCGATCAGAATTCAGCAACTTTGAGTTATTATAACTACAAAACATGGGATGACTGGATACTTTGATTTTTTTCTCAAAGATCCGCGATTCTCCAACTTGACGAATCGTGTCAAGCTGAAGTATGTAACACACAGTGCTTTTGAATGATTTGGATTTGAAAAAAATTCTAAAAATGCTCCTATCTCAAAAACTAAGACTCAACACAAATTTTTCAGACCGGAAATACGCCTGTAAAATTCTTTCAGTGAACTATGAAACACCCGGTATATAGATATAAACATGGATATGGGTATGTATAAATGTGTAAATAGATGTATGAATGAATTTACGTGTGTATATTTGTATATGTATATATACATATATGTATGTATGTATGTATGCATGATCCACTAGAGCTCCCGAATATATTGTAGCAAATTTTGTATTCAAGATATTCCAAAATTGGTAGGGGGTCTTTTGGCCGAATCGACATGATTTGACAATCACTAATCGATTTCAGAGAACACTGAAGAATGACTAGCGATTGTCAAATCATGCCCATTCGGCCAAAAACTTTTCTGGTTAGAAGACCCCTTACCTCCAAAATTCAACTATAATTGCATTACTTTGTACTTCGTTCTATTAGACAGAAAAATACTCTAAAAATAATCCTTGATTGTGAACATTATTATTGATCGTGTATTATTATTATTATTGTTGTTTTTATGATCATCATATCTTATTACCTATTCATATATTTTTATTTGTACACGGAGAAAAATTGTCTATTATAAATTACTAGACTCGCTAGTATATTGCGGATATACTTGCATTCTGAAGGTATATACCAAACATTCTCTTCAAAAGTACCAGACTTTCTGGGAGTTAAATGGTAGGATAATGACATTTTATAATAGAACGTCTGATGCTTTTGATGAGAATGTTTGGTATATGACCTTAGAATGCAAGTATATCCTCAATATACTAGCGAGTCTAGTAATTTATAGTAGATAATTTTTCTCGGTGTAAAAATATAAAATCAAGACATTTTCCATAGATATCACTCAAGCTTATATATGTTATATGATTAGTATTCACAAGCTTTTATGATTCTTCGATTTGAAATGTTCCTCTCATGACATTTTTTAAATAAATTGATATGAGATCGATGATTTATATTCATTCATCAGGAATTCATTTTTATATCAACAGCGTTGCTCAAATCTGTTCATGGGTCACATTTCTAGTCCTCAATTTCAGTCAAACCAAATTTCTAACGGAATCAATCCACCAAAAATTCACGTTGAATAGAATAACCAATGACGCACAGAATTTCCAGCCGATAGACACCCTGAAGAATACGAATGTTACCATCCGAGCATGCTTTCTTTATACCAAAATACTCTAATTCGAATTCATAGGAAAATCCATACTTCAGATCGTTCGGATAACCACACACTTTTCTCGGTAGAGTGTCTCAGTCCCGAAGGTCAATTTTCCCGAAAGTCCGATACACCGAACTGCAAAATCCTGTTGTGTGTTGAACATCTACAAATCCTGGTATTACCCATACAGCACCGGGAGGTCTTTCGAATGTTCAAAAAACGAGCTTGATTACACAGAAGACGTGGAAATAACGTTTCGGGATGTTCTAAGAACGTCACATGTATGTCCCAGGTACGTGCAAATGTCCCAGTTCGTTCTATTCATTTGCACCGTGCGACGTTCTGGAAACGTGTTCAATGAAGGTTTCCACACTGAAAAAAAAACTGATTCAAGTCAAATAAATATTTATTTGTCCTGTACCAAAGAAATATTTTTTAGAATTAACAAAATATTCTTTGGAACCAAAATAATTTATTCGAATCAAATGAACGATTAAAACCATCTATTTAATTCAAATAAATTATTTTGGTTTCAAAGAATATTTTGTTAATTCTAATGAATATTTCTTTGCTACGGGACAAATAAATATTTATTTGACTGGAATACATTTTTTTTTCAGTGCATTACGTTGTGCGAAGCTGCGCATATGTTTTTAAAGGTTAGTTTTCATGAAAGTATGTTGGGAAAACATTATGAGAACGGCCCGTAGTAGATGAAAAGAACGAGTTAAGAACGTATTCAGGGGCATCCAAAATGCAGGTACTCTAAATATTTGAAAAACTTACTCCTCGGGGACCAAAACACGCAAAACCGAGTGCATGTTTTCAAAACGTTGAGAGAATTTTCTGTGCTTTCTGGGTAGTGAAGCCAACGATACCTAGTTGGCTTGGAACACCCCAAATCTCATTTTTAGAAATCCATTGTTTTCATAGGTATTGAACACACGGTGGAAGCTGCAATGTCGCGACAAAATTTCAGTTCCTTAAAATATAATAGTTAGATGGCTAGTAACATCTAGGAATATTTCGGTATATCGAACTTCCGGGAAAATGAACCTTCAGAACTACGACACTCTACCATTTTTTTCAATGCACGAAGCACTTGCAAGTGTCTAGTTTTAGGCTAGTCAAGCGTTACAAAACTCGCGAATCCTTAGATCATTTCAACTTGGAAATATTTGAAAAGGTAGTATTTCTGATCCCTATTACACTTGTACTTGTTGAATTGATTTACGGATGAAAATTTCATGCTTTCGACAATTACGCAACATTCGCTAGCTCCGCAAAAAGAAATAGACGCAACCCACATAGGAACAGAGGCTATGTCGTTCCAAAAGTATTCTAAAAGATATCTTCAAGATGTCTTATGCAACATCAAAAGAAGAATTCAAGAAAGATCCTTTCTCAAGAACAAATCTTTCTTCCCGTATAACACGTAATGTGTGAAACATATGTTCGGCATGTGAAAAATGCATAATCTCATGAACAACGGAATATTCTGAACAACATATTCCTGGCATATATCATTTCACATCATATGGCAATATTGTAAGAATTATATTCAATCCACATGGCAGGAAGATTCTCATGAATTCAGTAAACTATAACCTCTCATTTGCAAATAACCGATGAATTCATTGTGTTGTGTACGCGAGTTGGAATGAAATGGTGATTTTTATCTTTATGAATTCGTATACTGTCTCGAAACTTTTTTTAAAGTTTTGTCGAATGCGCGGAATTATCTCACCCTTATTTAGATTAATTTATCGGATTTTCATCCAAATCCCGGAGATACAGCGTGCACTTACGAAATATAGCTCTATGATCATGCAATAGGAAATTTTGAGATTTCGTCTACAATAACTCGACGCGTATTTTTAGTGACAATGTTGAAAATGTATCAGACAAAACTACAATTAATATTTATGAAAGTTCAATTATAGTGATGTGTAGTGTTTTTCGTCAGTTATTAGGAGCCGACAGAACTTTAGAGGTTATACAATTCCAAAATACTTTTGAAAGATATTTCATGCAACTTGAGAAAAGCTATTTAACAGTAATTTTTCTTCTGGAAAGGATTATATGATTGAATTATGATACTGATGCTGCATAAGACATCCTGAATATGTTGACAGAAGTCTTTTAGAAATACATAACCTCTTTTGTAAGACGAAAACTAGATGCGTATGAGATGATCAACAGAACATGCCTCCCATATTCTTGAATTCAGGTCATTTGGGCGGACTTTTCTATGTGCATGAATGTGCCTAGAATATGGATGGCACGATCTCACACATGTATGGCATGTTCCTATGTTCCCAAAAATACGTTCCTCCCATGAGCTCGACACGTCATGTGCTGTACGGGTTAAATCGTTTTTTTCATGTTGCATAAGACATCTTAAAGATATCTTTTAGAATACTTTTGGAACGACATAACCTCTGTTGCTATGTGGGAATTATTGGTACTGGAAGTATGAATGATGGAAATACTCATCGTTAGATGTAGATTTTCGATAATAAGATTTGTTTTTTGAAATGGAATCTGACTTATAAATGAAACTGAAACTGGCACCCGTAAAGTCAGCAGCCGATTATCATAACTTTTTCCACAAAACTTTGATCAAAGATTCAAATATCTGAGACATTTAGTAGAATGCCACTCAATCAGTGGTCTCAGATTGGACTCGCAAACGTTACGCACACAGATGCAACTGTACGTCGGTGTATAAAAAGAGAGGGTATGGTTGCGCGCGCAACCTAGCATGCTTTCTCTTTTGCTCTCCCGTCAACTATCAGATGAACAATGGAGAAAGCATGCTAGGTTGCGCGCGCAACCATACCCTCTCTTTTTATACACCGACGTACAGTTGCATCTGCGTGCGTAACGTTTGCGAGTCCAATCTGAGACCACTGCACTCAATTGATTTTTGATGTGAACACAGCTGGAACCACGTTGAATCAAAAGTTACAACAATTAGCTGCTAGCTTCAGGTTGCTGGTTTTAGCTTAATGATTCATAACCTCCATCCGTATTATTCACAAATTTGAATGAGTTTGAATTGTAAATAAAACTATGAATTATCCTTCAACTGATGAATCAAATTGTTTTTCTTCAATTTTCTTTAATTTGATTCATATTTCATCAAATTTTCTCCATGATTAATGAAAAAAACAGGTATAAAATGGAATTATTCCGGCCCCGATGGGAGCCCTGTTGATACCCAATTAGGTTGTAATGATTTTTGCGTCACATTCACCATTTAATCCTTGTTAGGCCCCGATTATTATTACGGCGTTACTGATGGAATTTCTACACGGGATCTTATACCCGTCATTCCGGACAAACTCGAAGGATTTGGTAAGAATTGCAATTCCAGCTCAGAACGGATTCATTTTCCTTCCGCTGTTCCAGTCACACTCCTCCGACGATACGGAAAGTTTCGTACACATTTTATTTACGTCACAAAATCTTACTTCTGCCCCGCAGAATGAATCGTAAAGATTCGCATCTAAATTCTTTCCGTTTCTTCCCGTTATTTTCAGCAGGGTGGGGTGTCGGACCGGATTTAAACGCAATAAATTCACTCCCGAAATTCCAACAAGAAACGGAAGGAAAACTCTTGTCCAATTACTTGATCCGTTGACATGGATTCGAACGCAATAACTTTCTTCATTGTATATGCTGATCAGAACGGTAATACTTCAAACCTGCCATTTCGGACGAAACCAAAGGACTCGATGGAAAATTGCAATTCCTCATCAAAACGCATTCATTCCATTTCCGCTGATCCAGTTGCATTCGTTCTCCGAAGATACGGAAAGTTTCGTACAATTTTTATTTCCGTCTCAAATCTTACTTCTGCCATGCGGAACGAATTGCAATGATTCGCATCTAAATTCTTTCCGTTTCATTTCGTCATTTTTAGCAGGGTTCTCATAGTTCCAAATTGATTCATTATGAACTCTTTCTCAACTGAAGTGCTGTGTGGGATATCATGTTGAATGCAACTTCAAATATCTCGCACACTAAGTGATGAAATGTTTTCTGCTTTGAAGCTCAAACTGTAATGAGTTGTAAAAACGTTGATGGAATTTTGAAATTTTTCTACTGAAATCCTAACTATAGGCCTCACTTGAACTGAACCATGATATGACATACCCGAGTAGAAATTTGGTAAGGCCAACGTCAGGGCCTTATGAGGCGAATAGCTCACCTCATAAGACCCCGACGTTGGCCTTACCAAATTTCTACTCGGGTACACGTTAATGAGAATTGCCTACAATGAAGATCCAAGCGAAAATAATCATGCAAATGCCCCCTTGTAATTTGTATTATGGAAAGAATCTTTAATGGGAAAATATTTTCTCCTATTTTATTCCAAATCACGTTTTATTGAGCCAGAGATGTCAAATATTTATCATGCAACAAAAAGATATACCTTCAAGATATCAGATTGAAGACACTTTCTAGTACTGTACCAGACATTTTTCAGAATTTTGTGGAATATCCATCGAAATCATTCGAAAGAATTTTTCAAGAATATTTGGTTCGTTATGGTATTCTATATTCTTCAAAACTGTACAATATCACAGTAATTGTATTCCAATTCTATAATGAAGCGAAATTATTGCTTTCTAAAGGAATATATATATACGAGTCTTTAGCATTGCGTGACCGATGTCGCTCTTCAACTTGCAGATCATGAATAAATATCCACTTTGTACCTTTACTTCGTAACATGCATGTGAAATTATCTTCAGAAATATTTTTACCCTGATGAAAAACAACAGCTATAACTTTATAAAAGTGTTGTACAATCATGATTTTTGAAGTTGGTACTGCTTTAATGTTTATATTTTCTACCTTTGTGGCTTCAACATTATTGTGATTAAACATCATCAATTGCACAATTACATATTGTTCTGCCGCTGTTATAAATGATTTTTCAGTTTTATGCAAGTTATTACAATTGTCACAAGAATCTTCGAAAATCTTCTATGTTGAAAAATTGAACTTGAATATTTCTTGAAACTCAAATGATTTTTGTGAAATTGGAGGTAGCCCAAGACGTATAACACAATTTGTACCAACAATATTTTCGGTATATTCACATTTCGTACATTCCGTTACGGTAGTTATTTGGTGCTTCGCTGAATTTTTGATAGCCATTGAATTTTCGCAAATAGAAGCGATGAATTCTCCTGCATCTTGTGAGTGATTATGCAAGTATTGTGGACCTGCAAGCTGTTTTAAAGCTATGATATCAAGGTTTTTTTGCGAATTGTGGTTCTGAATTGAAATATTTATGATGTCACTGGGGTCAGATAAAAGGAATTGTTTTGTCTTAGGAGCACAGTACAATATACACTGCATTACTGCATTCAAATAAGAAGAGACACCGTCAACAATAGGAAGACCCATTACGTTTAACGCGTGAGTTTTTGTTGATTTTTCATCAATATTTTGGCCCCTGGATTATATATTATCCAATATCCTTATTCCTGAGTACCCAGGTGAAAAAGTTTTTTCAGTGAGTAAATTCTTTGAGTGAAATTACAGGTGGATCAAGAAAAAGTGAAAAGGATGCAGGTATACTATACATCTGTATGTTACTTACCACCACGATCAATATCATCAGGTAGCGTAGAAGGAGAATGAAGAAAAGGCAGGAGTGCAGTGGATATACCACAGGTCCTTGCGTTGGGTTCACTATTATCAGATTCTTCCAATAGAATCACAGGTAGATGAAGAAAGAGCAGGAAGGATGCATGTCACCATACATCCTTATGTTACGTACCACAATGATCAATGTCATTCGGCAGCGTCATAGGAAAATGAAGAAAAGGCAGAAGTGCAGTGGATATACAAGTCCTTGCATTGAATAATACCACTATCAGATTCTTCCAACAGAATCATAGGTGGATGAAGAAAATGCAAACAGGATGTAGATATACCATACATCCGTACGTTAAATCCTACCATGATGATTGGGTAGCGTTGAAGGAAAATGCAGGAAAGATAGGAGCGCAGTGGATATATCACAAATCTTTGCATCGGGTGCATTCCACTGACCAATCGACGAATGATTAGAGAGACTGTTTAGGATCAACTCAAAGAAAATTGAGCAGATACAATATTCTGATTATAGAAATTGTTGCAGAACAACTACAGGTCAACTTGACTGATGTGACTGGATGTGACTATTCATTCCGAATGTTCCCTTCCAAAGTTTCATCTTTTCAGTTGTTCCATTCAAGTTGGATTATATTTGTGTTTTTACAAACCTTCATTTTTATCTTTACTTATCTTGGTTTTGGAATGATTCAATTCTCAAATATCATGAATTTCATCAAATTGTCATAGAATATTTTGGGTTGACAGATTTAGTAACTCTAGGATCTATGAAATGTTCAAAATGTATTCAAAGTGATTCATGATCATTAAAAAGCAATATTGTATCAAATATCCAAACCATTCAATATTCATGATATTTGAGAATTGAATCATTCCAAAACCAAGATGAGTGCAGATAAACATGAAGGTTTGTAAGAACACAAATATAATCCAGCTTGAATAGAACAACTGAAAAGATGGAACTTTGGAAGAAAACATTCAGAATGAATTGTCACATCCAGTCACATCAGTCAAGTTGACCTGTAGTTGTTCTGCAACAATTTCTATAATCAGAATATTGTATCTGCTCAATTTTCGTTGAGTTGATCCTAAACAGTCTCTCTAATCATTCGTCGATTGGTCAGTGGAATGCACCCGATGCAAAGATTTGTGATATATCCACTGCGCTCCTATCTTTCCTGCATTTTCCTTCAACGCTACCCAATCATCATGGTAGGATTTAACGTACGGATGTATGGTATATCTACATCCTGTTTGCATTTTCTTCATCCACCTGTGATTCTGTTGGAAGAATCTGATAGTGGTATTATTCAATGCAAGGACTTGTATATCCACTGCACTTCTGCCTTTTCTTCATTTTCCTATGACGCTGCCGAATGACATTGATCATTGTGGTACGTAACATAAGGATGTATGGTGACATGCATCCTTCCTGCTTTTTCTTCATCTACCTGTGATTCTATTGGAAGAATCTGATAATAGTGTACCCAACGCAAGGACCTGTGGTATATCCACTGCATAGTTCATAATTTTGATTCAGGATGTCATATTTTAGTATACCTGAAGTGCTCGGTGACTAACCTTATTTTCGAATGTTTTTCAAACTTGCTATAATTGAATTTACAATCATTATCTATTCACTATTCTGTTCCATTATTTGTTCACGATTCTGATTGCAGAATAGTGGATTCCATTAGAGATATGGTATATCCATTATACTTTTGCCTGTAAAAAAAATAGCAAATAAACCTCAATAATCACCTTCGACCAGACTTGCTATGACCCATGTAATCTATCTCCCCAACTCTAGTTGTATAGATGGAGCCAGACGGTAGCAGATTATCCGTCAAGGGGTTATCGTACATCCAGTACGCTCACATCTAAGAAGTAGCGTATAACTTTGAATCATTTTCCTTCACTAGAACGTGCATGATTTGTTTCATGATTCGCCTTTAAATCTGGTTGCAGAAGTCAATATCAACAAATCATCTGTCATGGATGATTCCTCATCAAATTTTTCTCGTTTTTTTCCCTCACAAATAACCTTATTCATCAATTGAACTCTGATGAATTTCTCTGTTATAGCATAATCACTGTCAAATCAAAAATACTAAAAACCTGTATTGCATCCATTTTATAGTATGATGATAATTTTTTGAATATTATCATCATAACCTGTCAATCGTTTCGTTGACAAACTATTTGTTTACGTTTCTACCGTTCCATATACATACGTGCTGTAAATGGACGCTAGTCTCTGATTGTATGTTGAGAAAAAGAAAGAGACAGATTACATCCAACCATTGGAAAGAAAGGGACAGACTGGATGAACAAATCTATAGTTAAGAAGAAATCGCTGATGAACCAAACGAGTGGTATTGAAGATATTTTGACGCATGAAAATCGGAAAACGTTTGTATTTCGGGATCGCGTGAATGGATCAACTTTGTAGTGTGCTTAATCGGAAGTGTATATTCGAATTATATACTGGGAGTGTCATTATTTTTTCAAAAAACATAATGTGTGATGAGTTATTGTGCATGAAAGTTTCTTTTTGTGGGTTAAAACTCGGCTGACGTGTATAGATACACGGTAGCGCACGACTTCTGCTTTTTTTTTATTCATATGTTTTCACAGTTTTTTTCATGTCCTTGGCGTCGAGACGCTACCGCGTCTCTTGATTATGTAAGAATAGTTATCTCCTGGAAAGATTTGTTCTGTTAGAGGTCCATTTGATGACAGATTCTTGATCGGAATCACTAACCAATCATTAGTCTCGTCAATCCAATAAGCATGTATGTGAGAATTGAATCCCATAGTTGACCAAAATCTCGGAATGAAATAATACTCATTATCTGTACGGCGAAATATATGATATATTTCCATGAATGTAGGGTGAATTGCATCGTTTGATCTACATACAATGAAATATCCCCTTTTATATGAATATTCATTGACTTTCAACCATCTCATGGATAAAACAACATCATTAGAAAAGAATGATGAACATTGTTTGAAAGAACTGTAATTTTCCAAATCTTTGATTACTCTTCCCTTACAAGGCTCATATTCATGTTTATTCTGTGCTGATTTAGATGCTTGAAATCACATGCTGATGAAATTTGATTCTTTGTAGCTAATGTTGACGGGACATTTCCACGATTCTTACAATTTTTTGCATACGAAAGAAAAGCACGATGCTTTGCCTCAAAACGCATACATCATAACAGTACAAGAGGTCTCGATTTCAGTAATACATCAGGGTAATGGAGTAAGAAATGATGTTTGGGCTTCAATTCTATAGTCTTCCAATTTCTGTAGTTCTGCATAAAATGAGATCTGTCAATTGACGAAGCATCAAAAACCATTCCCACACAGGATCATCAGTAAAAATGACATCCCCTAATATTACAGGTAAATATCTGATCAAAGTTATCAACGAAAGTGCGGTTTATCTTTCCCTTGCAATGTTCACAATACTATGAAGTTGACGGAATATATAAATTACACAAAATTTGAAATCCACTGAGCAGAAGAGGATTGTGAGTTATGTCAAGTGGATAATATTCTTCAGTTCAAATTGAGTATTCTTGGACTCAGTATGTGATAATTTTGTCGGAACCTGATTCTCCTTGATACAAGAAGGATAGTATTTCGCGCAAGAAGAATGGACCGAAGAAGCCGAACTTCTTGCAGGAAACATATTATTCTTTAGAGTGTTGATTCATACTGATTGCGTATCATACCAGAATCATACTCACGGAATACTGAAAATTTCGGTATGATCGAATTCGCTAGGGTGAATAAGGGAACCCCCAAAAAGAAAGTCTTCTGTAGGCTGCAGGCTTCTACACAAGTTTCCACACAAATGAAAATGTCAACGTCCTGCAGGATAACCTGGAGTTCTCCTTTTGGTTTTGGAATGCTCTCTGCATTCCCAAACAATATTTTCAGAGGTATCGTGAACTTATCCATGTTGAATTGAATTGTAGACGTCATCAAAAGGGCTCATATCATCGTTGGTAGTATTTCCGGAAACTGGTTCATGGATTCGATTTTTGATTCTTGTCGAACAACTTTTTGAACTTCGATCGTTGAGAAAACCATATAAATGAGTAAGCATGTTGAGTACCCCTATCGCGTCACTTGTGTATGCTTGAACAATATCAATAACATCCGATTCGCTGTGTGTATCCTGTTACGCCGTGAACTTGTACCGCCAAAGAGAGGCCCCAATGGCTGCTTCAATAAGATTTTAGCTCAAACGGGAACCATCAAAGTCCAGCTCATAATTCACTACGAAGACCTCCCACTTTTCGTAGACTTACTTTTTCCTCGGCAAATATGAGTAACGTGAGGGCACCACCTCGTTCTCCTGGCCTCTCGCTCTCCAACCACAACCCCAGCCGTAGCTGCAGACCGCGGAGGTGGCGTGAGTGGGTCGGTAAGAGGTACCAAATCCCGTCTCCAAGAAACGAATGAACCACATCATCAATTACACGAACACTTCGATACGTATCTATTATGCCCCATCATTTCTTTACGAGGCTCGATACGGGACGAACACACGATAAAAGTAATCTACCCCGTGAGACCGACATGACTCAATATGATTCTATAATGATGCGGAAACGGGAGCGCAACACTTTGGTCGATACACCACTCACCACGAGAAAACGAGATGCCCCGATGTGACAGTCCGGGATTGGTCCCCCGGGAATCAGGCTATATGATACAACAACTCCCGTTGGTGCGACGTGGACGACCAAGAGAAGTTCCCATAGATAGAGCCTGCTGTCCAAGATGGTGGCGATCAGGGGTGTTTCTTACACTATACTACAGTCCTTGAAACTTGGAGGCAGTAGATCCACAGTCCCTAATTTGATAACGCCGTATCAATATTCGGTTGTTCGATACGTGGCAGCGACGGTAGATGGCGACCCTCGTAATAAATAGTGTAGCTCGGCATTAGTTATACATAATATAATACAAATGGATTGGCATCCCGGGAGGGAAGAGAGAGAAGTTTCGTCGCGTTATATTTTTAGGTTCGATAATCGTGACGATCTCAGAAATACCGTCACAATACAATATGAGTTATGAAAGCTTATCCAGTGGGTACTTTTGTGCATTCATTTGGATATGCTCTCTAATTGGTCCCGAATTTTTCAACAATCAATAGTATAAGAAGATATATCTGATGATTTCTTCTGTTCTTTCACTTTTTCCATAACTCTTTTTTCTCCTCCTTTATTCATCGTGCTTACCGTTTCATTCATCTGACTGTTCAGTGACAAAGCGCTAGACAAAGGTCTTCTACTGTTTACTGGAAGGGGTGGGGTTACGAATTGGTGTTTGATTGATAGAGATGTCTGTAATCGTTGATTGATATTCGTTCGCTACGTTCTTCTCTTGAATATTTTCCATAACAGATTTTTGAGAGTAGAAAGTTAGCTCCACATTTTCACAGAATTTAGCAAGATGATCTTCTTCTTCGCATAAGAAACAGACAAATTTCTCCGTAGAAAGATATATCTCATAGTCTGTGTTGTCGAAACTCATTTGGATATTTGAAGGCAGCTTTTCTACATCTTCTGGGCGGACATACATTTTTCTACGAAAACTGAGGACATGTGCTGGTATCCTGGAGCGTTTATGGTGGCCTTTATATTTGTGATATTCGAAGCTGGTTTAATAATCAACTCTGCAAGTTTCTCTCCTAAGGCTGGAGATGGAATTATTGGACACACGTCAGATAGAATAATCCGCTTTAATTTAGAGATTAGCGATCAGGTTTCCAGCGAGTGAGAGCCAATATTTACAAACGTAGGATTTACAGTGAGTTTGCCTGCTATTCCTCCAACACTCTGAAAAATGATATGTTTCCTGCAAGAAGTTCAGATTCTTCGGTTCATTCTTCTTGCGCGAAATACTATCCTTCTTGTATCAAGAAGAATCAGTTTCCGACAAAATTATCACTTACTGAGTCCAAGAATACTCAATTTGAACTGAAGAATATTATCCACTTGACATAACTCACAATCCTCTCTTTCTTAGTGGATTTCAAATTGTATGTACCAATTTATGTATTCTGTCTTTCCACAACAAATACGTGAGGTTATAATTATCATGTAATGATAACGATACAGTAATACATCGGAAAAAGGTGAGTCGATACTTTTTCATTTCTATTCTGAAAAATTACACAATTTCATTCAACATAACAATGTACCGGTTTTTCACGCTTTTGGCAACATATATTTCTCAAAAGCTGACCAATCATAATATTATTCGAGTTTGATGAAAATTTGAATTGTAATATATGATTTTAAAACATATAACTCATAAAGCAGATTCCCATACAGCACACAGAGAAAGTCAAGAACTCTTTTTGAACTTTCGTGGTATATGGGGAGATGTGATAAATATATTTGTAGAAGTTATAACTTCAAACAAGCTATTCTTTCAATTAAGAATTTTCATAAATATTGAGATAAAAAATCGAATTGAAAGATGATTTTCAATAATATCTGATGTTCCTCAACTCATCATCTTCGATGTTGAATGATGATAATGTCAGATAAATTTTTGTTTATTCATTTGAACACCAGTTCCTCCCAACCAAGTGAGCTGTAACCTACACGGGAATCAACCCTAGATGTGATGGAAACACTCGGATCATGACAATGAATTTCAATTCGGTTATTTGTTGACAAACGGACACAAGTCGGACCCATTTTGTTTTCGGAGGTTTCACAAACGTTTTGATTCAAGACATTTTGAAGATAAACAACTTTTGGAGTCCCTCCAAACGATCACGAAACTTCTCCTCACAAAGAACCAAAATGTCTCCTTCATGCAATCTAACATCTTCACACAAGCGGATTTGCCATGAGTAGAAATACTTCTTCAGCGAATCCGAAATCTGTTTGATGAAATATTGAATGGAATCTCCACTTGTGGTAAGAAGAATCCGATTGCAACAAGCAGCCTTTTTTCAGAGTGTATACTCAAATATGAACAAATCAGTCCATGAGATATAAGTGACACACAACAAATATTTACTGGTTGAATTAAATTTCCAATTGCCATGATGTGATCTTGAATTGATAGTCCCTCTATCGCGTCTAGGACAATTGCTTGCTCTTTTGTAGGATATTGCACTTGCTGCACCGTTCTTGCATAGGAACTTGCGATGTTGGATTTTGGTGTAGATGAAGCCCAGGGCTCTCACTGGTCCTACTCCTCCTACTTTTCTTACTTTTTGTTGAAATGTCCTACTTTGTCTTACTATTCTGCACTTTATTCTACTATTCCTACTTCTTCGCGAAGTCCCTGACGAAAATGATCTGATGATCAGGGACGTTTTCACATTTTTGCCACTCAGGGCCCCGGAAAAAAAATCCCATGTATGGATTCATATATGCATTCATATATGAGCATATATGGATTTTGGCCATATACGTTCATATGGTCTTATATGAGAGTGGGGAATCTATCAGCATTGATCTCACTTCTCTCTCCTTTGGTTTTTCATCACATTCCATGTGAAATTGTGACATTTTTTTGTCCATATATGGATGTATATGATAATGTATGATTGAATATGATCACATATGGCCATATACAGTCTCATTCATACATCATCATATATGGCCAAAATCCATATATGCTCATATATGATCTCATATATGTTTATATGTGTGTATTTCATATATGTTCATATATGATTTATATACGCTCATATACGACCATATATGAATTATTTTTCCCCAGGGCCTAATAATATTTCGCTGCTCCCAACCTGAACTGGATTGATAATCTCCAATTATTTCATCAAGTATATCATAACAAAATTCTCATAATTTCTGTAAGAATTGTGACCTCATCAGAAATTAAAGAAAAATATGAGTTTTGTGACGAATCATAAAGAGTTATGAGAATATTTTCATCATGGGTGTCATAATTCGTTCCATCCTTTCGCCATTCAGTCGGCATTTTTATTTTTCGGAGTTCAAACGTCAATCCTCTGATTATATGTTTGAAAGAATAAGTAGAACAAGTCAGTAATTTTATGACGTTGATTGCAAAGTTCAAACCAGACAATCACACGAAAAGTTGGTCATAACAGCTTTCCAAATCGTTGATTTTCGACTATCTACCGGATAATTGCTGTAGTTGTTGATTAGCTGCCACATCTATTTTGGTAAATGATTGGAATACGTGAACACTCTCTAAATTTGGAAGAATAAAAAGTCTATGGGTCCACTCCATTGAATTTCAGAAGTGAACTTGTCCAGTTCGAGTGATGTTTTCACCTGTTTCGAGGAAAATTCCTCTTCAAAAGTGAAAAATCCCCTTTCAAATCGGAGTGATATAAGGAGTTAAACTTCACACCTCAGACTATCACTCTCAAAGAGTGAGAATTCTACTTAAAAAATTAACAAGCTCACTTTTGGCTGGCTGGAAAGTGAAATCTAACTAAGAATCCGAAGGGATAGTTCGATTAATAGGACCACAATTGATCCTGATTCCTGTAATGCTATAATTAAAGATTCATGAGATCAGACAATGTGATTATTTGTTAATAATGTTCCAATTCAATCACTATCTGAGAAAGTGCAATACATAAAGTAGCACCTCAACTCAGTTGAAATATCAAATCAACGATTTTTTGCAGACATCATATTTGGATATGCACAAAACGTCAAATTGGCAATTCACAATAAACATGATTCTCATTCAAACCAGTTAATGAAATAACGAATGAAATACTGAACTAGTAAAATATCACAAAAGATGCGAAGTTCCAATATTTCCAATATGTTTGAGGAATTTTTGAACGGCATTACTTTTTTCACATGCCAAAGTAACAAAATTGGATATTTTCAACTAATGAAAAAAATGTGAAGAAACAGAGACTTAAAATCATTCGACTTGAGTGGTTTCAAACATCCCGCCTCTTACATTCAGTACTTACTCTAACCATCAGAGCTACTGTTATCTTACGCATGCAGGTTGGCCACCATGAGAATGGCTGTAGGCCCACTATTTACTAATGTGAACATTTGAAAATAAGTATTGCTGTGTTGGATAACCCTGACGACTGACCTTAAATGAAATGAATCAAGTGAGGTAATAGTATATTACACACCTATGGCAGTAAAATAAGAAATGGCTGAGGACACATGTAATTGTCGGCCGAGGCGAAGCCGAGCCCAACAAAAATGTGATCTTAGCTTCTCTTTTTTACTGCCCGAGGTGTGTATACTATTTTTTTCCCACACCTGCACGGAAAGTTGATGTTTTCTGACCTATTTTTAGGGGAGACAGTGCTGAATTCCAAGCGAATGTGTCACAGCGGGAGGAAAATAGTTTCCGCCCGCTCGCAGCGGGAGGAAAATACAAACTATCTTTCCGTTCTGAAATGAACATATGAATATTTTATATGCAATTGAACAGATTGTAACATAAGCGTTACGAGAAGCGGGAGAGAGAAGAAGGGGCGGCCAACGAGGAGGTGGAGGTGGTAGCAGCGGCGAGAGTCGTAATGAGCCAAGGCGGCGAAGACAGTTCCTCACGTACTCTCTTTACACCACGACTTTCCTTAGTCCTCAGTAGCCACGTGCCCTACGAGGCAATCACGTACTCAACTACAAGTTAAGCTAGTGCCAATTAATCTTCGGTCACTCAGCACCAACCACGAGCCGCCCATCAAGCCTCGAGCCCTCGACAAAGGTCCTCCCTCAACGGCAACTCCAGAAAACGATATAAGGCCAGGTCGGCCTACCCAGCGAGACGTGACGACAAAAACACACACTACACACACTCTCACCCTGCACACATTTTTTAGTGGTAAGCCATAGTTAATTGTAAGTTACCTATCGAGAAGTCTTTGAATATACATATTTGCACTCTTATTTCGATATCCAAGGCATTTTCTCTGTTCTCCTCACCCGCCCCTCCTCCTCGTCGTCACCCCATTATAAGATGATTTTCACTTTCCTTGCAGTTGTGGGAAAAAATAGTATCTTCACCTCGGGGGGAAGTGGGAAATTTCCACTTTCCCCCCTTGATGAACAATATCCACTTCTCCCCGACGGAGCCGGAAAGTGGCAACTTCGTGTTGGCCAGCGGGTAGAAAGTTGCCATTTTCCGCCCGGAGGGGAGAAAATTAAGTTTTCATCAAGTTGATAATCAGATGGTTCCGAAACATAGAATAATTCCACTTGCACTAAGAAAAGATGGTAAAATCAGAGTGAAATTTGTTGCGTGGTATTTTTAACACTGTGTTGTTTACTTGACTAATTTTCACTTTTAATACATACAATTTTTCGATTTTGGTTCTGGTTGGTGGATATTAAGGAAAACCTATATGATACAATTTTAAATGGCATAATATTCGATCATTTTAATGTTTCAATCAAACATAACCTCCTCAGTGTTTGATTGAATTTTTGTTATGTTTCGTTAGTATTTTGAGAATAAGCAGGAAGCCTTGATTGTCATATAATTGTGATGGGTGAATCCTAAACCCATCCACAAAGGCGCAAGATAGATTGAGCGCCTCCACGATCCCCGTCGTGGATATTGATAAAGAATGGTGGGACTTGGAATATATTGAGAAACAACAAGTAATATGTTCACGATAGTTTTGGGGAAGTCAAGGGACAAGAGAAAGCTCAGGGGGAGAGGGTGGGTTGATTTTGACTAACCAAACAATGAAATATGAAAGTAGGGTTGAACATGTGTCACCACGTATACATATATATATTTCAAATTCAACGGTCTCACGATATGTACGACCATGTCGTGATAAGAAAATATATGTACAAGCGATCAGAGTTTATCAAATTAACCAGGGAGAGAAAACACGGAGGGCACGATCACGAGGGGAAACTCTGCACGGACAAAGCTCCCTTTCGGACGCCAGGGGTTGGAGAGAGACAGCAATACCCAATACGGGTTGTTCTCGGTCTCCTGGTAGGCTGCCGAGAGAGGGACGGCCGGAATGGTGTCAGAGTCGTCTTCTGGCGTCGGATCAATCCTTCCTCGTGTTCGTGGTGTAAGTGGCGTTGCCTCCTTGGGACGGGAAACCTCGACAAATCATAAAAGGAAAGGGATTGGAGGAAGACAGGACTAGTTAAGGAGGGGAAATGTGTTCCCGATTCTCGTGTCAGCGAGCGACAGCTGTGTTCTCTTGCGCGAACTAATGTGTTCTCAAATCACACGATTACCTTTAATAGGGATCATGCGCAGTGTCATCTCACGACTCTTCTTGTGACAATGTATCACGTCACAACATTGTCAAAACAGGCCTTTATTGTTGAATGTAATATAACAGGTCTTCATTTTCTAGTACATATCAGAAGGGAAGAAATTGCCTTCGAATGAAATTTTCTGGCATTCTTGTCGTATGCGTGCTACTGAGGTCCTTTGATTGTTGTATGTGGTCTACCCCGGTAGGCCGCATGAAGGTTCCCGTGCAGTTGTTGTATGGGATCTACCCTGAGTAGAATTCATATAAAAACGGTGTAGGTTGCAGTATACGGTCTACCCCGGCTGGCGGGAGGAACAGGTATGCCGAGGACGTACTTTGTGTACTTGTATCCATGTATTCACCATTTATTTATTATCTGTTGCTTGTTCATTTTTTATCACTTATTTATTCACTATTCATCATTTACTTATGTGTTTTTTTATTATTTAATAGGAGATGAGAGAAAGTCAGGGAAATGATAGTGTAGTAATGGCACTTGTGTATACTCAATGCAATGTTTCATTTTTTGAGATGCACGTACATTCATGTATCGCATGTTTATATGCATGCACACTCACTGACATTATGTGTTTCAAATGAATGATTAATTCAAATTAATAATTGATGAATCGATTTTTATATTGCTGATTATGAATTCTCAATCAATGATTATGTTGTTTCTCTATTTTACTCTTGATTCTTTGTTTTCACCATTTGCCGGAGTAGACCGGAGGTAACGTTAATTTGGTGAGAAAAAAAGCACAATTTCAAGACATTTTTTAAACGCTATAGTAATACAAATTTATTCAATTAATAGTGACATCATAATACAATATATGAAGAATATTCCCTGTGTTTCAAACCAAGATATTGATAATTGACTCGATGTTAGCCAATCTTCAGAGGCGCCTTGGTGAAAAGCCGGTGTATAGTTTAAACCAAAATCTACTTTCACGATTTCTACACTGAAAGAAGTGAACTGTAACCGTTACCATGCAAAAATGATAGCTGAATGCCAGAATCTTTAAGTTCATGATGGCAACTACGTTATTTGGTATCCATCTTGATGTAAATGGTAACCATTCCCATGTTTATGAACATTGCTACGATTCTCCATAGTATCCGAAACCATAATCGCGAAGCTGTCCTCCAATCACTATTTGTACATGGTAATCATTGCATTCCACTTCTCTCAGTGTACGATTCTTTTGAAATTTAGTACACTACTTCCTTACACAAATGACCAGGTAACCCTGGGAGCTTTGTTTTCTGATAATTATCAATTTTACAATGACAAATAGGCTCATTTTTTGGAGCGAGAATCGGTGTTTTCACTTCTAAGTGTCACAAAAGTTTAAAAATTGGAAAAAATGCTCCCAGGGTTACCTGGTTATTCATGTAAGAGAGTAGTATACTGAATTCTAAAAGAATCAGTCAAGCAGATTTTGATTTGAACTGTACACCGGCTTCTGACTGAGCCGCCTCTGAAGATTTGCTACCATCGAGTGAATTATCAATATTTTTGTTTGAAAAATTCAGGAAATATTCTCCATACATTGTATCATGATGTCTATTAATCAAATGAATTATCACCTGTAGCGTTCAAAACATTCTAAAAATTGGGCCTTTTTCTCGCCGAATTAACGTTACCCTTCCCCTTTAGCGTTCCTGTATGCGCTCTATTCGGATAGACCGCATACATCATGCATATGCGATGCAGTGTGCGCTCTGCTGAGGTAGACTGCATATAACAACCAGTGCCGTTGTTATATGCGCTCTATTCAGGTAGACCGCATACAACATTCGTATATGTTGTAGGATGCGTTCTACCCCGGTAGATCACTACTTTCCGGTAGACCGCATACGACAAGAATGCCAATTTTCTTCCATTTTCGGCACATATTTGAGAATACAGACCTGCAGAAGTGAAGATATGTGAAGATGAAAGTATTCAACGTTGATGATATTAAAGAATAGAATTATTTGAAAACAAACGTAATCGAAATTGAAGATAGAAATTTGTAAGAATGGAAATACAATCCAGCTTGGATGAAACAACTGAACGGTTCAATCTTTTGGAGAGAAAATTTCAGAATCAATTCTATCTGCAGCCACATCAATCAAGTTGATCCCCATTTATTCAGAAACAATATCGGTAATTTTAATATCATTTTCAACATATATTACTTTGAAATATTCTTTCTCTCAGATACTGTATTCTCCATTAAACATTTTCCATTAGAGATCTGTAATCTCAATCATCTTGATTTTCAGATTATTCTTTCTTGCATATCACTGTTGATAAATATCCATTCTCACATATTCTCACTCTCACAAATCCTCATCATTGGATGGATGTTGAAATGAGGGGAAAAATCGGCGGTTGAATGAGATTATTTTCATTCCCAACACATATTCAAGAATGATGATCTGTGAATATAAAAATACATGAAAATGAAGATATTTAACCCTCAACGGCCATAAGGGGTGACTAGTTACCCCACGCTTAAAAAAAAAGTTATGAGAGGTCTCAAACCTTTCAAATAAATGCAACAAACAGCATGTGTTGGTGATGGACAGGTGTGAGGTGTGACTTCACTACATAGTAAGCCTACAGAGTATTTACACGTTCCTCATCATGAATATGTATTCAAAATCCAATGAAACGCAGAAAAAAGTCAATTTCATGATTTGTAATTTTTTTCATTTTTCTTTCCAGTAATTCTGCAGAATGAATATACTTTTCGAATAATTGGTGAATACTGTTATTTTATTGTGGTAGTGGTATATATTGTGCGAACGACCCAGGAGTTTCAGTCGTTAATATTGTAAAATGACAGAGGAGTGAATTTTTTTGCAATTGTTCCTGAAGTTTGACTTTTAAGATCAGTTTTTAGAACATCTACAAATCAACCAAGTTGAACCATCAGAAATATTGGAGAACTAGTCCATGAACATGACACAATCAGTCAAGTCTCAAAACATCTACACATCTTGTCTGACCGGATATTTCAGTGTGGGGTAATGAGTTACCCCATGTGGCCGTTATGTGGCTTGGGTGAGGTGTGGCCGTTAAGGGTTAATATTCATGATATTCGAGAATTAAATCATTCGAAAACAAAGATGATGGAAGATAAAAATGAAAGTTTGTAAGAATGGAAATGTAATCAAGCTTGAACGGAACATCCGGAGAAATAGAACTTTGGAAGAAAACATTTATCTCCAGTTATGTCAGTCAGGTGGACCTGTAGTTATTCTACAACAATTTCTATAATCAGAATACTTTTGTATTTGCTCAATTTTCGTCGAGTTGATCCTAAACAGTCTGCATAATCATTCGTCAATTGGTCAGTCAAGGGGCGTCTGATGGATAAATTTGTGTTATATCCACAGTACTCCTGTCTTTTCTTCATTCCTTTTCAACGCTACTCAATGATCATGATGGTAAGTGACATACAGATGTCATATATAGTACATCTGCGTCTGTATAATTGAATCTATCTTAAATTCCCTAATCGCGGTTGTAACAATGGAGAGTATTCTCCGTAAGGGAACCAAGTAGATGAGAACGAGTTGTGCTAGCTTCAAGAAATGCCACGATTAAGGTTCTTTTGAAATAATGAACAATAAATTATATGTTTCAAACTGATATAATCAATGAAATGATTTTGGATACATACGAGGTTTCAACCAATATAGTTGAACTAAGGAACAGGATCCCGTACTCCACATCCACACACTCATACCACGGCCAATGATCTTGAATCGAAGGAGCGCTGAAAATGTCGGCGTCGAGGAAATCCCACGTGGTGTCGACAATGAGAAAATCGGAGATCCCTCGTCTTTAGGTGGATAATTCTTCCAAATGGTATGTCGAACGGATCCCATAGGAGTAAATTCACTGATCTCGTTTCCTTAACACTGTCGTAAGACGGGCTAGAGTAATGAAAATAACTTTGTACTGATAATAGTTGAAAGCACGTGAACGTGTACTAGCGAGAGAAGTGGAGTTCCGTGTACGTGAATTGTGTGTGGCCGACTGACTTGATTGCTAGATCAGAGGTCGAAGGCCGTAGCGCGTAAGGGGTACAGGTGATTCTCCTCGCGTTCAGAGGGACATCCTTATGCAGGCTCTATGGCGCAAACATTCCCCCCACCAAAATGCACATTTTTAACTCCCCGGTGACGGTACATCGGAGTAGCCATCGGGTTGAGCTTTTTCTGAAGTTGGAAATGGTAGTAGACTTATTTTGTTAACCGGTCTGGTGAGGTGTCCGCTGGGGGTAGCCACTTTAACAACTCGGACAGTAACATCCGGTCTAGGGTAGCATTCTACGATTCGACCCACCATCCAGAGGTTTGGTGTCAAGTTCTTCTCGATGAGCAGGACTATGGTTCCTGGTTTCACGTTTGGGGTTGACTTGTCCCATTTGGGTCTTTGCATGAGGGTGTGTAGGTATTCTTGCACCCAACGTTGCCAGAAATCTTGGACGCAATGACTGATGAGTTCCCATTGTGATTTCAAAGTGAGTAAGGACGTCGAATCCGTCGTTTAGGAGGCTGGGTAACGGACAGAGTGGACGTGAATTGAGGATCACCTCCACTCGTGCTAATACCGTGAGGAACTCTCCCTGAGTCAGAGATTGTCGGCCAATGACACGTTTTGAGTGGTGTTTCATACTCTTTATACCGGCTTACCATGCACCACCAAAGTTGAGAGCAGCGGGGGGGTTTGAATCTCCACACAATGTTGCGGTCTCGACAGTAGCTTTGGAATAGGATAGAAGTTTGAATCGTTTCGGTAAATGAATTCGTTTCAAGAGATCTGGAAGTGGATCACGACATCCCCACTCATCCACTTGAAATCTCGCTCATTGGGCGGTATTATATCCCTACTCCTTACTATCGAGCGCCAATGACAAGGAACCAAACTTATATGCCAGGGGTTCTCAGGCGATGACTAATCGAGAGGAGGTTATGCGCGCGCATGATGAGGTTATGTTGACGACATTTCAACAGAGGCATGACCGAGGAGCATTATGAGAAATAGTTGCATATATCATCCAGAGGTTATTCACAAGAACTTTGGATCGATAAATACAAGTTGATGTTGTTGGAGTTTGAATCGTTCATTGGATCAAAACAGAAATTCAAAGTCACAAAATTTGATGGATAACAATCCTCTCACGAATATCAGAATGCACAGGATGATTAAGTTATGATACCCCCGTTGGAGAGATATGGTATATCTTGTTGGAGTTTGAATCGTTTATGGAGTCAAAACGAAGAAACGAAGTCACAAGATTTGATGAACTTCCTGATTCGAACAGTTCCCCTACGAATATCAGGATGCAAAGAATGATTAGGTTATGGTACTCCCGTGGCTGAACGTTGTAGATGTTATTGGAGTTTGGATGGTTCATTGCAATTGAACGAAAATTCGACGTTGACAAGTTCGAATCCTTTATTGGAACGACATGGAATTCAGGACTCATAAAATGAGATATACTTCCTCTTTCGGGCAGTTCTCTCAGAAATATCAGAATCAACAGGATGATTGGTATATAATACTCCTGTAGAAAGATATCATACATGATGGACCGATAAGGGCCGCTTGCGTTGACTTCACTCGCGAGGGGAGCATGCCAAGGACATACAAACTTTGTGTGATATTCGAGACTCGTAAAAGCCAACTAGTGGAAGAATGACCGGAGGCAATCGAGATCATGTAAAAAACCATGATCTAACATGTGGGGAATCGTATTTGATCAGCGTAGCTCGTCTCCTTTTCTCACGGGCTAGATTCACTTTGATCATGGACGAGATTTTGGTGGGTTGGAGAGATCGAAACGGCCAAGTACACGAAAGGACTCGAAACGTTCGCTTATACTCGAACTTTCAACATCACCCGGTGACAGGGAAATCTCATCTCATTGGTAAGCCAGCAGCGTTCGGCCCCGTTTCCGTATCGAACAGATGATGCAGTGGATAGAACAACGGGTGGATTGAGGGAATCGTATCAGCGACGTAAATGGATACACCCGGAATAATTCCGTATATTTCGATCCTCTACATGCCCCCGTAGGAGGAAAATCGGATCCTGTTGATCCCTGATGCTCGTTCACCTGCGTTCAGGCCGGCCCGACACCATGCGAGATATAGACGAGCTTTGCCTGACTGTGAAGAGTCGTACAGGCCACGTGAGGGGATACGACCGGAATTTTCCTCTGTGCTTTGACTCTCCACATCACCCAGCGACAGGAGAATCATGTTCCGTGCATCAGAGACCCTCGCTCGACTCCGTTCATGCCACCCAAGAATCATGCACAAGGTAGACGAGATTTGACTGAATTTGAAAAATCGGACTGGTCACGTTAGTGGATAGACCCGAAATGTTCTTGTATACTTCGCCTCTCGACATCCCCCAGTGACAAGGAAATCGTATCCAGTGACTCCTTGACCCTCGCTCAACTTCGTTCATGCCACTCGAACATCATACACAAGATAGAAGAATTTTGACTGACTTTGAGAATCCGTACCGGTCACGTGTGTGGATACACCCGAAATTTTCTTGTATAATTTGACTCTCCACATTCCTCAGTGACAGGACAATCGTATCCTGTGAGTCCCTGACCCTCGCTTGATTCCGTGCATGCCACCCGAACTTCATGCACAAGATAGACGAATTTTGACTGACTTTGAAAATTCGTACTGGCCACGTTAGTGGGAGAACCCGAAGATTTTTTGACATCCCCTGGTGACAGGGAAATCGTATCCGGTGAGTCCGTGACCCTCGCTCAACTCCGTTCATGCAGCCCGAACACCAAACACGAGACAGACGAAGTTTGATCGAGTCTAAAAATTCGTACTGGCCACGTTAGTGGATACACCCGAAATTTTCTTGTATAATTCGACTCTTCACATCCACCAGTGACAGGAGGATTGTATCCAGTGAGTCCCTGACCCTCGCTCAACTCCGTTCATGCAGCCCGAACGCCATGCACGAAACAGACGAATTTTTACTGACTTTGAAAATCCGTACTGGTCACGAGTGTGGATACACCCAAAATTTTCTTGTATAATTCGACGTTCCACACCACCCAGTGACAGCAGAATCGTATCCAGTGACCCCCTGGCCCTCGCTCAAATTCGTTCATGCCACTCGAACATCATACACAAGATAGACAAATTTCGACTGACTTTGAACATTCGCACCGGTCATGTGTGTGAATTAACCAGAGATTTTCTTGTATGATTCGACTCTCCACATCCCCCAGTGACGGGAAAATCGTATCCAGTGAGTCCCTGCCCCTCGCTCAACTCCGTTCATGCAGCCCGAACACCATGCACGAGACAGACGAATTTTCACTGACTTTGAAAATCCGTACTGGTCACGTGTGTGGATACACCCAAAATTTTCTTGTGTAATTCGACTTTCCACACCCACCAGTGACAGCAGAATCGTATCCAGTGACTCCCTGACCCTCGCTCAAATTCGTTCTGCCACTCGAACATCATACACAAGATAGATGAATTTTGACTGACTTTGAAAATCCGCACCGGTCACGTGTGTGGATACAACCGAAATTTTCTTGTATAATTCGACTCTTTACATCCTCCAGTGACAGGAGGATCGTATCCAGTGAGTCCCTGACCCTCGCTCAACTCCGTTCATGCAGCCCGAATACCATGCACGAGACAGACGAATTTTTACTGACTTTGAAAATCCGTACTGGTCACGTGTGTGGATACACCCAGAATTTCCTTGTATAATTCGACGTTCCACACCCCCCAGTGACAGCAGAATCGTATCCAGTGACCCCTTGGCCCTCGCTCAAATTCGTTCATGCCACTCGGACATCATACACAAGATAGACAAATTTCGACTGACTTTGAACATTCGCACCGGTCATGTGTGTGAATTAACCAGAGATTTTCTTGTATGATTCGACTCTCCACATCCCCCAGTGACGGGAAATCCGTATCCAGTGAGTCCCTGCCCTTCGCTCAACTCCGTTTATGCAGCCCGAACACCATGCACGAGACAGACGAATTTTCACTGACTTTGAAAATCCGTACTGGTCACGTGTGTGGATACACCCAAAATTTTCTTGTTTAATTCGACTTTCCACACCCACCAGTGACAGCAGAATCGTATCCAGTGACTCCCTGACCCTCGCTCAAATTCGTTCTGCCACTCGAACATCATACACAAGATAGATGAATTTTGACTGACTTTGAAAATCCGCACCGGTCACGTGTGTGGATACAACCGAAATTTTCTTGTATAATTCGACTCTTTACATCCTCCAGTGACAGGAGGATCGTATCCAGTGAGTTCCTGACCCTCGCTCAACTCCGTTCATGCAGCCCGAATACCATGCACGAGACAGACGAATTTTTACTGACTTTGAAAATCCGTACTGGTCACGTGTGTGGATACACCCAGAATTTTCTTGTATAATTCGACTTTCCACACCCCCCAGTGACAGCAGAATCGTATCCAGTGACTCCCTGACCACCGCTCAAATTCGTTCATGCCACTCGAACATCATACACGTGATAGACGAATTTTGGCTGAACTTGAAAATCCGTACCGGTCACGTGTGTGCATACACCCAAAATTTCCTTGTATAATTTGACTCACCACAACCACCAGTGACAGGAAAATCGTATCCAGTACGTCCCCGACCATCGCCTAACTCCGTTCATGCAGCCCGAACACTATCCACGAGACAGACGAGCGAATTCGAGCGAGGGTCAGGGAGTCACTGAATACGATTCTCCTGTCACTGGGGGATGTGGAGAGTCGATGTACACAAGAGAATTTCGGGTGCATCCACTAACGTGGCCAGTACGAGTTTTTTAACTCAATCAAACTTCGTCTGTCTCGTGTATGGTGTTCGGGCTGCATGAACGGAGTTGAGCGAGTGTCAGTCACTCACTGGATACGATTTTCCTGTCACTGGGGGATGTGAAGAGTCAAATTATACAAGAAAATTTCGGGTGTATCCACACACGTGACCAGTACGGATTTTCAAATTCAGTCCAAATTCGTCTATCTTGTGTATGATGTTCGAGTGGCATGAACGGAGTTGAGCGATGGTCAGGGAGTCACTGAATACGATTTTCCTGTCACTGAGGGGTGTGGAGTGTCGATGTTAACAAGAAAATTTCGGGTGTATCCACTAACGTGGCCAGTACGAATTTTTAGACTCGATCAAACTTCGTCTGTCTCGTGTGTGGTGTTCGGGCTGCATGAACGGAGTTGAGCGAGGGTCACGGACTCACCGGATACGATTTCCCTGTCACCGTGGGATGTGAAAAAATCTTTGGGTTCTCCCACTAACGTGGCCAGTACGAATTTTCAAAGTCAGTCAAAATTCGTCTATCTTGTGCATGAAGTTCGGGTGGCATGCACGAAATCAAGCGAGGGTCAGGGACTCACAGGATACGATTGTCCTGTCACTGAGGAATGTGGAGAGTCAAATTATACAAGAAAATTTCGGGTGTATCCACACACGTGACCGGGACGGATTCTCAAAGTCAGTCAAAATTCTTCTATCTTGTGTATGATGTTCGAGTGACATGAACGAAGTCGAGCGAGGGTCAGGGATACACGGAACATGATTCTCCTGTCACTGGGTGATGTGGAGAGTCAAAGCACAGAGGAAAATTCCGGTCGTATCCCCTCACGTGGCCTGTACGACTCTTCAAAGTCAGGCAGAGCTCGTCTATATTTCGCATGGTGTCGGGCCGGCGTGAAAGCAGGTGAACGAGCATCAGGGATCAACAGGATCCGATTTTCCCCCCACGGGGGCATGTAGAGGATCGAAATATACGGAATTATTCCGGGTGTATCCATTTACGTCGCTGGTACGATTCTCTCAATCCACCCGTTGTTCTATCCACTGCATCATCTGTTCGATACGGAAACGGAGCCGAACGCTGCTGGCTTATCAATGAGATGAGATTTCCCTGTCACCGGGTGATGTTGAAAGTTCGAGTATATGCGAACGTTTCAAGTCCTTTCGTGTACTCGGCCGTTTCGATCTCTCCAACCCACCAAAATCTCGTCCATGATCAAAGTGCATCTAGCGCGTGAGAAAAGGAGACGAGCCACGCTGATCAGATACGATCCCCCACATGTTAGATCATGGTTTTTTACATGATCTCGATTGCCTCCGGTCATTCTTCCACTAGTTGGCTCTTACGAGTCTCGAATATCACACAAAGTTTGTATGTCCTCGGCATGCTCCCCTCGCGAGTGAAGTCAACGCGAGCGGCCCTTATCGGTCCATCATGTATGATATCTTTCTACAGGAGTATTATATACCAATCATCCTGTTGATTCTGATATTTTTGAGAGAACCGCCCGAAAGAGGAAGTATATCTCATTTTATGAGTCCTGAATTTCATGTCGTTCCAATAAAGGATTCGAACTTGTCAACGTCGAATTTTCGTTCAATTGCAATGAACCATCCAAACTCCAATAACATCTACAACGTCTCGGCCACGGGAGTATCATAACCTAATCATTCTTTGCATCCTGATATTCGTTGGGGAACTGTTCGAATCAGGAAGTTCATCAAATTTTGTGACTTCGATTTTTCGTTTTGACTCCATAAACGATTCAAACTTCAAGAACATCAACTTGTATTTATCGATCCAAAGTTCTCGTGAATAACCTCTGGATGATATATGCGACTATTTCTCATAATTCTCTTCGGTCGTGTCTCTGTCCAAATGTCGTCAACATAACCTCATCATGCGCGCGCATAACCTCCTCTCGATTAGTCATCGCCTGAGAACCCCTGGCATATAAGTTTGGTTCCTTGTCATTGACGCTCGGTAGTAAGGAGTAGGGATATAGTACCGCCCAATGAGCGAGAATTCCAGTGGATGAGTGGGGATGTCGTGATCCACTTCCAGATTTCTTGAAACGATTCAAACTTCTGTCCTATAGCTTTGGAGCTGTTCGTTTGAATTTAGGAGAATTTCACCTGTTCTACGAAGTTCCCGAGATGCGCCAACGAAATTTGTGCCTAGATCGCTGCACAAATGGATTGGGACTCCTCTCCGTGCGATGAAACGATCCAGCGTGGACAGGAACGAGGCGGCCGTCAAGTCGGTTACTAAATCTAGATACGTTGCGCGAGTACTTAAGCAAATAAACAATACAATCCAACACTTGGTTGTTCCCGCATTCCGACGTTTCGTTTCTTCCAACGTATACGGTCCCGCTAAATCTACCCCGGTGTTAAGAAATGCTCGGACCGTTTGGAAGCGAATGCTGGGTAACTTTGACATTATGGGTTGTAGCGGTGTAGCTCTATAGCAATAACAGTCCACGCATCGGAACACGACATGTCTCAAGAGATAGCGTATTCCAGGGATCCAAAACTGTCGCTGTATCAGGGACTGCATCAATTGAGGCCCTCCATGAAGAGTTATCTTGTGGTAATGCAAGCCTATCAGTTCGGCTCAACGACCTTTGCGATGTACTAAAAGAGGGTGTTTACTCGGTTCGGGAATTGGCGCGAAGTGGAGTCGACCCCCTACCCTGAGGAGTCCTTCTGAGTCTAAAAACGGGGTCAAGTGACCTATCGGGCCCTCAATGGGTTTCTTAGAAGTGAGATTAGAAATAACTTCTACGAAATCCTTCTCCTGCGTCCATTTTACTAGGAATTCCAGTGCTCGCAAGAGTTCTTGAGAGGTAAGAGAACCTGTCTGAGGTGTGAGATCTATTTTTATTTTTGCTGTTAGGTTGTGTATGTATCGAAGTATGTACCCAAGGATATATTGTATTCGTAACAAGGCCGAGTGATCGCGAAGTAGTGGTTAAAGTATGACACTAGGATCCCGTTTGGGATTAATATTAGTTGTTAATACAATTGTGTGGGTCTTAAGTTCAGGTATCTCTTTTAACGTAGTGAAGTTAGTGAGGGGCCATGTCGAACGAGGTGTATTGAGAAACTCTGGTCCTTTCCACCATAGTGAATTAGCCACTAACGATTGGGGGTAGAGCCCTCGTGATGCCAAATCGGCGGGATTCAGCGTGCCGGGCACGTGGCTCCAGTGCGTGGGGTTTACGATATCTAGTATTTGAGATACACGATTTGCTACGTAGGTCTTCAGTAGATGTACTGGTGTACGTAACCATGACAGGCCTAGGGTGCTGTCGGTGAGACAAACTAATCTATGAGGAGGAATACATGGATGGAAGTCGTCCAAGGATTGTATGAGTTGGGATAACAGTAGGGCTCCGTTAAGCTATAGTCTTGGAATTGTGATGACCTCCAGTGGTGCTACCTTAGCTTTTGCTTTTACGAGATGCGTGAGTATCGTATTATTTTCTCGGATTACACATAGATACGCGCATGCGGCATAGCCCTTTTCGCTTGCATCACAAAACCCTACGATATATCGCTCAGTGCTAGCGTCTTCGTTGATATATCGAGGAATCTTCATGCCTGAAAGGAGGGTCAATTGTGGATGGAATTCTAGCCAGTCTTGGTCTGATCCAGGAGGGAGATCGTTATCCCAACCGATTCCCGATACCCAAAGTCTCTGAATGAAATACTTCATCCAGAAATAGACTGGGGCTAGATATCCATTTATATCATAAATCCGAGCCACTTGTGAAAGTAGTCCACGTTTCGTGCACACTGGATCTTCAATGGGTACTCGGTAACTGAAAGTATCGGTGGAAGGTTCCCATATGAGGCCCAACAACTTGATCGAGTTGTCATTGCTGGAAGAAACGGGCGTTTCCCGATGTGTGATAAGGACTTGAGATAAAACTTGTATACTATTACTCGACAGTTTGTGTAAAATGAATCCACCTCGATTGAGTAGCGCACACAATTGATGATAAGTTTCGACAGCCTGCTCTTCAGTGGAAAATGAACACACCACGTTGTCCACATATATGTTTTCAAGCAGGACCCTGGCTGCTTGAGGGAAGTCTTGCCCATCATCGAGAACCAGGGTTGCAAAAAACCAAACTTTTTTACAAAAAACCAAAAAACCAGGTTTTTTTTTGTTTAAACCAGGTTTTTTTGGTTTGAACCTGGTTTTTTGGTAGTAAATTCAATTTTTCTTATCCGAACAAGAGATAAGGGATTTTTTTATAACTATAAAAGGAAATCCAGTTTCAATTCTCACTAATGAACAAATTAGACCATCCACATACACAACAGACAGTGCCTTATTGGAGTGGAAAATCTCACTTCTGATCCGAAGCTGGAAACCTAAAGGTATTTGGAAATATATTTTGAACAATTCATGTGGTATAAATTAGTTCTATATTACTTTGAAAGACAGAAATTATAAACATTGGTATCGCAATACTTCAAATCCCTTGCAAAGGAACAGTAGAAAAAAACAGTAACATTCAACTTTATTTAATTACATTGATATTGCATTTAACTGGATGGAATATTTATGATATTCAATTTAACGAGATCATCGACGATCATAATATATTTAAAATCCAGCATGAAAAACTAAAAAGCATCTGTGAAATAAATTATTTTATCAAATATTCAAAAGTCAGTAATGAACATTTTTATTGAAAATTTCGTAAAGAAAAACCAATTTCCCTGCCTTCTTATTGCCCAACTTGGTACGCAGAGTAAATTGAACGAGTCCAAATGACGAGAACACTCTTTCAACACTTGCAGAGGATGCCTGTGCAGGAAACAATTGTTCAATAATCTGAAACGCGCTGTTGTCAAATGCATCAATATCTATTTTTTGGCTCCGGTACCACTCATAACAAGTCACATTAGCTGTAACTTCATCACAATATAATGCCTCTTGAAAAGGAAAACTTTTTGCCTGCAATTTTACGATCAAAGATAACAGATTGGATCCAGGATACTTTTTTTGTATGAAAGCAAATGCTTTTGTTTTCTCTTCTGTAGTCAACTGTAACATTTGATCTTTGTATGTTCTCAATCGTGGTTGTAATGAGAAAGCTAACATATGAGCAGGTGTAATTGCTTAATTGTATCTATCTATAAATTTCTTCTTCGATTCTTGATTTAAAATTCCATTGGCGTTCAGGTCTATTTCTAGTTTTTTCCATATGAATGTCGCTTCGGCGATTGAACAGTTATCTTTCTGGACTTCATCTGATGCGCATCCAATTGGTTTCAAAATATTCAGCATATCTTCAGCATTTCTCTTCAAGCTGATGTTTGTAACTTTCGAAGAAACAGTTGAATCAATTATATCACGGTGATCTTCACAAATTTTCATCAGAATCGGCCATGCTTGCAAGTAGGTTTCTAACGAATCAAGAAGTGTATTCCAACGCACTTCACTTGGTAACACTAGTTTTGGTAAACCAGATTCACGATATTCAGAATTCGCAAAATGGTTATTCCTGAAATATTTTATGACTTGCAGAATATGTTGTTTCACACCAGAAAACTGAAAATCACCGGCCAGTAAATTCGAAACATGTGCTGAACAACCATAAGTTATTACATTATATTCCGAATGAGTTTCTAAAATCGAGCGCATTTTCTTAACATTCGCAGCATTATCTGAAACAATTGAAGACACTCTGCACTGGAAATCGTTTCCACACTTTTTAATACTAGAAATAACCACTTCAGCTAGATATTCTGCTGTGTGCGAATGCCCTGAAGTATCTATAGTGTCAACAAGGTAAACTTCACCATTCTTAGTAGTGAGTGTCACGCAAACAATGGGTTCATTATAAATATTGGACCAGCCGTCTAATCCCAAACATACAAACTGGTTTTTCAAAATATTAGCGCACTTTGTTCTCTCTTCTTCATAAATTTTGTCCAGGATCGGCCCACCTATTTGAGAACGTGATGGCGGTTTGTAGCCTGGTCGTAATAATTTCATGAGTTGAATGAACTGCTCATGTTCAACTGTTCTAAACGCAGAGTTGGTTGCATATATGAATCGGCCAACTTGCGTATCTAACGCATCTTTTTGTGTGGCAGTTGTTTTGATTAAATAATCACTCAGTGGTGTTGATTTGGTATTGGAAGATATACATCTTTTCTTCTGAGTAGGCTCTGCAAATCTTGAATTATGAAGTTATGATTTTTCTATGCCTGAAGTATTTGGGGGTGAAGGTGATAATTCTGAAACTGACGATATTTTTCTTGAGCTTGTATGATGAGAAGTTACTACTAAGTCAGTTTTTTTAGAGAAAAAATATTGATGATGCTGAGTTTATAAGATTTCAAACAATTTTGTGCACGATGAAGGATGAAAAATTATATATATATCTGTTGGAATTTCATTCAATGGATTATGTTGGGATGGCAACTGATTTTTTATTACTAAAAACGGTATAAGGCATTTTGAACTGAACAATAAAATTGGAATAAATCAAGAAAAAATGGTACCCATAGAACACATGAGTTCAAAAAGAATTCGAAAGGATTCATAAAGAATTATATGAATTATTTAAAAACTTCTTCGAATTTATTACTCTTATGTTTCAAGGAATTGGAAGTATTTTTCAACTCTCGTGATATATGGGTACTGAACGAATTCCCATCTATAATCCATTATTTTTCAAAACTTTTTCCCCATTAAATCAAATAATCATTGAAAACCTTTTCTGATTTTGATAAGTGCTCAAAAAGGGAAACATCTGATTACTCATAATTTCAAAATGAAGTCATCAGTTGACTTTTGACTTTCTACGAAGTTTCACCTCTCAGATTTTGTGAAACGATTTACATGTTTTCTAGATGCTACTTCTGATTGTTTGCAGGGAACCAGCTATGAAACACTGCACTGAGAGAAGAGTTTATTTTTATTTGATAAATCTTTATTTCAGGGGTTACGAGCGAATCCGAGTTGCGATATAACTCCAGGATCGCTCGCGATCAATGTATGTTTCGATCAGAATGAGAACTTTCAATGAATGAGTAGAAGACCGCTGGCTCTCTGAAGAGTCGATACTTCTTGGATGGGGTCGGATTAAGAGCGTAGAATAATAACTCGTATGAAGAGAGAATGTTTTCGGGATTCGTATACCTGCGCTCTCGCAGAGGACAGATCTTCCTCCCAGTTATCGAATGTAAGGATTCATACCTGGTCGATACTGTGAGGAGTTATACCTGAGAGAGCACGAATAATGTACATACGGTACGAGCGACTCACACGAAGAGTTGAACTCTCGACCGAGTCGAACCTCTAACTCGTGGCAGGAGTTAAACTCCGAGCGATCCAGAGACTTTAGATCCAAGAGCGAGCGACTCACTCGAGGAGTTAAACTCTCGACCGAGTCGAACCTTTAACTCGCATCGCGAGTTGGATCCTGAGCAGCTCAAGTGGTTTTGCTCCTCATATAATCAAAGGGACGGACATTGATTTCGCCATATATGAGAGGCGTTCCACGTCAAATCGGACAAAATTGAGCCTTTGCATCTCCGATTTTTTTCATAATTTTTTGTCTTCTAGTATCTATTGAGATAGGCTTCTATGCCAATTTTCAGATTTTTTTGCCCATCAATTTCCGAAATATGGATTTAAAAAAAAAAACACGGTATTTTTTCTTTGAATGTCCATAACTTTGCGAAAAATGATCCGATTGGGATGGATTTTTTTTTTCAAAATTTTCGTTTTTAGACGCACTTTTAGAAGAAGAATGGTACAAAATCATCGGACACGTATTTCTATGGGATCTTTGAATTTCAAATATTCAAACTTGGTTATCGATATTCGAACTTGAAAAACACGTAGCGATCGATTTTCTTTGAATTTTTCCAAAAAAAACTGTCACTCATTGTGCAACTTTTGAGCTCAAGACGGTAATGAGATAACGTTGGGATCTATGTTTTTTCAATTTAAAAATTTTTATTTCTCAATAATCAGTACTAAAAATTCATAATAATAATTTTTCCTGACCTGTAGGCCATAGTCATTGTCATCTGCAGAGTTGATTGAATATATCTCATTAATTTCGTGGACAATGACGTTCCATTTCTGTTAAAGACATCACAACATATGTCTTTTGTATTATTTCTCATTCAATTTTATATTGAGTCAGTGCCTCACGTGTATTTTGAGTGAAAGTTCCTAAGGATCAGTATTATTTGAAGAAAAAAACTTTTTCCGAAATTGATTGGTTTATACATATATGTATATATTAAATAATATATATATGTGTGTTATTGTTTATATAGTTTAATCAAGTTTGTCTCAAGTAAGTTTTCTCAATTTGGTGGATATACATAAATATATATATCATCATTGAATATATAAACTAAATCCTCTTGAAATAAGTTTTCTTATGTAGGTAATGATGATCTTTGGGTACCTCTGCTTTCCATACGCATGAGACATTGACTCGATATTAAGTTGAATGAGGAATAATACAAAAGTCGTATGTTTTCACATATGTAACTGAAATAAAACAGTCATTTTCCACAAAATTAATAAGATATATTCATTGGAATTCGCAGATGACAATGACTATGGCCTATAGGTGAGAAAAACTCATTATTATTATGGATTTTCAGTACTGATTGGTGAAGAATAAAAATTTTTAAATTCAAGAGAATATAGATCCCAACGTTATCCCATCACCGTGTTGGGCTCAAAAGTTGCACAATGAGTGACAGTTTTTTTTTGAGAAATTTCAAGAAAATCGATAACCACGTGTTTTTCAAAAATCAAGATTTGATATTTAAAATTCAAAAATCCCATAGAAATACGGGTTCGATAATCTTGTACCATTTTTCTCCCCAAAATGCGTCCAAGAACGACAATGTTGGAAAAAAATCATCCCATTCGGATAATTTTTGCACAATTATGGGCATTCAAAGAAAAAAGTAGCGGGTTTTTTCGAAAATCCATATTGCGGAAATTGGTGGGCAAAAAAATCTGAAAATTGACATAGAAGCCTATCTCAATAGATACTAAAAGACAACAAATTATGGAGAAAACGTGAAGTTTTATGGAGAATACGTTCATATTTAAAGAATAATTAGATCACACTGAGAGTAATCTTCCATGAAAAATTACTCGCATGTGAGGAAAAATGTCTGTACACTGAGGAAAGAGTTTGCACTTTGACACTTTATTTTCGCCAGGGGAACTATGAATGTCTTTTCCGGGCGGAGAAATTCTATAGAATTCGTGTCAGGATTTGGTTCTATACAAATTCTAGATCATGAATGTAACACACAACATGATTTAGTGAGAATGATTGTCTAGAACCATATCCTGATAAGAATCCTATAGAATTTTTCCACCTGGGTTATAAGAAGAAAATATGGCCATATTTGCAGTAAAAGTATGAGAAGTATGAAATTATGAATATTTTATGGAAAATTATAGGTTTTATAAGCAAACATTTGTACTGGAATTATTGGGAATTTTGAGAATATTGTTTCAAATTTTGGGGAAATTATTGGAAATTTTGAAAGAAATTATGAGATTTTAGCGAAAAATCATTCCTGATAATAGTGTCTCAATTTATTTTGAAACTATGAAACTTTATGAGAAATTATGAGATAAAATTATGAACAATTATGAGAGATTATAAGAAATTTTTTGCCAGGGGCATGCTGATTTTTAGGGAGGAAAACATGTAAAAATCAATTTTATTATAATTTTAAAATTTTAATATAAATATCAAAACCTATAATTTTCCATAAAATATTCATAATTTCATACTTCTCATACTTTTACTGCAAATATGGCCATATTTTCTTCTTATAACCCAGGTGGAAAAATTCTATAGAATTCTTATCAGGATATGGTTCTAGACAATCATTCTCACTAAATCATGTTGTGTGTTACATTCATGATCTAGAATTTGTATAGAACCAAATCCTGACACGAATTCTATAGAATTTCTCCGCCCGGAAAAGACATTCATAGTTCCCCTGGCGAAAATAAAGTGTCAAAGTGCAAACTCTTTCCTCAGTGTACAGACATTTTTCCTCACATGCGAGTAATTTTTCATGGAAGATTACTCTCAGTGTGATCTAATTATTCTTTAAATATGAACGTATTCTCCATAAAACTTCACGTTTTCTCCATAATTTGTTGTCTTTTAGTATCTATTGAGATAGGCTTCTATGTCAATTTTCAGATTTTTTTGCCCACCAATTTCCGCAATATGGATTTTCGAAAAAACCCGCTACTTTTTTCTTTGAATGCCCATAATTGTGCAAAAATTATCCGAATGGGATGATTTTTTTCCAACATTGTCGTTCTTGGACGCATTTTGGGGAGAAAAATGGTACAAGATTATCGAACCCGTATTTCTATGGGATTTTTGAATTTTAAATATCAAATCTTGATTTTTGAAAAACACGTGGTTATCGATTTTCTTGAAATTTCTCAAAAAAAAACTGTCACTCATTGTGCAACTTTTGAGCCCAACACGGTGATGGGATAACGTTGGGATCTATATTCTCTTGAATTTAAAAATTTTTATTCTTCACCAATCAGTACTGAAAATCCATAATAATAATGAGTTTTTCTCACCTATAGGCCATAGTCATTGTCATCTGCGAATTCCAATGAATATATCTTATTAATTTTGTGGAAAATGACTGTTTTATTTCAGTTACATATGTGAAAACATACGACTTTTGTATTATTCCTCATTCAACTTAATATCGAGTCAATGTCTCATGCGTATGGAAAGCAGAGGTACCCAAAGATCATCATTACCTACATAAGAAAACTTATTTCAAGAGGATTTAGTTTATATATTCAATGATGATATATATATTTATGTATATCCACCAAATTGAGAAAACTTACTTGAGACAAACTTGATTAAACTATATAAACAATAACACACATATATATATTATTTAATATATACATATATGTATAAACCAATCAATTTCGGAAAAAGTTTTTTTCTTCAAATAATACTGATCCTTAGGAACTTTCACTCAAAATACACGTGAGGCACTGACTCAATATAAAATTGAATGAGAAATAATACAAAAGACATATGTTGTGATGTCTTTAACAGAAATGGAACGTCATTGTCCACGAAATTAATGAGATATATTCAATCAACTCTGCAGATGACAATGACTATGGCCTACAGGTCAGGAAAAATTATTATTATGAATTTTTAGTACTGATTATTGAGAAATAAAAATTTTTAAATTGAAAAAACATAGATCCCAACGTTATCTCATTACCGTCTTGAGCTCAAAAGTTGCACAATGAGTGACAGTTTTTTTTGGAAAAATTCAAAGAAAATCGATCGCTACGTGTTTTTCAAGTTCGAATATCGATAACCAAGTTTGAATATTTGAAATTCAAAGATCCCATAGAAATACGTGTCCGATGATTTTGTACCATTCTTCTTCTAAAAGTGCGTCTAAAAACGAAAATTTTGAAAAAAAAAATCCATCCCAATCGGATCATTTTTCGCAAAGTTATGGACATTCAAAGAAAAAATACCGTGCTTTTTTTAAATCCATATTTCGGAAATTGATGGGCAGAAAAATCTGAAAATTGGCATAGAAGCCTATCTCAATTGATACTAGAAGACAAAAAATTATGAAAAAAATCGGAGATGCAAAGGCTCAATGTTGTCCGATTTGACGTGGAACGCCTCTCATATATGGCAAAATCAATATCCGTTCCTTTGATTATATGAGGAGCAAAACCACTTGAGCCGCTCAGGATCCAACTCGCGATGCGAGTTAAAGGTTCGACTCGGTCGAGAGTTTAACTCCTCCAGTGAGTCGCTCGCATCGTCCTAGGATTCGATCGTTCAAGGAGTTAAAGTCTTTGGATCGCTCGGGGTTAAACTCCCGAGTCGAGTTAAAGGTTTCGCTCGCACAACAGTCTAACTCCTCGAGTGAGTCACTCGCAGTGGTTCCGAATTCGATCGCTCAAGGATGGGAAGTGTACGAGCGACGTCAGGTTCCACTCTCGAGTCGATTCATCATACCTGCACGTGTTTTCGCTCTCACTCGGATCCGATCCCCAATAAATCATACCTGCTCTCCTCAAGATCGAACCCAAATTATGAATTTCATTAATTGTTCGCTCTAAGATGCGAACTCGAAAGGATCGAAACTTTTGCTCTGTATCCCTGCTTATTTGGATACGGCAAAATAAATATTCATTTCACTGAAACATAGCTTATTACCCTACAAAAAGGTTTATTAACAGTTAACAAATGTCTTCATTTCGCGGTATCCAAATAAAGGTTTATTGGATATAGATAAAATCTTATCTCGATGTGGACTTGGTATTTCCGCTTAAAAGTTTTTATGAAAAACTACTTTTTCTATTGAAAAAAGTGATAGTTCATAATGAGTGTTTTGAATCAATAATTCACTATTGATTCATAGTTTTCCAATTGGCAATCTACTATTGATTTATGATTTTCAATCGTATGTATAGTTTTTAATAAGGAACTAAAACGTAGTAACAGCTTGTCATAGTGTGAAAATTCACCGTAGAAAACTATTAAAAGCCATATCACTTAAAATTATTGAGAAAAAAAACCGTATGATCAAATAAACTATATTATTGAGAACAATCAAAAACTATTACTACGGGGAAATTATATTTTTACAGGGTGCCCACCAAACTGGAATTCTAAGAAAATTGTCCAATCACAAAATAGGCTCAGATAGACTGATCAATGAGACAAGCGGGAAATTCCAAGAGTAAACATCCTGTTTTATTCAAAGACACATAAGCTATTGAGAATACCAGGTTTCATAGTGGAGTACCGTTTGGAGTCACTCATTCAAAACTATGGATACTCTACATCATCAATTTCTTTTCGTATTCAAAAGTCATTAAGCAAGATCTCTAACAGCACAACGGTTTCAATTACATTTCGATATCTTTCTGAAACGTGTTTGAAACGTAGATAAGTTTCCGTGAGATTCCAGAAAGGAGTTGTGTTGTTGGAGATTTATTTTATCGTACAATGTAGTAGTGGTAGTAGTAGTAGTAGTAGTAGTAGTAGTAGTAATCAACTTTAATCAACTTTTTTTTTGCCTCTTGTAGCAATACATAAAATTTTCATCGTGCAGTATATTTTGGGAGGTTATGTTGGCCATAGCAACATCATAATAGATACTGAGCACTGATTCACAATGTTAGAAAAATGACTACTAAACTTCATAACCTTGATATAAAGTTATTTACTTGTGATACAAAATCGTGTATTATTTTCATCCTTTGTGAATACTAAATTCAATATCAATTTATGACATTCAATATGGAGTTTGATACGGAACTTTGTGCTATTGAAGATGATGAAATTTCACCTAGGAATTTATGCTCGACTCAGTATTTTTTTGAACGGTGCACCTGAAACTTATTCAACCACTCACCTTCATCTTCTAACGACTCTGAATTAGGTTTACATTCTGTTAGATGTGTTTTCATCCTCTGCACTTGCCCTTCCATTTCAGTATTACAATGTTTACATTTTGCTCTAACTCCTTTCCTGTTTTCATCTTTCATTTCATCGAAAGAAAGCCAAACTGAGTCTCTTTTTCTTCCACCACCATGATTCTTCGCACTCATTATTGATAAAATGAATCTATTTTTACCTCTTTATTGAAATGCACGTTACCTACTTTGAACAGGATCCAACAAGATCACTTGGGACTTCCCAATCGTCCATATTGTTACCGTTCGTAAGGCTGTCACACACAGCGCGACGTCAGCTTATGGTGTATCCACACAACGCACGTGAGCATAAGAACGGATATGCAGTCTCATGTATGGGTTTTGCACATCCATACGGAGTTTGTCCTTACGGACAGAATTTATATGCAACAAAATTTCCAGGAAATTCGTAGACAGTTTCAGTTGAACTGTTTATGGACTTCTAAACATTTGACTTTTTTGAAGAGTTCTTCATATACATCAATAATAATTCTATTAGACTTCGATCATTTCCTCAAAATAATTCACTCTGACGAGCTGATTATTCTGATAATAATCACTGTCATCTCTCAGGTTGTTCCAACAAAGGAATCATCCGGTTTTTCAATGCAAGTTCATTTTTATTGAACTCATTGATAATCTCATATCTCACGAGAATTCTTTGCATTGGTTATATGAAGAATTCAATTGGAACTTGAAGAATTCATTATGGATTCTGAAGAATTCGTTTTGAACTTTTATGCTCTGTGGGCAGGACATCAATCACACAGCAACAACAATCATCAATTTTTCAGAATTCATTATGAATGATTTCCAACTCTCTTCAAACTGTTCTGCTGCATCAAATACAATCCTATATCATATTTTTGAAGTTCTTTTGGCAGTTTTGAAACATTGTTGCAGAATTCTACAATGACTTCAAAAAGCATCACGTTTGATAGAAATGGAATCCGGAAAGAATTAAATCCTCCGGATATTTGTGAGCTGTACACAATCTCCATGAGTGTTCTTTTGATCACTTTTGGTATTCTGGGAAAATTGATTTCGAGGATCTGGAATTCTTTCCGAATTCTCCTAGAACCCTTGGCGCTATCTGGGTACATAATTGTATTTCTTGAGCTGAGCTGGCAATATTGAATCGTAGTGTAAAGGAAAAGATCGTTATAGAGACTACGTGTTTCGTAATCACAAATATCCGTTTAGTTTTCACAACGATACATATACTTCCATATTTTAGTTTGTTACAAGAACTCGACAGTATAATTACGAGAATAATGATTCTTTCTCGTGGATTTCCATTTTCCACAGTGCAACGTGATCCTAAAACTATCACCAATGTAGATCATGAAAATTGATTTGTGAAAAACAGAGCACATACACAAGAAATGAAAAAAATAATATGAAAACATTGAATTGTGAGAAAAACCACTATTGGTTTTTTGAGCAAAAAACCACTTGGTTTAAACCATGGTTCAAACCACGGTTTAAACCAAGCTGGTTTAAACCAAACAACCCTGTCGAGAACTAATTGTTTTATGACACGTTGTGCCAAATACGGGCTGCTTGTCAACACAAAGGGAAGGGTGGTCATTTCCCATTCAGTGATGGGAGTTGAATAATCGGGACGCCATAATAGATGTGTGAAAAGTCTGTGTTCTGGAGAGAGTCGGATGCAGCGAAACATCTGTTTAAGGTCTGCTGTAAGTTCGAAACGTTGTAATCTGAATTTGAATAGGATTTGTGAAATGTCAGCCTGCATCTTTGGACCGGCAAGCAAATACTCATTAAGTGAGTGACCCGTGTCACTTCGTTCGCTCGCGTTGAAAACTACTCTAACTTTGGTTGTGCTACTTTCCTTGATAACAGCATGATGTGTCATGAGATATTCCGAAGGTTCAAGAGCAATACGCATGTGATCTTGTACTACATGATCATTCAAATTGTTGTTGTATTGTTCTTTGAAGTCAGGTCTTCGGTTTAGCTGTTTTTCTCAGCTAAGAAGTCGCTTCTGGGCAACGTCTCGCATGGATCCTGATGAATCAATGGTTGTGTCGGGTTTGAATGGAAGTGAAACTTGATATCGCCCCAACTCGTCACGTTTAGTGATGCTCAAAAAGAACTTTTCACAATATTGATCCATTGGATCGTCTTGTTTGATTGGTGTGGGTTCTTCTGTTTCCCAAAACCTTTGTAACATCTGATCGAGCGGGGGTGTTTGTGTGAAAAATGAAAGTGAAGTAGTACATGCTTGTGTCGTAGGGACCTTACCAAAGATTATGTATCCGAAAATGCTACTGATAGCTGCCGGATCTCCAGGTATGTGGATGATATTATTTCCTATGATCTCGGAGTAGTGTTGTACTCCCAAAAGTAAGTCTACGTGTCCAGGAGTATCGAATGTGGGGTCGGCGAGTGAAATATTTGCAAACTTATCTCGGAGCTGAGACTGTAGGGTTACTTTGGGTAGATGTGACGAAATAGACTGGAGAATAATTGCATCAACCAAGAGAATGGGTTCTGTGGAACGTATAGGAGAGATTTTACATTGTACCCCCCCCCCCCCCCCCTCTATGATCAGAGAATGTAGATGATCTGACTCCTACAACATCCACCGATAGTTTCTTCCGTGGCAGACGCAGTCTCTGTACCAAATTCTCTGTAATGGATGATGATTCACTGGCTGGGTCAATCACTACTCTGCATTCTACCCATTCTTGAGAGAGGGACAAGATACGTATCTTTGCTGTTCCCAATAACCCGATTGAAGAATCTGTATTGTCGGACCGTTCAATTGAACAGCTGAGAACACTCGTGGTAGGTACAGGTTCAACTTTAGGTTGACTAACGTCTGTGTTTGAAGAGACTTGCGTCTCCGAGGCAGTAGATTGTGATGGTGCGTTTTCTCTATGTAATGATGTGTGGTGATTATTACGATTGCATCGTCTACATACGAATCTACTAACACATTCAGCACGTGAATGGTTCCCTAAGCATGCAAAGCACCACCTCAACTTTTGTATAGTGTCACCACGTTTATCATAATTCATAGAATGGAACTCAGGGCAACTGTAGATTTTATGGTCCATCTTGCGTACATCCGGGAGTTGCTGGCATCCCATATGACTTAGCGAACCCGATGGAGTTTGTACATTCGAAATGAGAGCTCTGGTAGTGTTATTCCCGACGTCTCTATAGGTTTTCGTCTTCTGGGATTTCCATGGAGGCAACGGCACGGAATTCTTGTAAGGAGTATGCAATATAGAGGTTCGGATCTTAAGTTGTTCTTCTACGAAGCTTACTAGGTCATCAAATTCAGGGAAGTCCTCAGCGTGTTTTTCCGCAAACAGTTTGATCGTATCCGGGTCTAGGATTTTCATTGCCAAATTGAGAATAATGAATTCCGCCAAGTCCGGAATGATCAACAATTTCAAAGATGTATATCGGACACAAAATATATCGATAAATTGTTTCAAATTGTTCAACGGATTGTTAGCAACAGATTTGAACTGGAATAGTTGGTTTAATGAGTTAGTACCTACTAGTTTGGGATCCGTATATCGCACGACCAATTTTTTGTATGCGGGAATGTAATTTTCCGGAATGAAATCGAAAGTTTCAATCACGTTAAGGGCTGGATGTTCAAGATAACTCCGTAAATACGAGAATTTTTTGATTGGATCCAGTCCCGAATTGTGAATCAGTGTATCGAATAGAGCTTTGAACTCTGGAAATTCATTCAAGTCTCCCTTGAACTTAGGAATATTTATCGGAGTCAATTTCGGACGCACTCCTTTATTCTCAGTCGGTAACTCTACCCTCGCGGAAGTGTTCGCTTGTGCATTGGCCTGTGCATCTCTTTGTTTTGAGATTGCGCGAGGAACAGATATAATTTCATAGTGCAATTCTTCGTGAGCCCGCATAGGCTGGTTCACGGAAACTTGCGAACCTTCCGGGATCTGCATATTGAGTCGATCAAGTTGATCTTGAATCTTTTGAAATTTTTCCATATCGGACTCCAAGTCGGAGTCTTGAGCAAGGAAAACGTCTCCCTTGTCGGGAAGATTAGCCATCATATCATAAGTTATCTGTTTACGTTGAAAGATACGCTCGCGTTTTTCTACATAGAGATTTAATTCGCGTTCCCCTTACTCCTGGTAGTCGGTGTCTCGGTGGACGGCATCACGAATTGAATGAAATTCATAACCTAATGACTCAATTTAATAAGCTCTCAAATTGATAATGGAAAAAAATAAAATGAGGGAAAAGTATTCACTTTCCAAAGACAATTTGATTTCACCTTGATATCAAATGTATCAATAATCGTATTATCGGGTTTGACAATGACCAACCATATAACGTGTATACAAGTTTCGTTAAACGATCTCAATATCCTGATATTATTCGTTTCGAAAATTAGATTATAACATTGAATCTGCGATATATTTGACCGTGTAAATCGTTTCAGTTTAACAAATGATTGTATGAAAGTTCTGACGTTATTCTCCTTCGTATTATTGAACATATCTTATTTTTAACGTCAATTATTTGCGCAATAATCGAATTCACAAAATGTTTGGAAGTCACTATGAGACTCGGCTATGCAAATGTTATACTATGAATTCAATCTTCTCTTTCAAATTTACGTCAATCAACTGATTACTCATACACAATTCCTATGAAATCATCGATCAAAATCTTCGTGAATAATTTTGTGTGTAATCGTACATCAAAGCCGTGTAAGAAATATGTCTTGGAGGACGATGATATGAAAACAATTCTTTTGTATCAACTATCTGTGTAATCCACAACACAAGAGTCAAAACAACCTCAATCGTGTCAAGAGTGTAAGCAAAACTCGTCGACAATGGACAAAATGAACTTGTAATGGAGCGAGCCGGAGATCCGGCTCGAAGGACCAAATGTATAATTATATCTATCTTAAATTCCCTAATCGCGGTTGTAACAATGGAGAATATTCTCCGTAAGGAAACCAAGTAGATGAGAACGAGTTGTGCTAGCTTCAAGAAATGCCACGATTAAGGTTCTTTTGAAATAATGTACAATAAATTATATGTTTTAAACTGATATAATTATTGAAATGATTTTGGATACATACGAGGTTTCAACCAATATAGTTGAACTAAGGAACAGGATCCCGTACTCCACATTCACATACTCATACCACGGCCAATGATCTTGAATCGAAGAAGCGCTGAAAATGTCGGCGTCGAGGAAATCCCACGTGGTGTCGACAATGAGAAAATCGGAGATCCCTCGTCTTTAGGTGGATAATTCTTCCAAATGGTATGTCAAATGGATCCCATAGGAGTAAATTCACTGATCTCTTTTCCTCAACACTGTCGTAAGACGGGCTAGAGTAATGAAAATAACTTTGGACTGATAATAGTTGAAAGCACGTGAACGTGTACTAGCGAGAGAAGTAGAGTTCCATGTACGTGAATTGTGTGTGGCCGACTGACTTGATTGCTAGATCAGAGGTCGAAGGCCGTAGCGCGTAAGGGGTACAGGTGATTCTCCTCGCGTTAAGAGGGACATCCTTATGCAGGCTCTATGGCGCAAACAGCGTCCTTCTTGCTCTTTCTTCATCTACCAGTGATTCTATTGATAAATCTGATAGTAGTATACTCGACGCAATGGCTTGTTGAATATCCACTGCGCTCCTGTCCTTTCTTCATTTCCTTACGACGTTACCTATTGATATTGATTCTGCTGGTACATGATATACAGATGTATGATATATCCACATCTTGCCTGCTTTTCCTTCATCCACCTGTAATTCTATTCGGATAATCTAGGGATTTATTATCAATTGAATCCAGTTTGTAATCTGTGATGCGAATTGATAGTGGTGATAGCGAACTCCCTAATCTATGGTATATTCGCTTCGTTTTGTTTCTTCCTTATCCTCCTGAAACACCACGCAGAGAATCTGATATCAGCATCGGATAAATCTGTGATATATTCACTGCGCTTTTGCCTTTTCTTCTTTCCACTATGAGGCTGCCGAATGAGATTGATAGTGACGATAGTTGACATACAAATTTGTGATATGTCTGCTTCATTTCTGCTTGGTCTCCAGCCACCTATGATTCTACTCCGAAGAAATGATGAGCTCAGCATGTTTCACTAATCTGTGGCATATCTACTGTGTTTCCACCTCTGAAAAAATTGCTTTGATATACTTCAATGTGACTAAAGTAACTGGTGACCAACTTCAACTCCTACCGTTGGTCAAACTGTTTACATCTCCTTGAGGTTTTGTCATGAACTTCACTTTCTGAGAACTTTTTATACTGCATCGAGGTTTTTCGATGAATTCCCTTTTCTGATTATGGGTGATGATCCAGTTATCAATTCATCATATAATCTTTGATCATCCATTCCATGCAATTCATTATCAATTGAATCCACTTTGTAATCTGTAATTCATACATTCAATACAAAACTTCCTTAAAACCGCCTACATGGAATTGATAGTGGTGGTAGACGACGTACAGGTCTATGGTATATTTGCTCCTTTTCCGTGTTCTCTTATACACCTGTGATACTACTCAAGCAATCCGATAACAACTCTTGGTCAAGAAAGCGTCAGACCAATGAGGGAAGACAAGACCACTATCCATGTCATTTAGGTAATTTCATAGGCAATTTCGTATTGAATGGATGAACTACAGATCATAAAGCGGATTCAATTGATAATGAATGGCATGAAATGGATGATTGAAGATTATGTAACGAATCAACAACTGAATCATCACTCATAATCAGGTAGAGGAATTCATCAAATATCAAATATAATCGGAACGTGGAATCATCCAAAAACCTCAATGCAGTATTTCTCAGAATTTGAAGTTCATGACACAACCTCAATGAGATATAAGACGTTTGAAAAACGTTGGAGCTTGAAGTTGGTCTCCAGGCACTTTAGTTACATTGAAGTGCCATATTCAATATAACAAATATTTGTAATCGAAACTATTGATTGAAGAAAACAATTTCTCTAGAGGCAAAAGCACAGCAGATATGCCACAGATCTTGACGACATACTGGACTCTTCAGTTGCTCGGAGTAGAATCACAGGTGGATGGAGACAAAGCAGGAACGGTGTACCCGTGTGGAAATTGATTCTTGGCTGTAGCCAGGGCCAAACTAGGCGTCCTTACTTTATTATAGGCCTTAGACAGGATTGTCACGCCCCCATTTGCGGGGCCTGTACTGGATTCCCAACTTGGGCCTATCTAAGGTACCCACGATGGGACTAATACAGGCTTCGATGTTAGGGCCTTGAGAGGTATAATAAATTTTTGCGAAAATGATTGAATAAGATAAATATTCTACGGAGAAAATATTCCACCCAACATTACTATGTTTATCCATTATCTGACTCCATCAAAAAACCAGAAAAGCATTATTGGGCCTCAAAATTAATTACGAAATTACTTTTCTTTGGTTTTTTTGACATAGTTAGCCAATAGTCTGGACATAATAATTTTTGATGGAATATTCTTCCGTTGTTGCTCGTTGTTAACGTTGATTTATATAAAAAAAAAATAACAACAAATCGGTGTAGAGTATTGATAAAGTTCTTCGCATGAACATCAAACAAACTTATGATATAAATGTATGGAATCTTCAACTTGAAACACTGGATCAAATGTTACGAAATGTTTCTATGTAGAACGTTCCAGATTGCTAATATTCTGCCTTCGTAACGTTTCGGATGAAACGTTTTGAAATAACATCTGTAAAACACTGTTTGATATTTCCAGAACGGTGCAGACATGTTATTTTGAGACATTTTATTCGGAACGTTACAATGGTAGGCCATCAGCAGTATCTGGAATGTTCCAGAAACGTTTTGCCACATTTTGTTCAGTGTTCAGAGTTCACCTTAATAGTTTATAAAATGAAAACAATATCAACTTTGTATATTCTTTAGCAGTAATCTTTGGAAATTATTACACTCACAGAAATGACAAGAAAAAAAGATAGTTTTGTCCCATCAGGAAAAATTTGCCAGCTAATAATAGCAACCCGGGTAGGCCCTACACGGGCTGTAGTTACCCGTATAACACGTAATGTGTAAAACATATGTTCGGCATGTGAAAAATGCACGATCTCATGGACAACGGAATATTCTAAACAAGATATTCCTGGCATATATCATTTCACATCATGTAGCAATATTGTAAGAATTATATTCAATCCACATGGCAGGGAAATTTTCATAAACTCGGGGTAAACTATAACCTCTCATTTGCAAGTAACCGATTCATTCATTGTGTTTTGTACGCGAGTCGGAATGAAATGGCTGTTTATCTTTATGAATTTGTATACTGTCTCAAAACTTTTTTTAAAGTTTTGTCGAATGCACGGAATTATCTCAACCTCATTTGGATTAATTTATCAGATTTTTATCCAAATCACGGAGATACAGCGCGTGCACTTACGAAATATAGCTGTATGATCATGGAATAGGAAATTTTGAGATATCGTCTACAGTAACTCAACACGTATTTTTAGTGACAATGTTGAAAATGTATAGGACAAAACTGCAATTGATATTTATGGAAGTTGAATTATAGTGACGTGTAGTGTTTTTCGCCAGTCATTAGGAGCCGACAGAGGAGGTTATGCAATTCCAAAACACTTTCGAAAGATATTTCATGCAACATGAGAAAAGTCATTCAACAGTAATTCTTCTTCTGGAAAAAATTATGATTGAATTATGATACTGATGCTGCATAAGACATCCTGAACATGTTGACACAAGTCTTTTAGAAATACATAACCTCTTTTGTAACACGAAAACTAGATGCGTATGAGATGATCAACAGAACATGCCTCCCATATTCTTGAATTCAGGTCTTTCGGCGGACATTTCTATGTGCATGAATGTGCCTAGAATATGGATGGCACGATCTCACACATGTATGGCATGTTCCTATGTTCCCAAAAATACGTTCCTCTCATGAGCTTGACGCGTCATGTGCTATACGGGTAGGCGCACCAAGATTCTCATCACAGGGAAACACATTGGTAGCTCAACTTGGCCCCACATGGGCTGTATACGGGTAACCCAAGCTGAAAAAAAGTCGGGGCTCATAATAGCAACCCGCGTATGCCCTTTGCCGGCTAAGACTAGGTAGCTCTATGTTGGGATACCTAACATATGCCCGTACAGGGCCTGTATTCAATACAGGACGCCCGTGAAAATTTCTACACGGGTAGACGGATCATAAATTTGTACGCTAGGTATACAGCTAGACGATAGCTGTCGCTATTAATCCCATTAGGTGGCCTCTTAGTCGAGTGGAGCAAAGGCAAGAGTGCAGTGAATATATCACAGATCTATCCAATACTATTATTCGATCCTTTGAATAGCATCACAGGTGAGCTAGGATGAAACAAAATGAAGCATACATACCATAGATCTTTATCTCACATAGCACAAGTTTCTCAGTAATGTCTCCAGAATATTCTGGTGATATTACAATGACTCCAGAATATCGCAAGATATTCTAGAGATATCACTGAGACTTTTGTGCTATGTGGGATGTGAGCGGCCAATACTATCAATTTCATTTACATTCAAGAATCCGATAACAGCCTTTGTCAAAGAAACCTACTGAATCTTGTACAATGTTTTGGTTCAAGCCAATGCAGAAGAATGTACCATAGTTCATGTTGTTGTAGCCAATGTAGTTTATTGATGTCCGATTCTTAATCAGATTTGGGTAGATTCAATGGACTGTTCCATTGGATAATACTCTTCATAAAAATTACAAAGACAATGAAATTATATCCAACGTACCTTTTCTTACCAGACATCTCTTCATGATTTTCTCTCTGAAGAATGATGACAAAGACTTGGGACAGTTATCTCAAAATAAGCAACATGTCTAGTCGCTTTAGTTGAGCTCAAGTGTAGTCATTGTCGATCAGGGTATGCGAGGAGGACAATATTTCATTCATTCACTTCTCTCCTCCCCGTGGATGATTACGGGTCTTCCAGGGGGATATTCATGATACCTGTCCTTGATATCCTTTTTATCCATCCCTGGTAGTATCTGCTTCCTTTACGTGGTGATGAGGATAAGTATCTCAGAGTTGGATCTTTTCTTTGAGTGGAATAAACTACTCAAGAGAAAGAATACGAACTGAGAGAAACGAAATCATCCTAATGCCAGAAACATCGGCAAAATTAAACGGAAGGGAAGCAAGGGGAAACTACCTTCCTTGACATGTTTCAATACTTCCCGAGGAAATGAAACCTTTTCCTAACCTGGAATATTATGTAACAAAAACAAACAAACAAATTAATAAATACATGATGGTGCTCTCTCGGGTAAAATATTCCGGAGGTAAACTAGTCTCCCGTTCGGATCTCCGGGTGGAGGCTGCTCGAGGAAGCTTCATCAGCAAGGAACGAAAACCGAAGAATAGGATAGGGAAAAGAAACAACATTCTTCGAGTCGGAGCGTGGGATGTTAGATCACTGAGGCAAGCGGGAAAATTAGAAAATTTGAAATTAGAAATGAATAGGTTGAATATAGACGTAATGAGGATTAGCGAAATGAGATGGCCACAAGAGGGCGATTTCTGGAGTGGGGATTATAGAATAATTCATACAGGATCGAAGAACGGTCAAGCAGGTGTAGGAATTGTAATGCATAAAAGAGTAGGAAATAGAATAGAAAATTATTTGCAACACAATGAACGTAAGATGATGGTTAGAATCAGAACAAAACCGGAAGACACAGTCATAGTCCAAGTATACATGCCCACATCTGCATATTCGGAGGAAGAATAGAGAGTAGATTGGCAGAGGATCAGTTTGGTTTTAGAAAAAATAGGGGAACGCGAGAAGCAATCTTAGCACTCAGGGCAGTAATAGAGAAAAGGATAGCGCTGAAGAAATCTGTGTACATAGGTTTTGTAGATATACAAAAGGCTTTCGATAATGTGGACTGGGAGAAGATGTTTGCGATCCTGAAGAAGGTGGGAATAAATTATAAAGATAGAAGAATAATATACGAATTATATAAGAATCAAAGTGCAATAATAGACATAGAGGGTCAGGAAGGGGAAGCACAAATAAGAAGAGGGGTGAGACAAGGATGCTCATTATCGCCACTGATGTTCAATTCATATATAGAAGAAGCAATGAACGAAGTGAAGGAGGAAATTCAATCGAAATTACAGATTCAGGGAGAAAATATAAGTATGTTGAGATTCGCGGATGACATAGCTATATTGGCCACGAGTAGTACTGAGTTAGAAAATATTCTCAACACCATGAGAACAATATTATTGGAAAACTATTGTATGAATATAAATAAAGACAAAACAAAATTCATGATGTGTACAGCAGCGAAAACAGCTAGAAGAACGAAAATCAAAATAGGTACCGAGACAATTGAACAGGTGAAAGAATTCAAATATTTAGGAAGCATAATTACAGAAAACGGCGAAAGCGAAAGAGATATAAGAGCAAGAATAGCACAAGGGAAACAGGCTTTTTACCAAAACAAACAGTTATTATGCTCAAAAAATATAAGCTTGGAAGTAAGGAAGAAATTCTTGAAAAGTTACGTTTGGAGCACAGCATTATATGGTTGCGAAACTTGGACAATGGGGAAAACTGATCAACGAAGACTTGAAGCTTTTGAAATGTGGTGTTATAGGAGGATGCTCAGAATAAAATGGATAGACAAAGTCAAAAATGAAGAAGTACTCGAGCAGATAAATGAAGAAAGAAATCTCTTGAAACACATCGTGAAAAGGAGAAGCAATCTTATAGGACACACATTACGGCATGAGGGTTTATTGAAAACAATATTGGAAGGGAAAATGAATGGTAAAACTGGTAAAGGTAGACCTAGAGCAAGTTATATGAAGCAAATCGTACAAGACAAGGGATGTAGTAGATATGTAGAAATTAAACGTTTGGCGGATAATAGACAGGGGTGGAGGGTTTCATCAAACCAGTCGTAAGACTGATTACTTCATGATGATGATGATGATGAAGATTCACTTCTCTCTGAGCAGGCTCAGTATCATCTGCTTCATCATTTGCTCACGATTCTAGTTGGGAAATAGTATAGACCAGTGGACTATCCACCAAGGGTATGGTATATCCACTATAATTATACCTGTGAAGAAATAGCAAATGAACTGGAATAATTCTCAAGCAAGCTCAGTATGATCTTTCCCATTAATTGTGTACGATCCTAATTGGAGAAATTGACGGTAGCTGGCTGTTCGTGAAGGTTATGATATATCCGGTATGTTTTTTTCTCAGAATTGTTGAATTTGAATTATTTTCCTCAACTAAACCTCGGATGATTTTCTCTATTATTTGTTTCTGCTTCTGGTTGGAGGGACCAACAGTAGCAAACTGTCCGTCAGGGATTATGGTATATTTGCTATGCTTTTGCCTGTAAAGGAATTATGCATTTTGTGAATAATCCATCATACAGAGCTTACCTGTGTATATTCCAATTTTCTGAATGTAGCCAATAGATTTATCTATATCTTAATACCTTGAACTTAACTTATATAATAATACCTTAAACTTTTTCTGTTTTTTTCACAAATAACCTATTCATCATTCATTTATTCATAAATTCTTTCAAGCAATATATAAAAGTATATATAATTCCAAGTCATTTGTTCGTGTTTGATTGTTGTTCTGAATAACCTGTAGTACCCCGTTATTCATTCATTTTTTCATTATTCATTTAATATTATAATAACATATCAACTCTCTATATATATTGAAATCTATGTACTCTATATACATTGGAATGAACGCTATTTGACGTTGGTAAAAAGAAAGAGACAGACTACATCTATGATCCATACTATTGGATAATTCAGATAGAAAAGAGCAAATATTGCAACGCACCCCTACGATAGCGAAAAAGTATCGTCATATAAAAAATCAATTACGGTGATGATGATGAACAAGAATTGCATGAAACATCTTGTGATCGCATGAAAATTTGAAAACGTTTATGTTTCGGAATTGCATGAATTGATCAAGTTTGTAGTGCGTTCAATCGAAAGTTCATATAAGAATTATATCATGAAAGTTCAATCATTTTTTCGCGAAACACAATGTGTGGTGACTTATTGTCCATTAAAGTTTTCCTCGGTCGGTTAAAACCCGGTTTACGTGTATAGATACACGGCAGCGCACGACTTCTGCTCTTTTCTTTTTCATCTTAGTCTAAAAGATTTTTTTCATGTAATTGGCGTCGAGACGCTACCGCCAGGGACGTCTTTAGGGGGGGGGGGCTCAAGGGTCTATAGCCCAGGGCGGCAAATTTCAGGGGGCGGCAAAAATATAGAAGTTTTTTTCCAGTTATCAAATGCGTTCAAGCACGAAGGGAGCGGAAAATGTAAATTCAAGTGTTTTATGTTAATATACTCACAGTATTTAAATCATTTACTCACTTTTTAAACACTTAAGAATATACAAATGTGTTAATAACTCAGATTAAGTATTTGATAATTGAACATTTTATCTATTTTATGAATATATTTACATGCTTTGAAGCGTTTTAAAAGCGACTACAGGCTTCAAACTCTGAGCGCATCAAAATAAAACATTCGAATTTAAAGTGTATGTACGGAAATTGGATACATTCAAACACGCTTTGTGCCTGAACTCATCAAACTGCCGTGCATGGTTGTTTGAACTGTTCTATTCCTTACCCTGGTTCAAGTGTCATAGCAATTCATAAGAAAATGTTCTTATTATGAAACACTATGGATTTTGCAACAGGATATTCATAGGACTTCATGGTTTACTTATGAATATCCTGTTGCAAAATCCATAGTGTTTCATAATAAGAACATTTTCTTTCGAATTGCTATGCGACTTCAACCAGGGTAGTGTGTTTTTCTTCAAATTCACGGAAATAATTTACGTATCAATCTGCTGTCAAAGTTTTTTGAATTAATGACATTTTTTTTTAAATGAATGAATTTTCCTTATGTATTTTTTATTTGATTCAAACAAATTTCTCCAGATAGCAATTTAACCTTTGTCACGAGTTTGCATTTCCCTTTTCATCTGCAAGCATATCGTTATAATCTTCCCAACGGAAAGATTTTCCTGGAATTTTCCTAAAATTCAATTTCGAAATTTTTTTATTCACTTTGTAAAATTTAATGTTCGACTTTTGGAAAGTTCATATTTTCTTCCTATTCTTTGTCAAGTATTCAGAATTTGTAATCCATTTTCAAGTAAAATTCAACAGAAATGTGAACCATTTTATCTTTATTACAAGCTTAAGAAATATTCTCAAATTTCAAGAAATACTCTCAGATTTGAGGAAAAATTCTGAACCTTTTATCCAAAATCACTATTTCATTTTCGACCCACATTTTTCTCCGGGTTAGAACTGTTCACAACACTCCAAGCGATAGTTAGCGAAAGTATATATTTGAACACTAAAGCATAGTTATTCCATTTGTGGGGAAACCAGATAGTTGCGCTACCTTACGCTTGCAGTGCTGCAAACAATGTTACAAAATCTCATATTGAGTTCACAGTCCTTGTCTCGACGGTGAAGCTCTCATTAGTTGTCATTATTGCAGGGAAGACTGGTGCCTTGGTCGCGCGTGAGTCGGTTTTTTAGGTTAGTTTATTGATTTTATTGGAGCTACTGTATCTTACCTCTGTACGAAAATTCAACTAGTTGATTAATTGAATTGCTGATTGTTGTCTGAGTGAAAAAAAATATCAAAAATATCCTCGAACGTTTTCAACACACTCTTCAGAGAACCATGTTTTGAGCATGTTCATAATACGTTCCAGCGCTATCTGAGTTGATATTTTCGATGAGTCAAGTTTATTTTTCACCTATTATTATATTTTGTTGCCTTTTGTTGGGAAAACTTTATCAAAATGAGTGACGGTAGGAAACGGTTGAGTGGTGCGGCTTATAGAAGAGAAGCGCTGAATAAAGCTGAAAAACACCGTGAAGTAATAAACAAAACCCTAAAAATTGATAGTTTTTTCAAAACACCCGACAATGTGAACATACCCAGTAGTACTGAATTTATATCAATTTCAACTGCTGCTGAAGAAGATCAGACTTCCAATAGTAAACACGATGATGATCATATTCAAACCGTCTTATTTCAATTCCCAGAGACTTCTAATTCTGAAATGGAATCCAGTCCAAATATTGAGCAAATCACGCGTCAAGAACCAACTCCATCGTCTCGATTGGGGAATGTATATGTTCAAGATAATCCTCTCAATGATATTATAGGAGATCCAGCTTCATGGCATGTAAATAATGCTACACGCGAATATATCATAAAGAATGGGATCAATCAAGACCACATTGGTGAGTTAGACTTCAGTCGCTCGAAAAGATGTATTAGTGGACAAAATCGATATCTATCTCAATCGCTGTTTGAAACACAGTTGATCAACGGTCAAAAAATAAAGCGATCATACCTGATGTATTCAGAAAGCACTGGAAAAATTTTTTGTATCCCGTGTCAGCTATTTGGTGGAACAACGAAGTTTGCAAAACAAGGATTCGATGATTGGAAGCATGGTAACGAACATTTGAAGAAACATGAGAACTCATCAGAACACAAATCATGCGCTTTAGTTATGAAATCTCGGATGTCCACTACAGGAACGATTGACAAACCTCTTTTGAATCAGATAAATGATGAGAAACGGTACTGGCGTAATGTTTTAAGACGGGTCGTTGCAGTGGTCAAGTCACTGGCAGCTGCTGGTTTACCATTTAGAGGACATACTACAAAATTTGGATCCTCATCCAATAGTGGCAATTTCATAATGTGCATTGAATTAATATCTGAGTTCGACCCTTTTGTGGCGGAACATATTACCAAGTATGGCAATCCAGGACAAGGACATACTTCATATTTGTCTCCGAACACCTATGAACAGTTTATTAAACTCATGGCAGAAAAAGTGAAGAAGCATATCGTTGGAGAAATACAAACCGCCAAGTACTTTTCTATTATTGTAGATTCTACACCAGACATATCTCACATTGACCAGCTAGCAATAATCATCCGATATGTTTTAGAAAATGGAAATCCTGTAGAAAGATTTATTTGTTTCCTTCCACGTATTGGTCATAAATCAGAAGATCTTTTTGTTGCTGTTACTGGTATGTTGGCGGATCATGATATCGACATGAAAAATTGCAGAGGTCAATCTTATGATAATGCATCAAATATGTCTGGGGAATATACTGGTTTACAGGCAAGAATACGCGAAATTAATCCAATAGTTTTTTACACGCCCTGCTCGGCCCATTCTTTGAATTTGATTGGGGAGCATGCAGCTAATTGCTGTAAAGAAAGCAATGACTTTTTTATGCTTCTACAAAATCTTTACGTATTTTTTTCAAGTTCTACTCATCGTTGGAAAGTATTTCAAGAATGTTTAACCAAAAGAGAAAATGTGAATTTGAAAAGTTTATCCAAAACTCGCTGGTCAGCTCGTTATGATGCTTGTGAAAGTCTTAATAGAGACTGGAACGAAATTATAGAAGCTCTTACAATTATTATCAATGATCAGACAGAAAAATCTATTACACGAAGTGAAGCTTCTGGATACCTGCGTCAGCTACAGCGTTTGGAAACTGTGATTCTTTCTATTTTGTGGAATGATTTATTAGATAGATTTAACAAAACTAGCATGAAGCTTCAATCATCTGACATTGATCTTTCTGTTGTTGCTAAATTGTATGATTCACTGAATGAATATGTGACGAGTATTAGAGAAAACTTTGATACATATGAAACTAAGGCTCTTGCTGAATCTGAAATCATAGAATACGAGGATGCAAATAGAAGAAAGAAGAAAAGAAAACTTCAAGCGGACGAAAGCCGGGAATATGGAGTTGATCCGACCGGTCGAATTAAGTTCAATACAAATACCTATTTAATCATTATTGATAGAATAATCGCTGAGCCAAGACAACGAAAAACAGCGTATCACGAACTGAGCACAAGATTTAGTTTTCTCACTACTGGAATTTATTTGGAGCGTGAAATTATTGCAAAACATGCGGCAATTTTGAGCAGTATATACAAAGAGGACTTGCCAGAAGCAGAAGTGTTTGAAAATGAATGTCTTCATTTTTTTGGTTTTGTGAAAATCATGAAAGAACCTCCACATTCGATTTTCGCCCTTTGTAGATTAATTTATGATAACAATCTACAAGATCTGTATCCATACGTCAACATTGCATTGAGAATATTTTTGACCATACCGACATCTAATTGTTCTGCAGAGAGATCTTTTTCAGTGTTACGAAGAATTAAAAATTTTCTTCGGTCACAAATGTCTGAGAATCGTTTGAATCAAACTGCCATTCTGGAAATTGAATCGGACTTAACAAAACAAGTCAATTATGATGATTTGATCGACTCATTTGCTGAATCCCAATCAAGGAGGAAATTTTTCTGAGTCAATGAAAAATAAACTGAAATGTGAGAGATATTTTTTCTTTGAAAACGGTAGAGAAATTTTCGTAGGCTTTTGATGTATGACATTATTGTTTCAGCGACATTTCATTGAATGCTGACGTCCTATGCGAGAACTTGATCGATTAATCTACGTTTATTTTGCATGATTTACGTTCGTTATCTATTTTTCTCCATTGATCTTGGCACCTCTAGAGCTTCAATTCCGGTACCTTGTTGATCCTATACACTTATATAAAAGTTTCTGGATAAGTTTATTCAATACTTTTGATATTTTTTTGATTATGGAAATGTAGGTTACCAATAGTTCATAATGCTAAATGTTTAATCCTGTTGAGTGTGTCCAAGTTTTATTAAATAATATATTTTTTCGAGTTATATTACATAGTTCCCAAATAACATGAATACACCTGAGGGAATGATTGAAAATATCAATTCAGCTCAGGTTGGGGGCGGCGAAATATTATTAGCCCCTGGGCGGCAAAAACGTAAAGACGCCCCTGGCTACCGCGTCTCCTAATATACAATATTTCCTGCCTTGAATCAAAATTATTATGCTGTAATATACATACTCATTGAAATTTGATGGACCATCAAAAATGCTATGATAATATTCCATGAAAATAGGTAAGGAGATTATTAAATTACTGAAACTTCGAACTACGGTTGCAATACTGCATACGTGCGAGCTATGGTTCCTTGAGTAAATACAAGTATCAGTTACTCTGAATAAAGTTTCTACAGGGACATCAGAATGGTGGAAATAGCTATTCTTTGAAGCTACAAAAGACGTAAGTCTCACACTGTTGTAGGTCATAATCATCGTTGCTACAATAGTCTTTGGACCTTTTGGAGTCAACATTTTCTTTGCAATAGCAAAACTATTCTCTCACTTCAAACTCTTTCAGAATGTTACAGTGAATACCGTGAAACGGGGTGAATAAGATCACTCAGAAAAGATAATCAATTAATTCTAACGGCTTATCCACCGATTTCCACGTCGCATCTCCGTGGACTCCACGTGGATGAATAGTGAACGTGGATGAACGAAGATTCCACGTGGAGGCAACGTAGAAATGTCTGGTGCTGTGCGGGAAGTTATAACTAGTTAGGTGATGATTTGGAATGGTTAATGGGTGCTATTCATCACTTTTATCATTTGAACAATTGATTACGAATTCGCTTGACATGTTCCTTCGTTTGTGATCCCATTCACCTCATTTTACGGTACTCTTCACAGCCAAGCATCATTTCAGCTACAAAGGAAGCTACAAACACGAGGATTTCTTCTCAGTGTATAACACAACGGTTACGATGCATTTTTGAAGGATTTTTGATGAACTTTCACAGGTATAAACCTATCTATTGAGAGTTGATTTTAAACCATTATTCTTTCAGGGACATAATTCGTACATGCATTGCTTTTCGAATACTTCATTCATTGTGTATATTACATGCTCGAATTGACATGAATTGAATACAGATAAAATTTTTCAACCTCACGCCATTCGTAATACGCTGTAGATCAAAGTTGAATCAGTTAAAAAAAAGGTCAACATTGGTGTAGATGAGAAATGTGAAAGTACGTCAGTTTTATTTGATCAACCCACATCATCAATATTGCATCATAGAATACTTTCAAAGCGTTTGTGTTTTCAACATTTTATAACAATATCTTGTTCTGAGAAAGTATGCAAACATCAAACTTATGTAAGTTATTTATTCACGCTACGTACGCAACACGCGTAAAGAATATTCACATAACGAGTTGATCACAGAAAGTTCCTTCTATAAATCTCGCTGTAACCGTGCATGCACTACAGACGGATGGCTTCTGTATTCGAAGCATGTATTGCGTTTAATTTACAGGTGATACGCACACGGGGAAAAAAGATCATGGAATGATCGCTAGGAAAGATAGTAAACTGGTGACAACTACGAATTTCTGTGCACAGTCGCTAACAGAGACGAGTAATGATTCCTATTTTGTACTTATTACTATATTGTATTTTATACTATATAACATTGTATGTTATACTATATTGTATTTCAATATACCAAAATAGGAACCATTACTCGTCCCTGTTAGCAACTGTGCACAGAAATTCGTAGTTGTCACCAGTTTACTATCTTTTCTAGCGATCATTCCATGATCTTTTTTCTCCGTGCAGAAGAGAAAGTTGTCTTGATTCCACACCTATTGTCTCATGTATAATGGAAACAATTTTTATCTTGTTCCAAATCTGCCATCCAAAACAAGAAGACCGTGATTCGCATTTCTTACGAAAATGAATTTTTCATATCATTTTAATCGTGAAAAAAATTCTGCATTTGACTGTGTTTTTCATTTTGAAAAGAACTGATTACTTTTCCAATAAGAGCGGTTCGAAGTACGAAGAAATTAATCAAATTTGAAACGTTCATAGAAAAAAACTGTACTTAACACAAAAATAGGAAGTCCACCCGGAGGAAAAAAAACCACGTTGAAAACAACGTTACAAACAACATGGGAAAGTACGTTGAAAACACCGTACTGTCGTTGCGACGTATCACGAAATGCGTTTTCCAATAGAATCCTCCTAATAGACTCTCCTTCCATAGTTTTCCATGTGGTTTGTAACGTTCCCTAGTAAAAATGAATCATATAAGAACATACATAAATCATATAGAAACCATACACGGTCATATATGATCATATATAATCCATACGCAATCTATATTTAATCCGTACATGATCATATATGGCCCATACAGAATCCATGTGTGACCCTTCGATGCAGGATTTTTTCATACATGTGAGAAAATTATGTCACATACGAAATATTTTTCGTATATGGATTTTATATGGATTATATATGAGTCATATATGATGATATATCGATTACATATGGATTGAATATGGATTTTATATGATTCCATGCGTTTTCATATATGAATCATATATGAATTTTATATGTATTATGTATGGTTTATGTATGAGTCATATATGTTCGTTTTTTACTAGGGTTGTTTTCAACGGGGTTTTTCCCCCTGGGTATAATACTTCAATAGTCCATAGACTTCAATGGCAAACCATTTCCAGGGTATATTATAGCCTAGGAATGGTTTGCGATTGAAAAATGATTTATTTTATTGATTTTGAAAGGAATCAGTTTTTTTTTATTTCCTCGAATTCAAGTCAAATGCACTTACGGTCTTGTTGCTTTGGACTGCAGGGATAAACATGCTCTGAATAAAGAAAATACTGTTTTGGTTCGAATTTGAATTTCAAATTTTTTTGAATTGAAAAAATATCCTCTTAATTCAAAGCAAGTTTATTTGAAACAAGGACCATATTGTTTTTGTTATAAATGAGACGATGGGTGTGCAATCAAGAAAACTTTCTTTTCTGTGTACATAAATTAATCCGCGTCACATAAACTCAATTGCACATCATGTAGGCAGACATATTTCATGCATTCTCGAAAGAGTGATATTCCACTCTTTTATCAGAGTGAAATTCTGACTCCAAGAGAGTGAATATTCACTCTTATAGAGTGAAAGCTTGCTCTTTAGGAGATATTTACATGTCTGACGCAGAACTGATCTTCCCTCGCGGTTGCTACTTCATAGAAGCTGGACAAATATGAAGAATAATTATACGTCAGTTCTCTATGAACTCCGCACAACATTAAAAATCCAAAGTGAATTCATAAAGAATACTTCAGAAATCATGAAAATAGAGAATTATGCTCTTCATAAATACATCATAAACTATGGCGCTATATGACCCGTTTAGTTCTCAGAATATTCTGGCTTTCCTAGACTGTACAAATGATGATGAGAAAATTCGTTTGTGTGCTTGAAGGATCGTTTTTGCAATTGTTTCAGCGGAATCGTTAATAAGTTATGCTGGGGAAAGATTTGACTTTATAATAGAGATGAATCAAGGAGTGAATAATTATTGGATACGTTTGAAAGGGCTTATGGATTGTGATGAGAGATTCACCAGTGCTTTTCAATCCGCTATTTTACGATATGAGAAAGCTGCAGAATTGGACCCTAGTGGCGAAGTTCGTTACCAACCAGGACAAAAGAATCTCACCTATCCGGTGAGTATTGAACATGATTTTGTTTTCTCATCTATGGACATCGGATTATATGCATTTGCATACACAGGAAAAGGATTTCTTTGAATGTAAGAAACTGTTATATGAATAGGTACAAATAAATAATTTTTTAACAAAAATAAATATTCTTTTGACACAAACAAATTTGTTATATATACCAAATGACAAACTCTCTTACATGAACAAAATATTTATCCCTGTCAAAGAAATCCCAATAAAAAACTCCAAAAAAGTGAAAAAATATCGCCGAGCACATGAGAATGCGATCAATATGTACAAAAACAAATCTATAAACCTATTCTCAACAGAAATTTCATTACATTTGAAATTTCGGTGCAATACAACAGGATATGCCCCATCTGAAAAAAAAGATGTAGAATAAATATGTGCTGCAAAGTACATTTGGTTATCCAAATCATATGTGAATGATTTCTTATATATTGCAACTTCAATTTTTTCTCAATCCTATCCAAAGTGATCTATGATCTCTGAAAAACATCATTGTATTAAAGATGAATATGAAGTAAAGTAGAAGGAAAATGAGGTTAAATCATTTGATATACCTACTAGAAACAACTCTGACTCATTTTGAACCAAACGTGTTGGTCATTTTTGAACAGTTTTGAAATTCATGTCCATACAAAAAACTTGACGTGGCTAGTGGAAAATTTTGAGCTCTTATTATTGAACACTTTCATCATGAAATCTTTATCGGCCACGCCAAGTGCTTTGCATTGACATGTATTTCAAAACTGTTCAGAAATGATCTACACGTTCGGTTCAAAATGAGTCAGAGTTGTTCCTAGTAGGTATGCCAAATGATTGGAACTAATTTCTCTTCTACTCCACTTCATATTCATCTCAGATACCATGATGTTTCTCAAAGATCATAAATCACTTTGAATAGAATTGGGAAAAATTGAAATTACAATATACGAAAAATCGTTTACATACCATTTGGATAACCAAATGTACTTGGCAGCACATATTGATACTACATCTTTTTTTCAGATGGATCATATCCTGTTGTATTGCATCGAAATTTCAAATCTAATGAAATTTCTGTTAAGGATAGGTTTATGGATTTGTTTTTGTAGATATTGATCGCATTTTCATGTGCTTGGCGTTATTTTCGTACTCTTTTAGAGTTCTTTCATTGGGGTTTCACTTTTTTCTCTGAATATGCCTTCAATTGAAAGCAAATAAAATTTGAACACTCATGTCGAGTTTGATGAGAACCCTAGCAATGAAGAAAATGTGCTCGGATTATTTCTGTGATATGGAAAACCACTTGGTCTCTCATTATTCATCTCATCATTGGACAGCAATAGATTATTGAAATCAAAGATGAAGAAAAGAAGGAAAGGGAAGTGAATTTGCTTAAACAAGTATACGTGTGAAGAATTCTGGGAACTAAATGTTAGTTGACCGATAAGTTGACGCTGGAAGCAGCTCAGAACAACTCATAATTTTGAACACTTCATTGTCTACCTTTCCATCCTCATGTTCTAAATCCTGGATTCATCGATCCCAGCCAATCGTGGAGAAGACCCAAAAGTATGAACATCTTTTATTGCAGATTCTTTTGAAAATTGATTTTTCCCTTCATGGACTTCAGGAATGGAATCATGAAGCATACCCAGATAGCGCGAATGATTATTCATATTCAATATGACCCTAATGAATTTAAAATGAATACATTTGGAATCTTCAGAAAATTATTTCCGAACCTGCCATAAAAATTCTTCCTGAACACTAAGGTGTTGATAAAAAGTTGGACTTGAATTGATAGTATTCATAATGAATTCTTTTTCCACTCTCAAACTGGAGCTCTTTGTTGAGACTCTGCCGCTATCTGGGATGAAGTGAGGATAGAAATATAATTCAGCTCGGAGAATAACAAGAGTGATCAAACTTTGGAAGAGATCATTTCAAAATCAATCGCATTCTCAGTCTTCTCAGTCAGACAAAGCTGCCCTGATGAAACTGACAGTTGAAAACGGACAAAATCTCTATCCGAATCTAACGGAGTCAATATGTGTTTTTAAAAAACACGTATTGATTCCGTTAGGTTCAGCTAAAGATTCTATTTGTTTTTAACGGCTATTTTTATCAGGCCTCCCCGTGGATGATTGCGGGTCTTCCAGGGGGATATTCATGATACCTGTCCTTGATATCCTTTTTATCCATCCCTGGGAGTATCTGCTTCCTTTACGTGGTGGGGAGGATAAGTATCTCAGAGTTGGATCTTTTCTTTGAGTGGAATAAACTACTCAAGAGAAAGAATACAAACTGAGAGAAACGAAATCATCCTAATGCCAGAAACATCGGCAAAATTAAACGGAAGGAAAGCAAGGGGAAACTACCTTCCTTGACATGTTTCAATACTTCCCGAGGAAATGAAACCTTTTCCTAACCTGGAATATTATGTAACAGAAACAAACAAACAAATTAATAAATACATGATGGCGCTCTCTCGGGTAAAATATTCCGGAGGTAAACTAGTCTCCCGTTCGGATCTCCGGGTGGAGGCTGCTCGAGGAAGCTTCATCAGCAAGGAACGAAAACCGAAGAATAGGATAGGGAAAAGAAACAACATTCTTCGAGTCGGAGCGTGGGATGTTAGATCACTGAGGCAAGCGGGAAAATTAGAAAATTTGGAATTAGAAATGAATAGGTTGAATATAGACGTAATGGGGATTAGCGAAATGAGATGGCCACAAGAGGGCGATCTCTGGAGTGGGGATTATAGAATAATTCATACAGGATCGAAGAACGGTCAAGCAGGTGTAGGAATTGTAATGCATAAAAGAGTAGGAAATAGAATAAAAAATTATTTGCAACATAATGAACGTAAGATGATGGTTAGAATCAGAACAAAACCGGTAGACACAGTCATAGTCCAAGTATACATGCCCACATCTGCATATTCGGAGGAAGATATTGAAAAAACGTACGAAGAAATAGAAGAAGTGATAGAATATGTGGAGGGAGAAGAGAATTTGATAGTGATGGGGGATTGAAATGCGGTAGTAGGACAAGGAAAAGAGGACAACATTATAGGAGATTTCGCGTTAGGGAGGAGGAACGATAGAGGACAACGTTTAGTCGAATTTTGTGAAAATCATAAGATGGTTATCACAAACACTTTATTCGAAAATCATCCAAGAAGAATCTACACTTGGAAAATGCCAGGAGATACAGCAAGATACCAAATTGATTACATATTAGTGAAACAAAGATTTAGAAACCAAGTGAAAAACTGTAAAACTTATCCCGGTGCAGATATAGATAGTGATCATAATATGTTGATGATGAAATGTTCTCTGAAATTCAAATCTCTGAAGAAGAAAAGGAAAATGCAGAAAAGATGGAATTTGAAGAACCTCAAGCAAAAACAAACACATGAGGCATTCGAGAAAATGTTGGATGAAAAATTGGAAGATCAAAAAGAGAAAGACTTGGGAATAGAGAGGAGATGGACAAAGATGAAGGGGAATATAAGAGAATGTGCGGATAAGATTTTGAAGAATGATGGAGTAGAAGCTAAAAACCCATGGATAACGGGAGAAATTTTAGAATTGATGAATGAAAGAAGAAAATACAAGAATAATGATAGCCAAGAAGGCCAGCAACGATACAAATCATTGAGAAATAAAATAATAAGAGAATCAAGGAAAGCAAAAGAACAGTGGTTAGAAGAGAAATGTCAGGAAATAGAAATAAGATTGCATTTAGGAAAAATAGATGAAGCATATAGGATTATTAAAAGATTTTTCGGACAAATGAAATCTAGAAGCAATAAGATTAGAAACTCTCTAGGACGACAATTGATAAAAACGGAAGAGAAAATAGAACAGTGGATCAATCATTTGGAAGACTTGTATGGAGGAAACGATGATATAGCACTATTAGAGAAGGAGGAGGATGTAGATGAGGAAGAATTGGGAGATTCGATATTGAGATCAGAATTTGACAAGGCTTTGAAAGAATTGAAAAATAATAAAGCGCCAGGTATAGATGGCATAAGTGCGGACCTTATAAAAGCCTCCAGTGAAGGAACTCGCGACGCACTGTTTGAATTGATTAGAGATTTGTACGAAAAAGGAGTAGTACCGGAAGTTTTCCAAAAGAATAAAATTGTCGCTATCCCGAAAAAACAAGGGGCAGACAAATGCGAGAACTACAGAACGATCAGTTCAACTTCACATGCTTCGAAAATACTGACCAAAATTATATACAGGAGGATGGAAAATAAAATAGAGAGTAGATTGGCAGAGGATCAGTTTGGTTTTAGAAAAAATAGGGGAACGCGAGAAGCAATCTTAGCACTCAGGGCAGTAATAGAGAAAAGGATAGCGCTGAAGAAATCTGTGTACATAGGTTTTGTAGATATACAAAAGGCTTTCGATAATGTGGACTGGGAGAAGATGTTTGCGATCCTGAAGAAGGTGGGAATAAATTATAAAGATAGAAGAATAATATACGAATTATATAAGAATCAAAGTGCAATAATAGACATAGAGGGTCAGGAAGGGGAAGCACAAATAAGAAGAGGGGTGAGACAAGGATGCTCATTATCGCCACTGATGTTCAATTCATATATAGAAGAAGCAATGAACGAAGTGAAGGAGGAAATTCAATCGAAATTACAGATTCAGGGAGAAAATATAAGTATGTTGAGATTCGCGGATGACATAGCTATACTGGCCACGAGTAGTACTGAGTTAGAAAATATTCTCAACACCATGAGAACAATATTATTGGAAAACTATTGTATGAATATAAATAAAGACAAAACAAAATTCATGATGTGTACAGCAGCGAAAACAGCTAGAAGAACGAGAATCAAAATAGATACCGAGACAATTGAACAGGTGAAAGAATTCAAATATCTAGGAAGCATAATTACAGAGAACGGCAAAAGCGGAAGAGATATAAGAGCAAGAATAGCACAGGGGAAACAGGCTTTTCACCAAAAGGGAGAGTTATTATGCTAAAAAAATATAAGCTTGGAAGTAAGGAAGAAATTCTTGAAAAGTTACGTTTGGAGCACAGCATTATATGGTTGCGAAAATTGGACAATGGGGAGAACTGATCAACGAAGACTTGAAGCTTTTGAAATGTGGTGTTATAGGAGGATGCTCAGAATAAAATGGATAGACAAAGTCAAAAATGAAGAAGTACTCGAGCAGATAAATGTAGAAAGAAATCTTTTGAAACACATCGTGAAAAGGAGGAGCAATCTTATAGGACACACATTACGGCATGAGAGTTTATTCAAAACAATATTGGAAGGCAAAATGAATGGTAAAACTGGTGAAGGTAGACCTAGAGCAAGTTATATGAAGCAAATCGTACAAGACAAGGGATGTAGTAGATATGTAGAAATTAAACGTTTCGCGGATAATAGACAGGGGTGGAGGGTTTCATCAAACCAGTCGTAAGACTGATCACTTCATGATGATGATGATGATTTTTATCAGGGTGTAGTAATGCTATATGCATCATCATCTCGATGATAATCTCTTTCATAACGCATATATACATGTAGGATGCTTCCGATTGCAGGCATTCATAGCCCCTGGGACTTCGACAACGAATTTCCATTGGCTAATTCATGGCTTCTGGGGTCAAGGGCTTCTGCAATCGGAAGGATCCATGATATTCCGAAACATCTTTACTCTCAAATACTTCATCTTCCTGTAGATATCCGTATTCTTTATTTTGTTCAATTTCAGATAATCCGCCTCTTGAATATCGAAGATAATGAATATCTATCCTCACATCACACATAGCTCCACAGTCTCAAGACAATTCTCATTTAACTTATTTTGTTCTTCATGAATTCTTCGAGAATTCTTCCCCTGGTAAAAAAATCTCTCTCAATCTCTCTGGAAATTCCGCGTTCCAGAGAGATTCAGAGAGATTCAGAAAGAATCAGAAAGAATCAGAGAAATTCAAAGAAATTCAGAGTGGTTCAGAGGATTTCAGAGACTAGTGGATTGAGAGAACTTGTGCTTTGAATTTTCTCAGAAGGATTCAGAGAAATCCAGAGGAACTCAGAGAGATGCAGGGAAATTCTTGGAAATTCAGAGAGGAACAAATTCTGTAAAATTCTTGGCCCTGCATTTCAGAGGCATTCAAGGAGTGTCAGACACTTTCTGAGATTAATGAATTCATAAAAATTGTGCGTAGAACTTTTCAGAAATATTCAGAGGAATTTAGTAAGATTCAGAGTAATGCCGAGAAATTCAGAGAGGAATTATTTCAGTTAAATTTTTGGTTCAGGATTCCAGAGGTCTTCAGAGAGTGTCAGAGACTCACAGAGACAGGTGACTTAGGAAAAATCGTGCATGGGATTTTTCAGAAAGATTCAGGGGAATTCAGAGAGATCCGGGGGTCTGGGAAATTCAGAGAGGAATGAATCCAGCGTAATTCTTGGTCCTGCATTCCAGAGGCTTTCTGGAAGTTTCAGAAACTTCCAGAGACTGATAAATTGAGAAAAATTGTGCGTGGAATTTTTTAAAAATATTCAGAGGAATTCAAGACAAGGGATGTAGTGGATATGTAGAAATTAAACGTTTGGCGGATAATAGACAGGGGTGGAGGGCTTCATCAAACCAGTCGTAAGACTGATTACTTCATGATGATGATGATTCAGAGGAATTTGAGAAGATTCAAAGTAATTCAGAGGAATTCAGAGAGAAATTAATCCAGCTAAATTTTTGGTTCAGGATTTCAGGAGTATTCAGGGAGTGTCAGAGACTTACAGAGACAGATGAATCGGGGGAAATTGCATGTCGAGCTGTTTTGAAGGATTCAGAGAGATTCAGAGGAATTTAGAGAGATCCGGGGGTCTGGGAAATTCAGAGAGGAATGAATCCAGCGTAATTCTTGGTCCTGCATTTCAGAGGCTCTCTGGAAGTTCCAGAGACTTCCAGAGGAAGATAAATTGTGAAAAATTGTGCGTGGAATTTTTGAGAAATATTCAGGGGAATTTATAAAGATTCAGAGTAATCCAGAGAGATTCAGAGAAATGCATAGAAATTCAGGAGAATTCAGAGGAAAGCTTTGAAATTCGAATACAATAAATTCCTGAATATTTAGAGGAATTCAGAGAGATTCAGAGAAATTCAGAGAGATTCAGAGAGATGCAGAGGAGTTCAGAGGAAGCTTTGAAATCTGAATACATTCAATTCCGGGATACTTAGAGGAATTCAGAGAGATTCAGAGGAGTTCAGAGGGAGCTTGAACATCTGAATACATTGGATTCCGGGAGATTTATGGAAATTCAGAGATATTCAGGTTGATTCAGAGGGAGCTTTGAAATTCAAATATATAAAATTCTGAGGGATTCAGTGATATGCGGAGAGATTCAGAGAAGGTTGAAGAATTCAGAACGTGTCCCCAAAATATAGAGAGATTCAGAGAAACCCAGAGAGATTTCAGAGAGATTTCAGAGAGATTCAGAGAGATTTTTTCCACCAGGGGAGGGATTCAGAAAGATTCAGAGTAATTCAGAGAAATTCAGAGAGAAATTAATTGAGTAAAATTCTTGGTTCAGGATTTCAGAAGTATTCAGGGGATGTCAGAGATAGATAGATAGATATGTTTATTTATGTCCTAGGATAAGATCCTGTGGAACAATTGAGAAAGAAGTATAAACAATAACAAAGATATTATATACAAAAATACTCATATATATACGGCATTAAACCCACAGCCGGAAAAGCAGAAGAAAAAGGCACAATGAATGAACTTAAAAATAAAGATGAAATGAGAATGAGAGTGAGGATGAGATTACAAAGGTGTGAGAAATGAAAATACAGATATAAGATAAAGATACAATAGTTATAAATGCGCAGAATGAAGATGAAGGCAAATGAAAATACAGAAATAAAATAGAGATAGAATAGTTATAAATGCGCAGAATGAAGATGAAGGCAAGACAAGCGTAAGATGAACCACGATGAACCTACTTGAAAAGGAGTATATGTCTATGAGTGAGAAAGGGTGGAGGTGAGCAAGAAGTCATAATCCCTCTTTTTGAAGACGTTAGGGAAAGAGCTACATTTGATGTTAGCTGGGATCGTGTTCCAGAGTTTACTACCTGTTATCAAAAAAGATTTTTGATATGTGGTAGTACGATGCAGTGGTATTTTAAGGAGCCCCCTATTCGATCTAGTGCAACGAATTGCATCAGAGGTACCAAAATTAAAACGATCGTAAAGAAAAGGAGGATCCTTGGAAGCAAATAGTTGATGCAAGTACGACCCCAGGAAGAATTTCCGTCGATCAGAAAGTTTGAGCCAGCCGAGGCGCGTCAAGAAAGGAGAGATGTGAACATCTTTCCTGAGATTGAAAATACACCGCACGCACGGATTCAGTTCACGCTGCAGACGTATACTGTCTACTTCGGTGAGATCAGTGGGAACTGTGCAACAATAATCAAAATAGGGTATAACTAGCGTTGAAATCAGTTCAGTTCTCATCTGGATAGAGAGTGCGTTGCCATTAAGTCGCAATTGGTAGAGTGCGCACGAGACTCTCCTGCAGACAGAAGTTACTTGCTCATTCCAATTAAGAGAAGGAGTCAGAATAATCCCAAGCGATTTAAGCGAAGAGACAAGATTTATAGGGGTGCCCTGAAGTATGATGTCCGGTAGGGAGCGAAGAGAAATATCGTTGACGTAACGTGGAGAACCAAGGATCATGCAATTGGTTTCTAAGGGGTTCAGAATTAGGTAGTTGGTGGAGCACCAACTGGCAATTCTCTGTATATCGTCATTCAATTTCGTGATACATTCGTCTATGAGAAAAGGTGAAGTATGCAGATAAATATAAGAGTCATCAGCGAATTTAAAGAGTTTACAATGGTGAATAATCGAATTCATGTCGGTAACATACAGTGCGAATAAGAGAGGGCCCAGGCGAGAGCCTTGGGGAACACCTGAGGTAACTGGTGTCCATTCGGAGCAACCTTTAGAGCTTCTAACTGCTTGCGCGCGACCAGATAGATAGGACCAAAACCACTTCAGCACGGGGGTAGATATATTGAAAGAAGCGAGTTTTTGTATGAGCAAAGAGTGGTTAACGGTATCAAAAGCTCTTGAGAAATCAAACCCCACCAAAAGAGTGATCATGCGCTTATCAATCGCTTCACGAGCATCATCAGTCAATTTTGAAAGAGCAGTTTGAGTGGAGCGGTGTTTGATGAATCCACACTGATATTGGTCAAGTAGAGAATTCTTGGTCAAAAAATCACACAAGTAGTGATGGACGATCTTTCCAAGTATTTTAGATGACTCACAGAGAATGGAGATAGGGCGAAAATCACGTGAAGTTTGTGGAGATCTTGTTTTAGGTATAGGTGTAATGAAGGAACGTTTCTACGCCATAGGAAAGAGAGAAAGCATGAGAGAGGAGTTGAATAAGGTCAACAGGGATGGAAAAATGGACGGAGCGATCAGGTTAAGGAATCGACCAGGAAGCCCATCTGGAGAAAAAGTATTTGAGTTAGAAAAATGATAGAAATGTAGCAGATCATGAGGAGTCAAGTGAGGGAAGAAGAAAAGGTTATCACTGTAGCCGAGACTTTGGACGAGAATGGGCGGTGGAGGACAGGCCGGATGAAAGCCAGCAGAGAAGTGTAAACTAAGCTCGTTCACACGAAATTTATCCGCGGGCGGATGATTACTATTAGATATAATTATTCTCAGGGTACGAAGTTCTCTCCAAAGTGTGCGTGAGTCGGGAGTGCCCATCAATCTGTCGTTATAATATTGACGTTTCGCATTCCTGAGAGAAGTAACAACGTTGTTCCTCAGTCGTGTGAAGAGTAGATGACATTCAGAATGTCTTGTGCGGAGATATGTCCTCCTCGCAGTGTCACGTTCACGGATGAGAATACGAATCTCCTGAGTTAACCAGGGAGAAGGATGACGTCCGGGAGTAAACCTTCTGATCGGTACTTCACTATTGTATAGATCAGTGAGATAATCATGGAAAACCCCAACACACTCATCAATATTTGTAATACCCGAGTTCCCGATGTTCAGCAAAATCGATGGTATATCAATATCTTGCCCATTGATACGCGAGTAATCACGCACAGAGACGATCCGCTGTTGACTCATGGGTAGATTGAAAGAGTATTCAATTGAGATCATATCATGCCGAGATAGAAAAGGCATTTCCTTTTGTTCATGGTCAATCACTTTGGAGAGATCGTCCACCACACATAAGTCAAGCGAGGTAGAAGAGATGAACGTGTGATGAGTGGGGCCGTAGGGGACAATGGCCAGATTCAGACTGGAGAGTATTTTACGGAGATAACTACTATCAGGAGATGAACGGCACAAGTCGTTGTTCCAGTCACCCATAATGATTTTGTCGTGATAGTCAGTACTCAGTGTAGAGATCACCGTTTCCAAATTAGCAAATCCTATTCTCGGAGGTCTGTAAACTACACCAATGAGTACTTTGCGCATACACGTGCTGGAAACCTGGAAGAATAGACATTCGGGTTGTGGACAAGTGGCATCGTACTCAGATTTCTGTATAATTTTGTATTGGAGATTCTGTTTGATATAGAGACAGACCCCTCCGCCAATACGACCCATCCAACGAGCAGAATGAGTCATTCATGTCACTCCTAAACCAGGTCTCAGATACCGCAATAACATCGTACTTATTCGGATTCTTAGTGCAGAAAAAATCAGAGAATTCATTAAAAGGAGCCATAAGTGATTGTGCATTAACATGACACATTTTTAACGAACGGAGAACTCGATTAGAGTGAGAGTTTGGGGGTCGAATCGGGAGTCACCTAAGTTGATCAAAGTCCCTGTTAGATGAGATGACAATAACATTTGAGGTATCGTCTTTTTTCACCAGAATACGTCCATTCCTCGACCAAGTATGGAGATATCCTTTAGACTTCGCAACGTTCTTAGTTTCTGCGAGAAGAGAGGCTATATCAGACGGCAGATATTCATTAAGATAAAGCCTAGACTTAGGTAGGGATTCACAGAGACAGGTGAATCAGGGAAAATATGTGCGTGGAGCCTTTCAGGAATATTCAGAAGAATTTGGAAAGGTTCAGAGTAATTCAGAAAGTTCCCGAGGAATTCGCAGAAATTTAGAGAGAAATGAATTCAGTCAAATTCACTGGGACTCAGGCAGATCTCAAGAGGAATGAATTTACTGCAATTTTTAATCTAGGATTTCAGTGGCAATCACAGAGTTCCAGGGGAATACATAGAAGGCCAAATCGGGGAACATTGCAAGTCGAACTGTTCTGAAGGATTCAGAAAGATTCAAGGGAATTCAGGAAAATTCACAGAAATTGAGACAGATTGAGAAAAATTCAGAGCAGAATAAATTCACTAAAATTTTTGGTCCAGGATTCCAGAGTCATTAAGGGAGTGTCAGAGGAATTCAGAGAAGGATGAGTACAGTTAAACTCTTGGTTCAAGGCTTTTGAGGCATTCTGGGAGTTTTAGAGAGTTTCAAAAATAGGTAAATTAGGATCAATTGTGTAATGAACTTTCCAGACGCATTCAGAAAAATTCAGAGGAATGCAGAGAGGAAAAAATTCAATAAAATTTCGGGTTCAAGATTTCAGACGCATCCTGGGAGTTCCAGAGAGATTCAGAAGCTTTGTTCGTTCTAGAATGATCTGAGTTGCCCCAATGTGCTCCAGATATTTTTGATTCGCTCTTCCAGTTATGAAAATGAATTGATTGGTTTGGTGCGAGTTGGGGCAACTTAGAACTCTCCAGGAGGATGCAAAAAATCCACATAGATCCAGAGAGATGTGAATTGGGGGAATTTCCAGTTCAAGTTTTCAGAGATGTTCTAGGATTCTTTGGGAGATTCAGCAATGAATAAATCCGGCTAAATCATGCGTTGAATTCTTCAGAAAGATGCAAATGAATTCAGAAAGCTTCAGGAAGGAGTAGGTTTGACAAAGTGCCTAGTCCAAGATTCTAGAAGGATCTAGATAGTTTCAATGAGATTCGGAGATATTCAGAGAAACTTAGATCCTCGTGAATTGGGAGAAAATGGGAAGTGAGCTGTAAAGTAGGCTTCATAAACATTCTGACCAATTTCGAAAAATTTTCGTGAACAAATTCGCGATATTATTCATTATAACAATTTTTATCCAAAAGATGTTACATGCTGTTTATAATGCTTGAGTGCTCTCAATCACCCAAGCATCCATAAGGGACAGTGCTAACAAGAACATCACTGCCGATTCTCATTGAAATACATGGACTTTTCAGACCCTGAGGGATTTTTATAATTGATAACCCTTCTCCATTTCCGACGCTTTTTTTGATATGACTTATCTTTACATTGTCTGTACGGATAAAATCAACACCTGCAAATTTCAATTTGCGTATAAATAATATATCTTTGAAATTATTACCATCACATATTCTACAAATTTTTGTTATACCTATTCGACCGGTTCTGGTTTCAATAATAGAATTATTTTTCTTTTTTGAATGTCCGTACAATTCTACTGAGTATTTGATGCCTCTACAGATCATTCTCTGAAAAGTCAGACATTGTGCCGCTATCACACCTTTCAAATGTTCTTGCTCTTCAGGGAGTAATTCATATTCTTTCTCTTTACCTATCATAATGGTATCTCCATTCTGAGAATAATTTCTGAATCTCTGTCTTTGTGGAAACTTCATCACAAAATTGACGAACTGCATGATCGATAGCAAATTTACTCTCAAAATGAGGAACACTTTGGTATACTAATAATCTATGTGCTACTTGTACCAGGTGTGTAAGTATGAAACCGGAATTCTTGTACAGAAAAAACACGTTTATTGTAATGATATGATACAAAGTAATTTATTCGAAGTATTGTCCATCGCTATCTACACATTTTTCCCATCTTTCTGGCAATTTGTGGATTCCGCGCCAAAAGAACTGTTGCTCTTTTGAGGCAAACCAGTCATCGAGCCATTTTCGTACATCTTCGTAAGAAGTAAAGCGCTGCTCAGCAAGTGGGGCAAGGTCCGGTGAGTAAGGCGCGTGCTGAAGAATCTCCCAATGGAACGACTCTATCGTTTCCTGGACCTGTTTTGCTTTGTGTGCTGGTGCATTGTCATGCAGCAAAATCACCTTGTGTTCTCTTTGTTGATATTCTGGTCGTTTTCCACGCGAAACTCGATCCAAATCGATCATTTGTTGTCGGTAGCGTTGAGTATTGACAGTTTCCCCAGGTTTCAGCAGCTCGTAGCAGCAATAACGCCCTTCTGATCCCACCAAACACACAGCATCGTTTTTCGTCCGTAGCGGTTTGGTCTCGCCGTCAATGTTGATGGCTCACTCATGACTTTTTGCGCTCAGGATTCTCGAAATATATCCACTTTTCATCGCCAGTCACAATTCGATGGAGAAATGACTTTCTTTGGAATCTGGCGAGCAGCATTTCGCATGATGTTTTACGGTTTTCCTGCTATCTTTCGTTGAGTTCATGTGGAACCCATTTCCCCACCTTTTGTATCTTTCCCATCGCTTTCAACCGAAGGGAGATGACTCCTCGGGTCACCTCCAACTGATACGCCAGTTGTTGTGTTTGAGCGTCGTGTTTGTCCAACAAGGCTTGCAGGTCAGCGTCTTCAAACTTTTTCGGTGGTCTTCCACGTTCTTCATTCCTGACGTCAAAATCGCCACTTTTGAACCGTTTGAACCACTCGAAACACTGTGTTTTACCGAGAGCATGCTCACCAAACGCCTCCACAAGCATTTGATGCGATTCGGCTGCGGTTTTCTTCAGATGAAAACAGAAAAGTAGTGCTGTCCGCAAATCGTAATTTGTTGGCACAAAACTCGACATGTTCATCTCTAATACACTAATGCTACTGAATGGAACTCGTGTGATTGTGAGTTGTCAATCTTTGTCGGATATCAATACAATAACAAGACATCGCTGACGTGATGTGTCGGTAACTGCATCGACATCTAGCGCCACCTATGGGCAAATTCCGGCTTCATACTTACACACCTGGTACACTTCTCCTCTAGTAGTCGTAGTCAGGGTTGGGTTTATTACGTGATTTTTCAATTTCTTACGTATCATACTTGGTTTCTGACACGTAATATATGTAAGATATTTGAACCCTCCTGCCCCCCCCCCCCCCCCAAAGGCAAGGGGTTGGTTTTATACGTAAGATACTCGGTTTCTTACGTGTCGTAAACTATCTAAAATACTTGGAAGTATATTACGTGCCAACCCTGGTCGTAGTACATGAACATATAGGTTGATTCAAGGTTGGATCAGGTATCTGTGAAATCAAAATTGAAATTCCGAATATTATTCGAAAATTTCATACTATTTTCTATAAATTATACAGGATGAAATCATTATAAAATCAATAACAAACAAATTATCATAGAAGTGACAAGCATATGTGGCAAAATACTTGTATATTTCATGTAATAATAAATGATGTATACTCACAACATCTCCTATATTGACATTTCCAATTGTTCGATCATCTGATTGTTCAGCATGTATCGATTGTCCACTATTCCATCGTTCATCATCTGATTCACCCTCACATGATTCATCATTCACAGAAGCATTTTTTTGGGATCATATCTCATAAAAATTATCAGCAATGTTCTACAAAAAATGATGGAAATACATGAATGATAATGTGGTAAAATACTTGTATATTTTGTATAATAGTGAATAATATGTACTCACAATATCTTCCATACTGACATTTCCAATCATTCGATCATCTAATCCTTCAGAATCTACCAAATCTTCACTACTATTCCATCGTTCATCATGATTTGATTTACCTTCGTATGGTTCATAAGTCATGAAAGTATTTGTTGAGGATGATAGATTATCAAATTCATCACTCATGTTCTGCAGAATATGATGAAAACACATCGATATTATCATCAATAATTTATTACTGAGTACAATATAATTACAATAGATGTTCAATTCTCTTCCACCTGATCTCTCTTCCCAACCGATTAAAGAGAAGAGAATTGAGAGGAGAGGTCAGACGGAAGAAAATCAAACATGTACTGTATCCGAAAGATATTACTTCTGATTCTTCATCGTGCACTGAACCATCTGTACTGAATCCTTCAGCATTCTCCAGTTCAACTTGATGTGACCTATTACTCATAGAACTGTTTGCTAGGGACGATGCATGATCTGAATCACTCATGTTCTGTGAAAAACAGTGGGCCACATGGATACCAATAATTTGTCATTGTCATCACTAAGTCGTTCCTAAATATATTATAATTATTTGAAAAATTTCACTCTTGATTCTTCATAATGCATTGGATTATCACTGTTAGATCGCTCATCATCGTTCAATTCACTTTGGTGTGTTGCATAATGTATAAAAACGTTTGTTGAGGACAATGTGTTATTTGAATTATCACTCCTGCCCTGCAACAGATTATGATGAAAATAAATGTATAAGAATACCTTATCTTGAATAACTTTGTTACTAAGTAGGCGATAACTAACTGTATCAAGTTATCATCAAGGTATATGTTGACAATTGGTATTTTCCATGACCTGTTCTTCGTGATTGAATTCCTGTAACTTTGTTTCCCTATGATTGTGCAAGGTTTGACGTGGTACTTTCCTGTTACCTGTGGGCCCGTAATACAACTTGTATTTCGTTCTGGGCATTTTTCTAAGAGATTTTCAATACTCAATTGCGAAGAATTGCTTACAATAACAAAGAGAATCAAATGTAGTGGGAGCGGCCATAAGAGAATAATACAATTTTCCGTGTCGAGTTTCAGCGCCGTCTTGCATCTCAGTGGCCAACTTATTTGATGAAAAAGCGTGTGATAAACAGCAATAGTTCGCCACTGAGACTACAGATGGCCTTGTTGGCTGAATACGCGGCGCTTCTACTGTATCTGATTCTCTTTGAGTGCGAACGCACTGTTGCCAATAAATTTTGTCAGATGATGTTGATTGGCTAATTCGTATGGCGCCAAGCAATGGTATCTTCGTTCCTTTTAGGATAGACTCATTGGTGAAATCTGACGGAATGTAATTGGTAACACTAGGTTACACCCCCTGCTTGGACCTTAACAAGTTTTAGCCAGCCATAACCGTCAATAACCGTTAGGATAGAGACACGTTCAATCGCGCAAGAATTTGTGCTTCATGATAATTTGATCATTTCGAAGGATTCTGTTTGTCTTACGAATAATTTTATTACCGGAAGGTGGAGAAGAGAATTTCTTATATGGTTCATACGATTTTAATGGAATAAAGTGAAATGAACCGGTAAGATCTGAAATATCACCCTAGTGGAAATATTTCTCCGAATTTTCTCCGATTTTTTTCAACTTTTTCTCCTTTTTTCCGGTTTTGTTCGGGAATTTCTCCGAATTTTATACCAAATTGAGACGTTTCTCCGAAACACTCCATTCCTAGTCACTTCTCCGAATTGGAAGATTCAGATTTTTCCCGAATTTCTCCTCGAAAGATCACATTTTTTTCCGAATTATTCATTTGTCCAACGTAATTTATTTCGTAATCGAAATACTTCTCCAATCTTTTCCGACTCACTCCGAAATTTTCTCTGATTTATCCAGATTTTCTCCAAACTTCATATTGAATTCACGAATTTCTCCGGAATACTCCGCCTCAAATGATTTTTCTAAATCAAAAGTTCAGATTTTCTCCGAAATTCTTTCTGAAATGATTATAGTATTCTTCGAATTATTCGTATTCTTAACATAATTCATTCCATAATCAGAATATTTCTCCGAATTTCTCCTAACTACTTCTGAGAGAGAATGGGAACTGTTCTACTTAACCTTTAATAATCCCCCCGATTTTCTCCGAAAATTCCCTAATGTATGGAAATTTGAATATAGATAAAATTCGGAGAACTTCGGAGAGGCAGGTCTTTTCTACCTACTTTCGTAGCCATTCGAAGACAATCGGATTAATCCATCTCGCGTTTAAATGTTGGTGAGTGATCCGAATTCTTGCGAATTTTCTCGAAAAAAACATGCCAATGAATCTTCAAAAATATTTCCGATTTCCTCCGAATTTTTCCTCAGTGTATAACAAGAACTCGCCAAGAAATTTGGTGAATTTCTTATATGTTACCTGTTCCTGCAGAAATTCGAGAAAAATCAGAATAATCCCTTTCTTCGAAGAATTTAGATCATTTTTCCAAACTCCTCCGAACTACTTCTGCAGGAGGATTGGAACTGTTCTATTCAACCTTTGACAATCCCCCCGATTCCCTCCAAAAATTCTCCAATGTATGGAAATTTGAATGTAGATAAAGTTCGGAGGATTTCGGAGAGGCAGATCATTCTCACCTTTCTTCGAGCCATTCGAAAAAATCGGAATAATCCATCACGCGTTCAAATGTTGGTGAGTGCTCTAAAGTCCTCTGAATTTTCTTGAAAAATACATGTCAATAAATCTTCAAACATATATCCGATTTCCTCCGAATTTTCCCTCAGTCTGACAAAAAATCATGCCTAGAAATCCACTAAATCCTCTATTTGTTAGGAATTAATTCGGAGGAATTCGGAGAAAATCGGAATATTCAGATCGATTGAACAATTCAAGTAATTTATATGACTCCCTCTAATTTGCTCCTGAGAAGATGTGGAAATAGTTGCATTCAATTTCTAAAAATTTCCCAGATTCTCTGCGAACATTCCCTAATATATATTGAACACATATATGGATGAAATTCGGAGAAATTCGAAGGTAGTCGGTATGATTTACTTTTAAAATTTAGTGAGAAGGTGTTAAACTTTTGACAAAAAATCACAAATTCTTCCGAATATGTTTCATTCGAAATATTTCAAACTTCTCGATTCTCTTTTTCTGATTAGCGGAGAAATTCGGACCATTTAGGAGGAAATATGAACATTTCGTCAAAAAACGGAGATTTGCGAATATTCTTCATAACTTTTTCTCCAAACTCCTCCGAAACTTTCAAAAATGAGAAATTCGGAGAAAATTCGGAGAAATATTTCCACCAGGGCATATATTTTTATAGCGTAAAAATGTCCGTTGCCAAAATAAAAACTATTCGTGGGAAATTGTTGAATGTGTACACGAAAGATATAAAAAATTCGATATTGATGAATATCAACAACAAAACAAGGTTGACCGTATGAAGAAGGCGTATTCGTTGAAAACCCCACAAGGAGTGGTGAAATGTCAAATATTAGCTATTGCAGGTAAGAATGAAATATTTTGTATCAATCCTTTTTGTTTTTCAAATAATCATTCGACATCTCTCACTGGTCAATATTTTCTGAATAATTATAATGAATTTTCAAGAATCTTACTATATTTTTATTCATAGATTCTTTTGAAGATTTAGATAATATCAAGAAAAGATTTCGCGTTCCAAGACTGAATCATTCAGCGTTGGAAGGCAGCATAGAAGAAAATATCTTACATCAGGAAAACGCAGTTTGCAAGAGGATGGAAAGGGTTTAGCAATATGAACAATACATGTGACAATACTGGTTATATCGGGTTATTTCTATATCTCATACAGAGAGAAAATTCATGTGTTCCGTCTACCACGTTAAGCTAACTATCGAGCATTAGGCATATGAATTCATATTTTCTGAGTATATTGATCATGTAGACTATATACTTTCCGGGTATACATATATTCGAACTCTGAATGTACACATTTTTATGCAAAGAACTTATGGATTTTCTTTCCATGTGGTGATGAAATTTAATATCGCTGGGATGAAATCTCGGTGAGCGTGGCATACCTTTTATAAATTTCTTTTCTGAAATTCCACTTGTTATAAGTTCTTTTCAGACAGTCAAAAAATAATAAACAAAGAAACTCAGATATTATGAATAATTATTCAAAAAATATAAACAATGATGATAAAAAAAAATCAAACGTAAGTATTATGCGAGGATATATTATACATCCATCTTCCTTCAAACAAACGACGATATAAAATCGTTCATTGAACAACAATAGTTATAGAATTTTGAAATATGAATATTGAAATGAACTTGTTCTTCAATACAGATAACTCCAATTGACAAAGGTGTAAGTCATGATTTTGGTTTTCATGAACATGCTGAAGATCATGTAGACAGAGATCAATCAACTTCTGACCTAGAAATCACCGAAGAAAAGGAAGAATATCCTAAAAGAGGAGATGAGGAAAAACGATCATCATCCTCCAAAAATACAGGTCAAGATTTCGAATCTTTATACAATTAATTGAGAACTTCGAAAGCATTTCCATTGACTGAAAAAACCGGTCAACAAATATTGAGCCTGCTTGAAAAATTCCAAGGTAATACTCGTTTCAATATGATTATAGTAAACTAATGAAGAAGTATATTATACATTTGAAAATTCTTCCAAATTCAGTGAGCAAAATTCAAAACCAATCACATTGCACAGATATATCTGTACAATTATAGTTTGGATATTTTACCGGGCTCTGTCTTTATTATAAAACCATCATCATTTTACTCAATGTATTATGTGGTTCGAGTATAATCGGAATTTGTCTTTCTAGCCTTCTTCTCTTTTCCTCCTTCACTTATTAGATTTTCGAGGAGTCAGATTATCTTTGCATTTCACGGAAATATCAATGATTTGTCCAGTTTCTTGGGACGGAATCTTACAACCGTCACTGTTTCATATGTTAATTTTTATTAGATTACAAAATTTTCAACACAGCTTTCCTTCTTTCTCACTCGAACGGTTACTGTCATGCGTTGAAGAGAGAGGGGAGCACCGTTATTGCGAGGTCCTAGTGTATGTCAAAATTGAGAGAAGTGATTGGAATTCATATGAGTATGTTGAACTCCAATATTAATAAAATTGTGCAAATGTTAAATTTTTCTGAAGCCTTATCCTCAGTTAGTCCAGTTACAAGGGGCAGTCATGAGTTTAGACCCTATTTGTGGTCCTGAAAAAAGAATATCATAAATATTCACAAAATCATACTTTATGGATTATAATGTTCACGTTTGATCGAGTTCAAATTGTCTGAATGGGATAAGTTCGACTTTTGATTGGATATTTTCATGGTAAATGGATAGAATGACATAGTTATTGAGTTCACAATACATTATTTGGAGTTTTGAATACAAGTTTGCGCTGAAATGTTTTGAAAATAAAATGATATTTCAATTGTAATTTAAGAATAGTAGATCAAATAAACGAATGTATGTGGACATTTTTATTGAATGTATACCCTAGTAACACAAAATCTTCGTCAAACGTTCTGAGAATGTTCGCAGGACGTTTAAATATTCTAGGAACGTTCGGAGAATATTTCACGCACATTGGTCTTACTTGGGTAGATGTTCATACAAAACCTCATGATGCTCCATCCGTTCAAGAAACAGACTTTGGTGCTGTAAAGGGGGACAGCATTCATATTGGACACAATGTTTGGGTAATGAAATCACAATTCGATGACGTATGGCGAAGAACGAGCCCTAGTCTTTTTGTCATTGAAATTGCGTACATAGTTTGGGGTTATGAGAAACTAGCACGTCACGTGATTAATAAGATCGGTGCAGATGACCGAAAGGTCGTGATCCCCAAAAAAGTCAGTGGAGTCAGGAATACCTTCGACAAATGGCTCCAAAATGCAGGTTACACTGGAGTAGCGTAAAATGAGGAGAGTGAAAAACTTCACGAATATATCGGTAGAGCGATAACAGGCGCGCAAAAGCACTGTGGTTTGGTTGAGAACAATAATAATCGAAAGCCCTCCGAATCACAAAAAACCTTCCCAAAACGCACTTCATTTGCCGAACAACCTTCTATTACAACGTCTAAGAGAGACATAAAAGACAAGCAAATTTCTCATAAAAAAAATATAAGATTCTGAACTTTCCAAAAATGATTGATACTGAAGACGATTCTGAATCTTGAATCATTTTGATTACGAGAACTCGTGATTCAATTCTGGTAGAGTCATATGGAGTAAAATCGTAGAAATGATTACAATCGGTGGATTCATCGGTCTGCAGAAACTATAGTTTTATTTGAAAACAATAAACAATTGACCAATTATTACCACTCCTAAGCATAGTTGAGATAATGGTGAGAATTTATCATTATTGTCACGTCTTATTTGTGAAGGTTCAGTTGTCACCACATATGATCTTTCTAAAAATGCACATAACATATCCTTATACAAAGATGTGATTTTTTTATGGAGTTCTGTTATAACTGGTTTTGCAGATTGGAACAGTTCATTCACCTCAGTGAATTTTGGTGAAGCCCATGCTAGAAACAAGTAATATGCCTTCATGAAAGGATCTTCAAGACTGCGATATATATTTTCAGCAGCGACTAATCGTTCAACGTACCATCTTTCTGTGAAATACAGTCTTAGAGCTTCCAACCGTTTCAAAATGCGATCTACCACAGCAACTGGTGATCGCCATCGAGTTTGCGAAGGATGAAGGATTTTGTGTACTTTTGTATCGACAAATTCTCGAAATTGGACAAATTCACATTTTCTTTTGGCACTAAACTTCAAAAACGAGTACACATTACGAGCGAAATCCCCACATTTTCTGGATGAAGTTTTACATGCTTGACTAGCACATAGATGCAACGAATGACATATGCATTTGGATATGATTATCCCGGAAAAGGCTATTCTTAATCTACTGCCGACGGAATTGTGTTCACCCATCATCGTATTACACCCGTCAGAACCAAACTCTATTAAATTATTTAAATGATGGTCATCAAAACTATTTATTGAAATGTTATATAGCTTTTCATTAGTTGCTCCGACCTCTAAATTTTGTGAATCAGAAGGATTTGATACTTGGATTAGCTCCCAAAATTCACTCTTAATACAACCAACCTGTTTATCATATAACCTAACCACGAGACAAGCTGATTTTATAGTAGATATATCCGTAGATTCATCTATCAAAATGGAAAATTTCTTATTCTTCAATTCTTCTGATAACATTCGTTCATAATCATGAGCAATCACATTTTTTACAATGTTTTGTGATTTGGTTTTTCCAATGTGAAAAGATTGTGCTACTGGGGAATCATGAAAGTGTTCTCTTATCAATTTACTTGAGTGAGGCATCGAAGTGGAGGCAATATTGTGAGCAACAAGAAAGGCTGTGAGAGATAATTCTAAAGACTTGACACGATTTTCAATTTCTGGAGGCTTATTTTTACTGACATTGATATGAACTCCTTGTGAATTTTCATGCTTTGATGATGAACAGTGGATTTTAATGCCACTGATATCGGCTATCAGATTTTGCTGGCATACGGTACAGTAGGCTTTATAGCAATCAATTGGATTGGATGTCAACCAGCCCTGAAAATGAGGAATGAGTTCTCATGCTGCTCTGTATTTTTGTTGACGATGTTTGTTCTGTTTTCCAATTTCCTGAGTTTTTGGAGGAGCGACTGAATTTTCGTCACTATCATCATCCATAATGTACACTGGAAATAATATGTCCCTTTTGAATAAAACAATTTTGTGACATGGGTCATTATTCTTGATAGCAAGATATTAAACGTCTTCACTAGTGTGTATACAGGGTGGGGCATTTAAAGTGTCGCGGGCGTTTCTTCCAAAAATAAAGTGAGATACGAGAAAATTTTTCGGACAAAAGTTGTAGGGTACCGAGGGGGACATCCGATGATGGCCTTAGCTTTGACCTCAAATCTCATCTTCAAGGGCATTCTGAGATCAACTCTTGTTTTTTAAATAGCATCTCATATTTTTTACTGCAGATTTGGATTCTAGGTCAAAAACCAAGAAACTTTTGTCTGAACCATTTTCCTGAAATCCGCAAAAATGGCGCTCTAATCGATATTGTTCCATTCTGAATCTGACATTCGAATAACTCGAAAACGAAGGGTCTTGCAAAAGAATGTTTCGTACAAAAGTTGTCAATACACAACACATTTCAATCGTCTACATTACCACCATTCAGAGCTCACGCGATGTAAACAAACGACGGGGTTCAGTGAAAATTCACGATTTTGAAAGTCAGTTTGTCAGTTACATTTGATTATTACTTGGTTTATGACAAATTGAAAATCATGGATATCCGATACACGGTTTCTGAAAAGATCGATATGATCTACATTTACGGTGAAGTGCATAAGAACCCCAGACAAGCATATGACTTGTATGCAGAACGATTTCCTGAAAGAACAACGCCATCCATTAGGTACTTTCAACGCATTACAAAATTATTCTCAGAAACGGGAAGTGTTACAAGGGAAAAACGACATCGAATGAGAACTGTTAGCGGAGAAAATGCGGAAGTTAATGTACTAGCTGCAGTAGCCAATAATCCACACGTGAGCTCTCGTGAAATTGAACTCCATTCGGGAATTTCTCGAAGAAGTGTTTTTCGGATACTGAAACGTCACAAATTCCATCCGTATCACATTTGTTTGCATCAAGACCTTCACGGTGATGATTTCGAAAATCGTGTACAGTTTTGTCGATGGGGTCTAGCGCAAATGCACAATAACAACTTCATCAACATATTATTTTCTGATGAGTCGACGTTCACCAATCATGGTCAAGTAAACCGACATAATATGCATTACTGGGCGACAGAAAATCCAAGATGCTTAAGTCAAGTAGAGCATCAAAGACAATGGGCTGTGAATGTTTGGTGTGGTATTTTTCGATCTCGAGTAATTGGACCGTACTTCATTGCAGATACGCTAAATGGAGAGAAGTACAGACATTTCTTAGATCAAGTACTTCCAACATTACTTGAGGACATACCTATTCAGGAACGATTGAATATGTGGTATCAACACGATGGTTGTCCATCCCATTATGCAGTCACAGCTCGAGAAATATTGGACAGAGATTATCCTGGACGATGGATAGGACGTCGTGGACCAGTTCATTGGCCTGCCCGTTCTCCGGATCTTACTTCTCCAGATTTTTTTTTATGGGGATACATAAAAGATACAGTTTATCAACAAGCACCGACTACATCTGAGAATATGCGTCAACGAATCATCAATGCATGCGCGAGCATCAATGAAGATATTTTAGCACGAGTTCAGCAATCTTTTGTAAAACGTTTTGAAATGTGTATTGAAGTCGAAGGCCATCATTTTGAGCATTTACTGCATTAAAATTATCCAAGTGATGTAGACGATTGAAATGTGTTGTGTTTTGTCTGTTATACCCCATCACCTCCGTTTCAGTTCAAGGGGCCCCCCTTGGAATCAGACAACTTTTGTCCGAAACATTCTCCTCCAAGACCCTTCGTTTTCGAGTTATTCTAATGTCAGATTCAGTATGGAACAATATCGATTAGAGCGCCATCTTTGCGGATTTCAGGAAAATGGTTCAGACAAAAGTTTCTTGGTTTTTGACCTAGAATCCAAATCTGCAGTAAAAAATATGAGATGCTATTTAAAAAACAAGAGTTGACCTCAGAATGCCCTTGAAGATGAGATTTGAGGTCAAAGCCAAGGCCACCATCGGATGTCCCCCTCGATACCCTACAATTTTTGTCTGAAAAATTTTCTCGTATCTCATTTTATTTTTGGAAAAAACGCCCGCGACACTTTAAATGCATATATATATATATATATATATACAGGGTGATTCAAAATTCGCGCACTCTTTTTTGGGAGTAGATTCCTGATGAAATTCTAAAACGATTTGTCCTTTTGCACAATGCTCTCCGACGCATAATTTCCGAGATATAATTAATTAAAGTTGACTAATTATGAGGTGGATCCATCGGTCATTCAGGAGCGTCATAACAGAACAAGAGAGGAAGGTGCTTGCAGAGGGCGCTCATACGATCAGCTGATCTGTATAATCGATACGATTTACCAACATACAAATTGGTAAATTTTCTATGTAGAACGATTGAATTCGTCGACACTGTGGAAAAATTGATTATTGTCATGAATTCTTATTACGATATGCTGTAGGTGAAAGTTGTAATTTCGTAGGGATAGGGATTCAAGTGGGAGAAAAAAGCATAACTACTCGTTTTCAATCAGAATTTTCATGTGAAGAAGAAAACATGAGAATTTTCATTCATCCGATACCCAATTTGAACGGTTTGATTAGTAAGTTTAACACAAGAGATTGGATTCCGAATCCTGTATTCTGATTGGTCGAGAATCAATGTATGTTAGATCAATCCTCGGCCGTTTCAAATGATTCTTCTGAAGAATGTGTTTTCGACTTATCCCAACCACAACATTGAACAATGATGAATTCGTTCGAATTCACCCTCTTTACATCATTCGATGATTATAAAGGGTCTATCGAACGTTAATTACGTACAAGTTGAAGTAAGTTATTAACGTTCGATAAACCCTTTATAATCATCGAATGATGTAAAAAGGGTGAATTCGAACAAATTCATCATTGTTCAATGTTGTGGTTGGGATAAGTCGAACACACATTCTTCAGAAGAATCATTTGAAACGGCCGAGGAATGATCTAACATACATTGATTCTCGACCAATCAGAATACAGGATCCGGAATCCAATCTCTTGTGTTAAACTTACTAATCAAACCGTTCAAATTGGGTATCGGATGAATGAAAATTCTCATGTTTTCTTCTTTACATGAAAATTCTGATTGAAAACGAGTAGTTATACTTTTTACTCCCACTTGAATCCCTATCCCTACGAAATAACACTATTTTACATTTGTCTGCGTAATAAAAATCATTACTGAAATTACAACTTTCACCTACAGCATATCGTAATAAGAATTCATGACAATAATCAATTTTTCCACAGTGTCGACCAATTCAATCGTTCTTCATAGAAAATTTACCAATTTGTATGTTGGTAAATCGTATCGATTATACAGATCAGCTGATCGTATGAGCGCCTTCTGCAAGCACCTTCCTCTCTTGTTCTGTTATGACGCTCCTGAATGACCGATGGATCCACCCCATAATTAGTCAACATTAATTGATTATATCTCGGAAATTATGCGTCGGAGAGCATTGTGCAAAAGGACAAATCGTTTTAGAATTTCATCAGGAATCTACTCCCAAAAAAGAGTGCGGGAATTTTGAATCACCCTGTATATATATATATACTTTAAATATATATATATATATACTTTTGTCATAAAACTATTTTTTAATATGTTCCTACATTTTTTTCAAAAATTTAGGCTGGAATTATTATTGCGTTATTTTGAAATGCACTACATTGAATTTGTCAGAATTATGATACTTTTCGTATCAGAAAGTGGGTGTGAAAAAATCGGTGAGACTTGAAGCGAGTATTATACCTTATATCGAATAAGAATTTTACTTGACATAATTTGTAACAATACTGACCCTGTATTTCTGTATTATCTTAGTGGGAGGTTCAGATCGACTGATTATGACTTGCTGCTTCATGTTTGTAAGAAACCAACACAACAATAAGATGCAACTGAAATTTCACAAAATTACATGTAAAAGCAATCAATGAAATATGAAACGTTTTATGTTGAAGCGTATACAATAAAAAAGGTGATATGATTAAAATCCCAATTCTGATAGTTATAATAATATGACAATTTAAAAAGTACTCACGTTTTCAAAATTACTGGATGATTAACCAAATTCTGTGTTCATATATACACATATGTAACCACAGATTCTGCTCTCCAAATTGAAACGGCTACGATAAACATAACCTGCGATACCACCATTTTCAAATGTTTGGGAAATCATTTCACAATTTTGAAACAATTGGAAATGTAGTGTGGAGTCTTCTGGAGTCTGATTTTAAAATAGGTATTATAGGTACATTATAGGTACAATAAAGCACCGAATCAGTACCCGGTACGAATATGGTGGATCCGGTACAAATACCGGAATATAGGTATGTTTGGCAACGCTGATAAGGAGTTATATGCATCTGCGTAATCCATGTACGTGGCATAAATGTATCATATATTACTAAATATACAATTACCTAACCGCTAAGAACCTAGATCTGCTGATGAAACTTTTATCTAAAAGTTCTGAAATGTAGATCCTTTTATTGCATATATGAAACATCAAAAATTTGTGATTACAGTTCCACCAGTGATGGTCTTATCAGTTATGCGGTTTTTCAGTTTGTAATTGTTATTTAAATCCAAGTTTTCATTCCAAATTATTTTAGTCCTGTTGAAAATACTCGGAATTTTTCAAAGCTCGTATTGTTTCGTTTTTTACTACATTGTAAGATAATGTATATCCATGAGTATATGCATCACATTTTACTTTGTTATTCTAGATTAGCCAGCAGTGCTTCACAATGGTTAGTGATGATCCATGAACGTGATATATATAACGTTTCCTACAAAAAATTCATATTAAAAACGGGTAAAGTGTTATCTGCTTACCACGCCTCACTCTCATCGTATTTCACAACAAACACAAACTGAGGTGTTTGAAATTACGGATACTCGCAATCAAATACTTGTCAGAACAACTTATTTAGACACAGAATTGTACAAAAACCGTTTTATCTGTATTTAATACGAAATTTTTGAGTTTTGGATATAATCAGTGAGAAAATTCAAATGAATTGTGTTAAGTACGGATCAAACCGGTACAGTGATTGTTCGGTTATATGCGTAATTGATTGTTTTGATAAGTATTTAATTGCAAGCATTCGTAATACCAAACATGTTTGTTTGTATTTATTGGAAATTTTGATAAAAGAAGCGCACAGTAAACGGATAAAATTTTGATTGCCTTTGATGTGAATGATATGTAATATTTTATATACATAATATAAATTGCGAATATTTTCCCATCATAATATGTTTTATCAGATTTTCAAACCTACTTCATATACCTGTATTCTCAAAAGTGTATTGAAGAATACAATAATTTATATGAAAATATCGTTAATGCATGAATTTGATTTCCACCTCACAATCTTTGTGGTTCTACACTGAAAAAGATTTTTAGTTGTCACAACCAAAAATTTACTGGATATTTTAGTGAAATACGGCATCAAATATATTTTTCTGGTTGTGGTAACTAAAAATATATGTTCATTCGTAAAATTTGAAAAATAATAGAGCGAACCAAATCTTTAACTGTATCCGGATAGTTGCCACAACTATTTGAATTTAATCAACCCTTTGGAGTTGTAGTCACAGAATTCGATTGTTTCAATTCATCATGTTTTATTCTTATTTTGATTAAAGAAAAATAGTTGTCTGCACTATATTTTCATAGTTGTGAGTACCAAAAAAATTCTCTCTCTCTCTCTGAGTCAATTCTCTATGACTTATCATCAACCGCCACTCTCCTCTTATATTCGTCGTGGAACTCGTTTCCGGAGCGACTAAGGGCTGACGCATTACTCGCCATTTTTCCGTGCACGGCGTTATCGCTGTGGAAAAGGGCAATGTGGTATCAGGGAATCGAACCCTTATGCGCGGTGAACCATCGGGACTAGAAGTTTGCGCGTTAGCCGTTCAGCCATGACACGCATTGGAACTGTCGGAAGTATTTTATTCATATTTGGCACACTCAAAGAAATGAATCAAGCACGCCATTTCCAGATCATTCCTTTTCATGTGTTTATGACACATCTAGCATTAGTTGGAATGTACAATATTTTGCTTCAACTTTTTTCATAGAATATGTGTACGCTAAACGAAGTGTTGCAATATCTAACCAAGAACAACATTGAATGAAAAAGTCAAGTTGCCACAACTGAAATGATGATTGTTGAAATAAAAATTTTTGTTCAGAAAAATTAATACTCTTCTGAAACGAATACATTTTTCATTCGATGTCGTATTTCATTCAGTTTTTCGCCATGGAAACTAAACAGTTCTCACAGTTTCATTCAAAAAGCTTTGAATTTATATATAATTCATGTGTGATTCCGAAGAATTCAAAGAGATTCAGAGGGGTTCAGAGAAATTCAGAGGAATGCCGAAGACGCTTGAAATTTGAATACGTTAAATATCGAGAGATTTAGTGAAATTCAGAGAAATTCAGAGAATTCAGAGGAGGTTTGGGAATCTGAATACTTTGAATTTCGAGATATTTAGAGAAATTCAGAGAGATTCGGGGGAATTAGGAGGAATTCAGAAAGATTCAGAGGAATGATGAGAAATTCTGAGAGATTCAGGAGGATGCAGAAGAAGCTTTGAAACGTGAATACATTGAATTCCTGAAGATTTTCAGAAATTCAGAGGAATTCAGAGCAATTCAGAGGCAGCTCCGAAATCTGAATACATTAAATTCCGGGATGTCCAGAAGAATTCAGAGAGATTCAGAGAGAATCAGAGAGATTCAGAGGAATTTAGAGGAAACTCCGAAATCTGAATACCTCAAATTCCCGGAGATTTAGAGGAACTCAGAAAAATTCAGAGAAATTCAGAGGAATTCAGAGGGAGCTTTGAAATTGAAATGAATAAAATTCTGAGGGGTTCAGTGATATGCGAAGAGATTCGGAGAAAGTTGAAGAATTCACAACGTATCACTATCAGAAAAGTCTCTAACTTACTTCGAATTACTCTGAATCTCTCTGAAATTTGTCCCAAAATATAGAGAGATTCCAGAGAGATTCAGAGAGATTTTTTTTACCAGCGTCTGAGACTATAGTTTACTATGTGGAATATTCCTACACTCACAGATCCTCATTTTTGAACATATATCGGAAGCATAAGAGGGATATGTTGTTGAATAAGATTGTTCTCCAGCCTCAATAATATATATTTGGGAATCAAGATCTGTGATGGTGCAAATTCGTGAAAATCAAGTCATTTTACTTTGATCCCAACCAGCACAAATGATCATTCTGATTAGCATAACGGGAACTCTTTGCGGGAACTCGTGTGCTGTATGGGATGATACCCCAAGTAGCATAGAGTTCAGTGGTGAATTCTTAAATAACTCGTTGAGAACTTCGGGTTTCAAATGAAGTTTCTTGAGGATTCTTTATGAACTACATGTTATCTGTGATTTGAGAACAATAAAGCAAGTGAGAAACAAAGAATCAAGTATGATCGTACAGGAAAAAAGAGGTTTGTAAGAATAGAAATATCATTCAGCTTGAATGTAACAACAGGAGAGCTGAAAATTTTGCTGATATCAGTTTAGAATGAATTGTATTTTCAGTCTCAAGAGTCAGACTACTGATAGTTATCCTACAACAATCCCTGTGAGTTCAAACCCGTTCATAACATGTGTGATATTTTGAAATGCTCTTACTTTCAAGTCCTCGATTTTTCATGAAATATTCGTATTTTTATTTCGGTTTATTTTCAGAAAATTCTTCTCTTCAATACCATATCTGATCATGAATATCTATTCCTATATATCTGTCCTCTAACAGGTCCCTTTTGTTGAATATAATATAACCGTTCCTCATTAGTAGTACATATTGGAGGGAGAAGAATTTGCTGTCGAATGAAATGTTCTTCCATTCTCGACACATATTTGGGAATACAGATCTGCAGAAGCGATGATATGTGAAGATGAGAATATTCAATGTTGATGATATCAAACAATAAAATTATTTGAAAACAAACGGAATCCAAACTGAGGACAGAGATTCGTAAAAATGGGAATGCAATTCAGCTTGAATGACACAACTGGAGGGTTCAAACTTTTGGAGAGAATATATTAGAATGAATTCTAAATCCAGGTACATCAGTTAGATTGACCTTTAGTTATCCAACAACAATATCTGCAATTATAATCTCACTTATAAAGTATGTAATACTCCGAAATATTTTCTCTCTCAAATACCCTATTTCCACCGAATATTCTCCATGAGAGATCTGTATTGTCAATCCTCTTCACTTTCCAATGCTTCTTTTCTAAATATCATTGTTGATAGATATCTATTCTCACATATTCCCACTCTCACAAATCCTCATTATTAAATATATGTTGAAATGAGGAGAAAAATGGGCGGTTGGATTAGATTATTTTCATTTCTAACACATATTCAAGAATACTGATCTGTGAATATAAAAATATATGAAAATAGAGATATCTGATATTCAGGATCCCAACTAATATTTCAATTCTTGGAGATATCCAAAAGAATACTTGATTGAGAGATCTTTAAGAACTTTCTTGGAGAGTTCTTAAAGATATCTCTCAGAAGTGTTGGGAAGACATCTTATAGAAGATTTCTAAAAGATGTCTCGATTCAGAGATCTTCAAGAACGTTATTGAAGAGTTCTTGAAGATATCTTTGAGAAGTCTTGGAAAGATTTCTGGAAGATGTCTTGATTAAGACACGTTGAAGAAGATAAATTTTTCAGCAGCTTTGAGGTTATATGAGCACATAACCATGAATGACACAGAATAAAACTTTGAATGTACCTGTGTTCCGAAATCCTATAGAATATTGCTATGTTCAACCGTCTTGTATTCAAATCAATTCGATACACTTGTATCTACACTAACGAGAAGGGCTATCCCTTCTTCTATCGATAATTAGCACGTACGCCAGTGCGAAATCAAAAGACGATCGAGATAGACGTATGTTCCTAATCATTGTATCAAAAACGTGGTTTATATACTCAGCTTCATCATTTCTACTCAATTTCCTAATTCTGAATAAATTATCAATTGTGAACGTTAATTACAGTGAAGTGAATTTTTATCAAATAACATCTACGTGGACGACATACTTTTTGGAGCAGATGACAAACATCTTGCCCTTCAATGTCGTTCCCAAATGATTCAACTACTCCGAACGGGTGGTTTTCACCTCGGAAAATGGAGCAGCAATTCGGAATCACTTTTGGACGGTATACCGATCGCTGATCGTAATTCTTCAGATGAGAGCTTGCATTCAAATTCTACAAACCTCAAGGTGCTTGGTGTTCGATGGAATCCCAATGAGGGCGCTTTTCTAGCTTTCGTCGCTTGGGTAATGCATACAAAACCCACGAAAAGGACAGTCCTCTCTGTCATTGCGCGGATTTTCGATCCTCTTGGTTGGTTATCTCCTTTAGTGATAACAGCCAAGATCTCACTGCAATCCCTCTGGACTCGTAAGTCCAATTGGGACGATTTCCTACCATGCGATCTGTTCAAAATCTGGGACACCTATTCCAACGGAATGTCCGAATTACGTTCCATTTCTATTCCCCGATGGACTGGGGAAGGTAGCGACAATATCTGCGTCGAATTACATGGGTTTTCGGATGCGTCTAACGCGGCGTACGCCGCAGTTATATACAAGCGAGTCACCACTATCAGCGGAGAAACCAAAGTCAGCCTTCTCTTGGCGAAAACGAAGGTAGCGCCGTTGAAAAGTCTGAGCGTCCCCCGACTCGAATTATCTACAGCTACTTTACAAACACGTCTTATGGACACAATCCTCCAGGCTGAAACACCTAAACCCAGCGAACTTTTCTGCTGGACAGACTCCACCATCACATTGAGCTGGATACGTAAAGAACCCACTCAATGGAAAACTTTCGTGGCCAATCGCGTTTCCGAAATTCAGATGCGGCAGCCCAGTGCTTGCTGGTTACATGTACCTTCCGAGCACAACCCTGCGGATTGTGCCTCGCGTGGAATCACAGCTCAAGAATTTGCCAGTCATCCACTTTGGTGGAGCGGACCAGATTGGCTACGACATTCACCTGAGTATTGGCCAACCCAACCTCTGTCGAATCTTCTAGACTCTGATCTGGAGAGCAAGATTACTACCCACTCTCATGCGCTAAAGACGGACCCAGAATGGGACTTGTCTACCCGCGTCTCCAGATGGCCAAAACTGCTGCGTATCACAGCATATCTATTCAGATTTGTAAATATTATTCGTACTCACCAAAAACCTCCTCCTCTTGCTCTGTCACGCGATGAAATAGGACATGCTTCTGCATTCTGGCTCAAACGAGTTCAGGGAACTCACTTCGCAGCCGAAATCCAAGAGCTGAAGGGCAAAGCGCCCATTCCAAAATCGAGTGCTATTCTCAAACTCCATGCATTCCTTGACGAATCCGGTATAATCCGTGTTGGCGGGCGGCCTAACTTTTCGAATCTTTCATATGCTCGGAAGCATCCCGCAATATTGCCAAAAGGCAGTATAGCCAACCTACTTGCGAAACAATATCAAAACCTCACCCTACACGGCGGTACGCAACTGACACTTCGCACTCTACGTGAGAAATACTGGATTTTAGGAGCCAGGAACTTGGTGAAATCCGTTATCCAAAACTGCGTAGTTTGCGCCAGATTCAGAGCCTCCAACGTCACTCAGTTCATGGCAGATTTGCCCAGAGTGAGAAGTACTCCATCCCGGCCTTTTTCCCACACTGGGATTAATTAGGCTATGCCTTTCGCCGTCTTACCCAGAAGAGAACGTGGCGTCAGTTCCGTAAAATCATACGTCGCTTTATTTGTGTGCATGGCCACTCGAGCAGTTCATTTAGAACTTTTCTCAGACTATAGTTCTACAGCCTTCTTAGCGGCATTAGATAGATTCACCGCGCGACGTGAATCTCCGAGTGACCTCTATAGCGACGGAGACACAACGTTCCAAGGGGCTAACAGAGAGTTATCAGCGCATATCAGAACGCTCGGACGCGACACCGATATGCTATCCAAACTCGCCACGGGAGGTATGAATTGGCACTTCCTCTCTCCTCCCGCTCCTCATTTCGGCGGTTTATGGGAGGCGGGAGTAAAGAGCACTAAGCATCACCTTAAGCGGGTCTTAGGGGATCGCACTCCTACCGTGGAAGAGTTCCAGACGCTTCTCTGCATAGTAGAAGCGTGCTTGAATTCACGTCCTATAGCTCCTCTTTCGGACGATATTGATAATTTTGACGCTCTCACGCCGGGACACTTTTTGATTGGCACGGCGTTAAAATCAGTGCCGACTCCGAGCGTTCTTGACTTAAACGAATCCCGACTGTCTCGCTGGCAGTTGATCAACCAAATGACTGAGCGTTTCTGGCGGACTTGGACACTCGACTACCTCAACCATTCACAACAAAGGGCCAAATGCAACCAGGTGGAGCCGAACTTCGCTGTCGGAGATTTAGTCCTTCTTAAAGATTCTAACTCACCCCACTAACGACCACTAGAACACAGAATTTATTTCTAAATATGTTTCACTAAATTTATTCATCTTCCCTATTTGTAAGTACATTCAACTCTTTCGATATTTATTCATGTAATAACAGTTTGTTCAAAAGATCATGTTCACTTTGAAACTGGACACCGCTGCCATATTTCATTATGTCATTTTGACAATTATGTGCGTCTCTACCATGTTGTACGTATAGCTCAAGTGACTGAGGCGTAAATATATCGTCAAGTGAATGAGTTCGATTCCCGTAACAACAAGGGTCAAAGTCAGGTGAACTTTATCGGAAGGCGAGAGCAATTGAAGAAACAGGAGGGGAAGGAAAAAGAGAAGGTTGAGCATTTTTTTTGTGAACAAATTCAAGAGTCTTTCAAGACGTTTTTATGAATTTTCCAAGACATCTTCAAGAACTCTTCAAGACATCTTTAAGAACTCTTCAAGATATCTTTTCGGATTCTATACGTGTTTCATAATACATCTTTTAGGATTCATTTCGGTATCTTTCAGAACGTTTTTGAAGACTTCTTACAAATGCATTGAGACTTCTCAAAGGTATCTTTGAGATGTCTGAATGTTAGTTGGGATATTCGAGAATTGAATCATTTGCAAACAAACATAATGAAAGATCAAAATGAATCATCGCTCATAATCAGAAAGTGGAATTCATCAAATATCAAATATAATCAGAACGTGGAATCATCCAAAAACCCCAATGCAGTATAAAAAGTTCTCAGAATGAGAAGTTCATGACACAACCTGAATGAGATATGAGAAGTTTCAAAAACGTTGAGGGTTGAGGTTGGTCTCCAGCAGGTCCCTCCGACTCCTTGACTTTCCTATAGTAAAGTGATTCTGTTCCCTTGTAAAAATCAATCATATATGTGGCATATATGACCGCACATGGTACATATATGATTTCACAGATTCATATATGACCCCTATATAATTCATATATGGGCCATATACATTTCATATATGGCGTTATGTTCCCTATATATGGGTCATGTTCGGTCCTTATATGGATTGAACAATTGTATATGAATTTTATATGGTCATATATGCCACATATATGAATTACTCATGATTCATATATGACCATATATGATTCGTACCAAGTCCATATATGAATCAAATACAGTTTATATATGGGCCATATATGAATCATTTTTACAAGGGTTAATGTAATTGTCGAACATTAAACCACCAGATGGCTCTACTAATTCTTGTAGTGTAATTTTTCGTGGTAAATTATAAACAAGACGAGAGTCATAACCTAAAATAACAGAAATAATAATCAAAAAATTGGCGTATAGGCATCTATGTGCCTCAGCCATTTATAAGCAATAACCTAACACAACGCAAATAATGTGTGTGTTAGAAAAAGTTTTCATATCATGCCAATTGTTTGTATTGTATCTGGATGTACTTCTGGGTATCCGTATAAAGAGTCTGGCTATCCAGACGAAGTGAGTTTCTTCACCGTTTCTAAAGATGAGAATTTGAAAGAACAATGGCAAAACGCATTTCGGCAACCAAATAAAATATCAAAATCCCATCATCGAGTTTGTGGTAAACATTTTGATGCAGAAGATCTCTTATGGAAAAAAACACTTCTAAGTGAAGATGGAACTGTCCTTGGGGAAGTACGCATGATCCAAAGTCACCAAAACCAACGAAACTCATTTTTCAAACACGATAAGTGAATTTTAGAATAATGTACAATGTGCTTCTTAGGAAATATGCAAGTATATTTTGCAAATCGTTGAAGTTTGAATCCAATATTGAAACGAAGCGATAATCAAATATTGGTAAATTGAAAATATAAAGATTTCTGATTTATTACACTCGTTTCTCAATCACATATTTTATCTAAAAAGATCCTCAGCCAACAAAGCGCTATATTTATATGGAGAACTTTTCAATGTTTAAATGGATAGTAGCATCGCTGCTAGAAGCACTGCCTGGATTTTGTTGGCTGGGTCAATTCTGTGTTAACAGTATACATGAAACAACATATTTCCTCATCCTTAATTCAAATCATGTTCCACTAAAGCATTCACACTTCACTATAAAATTGTTTTTGAGTTACAGGGTGAGTACAAAAAACCTCAGTTGAAACCTGGTGCTGTGTCTAAAATATTTCAACAACAAAATCTAAATTGAATGTAAATGAACCATCGTATCTTTATAATTTATCTGCAAAATCCAAATGCTCTGCTGCATTAGATAAAACTTTACTCGATTCATCAACACCCTCCAAATATGTTGACATATCTGATCAGATTTAGTTCGATTCATTAATTTCAACAAACTCTATGCCCGAACTGAATGAAAATAAACTGAACGTATGTGACAAAAGTTTGGAAAAAATAGAACCAAGTGAAAACAGTTCAGTTCATGAGCATGATGAATCGCATATGAGTACATCAAGTTCATCCATGGATCAAAATAATGTATCGGTTAATTTCCAAAACCTCAACTTCAAATTTGATGATATACTGAATACTTCAATTTCATTACCGAATCGTTGGACTCGAAATAAATATTAAACTGGTAATGAAACAACTGTAATCTTTTCACAAATGAATTACAAAAACAATGGTGGAATAATTGGAGCATTTCTTTCATGAGAATTGTTTATTTTACCCAATTTAGAAATGCAATTGAAAATTCATCATGTTACCGTGGATATATCGAAATAAGAAATTAAAAAATATGTTACAAGTATACAGACACTTGAAGATCATTCATCCATAATCAATGCATTCAATACTTGCGCTGGTATTGAATTGAATGAGGATTTGAAGAAGGTTGAGTGCAGTGTGACATTTGTGGACTGTTATAAAATAACGAGACATAAAAAGTGTCTACTTCTGAGCGAAAGCGAAAGATGTAAATTCTGCAATCAAGGCAGAAAGATGATTATGTGTGAAAATAGGCGGTCGACGAATCGACCATGTAAACGAATACGTGTACAAAACATTTCTTCGAAGCAAAAATTACATATCACAAAAGTGAAGGAGAATTTGTCACAGTCAATCAGACGAAATTCTCGTCTTCAGAAACATAATGCGGAAATAAGGAGATCTTTAGAAGAATGTTACAAGCGACTGGCACTTACCAATGAGCAGGCTGTTTTGACGGCGTTTGAACAATCAAATATTCCCAAAAATGAGCAAAATTGTATTATGGAGATATTGAAGGCTCCAAAATGTAAATTACCGAACGGACATCGCTACTCTGAAGATTGGGTGATGCTTTATATCCTGTTGCATATTAGACCTCCATCTACCTACAATTTCTTGCGTACAAATAATGTTTTACCATTACCATGCTCAAGTACTATCAGAAGTTAAGAATTGAATAATAGTTCTATGTTTAAAAAATGCAGTTTGTAAACAATTTTTTGAATCATATAACATTTTTATTCTTCAGAAATTTGTCCACTATCAATACAAAATGTGGGTACGATGAAAATTTTTTCGAATTGTTTGAAGAATTTTTGAAAGGACAATCAGATAATAACAAACACGGTGTTCTGCTCCTTGGTGAAATGGCAACTCGAGAGAGTATCCTAGTGAATTCACAATCTCTTACGTATAGTGGTTTGATGGATTTTGGTGGAGAAATACGTGCATGAACAACATTGGATCACAGAGCGAATCATGGATTGGTATTCATGTTCCAATCATTAGCTGGTTCATTTACACAGCCTATAGGGGTATTTGCATCTAAAGGTCCAACACCTGGAATATCGATTGCAAAATTGGTTTCAAAAGCCATCATTCTGTTGGAAAAAATTCGTACCAAAGTCCACGATGTAGTAAGTGACGGCGCATCCACAAATCGCAAATTCTGGTCAGAACTTGGAATTCGTATGAAAAAAGGGAATTTATGCACGCACTTTGAAAATCCTCTCGCCCCTCATCGAAAAGTTCATGTCTTTTCTGACACGCCTCATCTCATCAAAACTATTCGCAATAAATTGTATAATAATGGGATTTTACAGGTTTGTATATATTGACTGCTGTTAATTTCCTAAAATGTCTTTTACTTATTGGATTTACATTTTTGGATGAATCCTTCACAACCACAACGTCCGGTATACGAAAAGGAGCAATCGATTCCTGATAAACTCCGTTTGTGTCCGAAAATTACTGCAAACCATCTTAATTGAACGAATTCAGCTAAAATGAGGGTTCGTTTGGCAGTACAAGTATGTCATTATTGTATTGCAAAATTTTGTGCTGCACAATAAGTGATATTCCAATCATCAATGCCCTGGTGAAAATTCAAAAGTGAAGGAAGAGGCTATTGGAACCAATGAAACGTGAAAATGTTTCAATTCCCTTCTAAATCACTTCCAGGTAACTCTTTGTTAGTCTAAGGTGACCCTTCGCTTGCGCTTTCGTCGCGCTTCAACGCTTCATTTTCACCAGGGTGATCTAAATTGACATTTCGCTATCACCAGAGACCGGATTATATACAAACTGTAAGTAAGGATTAGATTATGTAAGAATGAGTACGCAAATTTGATTTGAATTGAGTCGGTGGGATAGTAATTGGGGAAAATGTGTATAAAAATATCGATTTCGCATATAATCTGGGCTTCAGCCATCACACACAATGATTGCGGTGGATCAAAAAGTTTTATAACACTTGGGAAAAACCTTCAATTTTGGATTAGATAATACATTTTTCCAAAATTTCTTCACTAATCAACTCGTAACATCTATAATGTATTTGCGTAATGAAAACTTAATGTTTATGAATAATTTGTCAAGTTTTTCATAATTTTCCTCAGCTCATACAAGTAAATCCTCCAATGTTATTCTTTGACCCATTGTTCATTATACTACTTTTGCTTAGTGATGTTTGATGCTACATCGAGGTTTTCTGTTTGTATTTCAATCCATAATATATAACAAATGGAAACAAAGTATCATTCAACTGAATTCATTCCGTATCTTCTTCAATTATATTCTGATGATTACGAATTCTCATATATTCATAATTTATCAACAATACTGATTTTTTGTTCAGGTTTTCAGTGATACAATGGCTGAAGCCTTGCAGTTTTATTCTCATTTTTTACCTGAGTTAAAAGACGCTACAGAAACGATTTCGTTTCGTCAATGGGTAAACGATTTATTCGATGCCCTTAATCGAACTCCTCCAGGGCAGGGCGTCAAACCAGATGATAAAGATTCCAAGGTCAGTTATTTCCTTATGCATTGTGTGCTCACAGTGTATTGATGGACATACCATCATGTTTTAGGTTATTGAAACTGCCCTCAATAAACTAAACGAATAGGGAGAATTGGTGGATAAAGGTGACTTGCCACGATCATCTTTTTTAACCCAGCTAACCGCAGAAGGGTTAAGAGCAACATTACGTTCTACACTAGATATTATAACTTATTTAAACAGCATCGGTTTTGAAAATGTACTTACAGGAAGAATCAATCAAGATGCGTTAGAGGTTTGGCCAACTTTCAGTTCATTGGAATCAATGATAATCAATTATGTTAATTATTTCACAGTATCCCTGGCGAAAAAACGGCGTGCACATGAAGTTCAAACAGCGTACCAATAACGTGATTCTGGCCAATTTACGTTCAATGCACGCTTACTTCAATATAAGCGTGAGTACAGCGTGCACGAACGCTTTTCTTCACGCTCGATCCACGCTCAACTGCGCCAATTGACTCTTAATACACTCTCATGGGACGGTAATAACACTCCTATGCGACGCTCCAAATGCACGCTTTATTTTCACCAGGGATATCAAGTGTTCAGAAGATCCTGTTGAAGAGGGCTCATGATTTGAATTATGGTTATTTTTAGAAGAGCAACCGCATAAAATGTAGTATACGAACTTGAATTGATTTCATACAGTCGTATGAAATTTGCAGAGGGGCCGTTCAGAAAATACGTTCGCTCTGGGGGGGGGGGGGGGGTTTCTGAGGCGTGACAAAATGAACCATGGGAGGAGGGAGGGGGCCATTGAAAAGTGAACGTACGCAAATTTTCCCTTACTGTATATTTCCGTGTTTCCAGCATCAATTGTATTTCGCTGAAAAAATTTTTTTGAATTTCAAAATTTCCTATTGAGACGATGGGAGGAAAAGGAGTATTCATGAAAGTACGGCAAGGGGAGGGGGGTGGATGGAAAATGAACGTTCATTCAAAGGGGAGTATTCATGGGTGTTACTAGTTGGGACAAAGGGGGGAGGGAGTTGAAAATTGTGCATTTTTGCGAACGTATTTTTGAATGGTCCTAAATGTGTCTGATTGGATCTTATAAAGTTTGTATACAATTTGTTCTTATATGAAATTCTTGTATGTAATGATGAAAACTCATAAGTTCTAGGACAGAAATCGCATATAAAGTTATAAGCATTTCTGAAAATGTATATCAACTAATCCGATTTGTACATGAAATGTATGGAGCTTTTCTAACAGGAAACTCAATGATTCAAGGAAATTGTTATCGATACTTGATATGCCTTTTGAAAAATCATATTTGAGAAATTTGGTTTCGATATAATTTTTGAATCATTTGTCCATGTATGATATAATATTCAACTGAATATTATTCACAGGTGTCTAACCTCTCTGGAACAATTGAAATCGGTTGTGACTATGAAACATTCATGAGAGCGAGAGTGATCTTTTCAAACCGGATTTAATATTCATGGAATTCACTTTTTGAAACCCCCCCAACAGAAGAATTTCTACTGATGATCCAAATACACCTCAGTTGAACATTTGAAAAAAACAGGTAATTTTCTAATGAGTCCTGTGAAAATTCTAAATAATTTGGTACATTCATCGTTCTGAATTGATCAGGTCCTGATTCGGCTGTCTTGTCGGTTTTCACATGATTGAAATACAGATGAGCCAAGGCAATCTTGATCAGGTCCTGATCAAGATATCTCGGCAGTTACCTCACAATTCAAATATGGGTGAGTCAAGGCAATCCTGATCAGGTTCTGATAGGAATACCATGTCCGAGTTACTGAAAGGAAAAATCTGACTGGGACCTGTCAATAACCTTGCGTTACATTGGTGTAAGGTCCTAAAAAGGATGCCATGTCAGGACCTGGTAAGGTGATTGAAAGTTTCCCTTAATTAGGAGTTCCCTATTGCAGCCTTACGAGGGCCATGCTTCTAATAGGGAATTCCCTGTCGAATTTCTACTAGGGGCATCGCTGTGGCAGCGACAGCATAGTCAATACGATAATGAAATGTAGATGGAGGAAAGATTTACATCGTTGTCACATTTACATTGTCATATCTCAGAGAATCACAAAATTCACGTAGAGCTCGGTCGTGGAGGTAACCTTACGAATGAAAGAAAAATCGCAAAATTTCTATTGATATTTGAATAACAATTCAAGATGCCCACATAGCACTGAAAGTTCTCTAAACGTTGTCAGGACCTTTAGAGAACTTTAAACGTTTTAGAAACGTTCTCAGAATGTTCTCCAAACTTTTATGCTATGTGGGTGTCCATACCAATCTCGACCAGTTCCATAATCATAATCCTTCAATCTGATAGGAATCAATATTTGAACGGAAAACGATGATCGTAAGATTTTCTTATGACCACACTAAGTAAATCATTGATACCTCGATAAAATGCGGAAATTTTTGACCCCCTCAAGAATTCAATAAATGTCATAAACAAATAGAAAGGAAATACTATCGTATTCAAAATAGAAGATATTCCAAAAAATAATTATAGTTCTAGAATAATCATAGATTTTTATGGAATGGCCCAGATATATTCTGAAAACTCTACTAATTGGAAACAACTGCATTGTTCAGTTCTCATGTTTTGAAGTATATTGTGTAATTTGCGAAGATCTATTTGATTTAGAAAAATTGGATTTGATACCTAAGTAATGAAATGTTGATTTGAAATCAAATTGTGACCTTTTTATTATTGCATAATTTATGCATATTCTATTATTGGTTCTCGCATATTTGTATGCATATTTTGGCATTCCGATAGAGCATATAATCCGAAGTCTACTAATCTAACTCATGGAATTATGAAAATATATGAATGAATTAATACAAATTTCTTTGTGTTCCATAGCAAGTGAATTCTTTGAACAAAGGGACAAAAATGAACGATACCATAACCGTTCCACTATTCAATGCGATGGACGACGATGATGAATCGAACACTGGAGAACCTGATTATCAATTTTATGTAGCCTACGATTTTTACAAAAAAAACAACCCTCATTTTCACCGGAAAAATCTGTACGGATTTCATCAAAGTAAGTATGCTGCTTTCATGTGAAATTCATAAAGTTCTTGAAAATATGAATCACTTGTTCGTGGTGAAAATTGCTGCTACCCTAGTGAAGAAGAATGATACATGACCTACATATAATTATCGAAGTTCATGTAAGTAGTGTTGGAATTTGTATGGGCCCTCACAGCACCACCAATTCTCGAAGAACTCATGAAGAACAAAATTAGTTCAATGAGAATTCCTTATGAATTCTTCTGAGACTGTGGTGCTATGTAGGAGAGTATATATAGTTATATATGGAGCTACATGAAAAAAGTTAATGTACATATATAGAGTGAGAAGATATATAAATTGTTGAAAATTATGTAACCAAGGAGTGAAAATCCAAAAGGGTTTATTTTTCTACTCACAATTCCTAACATTTTAGAACTACCAGTTCCATCTTCAGGGGAAAATCTCTATGAAATCATTTGAAAATCCGATAGTGCACACGAGGAAATAGTAAAAAGCGGTATGGAGAACCATACATTACTTCCATGTTTCTCATAATTTTTCTACCGAGTAAAAATCTACCCGATTGTGTTTGATCGAAGGTTTTAGGAACTTTTTTTCCATCCATTCGGGTATCTACAAAAATCTCCATCTGTGTCATCATTTACATCATTCGTTTCATGGTATAAATTTTATTGTAATCGAATACCCAGAAGTGGAATAACTTGAATTCGGGCTCCAAGAGTTCGACAAGGAAAGCTGAGCAACATCTTTTTCTCTTGATGACACTAGTGGAATTCCTCAAAAGAATGCTTCACACACAATTGTTGTTTATACCACGAACATCTTATCACGGCTACTTCTCCGCAGATGTCACATTCCGGCTCCATGTCAAGAGACACGGTAGCGTGAAACGTGGATTTTTCTAACTAAATTTTACATTTACTTCTTTAGGTTGTGGATTCCAATTCAATCGTTGGTTATTTCATGAATGAATTTCCATTTTAGTGATAATTGAAATGAGATCTAATTACACAGGTCAACATTTGATCTACGCTGGGACACCAGAACAGAAGTGGGTACCTACTAGTTTTGAGGGTCGGAGGATACGATTCCTGGGTCCATATGACCCCATCACGTCAGGATCAAGGTCAAATCTGAGTCAAACATCTCAAATCGGAAAATATAATTTTTTTGGCCCCGGATTCCGAATCAGCGGGAAATTTTACATCCAAATACACTTTTACATTCAAATAAAAGTGGTTTTTGCAGGTCATATTGAGGTCATATGTAGGTAAAATCCTGTTTTTGAACCTTTTTTTCGATATTAGGCTAAACAGGCTCTTGTATTAGTTGACTTCCACGTTGTGGGGGTCGGAGATCACGATTCATGGGTCCATATGACCCCATCACTTCAGGATCAAGGTCAAATCAAGGTCAAACATCTCAAATCGAAAGATACAATTCTTTTGGCCCCGGATTCCGAACCAGCGGGAAATTTTACATCCAAATACATCTTTACATTCAAATGAAAGTGATATTTGCAGGTCATATTGAGGTCATATGCAGGTAAGATCCTTTTTTCAAATCTTTTCTCTGATATAAGGCTAAACAGACTCTTGGATTAGTTGACTTTTACGTTTTTGTGGTCGCAGAGAGATTCCTAGGTCTATATGACCCCATCACGTCAGGATCAAGGTCAAACATCTCAAATCGGAAGATATAATTTTTTTCACCCCGGATTCCGAACCAGCGGGAAATGTTACGTCCAAATACATTTTCAAGTTCAAATTAAAGTTATATCTACAGATCATGTGAAGGTCATATGTGGGTGAAATCCTTTTTTTGAATGTCTTTTCTGATATTGGCTAGGCAGGGTCTTGGATGAGTTGACTCCTATGTTTTTGCGGTCGCAGATCACAATTTCGGGAACTATATGCCCCCATCACGTCAGAATCAAGGTCAAATCAAGGACAAACATCTTCACATCAAAGGATATCATTTTTTCCAATCCCGGATCCTGAACGGCCGGAAAATTCGAAATCTCGATAAATTCTTATAATCCAATCAAGCTGATATCTGCAGGTCATATAGAGGTCATCTACAGGTCGAATGTTTTTTTTCGAAGTCTCTGTCTTCCGAAATCTGTTCAACCTTAATATAAACGATTTACTCTTGCTCGTCATAAGAATCACCTTCAAAGGACAAGACTAAAGTGATCCCTCCAAAAACGCCAATTTTCAAGATTTTCGTTTGTGAATAATTAGAAAGGTGCCATTCAAATTGAAATGCAGGAAGGTGTTATGCTACTATTGAAGTTCAGAATGACATCTTTGTTCAATTTTTTTCTGCAAATATGACGGCCTGACAGGCGATTGATCGGTGCGCTGCGAAAATTCATAGTCGTTTGGTGGGAGAAATGACCCAGTCCAAGATTGAACCAAAACAATGCACCAAAAATAATTCGTTTTTGCTACCCAAAATGTAGTGAAATACGTATCGTTTTTGAAGAATATGCTTTTTTACGAAATGGCATCGATTTGAGGAAGAACGTAGGATTTCCACCCCAAAATTCGTGACTTAAGAGAAACGTAAATATTAATATTTCGTCACCCCCGTATGTATTCCATTGAATGACCATTTTACGAATACGATTGAAAAAAAAACCGAGGCAGTTGATTGAAAGATGGCAGAGCTAACGCTCCCACCGATTTTCAAGATACAGTTCTCAGATGAACGTTTGAAGTTCTCATAACGGTTTGTTGTGAATCAAGATGACTTGGATGAAAATCACCTCTAATTTCCATTACTGGGCCCATATTGCATCTTTTCTGCATCTATGTGATCGATATTCACTTCCTTCTGAAAGGTCAAAATTGGCAAGTGATGAGCCAGAGATTTGGTTTCCGGAAGTCACCATGCTAGAACGTCAACGCACTTGTGCACGCCTCTATCGCCACGTTTCAAAAATTGTCTTTCCACTTTAGATCTCGATTTGTAGATCATGTCTATCATTTCCAAGTCTATAAAGAGTATTTCAAGCTAAGAAAAATTTATTCAATTTTTTCAAAGGACAATGTGGTGTCACCGCTCAAAATGCTTACGTTTACTTTCTAAAAATGATCTCTCAACATCTTCCTTTTTATGTGACACGGTTGTGTCTCTTTTTAAACACCAGCAATAGTCTGCCAACATATTCTTCCCCCAAATACCTTGAAATCTTCCCTCAAACTCACTTAGGTCTTGATGCATTCTTTCACCGTGTTCTTCACTAAATGCTCCAAGATTTTCTGGAAAGAAGTTAAGGTGAGAATCAAGAAAGTGAAGCTTGAGATTCATCAAACATCCTACTTCTTTGTAATCATTCACCATTTTCGCCACAATATTTTTATACTCGGGGTCTTTATTGTTCCCTAAAAATTTTTCTGTAACCTCCCTAAAGCTGCACCATGCTGCTTTTCCTTTATCATTCATTCGCTTCTCGAATTCCTCATTCTTTAAGAGTGTCCTCTTCCGGGTCCTGTTACCTACGTCCTCTTTCGTTTTCGCTCCAGGAAGATGAGGTTATACTTGCAAAATGAACATAAAAGCAGCATTTTCATTTTTCCTCATTACTTTGACAATTTGCTTTGCTAGCCCTACTTTAATCTGTAATGGTGGTAAGAGAACTTTTTCCCTCGATATCAGACTCAGACTTTTGATATTTTTTTGACCAGGAATCAATTTCTCTCTTAACGGCCAATTTTTCTGAACATAATGTTCATCTCCAGCCCGACTATTCCATTCACAGATGAAGCATGGAATTGATGTAAATCCTGATTGTTGCCCAAGCAAAATTGTGAATATCTTCAAGTCGCCACAAACTTGCCAGTTATAAATCTCATACTTAAGTTTTTGCAATAAGAATTCCAAGTTATGGTACTCCCCATCTAGTATGACAGAATGAGCAACTGGTAAAGGAGCGTAGACATTTCCATTGTGAAGCAAGATAGCTCTTAAGCTTCTTTTTGAAGAATCTATGAACAGACGCCAATCCCTAGCTGTATAATGTATGCTGTATTCTTTGACCAAACCTTCGATATTATTGCAATAAACTAAATTTGGCAACTTCGAGAAAAACTCTCTAGAGGGCCGTTCCCTTGAACGATAATGTGTTACACGCGTTCCTAGAGTCAAAAATTCCTTCTCTCTCAGTCTGGATGCTAATAGTTTAGATTCATCTTTTGAGAGTCCTAAGTCTCGGCACAAGTCACTGAGTTCATCTTGGTTCATCTTTTCTCGATTCAATTTATTGCCCTCAATGTCTGATTCTTTTCCACTGAACCTATCACTTCCTTCATTCTCTGAAGTATTCGAACTTTGATCTGGCGTCTCTGCATCCATAGTGATATTATCTGCGGGAATTTCATCAATGTTGGCTTCATCATCTACATCTTTACTGTCGTTCCCATCGATTTTGGCGCTGATATACACGGGGGGAGTGACAGATGTCACGCACGCATAGGAAATTGCGTGTCTATTGACAAAATTGAAGCCTTTGACGTTGGTCGAACAAAAGTAACAATCAGGAGTATGATTTGTTGATTTTCTCCATATCATTGGACTCGAAAATATTCGTTCATCAAATCCATTAAGGGCACTGCGACATCTTGTCGAATGTGTAGCTATCGATATCGAAACACTCGTTATATTGTTTTTTCATTCAATCCGAAAACATAAATTTCTTCGATTGGGGAATATACTCCCCACACACGACACAGATATTGTTCGCCCTGTTCCACAGAAGGCCGAAATCCCCAAAGAGTGCTCAAAACTATAAGGCGTTGTCTGATTCATGCATTGTTCCGGACTGAGGGGTTTTGGGGATCGCTGATTACGAATCCGCAGTCAGATTTTCAGAATTCAAGATCACGGATCCAATATGGCGGACGAAAATGTCAAAATCACTCCGATTTGCCTAAAACTCATCCCGGGAGGGTTTTTGGATCGCTGATTACGAATCCGCAGTCAGATTTTCAGAATTCAAGATCGCGGATCCAATATGGCGGACGAAAATGTCAAAATCACTCCGATTTGCCTAAAGCTCATTCCGGGACAGTTTTTCGGATCGCTGATTACGAATCCGCAGTCAGATTTTCAGAATTCAAGATCGCGGATCCCATATGGCGGACGAGAATGTCAAAATCACTCCGATTTGCCTAAAACTCATTCCGGGAGAGTTTTTTGGATCGCTGATTACGAATTCGCAGTCAGATTTGCAGAATTCAAGATGGCAAATTCAATATGACGGACATGAATGTGAAAATGATTTCGATTTGCCTAAAACCCGTTTCCGGACGGTTTTTGGGAGCCGCCGAATACGAATCTGGATTCAGATTTTCCTTCAAAATCTTTAGCTGAATTATATATGATGCCAATGATACATTAATTTCGATCTTCCAATTTACCCACGTGTTTCACCACGTGAAGATTGTAAATTGGACTCCGGAAACACTTTTTTCCATTTCTTAAATTCATTTGTTCATTCTTTTTTATTTTCTTTTTGAACATTTTTTTCGAGGTTTTTCATTCTTCATTTCTTGTATTATTCCACACAAATTTTTCTTCATATTTAATGTTCGAATGTTCCTTGGCCATCTGTATCTGCGGATCTGGTGGAAGTGCGAGGACTTCTGGCGAAAAAGATTTTTTTCTTTTTGGGCAATCTCCGTAAATAGGAAGTCCACGGATCTGATGATATCAGTAGCATGTGTGAAAGGTCTAAATTGGTTGAAAGTCTTGAAGATTCTCTTGTATTATGTTCTCTATAATATTCGCAATCTTTGTTCCGAGCCTCTTGGGCTTCCTCAGATAATTCACCAATTGGTCAGTCAGCATGTTCTATGATATCAGACCCATGAACAAGCACCTTATGGACTGATGCTGATATAGGATACCAATCATACTTATGAACATACAGTTCAGTCGTATCATGTGCATACTTAGCAAAGGCCTCAACATTCATGGCAAAACCACTAGAGATTGTTTGCAATATTACGCGGAATCTTTTGATAACTTCCAAATCTATCCCTGTGATTTCAGATGATGTGGACGCGTGTTCGAAAAATTGCCGGGCAGTATTGCTATCATTGGTAGTTCCGCTTCCTCCAGGTATATGCATATCAATGAGCAATCCCATTTCACTCCTGAATCTATTCTGCATAATTTTTTTTCTTTGGGAGGATAAATCCTTGTCTGCGACACTTCGAATCTGCCACTTCTGAATGGGTAAACGATAAGGAATATGCGAAAGCAATTCAAAAAACCTTATCCAAGCATGGAGAGAAGAAATCCGAATTGAAGATTGCATTGATCGACTGTTCTTGTAGAGACTACTTCAATATTATTCATTCTTTGGGCGTAGCACCACAAGTATTACAAGTTTGCGCCGATGCGGTTGATGTGATCGCGTTGCAAACTTTCCCGTCCATCATAGTCAGTGCTATTTGATGAGGAAACACTTACATCACCCACAGGACATGATACTTTGGAAGGCACGAGATTATTGACCTGATTCTCTATGTATTGTTTTCTTCTTTACTCACTTCAGTTGTTTCCTTTATCAATTGTATCCTTATTGGGCGACAGAATCTCGTTGACGATGGACGTGGATTTTTCCAGATTATTTTTCTCGTCAAGTCAGATTGCAAGACATTCAATTCCAAAGGAACAGAAGAAGTTACAAATAGATTACCATCACTGAACATGCTTTCGGAGCTATTAGGTTTTTGTTTGTATTGAGAATGACCTGAACTCCCATCAAATCCCCATCTTGACAACAGCGTCAGTTCATCTAATTGCTCAATTGACAGCATACCAGTAACAGATTCACTAACCTCCACCTATGATCGAGGAGAGCTTGTAATTTTACTTCTACGATACTATCAGTGACTGTTATATATTCATTCCCAGGATAACATCTAGTCTTAGCATCCAATATCTTGTGATAAGAAGGATACAAATCCACCCCTCTTTCTATCGCACCATGTCGCATATTTAGATACTAACTCTTCGTTGATTTATTCTCTACAATCAGAGCTAAGGCTTCATCGTCAGTGTAAGAAGTTATGTTTTCAACATCCTTCTTGACCATGTGTGGTATATTACTGAATACTGAACAAGCTCCTTGCACTATTTCAGCTGCCGTATGACGGCCTTAAGAACGTAATTTCATTTGTAGGGCCAAACACAATTCTGCAGTTGACTTAGTTTTACATAGTTCACTCGCTTTTCTGCGTTTTGTTTTGATGGTCGAATTTTCGAATGATGAAGTAGGACAACCACCCTTCTTGTTTGTTTCATTGGGCATTTTAATGATTGAAAATTTGACGGATGGGGGCCAAATCAACGAAAAGTTGATTGAAAAGAGAGATACGTCACACTCTCTCTTTTCAAACACTGATTTCGTTGATTTGTCTTTTCGTTGATTTGGCCCCCATCCAATTTGACTATTCCGTTGAGCCATGGTTCATTCCTGTCGAGAAAAATCTTCAATTTTCGGGAAGCTTCATCGTACTTACCAAATATACTCGAACCAAACAATGTAACCTGTCGTCCGATGTGTATATCCTCATCTTTTTTATGTGTAAGTTATTGATGACGTAACTTTTGAGGTGATTAATTCTTGCATCACGTGAGGCACTCTTCACGTTCTTCCGTAAGATATCGAACAACTCTCTCCGTGTTGAAGTGAATGACATTATGACGTTGCCAAACTATCAAAGGACAGTGGTCAGAGATTAAATAACATTCATTCAATACTCTAGAAATTTCCGCACGCTCTACTTAAACCTTACTCGCACGGAGAAAAATGATGTATCAAATATTACTGCATTCACTCGTCCATTAGTGCCCGTGAATGAAATAGTATAATGGTTACAACTGAATGTAGCAGAACATTGTGCAATTTGGTGCAACTTCATATCATGAAGCATGAGATTTCACTATATTCAGTTGTAAACATTATACTATTCCACTTACGGGCACTAATGTACAAGTAAATGTAGTGATATTTGATACATCATTTTTCTGCATGTGATTTATTGTAATGTTGCATGTTGCATATCACTGTTGGGAATTTCCACCGCGAATTCAAGAATATTTACATTAATTTTGATACAAAAGTTTGTAAGCTATTGACAAAACATATTTTGTTCATTGAATTTCCCATCCTTCCATTAAAATTCAAACACAATATTGTTTTAAAGTGCTTTTCATACAAAATTTGATTTGAATTCTCATAAAATCTGTGGTGGATTTCGAACACAAATATGTGTGTTAATTGCTTCCAAATTTTTTGTATTCAATTCACAAACTTTTTCAACAGTGTATACCGGAGAACTGATAATTTTACAGATACTGTGTCATAAAAATGACCTTACCACTCGTTGCGCAGGTCTTCGCAGCATAAATAAAAGTGATTTGCAAGTAGGAATCATCTAAGAACACATTGCAAAAGCCTCCCAGAGAGAGTTTTTTGAAGTATTTGAGAAAATCGTCAATGAAATATCGAAATCGATGATTTCATTCGTACGCACAACTCAAAAACGCAATGTTCCATCCTAACACTCATGTCCCCTGGACAATATTCATTATTTTTATATTGAAACAACATGTAAACTTCCACAAAATCCTTAGATATCAAAATCATGAGGGCTTGCAAGCGTTAATCACTTTGAAAACTCTTGTATCATTCTCGGGAATTTTTAGAATTTTACAGGAATTTCTGTATCTTATGTAACAATATCTCACAAACTAACTCGCCTTCAGACACAGCGTGACATACCTTCATACTACTAATGTATTGGAGTAAGAAAATGCCAACGTTCTTGAATTTTAGAGTATATCAGAAAAGGGGGTTTTGAGCACTTTTTGTGGATTTCGGCCCACTGTGTGTTCATGCAAGACGAGGATTGACTTGTCGCATTCGACTCTACAAAGGCCAAGTTCCCCACCAATGTAAAGCTGTGGTCGCATGATGACGACCCATGCGGGTCCGCTTTCCCACCCTGACCAGCCGCCGCTTCTGAGTCTCCGAAACCCTGTCCCGTAACATTATCCCGTGTGGTTGCCATAACGGCATGGAAGCCGTAACCCAGGGACTTAGCCGGAACGCGGGACAACTCCGTTGCCCGCCGTCACCAAGGGGAGGTGCCCTGGGCGCAATCACACGTAATAACCGCTAAAATCGAACAAAAGGTTCAGAAAAAGGATTTTCCCTGCATATTACCTCTATATGACCTGCAGATATGACTTTAATTTGAATGTAAAAGTGTATTTGGATGTAAAATTTCACGCTGGTTTGGAATCCAGGATCAAAAAAATTATATCCTTTGATTTGAAATGTTTGACCTTGATTCTGACGTGATGAGGTCATATAGACCCCGGAATCGTGATCTCCGACCCCAAAAACGTGGAACTCACCTAATTCAAGAGCCTGCTTAGCCTAATATGAAAAAAAGATTCGAAAACAGGATATTACTTATATATGACTTCTATATGATCTGCAGATATCACTTTTATTCAAATGTAAAAATGTATCTGAATGTAAAATTCCCCGCTGGTTTGAAATCCGAAGTCAAAAAAATTATATCTTTCGATTTGAGAGCTTTGACCTTGATTTGACCTTGATCCTGACGTGGTGGGGTCATATGGATCCAGGAATCGTGATCTGCGACCCCCAAAACTCATAGGTACCCACCTCTGTTCTGGTGTTCCAGCGTAGATCAAATGTTGACCTGTGTTATCATTCATGCGATTCCTCATTCGAGAGTGAATACAAAGAGGAAGACTTTCATCTTTATTTCTTTATTTCGTCTCGAATATAATCATCGGAATCTTTGTGTCGGTTTTCGGTTATGAAACATGCGATTTTGGTATTCATCTCCATGTTAGTCTATCACGGCTATTATACATATAGACTTGTATTTGTACTATTTTGGCTCGACTGTGTTTACATGCAAGGTTGTAATGTCACTGTTGTATACCATCGACCGAGCACGTGTATAAGAAACGCGGGAAACCGGGAATTAATGGAAATCAGCTGACTTTTTTTCAAATTCATATGTATTGATGCGTATGTACATACATTGGCCTGAGCATTGATATAAAGAAAAAAATATATTTTATATTCCTAGGAAGCTCCACGTGTCACGGCCCTCGTTCTTCTGTTGTGTCCTATGAACAAAAATAGGAATATTCATGGATGTACGTTCTCCCGCCACTCAGCAATTCAAGTTAACATCATTCGATCGGACCGTTTCCCTACGAGATTCCAACATTTCTCAATTTTAGACATGAGACTGATTCTACGAACTATTCATGATCCTAGACACCGATGATTTGTTTTCCAAAGAAGAAACTGAAGCAAAGTGCGTGATTGCACTTCGAAACTCTTTTCTTTAATGCATGAGAACCCAACGCACAACTTATCGGCTGGGATCCTCTACGTGACAAGCAATTGTGGAACGAAGACTTTCGTTGCACATACATTGTTGGAAAATACAAGACTGATATTTCCTAATGAGATATCAGAAACCTCTCGAAGTTTTTCACGCTTCCGTCGGGCAGAGTAACGTTCAATACGATCTCTGATGCGTGATAAAGAACTATGCGTTTTTGGCCGTATATATAAATGTAAATATATATATATATATATATATATAAATATATATATACATGTACCTCACCTTTGATTTTCGTCAACACGGAAGTGTCACTGTCATCCCCGTGTTTTGACTCTTTCAAATTCAAACCTCGATTTCCTTTGTGGCTTTTGTACATACATATATACATCCGTGTTCATATATTCATGAACTTGTGTATATCGATGACTGTAATTCTACTCTCCTATTTCTAATTTTTTTGTAATTGTATTCTATCCCATTCCAAGCGTCTCGATGAAAGTCAGGTGCTATACATGAAAACACACGTGAGGGCAAAAGTAGAAAGTCGGGCGCTACCATGTATCTTCACCCGAGAATTTTCTATAGTCAAAAAATCTTGAACTCACAATTAACACACATTGTATATTACGAAAAAATGATTCCACTTTTATTACACAGGAGGTACCATTTTGAGTGATATAGTCAAATATCTCCGAAACTAGTAGAGATGGAAAAAAATGTTACGAACAAAAAGTTCAGGGTATGGTGTTGACCTTGGGAAATCCCTCAGAGGTCATTTTGGAGGTCATTTGAAGGTCGAGATGGTTTTCTCGAACCAGACGCCCATTTTCTCACCATGGCATTTGAAAACTGGTTTCAAACCCTTCACGAAACACTGGTCATGGACCCCCTCGCGCCCATCGGGGTTATGGACCGTTGAAGTCTTTGATCACCGCGCACGCGGACTGGGGCTGCGGAGAGCATGAGTGATGATTTCAGTAGAGAGACGAAGATTAGTAATCTTTCGGGGAATTATCTGAAAACTCGAAGGATGTTCGTGTCTGTTCGAATGCGCATCTCAATCAACGTTACGTGGTACGGTAAATACTCTCGATGTTCCGAGCAACCCTTCGACAATTCTCGAGAGTCGATACTCATCCATAACCCTGATTGAACCGGATGGAATGATTCAACGAATTTCAAATGGAATAGTGAATCGTGATCAACCGAACACAAAACTGCCACTTGTGAAAAGCACAGACTCGATGTTCCCGTTTGTTTATGTTTATGTTTTTCTTCAAAATTAATCAAATCTAATCTTCATTGGAATCGGTTAGAATCTTCGGAGGAGAGCGAAGAAGAAAAATCCATAAATGAATGGAAACATCGAATCTCTACTCATCATGAGTGGCAGTTATGTGTTTGGTTTATTATGATTCACTATTGCATTTGGAATCCTTCGAATCATCCCATTTGATTCAATCAGGGTCACCCTAGTAGGAATTTGAGATATGAAAATAAGAGAGCCTGATAAAGCATGCCTGATTTCCTATCAGGTCTTCATCAGGTTTCTTTACGGCTTTACCTTTTTCGCTCAATTTTATGGAAATCTTATCCGAACCCCATTGCACCCTTGCGTTACAAAACTTATCTGAATCCTATTAGGCAAATCAGATGAGGCCCTTGTAAGGGCCTCATGAGATTTTCCTCACTTACTGTTCTCGGATTCTAACCTGATCAGTACCTTATCGAGAATAGGGAATACCTGATCAAACTTATACCAGAGTATGAATGAGTATCGACTCTCAAGAAGTGTTGAAGGGTCGCTCGAAACATTGGGAGCATCAACCATATCACATGACGTTGATTGAGATGCGCATTCGAACAAACACAAAGATGCTTCCAGTTTCCCGATAATTCACCAAAAGATTGGGGTAATCTAGTGATCTTTGTCTTTCTACTGGACTCATCACGCCTATCCACGAATTCATGCTCTCGGTAGCCCCAGACCGCATGCGCGGTGACTCAAGACTTCGACGGTCCATAACTGGCACCTCCATGGACGGAGAGGAGTCCATGACTAGCGTTTCATAAAGGGTTTGGAACCAGCTTTCAAATGTCATGGTAAAAACATGGGGGTCCGGTTCAAAAAAACCATTTTGACCTCCAAATGACGTTCAAAATGACCTCTGAGGAATTTTTAAAGGTCAGCATCATACCCTCCCCCACTCCCCCCGTAACCCTGGAGTTTTCATTCGTAACGTTTTTCTCCATCTTCACTAGTTTTGAAGATATTTGACTATCACTTGAAACGCTCCACCCTGTATAATTCGACCATACAATCCCGATTAAGTTCACTACAAAGTTCTTATGATCAAAATATCACGATTTTTCATCATCGGTTTCCCCTTTCGTTGACCATTTTCCTCGTTATGCATTGTTTCTGTTTCTTCCCATGGTATAGATGTATAACTTGTCTCTTTCCTCCCAATCCAACAGCATTCATTCTAGCAATATCTGTCTCTTTCTTTGTTTCCAATATACAACAGTATTCATTTCAGTCCTGTCTTGAGTTGTTAGCCTCAATTGTATTCGAAAAATTCCGTTGATAGTATGTAAACGGAAACTTAGATAACAAAATTGTCATCGGCCAAGTGTTCCGCATCAACGTGGGTTTCAAAACCTATCAGACACAACGGATACGTTAAGGGGTTACGCTACCTTCAGACTTTCAAAGAATCGATTTTGTTTGATTTTCTTTCATCCAATAGTACAACACTTCAAGAACGTATTCCCAAAACCCCAAGTCGATTCGACAAAAACTTTAGAAGATATCAAACGGAATCATTACAGAGCGTTGCGGTGAATATTCATCATCTGCGTCGGTATCGCTATATCGTCTACCTTTATGAGACTTTCTACGTTCTTATTGTTTGTTGCGCTTCTGGGACTCTTACAAAATATATACGAGGGTGGATTGATAAGTTTCCGGCCTGACCAAGAAAAACAACGTTTTTAAGAATTTTTTTTTTTTTATTTCTCAACATAATCTCCTCCAAGGCTGATACATTTCTCATAGCGGTGTTCTAGTCTAGTAATGCCATCTCTATAGACTGATTCGTCAAGCTCCTCAAAATACCCATTTACAGCTTCGATTACTTCTTCATTGTCCGCAAATCTCTCACCGCCAAGCCATTTTTTGAGGTTAGGAAACAGATAATAGTCACTCGGGGCTAGGTCTGGAGAGTAGGGAGGGTGCGGCAATAATTCAAACTTCAGATCGTTGATTTTAGCCATCGCAACGATTGACGTGTGCGCTGGTGCGTTATCGTGATGGAACAAGATTTTTTTCTTCGCCAGATGAGGTCGTTTAATTTTCACTTCGTGGCTCAAACGTTGCAATAAGTCTGCGTAGTATTGACCAGTGATAGTTTTACCCTTTTCAAGGTAATCAATGTATATAATACCTCTTGCATCCCAAAAAACAGTAGCCATAACCTTGTTCGCCGAAAAAATTGTTTTTGCCTTCTTTGGAGTTGGTTCCCCTGGTCCAATCCACTGTTTAGACTGTTCTTTGGTTTCAGGAGTGTAGTGGTGGACCCAAGTTTCGTCAACGGTTACGAATCGACGCAAAAATTCGCTTGGATTACGCTTATACAACGCCAATTTGGCGGTAGAAATGTTCTTTCGAATCAATTTTTGGTCGACTGTTAGCAAACGCGGCACCCATCTTGCACAGAGCTTTTCCATATACAAATGTTGGTGCAAAATATTTTGTACACGTTCATATGACATCTTACAGGTCTCAGCTATCTCACGAACTTTTAATCTGCGATCTTTCAGCACTATTTGATGGATTTTTTCGATCATATCTGGAGTTGTGGCCTCAATGGGGCGTCCTGAGCGAGGCTCATCAGAGGTGCTCACACGACCCTTTTTCAACTCGGAAACCCACTGCTTAACGGTTGAATATGATGGGGAGGATGTCCCCAGTGTTGAGTCCATCTCTTCTTTAATTTCCTTCGGCGTTAACCCCTTCAAATGAAAGTATTTTATGACAGCACGATTTTCCAGCTCTTCCATTTTTACGAAAAACACAGAGGCGTCTTGGTCAGCGTGCTCTCAAAACTTAACTAACATGGCGATCGGACTGAAACTATAGCTACAAGCTATCTAAGAATGGTACTATAGAACGCCACCTCAAGGTAGGCCTAGTGGCGCCATCTCTTGGTCAGGCCGGAAACTTATCAATCCACCTTCGTATGTATTGATTCAAACATTTTTTCCGAGATTAAACATTTGTACATCGTGTGTTTTCATTGTCTCTTGCGCAAAATGGATCCGCATAAAATCAGAAGGAGTGATCGAACGTCTAACGGGAGAAAAAATCGTCCAAAAGGAAGGGAACAATTTCATATTCCTGAAGAAGGAGAAATCGAGGATGCCTCTTTTACGAGCACATCAGCAAAAAAATTGAAACCGGTGAGATGAAACAGGTCCCCGAGGACGCTCATGTTAGTTATGCGATAATAGATTTCGCCCTCGTGCTTACAACTCTTGCTCAGTTTGTAAAGTGTTCCAATATTATAACTCCTTATGGAGCAGAAAAAGTGTGTGATGGTAGTCTGAAGTTCAAGCAATGTTCAAAAGTTGGTCTTGGTTTCACAATTACAGTTGAATGTGGAAAGTGTAAACCTGTGTACATATATTCTTGCCAAAAAATCAATCGAAATCGGGAAGTGAACCGTAGATTTATTTTTGTCATGAGAGTTATAGGCTTGGGTTTAGCTGGCTGCAATACATTTTGCGGTTTAATGGATTTGTGCTCTTCGTTTTTAAGCCATGCAGCATACGATTTTCATATAAATAAAATACATGCAGGCGTGGAGGAGGTTGCAGAGATCTATTTTTGTGCAGCTGCAAATGAAGAAAAAGAATTGACTCGCGATGACACTGGTGATAAAAACATGACAGACGTGACAGTATCAGGCGACGGCAAGTGGAAAAAACGCGGCTTCTCGTCATTGTTTGGTGTGGCTTCGTTGATTGGTTACTACTCAGGGAAAGTGCTGGATATATTCATAAAAAGTTCCTACTGTGAATCATGCGAGACTTGGAAGAAAAACACTCGTTCAGTAACTTATGAAGAATGGTATGAAAATCATGTACAAAATGAAGAGTGTAGTGCAAATCATACAGGACCAGCCGGTAATATGGAAGTCTCATCAATAATAGCGATGTTTCAACGTTCTTTCGAAAAGTATAGCTTACGATACGTCAATCACGTGAGTAATGGTGACTCAAAGACGTATTCAGGAGTCATTAATGCAAAACCTTATGGAGATAATATACAAATACAGAAGAAGGAGTGCGTTGGTCATGTGCAAAAGCGAATGGGTACAAGATTAAGGAATTTAGTAAGCAAAACTGTGGGAGAAAAGGCAGTGAAGGGTAAAGTTATAAGAAGAAAAACTCTTCCAGGAAGAGAGCTTACAGGCAAGCTCATAGATGAATCGACTATTTATCATGGCCTTGCAATGAGGAGAAACTGTGATTCAATAGACAAAATGAAGAACGCAATATGGGCAACTTTTTATCATTATAGTTCTAGTGATAAGAATCCACAACATGAAAAATGTCCTAGTGGATCCGATTCTTGGTACGCTCGGCAGCGTGCTCTGGCTGATCATTCTCTATCCTCATTCAAGCACGACTACGACCCACTACCAAGTGATGTATTGACAGCCATTGAACCAACTGATGAAGAGCTCAGCAAAGATACACTATTAGAACGTTGTGTTGGTGGATTCACACAAAACAACAATGAGAGTCTCATTCAATCGATTCGGAAAATAACACCAAGAATACTCCCTGCAGATTCGAAAATGGTTGAAATAGCTGACACTGCTGCAAGCATGTTCAATGGAGGAATGTCGGCTTTGTTATCCTTTTTGTATGGTATGGATATTAAGCTAAGCCGGAATTGCCACGAATATGTGCGAGAAGAAGATGAACATCGGATACTCATTGCCGACAAGAGGGCTGATGCTAGTACACGAGAAGTGAGAATACGTCTCAGGCAAGAGCAACAGGACCTCTATGATATTGCAGCTGCAGCAGGATCTTTACTTTATGGTGCAGGAATAGATGACTCTGTGTAAGTTACGAGAAATGATTTTTCTCTACGTTTAAATATGCACTTCAAACTTCAAACGCGTTCTTCTCGAAATGACTTTTCTGAGGTCGGTGGTCACGATTTCTCAGAAACTAACTATCCGATCCCCTCCAAACTTCGCACAATTATCCTTAATACTATTAACTAGTGATTGAACTGAGGATTTTTGATTTAATGGTTTGCAATTTTTTTCACAACGTTTTCAGTAGCGAGATTTTCGCAAAAATTCGGAATGTTTTCTTCAAAACATCACCAAAAATTCAATTTTCAATTTTTTTCAAATTCCTCCGTTCAATCATGAGCTACGGTCATCTACTACAAGAGAAGATTTGGTTATATGATTTCAGATAATCCTATCACGAGTTATTTTGACCACCACAAAGACACTTTTTTTCAAGACGTCTTGGGAAATCAAGCAGCATCGGCTGGATTTCGAATATTTTCCTACCATAATTCCACAAAAAAGAGTTCTAAACATATATATTCATCTGCCAAAGAGATTTTATAAAATAACAATTTATAGTAAGAGAAAGAAAATCGAGGAAATATGCTTTTTGTCTGCTTCTGAAGGTAGCGTAACCCTTTAAGGGTATCCCGTAGTAGCCGAAGTTACTAGATTGTTTTTCCCAAAATACTCAAAGATGACTCAATAGAACGGAATATAACAACCAGCTGGCCCTTCTTACATATCAACAGACGGTGTGGCTGGTTGTTCCAATTAATTTTATTCAGTCATCTTCGAGTATTTTGGCTAGAGAGATCTAGTCACTTCGGCTTCTACGGGATACCCTTGAGTTCAGAATGAACCAGCACTGGTTTCAGGACGTGGAACGAATAAATCTGATTTTGTTTTACTCCGTTTCATAATTTCAAGGAGATATCTTTATAAAAAGAAATATAATTTGTAAATGTACCAAAAATAGTTTGAAAACCGTGTGAAAATCGAATGTACTCGGTGGCTCACATTGATTTCACATCTTTTTTTTCAAATGAGGCACATCTTGTATGTTTTTCAGATTTTTTCCGTATGTCTGCACCAGGTTCTCATGTACTTGGCGTTGGTTCTGGTCTCTTTTTTAGAGTTTTTTTATTGAGATCCCTCGGGAATGTTTCCTTCGTCCATGCGAAATTCACTCATTATTTTCCCTTTTTCTCCCTCGAAACATGGAAAATACGATGGAAATTTTGCAACTTCATGGAAGTTGACAGGAAAAACTTTCCTACAGGATTTCAGTTCTTCTGACTTTGATGATATTCCGCAATATGTATGTATGTAATCCTTATTTATATCCTATCGGCGCCTGCTTACAAAGCTCGCAGGCGCTGCTCTCTTTCCCCCATCTCTCTCTCTCTCTCTCTCTCTCTCTCCCTTCATATTACAAAAAAAACAAAAAATACAAAAATATAACCTCAATACACTCAAGAACTAGAGAAAATGAAATGAAAATGGATGAAACTGAACAACTGAAATTAACAAACAACTGAAAAACCACTCCAAACACATTGTCTTTCCACAAACTCCTCCTTTCTCTCCCCCTCCTATGTACTGTCCCTTCTCTCAAGCTCCCTTCTTCCTTCGCGTCTGTCTTCTCTCATCAGGTCCCGGTCCACGTAAATTCTGAACCTCCTCAGTACCCATTTCCTCTCTCACACCTCCTCAGCCATCTCTTCGCTCTCCAACCTTATCCAGACATCCTTCCCCTCCAGTCCTATCCTTCTTATCTCATCCACCCTCAAATCCATACACATTTTCTCTTCCAGCACCTCCAGTAGCCTCGCGTTGTCCTTCATCTCCCTTGCTTCCCATCCTCTCACAATCGCGTTCCTCTTCCTCCATCTTCAGTCTTTCTCCCTCCAGTCTTCCATCATCTTCGCGTGGTCTCTCGCTCCTTCCGTATCTCCTCCATCCTTTTTTCCTTCTTCCTCCCGTTCCTCCGCGTCTTTGCAACTTCCCCCTCCTTCCGACCGATGTCCCTCATTCCATTTTTCCTCTGTTCCGCTTTCCTCCCTTGCCAACTCTTCTTCTTTCTCCCCGCTTCGATGTCGCACCTTCTCCTCTTCTTTTCCTCCGACCTCTTTCCCCTTCTCCGCCTTCCTCTCCCCCTCTTATCTCTCCCGTCTTCCGGTAGATGGCATCCGCTACCCTTATCATCTTCATCCATGCTCTTCCATACCGGCCTCGACCTCTTCTCCCTCGCCACTCTCCCTTCTTCTACGCTTTCCTTCCTTACCAGCCTGCCTCCATCTTCCCCCCTATCTTCCCCCCTATCTTCGATCCTTCTCCCGCCAGATGTCGGTACCTTCCTTCCTTCATCACCTTCTCGATCTTTTTTCCACTCCTTCACTAATTCACCAACCTTTTCCACCATCGCCTCCATCACCCCAATCATCTGTTTTTTATTTCCCTCCATCCTCCTTTTCCACTCGACCTCTTTCTCTTAACCTCCTCTCCACCTCTTCTTCCACCAACTTTTTTATCGCCTCTCTCTCCATCGCGAACAGCACGTGTCCCTTCTTAATACAACACGCTACCACCTTTTATAATTGTTCACTTTCACCGACACTCTGCTCCGACCTTCCTCACACACTTCCCGACTTTTTCTCACACTTTCTTTCCCTTCCCTTTCTTACAACTCCCTTTTTTACTTTATTTCTCCGCACGCTGCCACCCGACGTTACTGCCCTTTCGCCATCTTACCGGAAGTCTCCGATATTCCGCAATATCCATGCTCTTTAATTACTCTATCCTTGGATGAATTTCTACATTTTTAGTTCTCCTCAGTTCCAGATAATTCTCCTCTTGAATATCAATAATGATGAATATTCATCCTCACATATTTCTACTCTCACAGATCCTTTCAATGATAAATATACGGGGTGGTCCATTTGAAGTGATATAGTCGAATATCTCGGAAACTGGTGAAGATGGAAAAAAAAATGTTCCAGATAGAAAGTTCAGGCCTCCAAGGGGGAAGTATGACGCTGACCTTGAAAAATCCTTCAGAGGTAATTTTGAAGGTCCCTTAGGGGTCAAGATGGTTCTTTTTAATGGGACCTCCATTTTTGTATCATGACATGGGAAAGCTGGTTTCAATCTCTTCACGAAATATTAGCCATGGACCCATTTCCGCCCATTGGGGTGCGAGGTATGGACCGTCGAAGTTATTGATGAACTCCTCTCAGCGCTACCCAGGAACAACGACGTAGACGTGGTAGTTCTCTGTTCCCTCCGAGTGCTTGATTATTGTGAGTCCCCTTGCCTCTCACATGAGGGGTGTTTGATGCTGTTACAATAAATGCTCGAAGTTACCCCCCTCCGCCTGGATACAGAATCCCAGTCTCTGCCGGAAATTTGTAACCGTCTTCAGAAACACTGATCGCGGTATGTTGGCACGAACAGTGCGGATGCGATTGATCATGTCCTTTTCTCGTTGTTGGTTGGGCCTTGAATACTTCGTCTTTCAGAAATCCCCACAAGAAAAGTCGGGAGATGTCAAGTTGAGTGAGCGTGGAGGCCACGCAACTGGCCCACCTCGTCCAATCCACCTTCCCGGGAAATGATGATCAAGGTATTCTCTCACGATCAATGCGTGGTGCTTCATCTAGTTGGACCCACATCCTCTGCCCTGTTTGTGAATCCAGATCCTCAAGCAAGCCTGGTAAATGATCCGCCAGAAATTCCAGAAACACGGGGCCGTTCTAAGTGCCGTTGAAAAAATGTGGACCGACTAAATAGCCATTGACGATCCCGCACCACACATTTACGCTCCAACGATGTTGGTTGTCGATTGCTCGATACCAATGCGGATTAACATCCGACCAGTATTCTGACCAGGCTCTGAAAAGATGCTTCGTCGGAGAACATTACATAGTCGAAGAATTGAGAATCGTCAACCAGCCTTGCCCGTGCCCAGTTGCAGAATCTAATTCGAAGTCTCATGTCGTTCGGAGTGAGAGCTTGAGTTAACGTACTGTGGTATGGTCGATATTTGACATGCTTCAAGATTCTCGAAACAGTAGTCCGGAGTATACCAGTTATTCGTGCCAACGATCTGCTACTACCATGAGGGTCCAAGTATATAAGTCCCAATATGGTGAGTGCACGGATATCATTCTCATCGTACCGGTGATGTCTTAGATCTCGCTGCAATACTCCTCGTCGAGCCCTCAATTCGAGTCGACGGATGGTCGTGGGGTGTGCGATGCGGCGATCGGGATACCGATCCCGGTAAACTCCTGCAGCTTCGTTGTAATTATTGTGACATCAGCCAAGCCAAGCATCATATCAATAATTTCAGAGGGTGGATAGTGATTCATTTCTTCGATTGAATCGAATGGAATGAATTGATAAATGTGGATGATTGAATATGCGAAGCGGAAGAACGATTGTGATGGTCTCAGTCTAGAACCAGTGTTTGAATAATCACGTATTTCCGTTATCATCCACATAACCAACCATAATAAACAGAATCCGATGTTTCTGTTTGTTTATGTATTCTTGTTCATCGCTTTTCTCCGAAGATCGGGACTGATTTCAATGCAGATTAGAGTTAATTTCATTGGAAGAAAGAACGCGAACATAAACAAACGGGAACACTGAGTCTCTGCTCATTATGGTTGGCAGTAATGTGTACGATTTATTACGATTATTGCGTTTCAAATCGAATCAGTTACTCCATTCGATTCAATGAGGGTTATAAATGAGTATCGACTCTCAAAAATTGTTGAAAGGTTGCTGGAAACATTGGAAGTATTGACCATACCACATAACGTGGATTAGGATGCACATTCGAACGGATACAAAAATCCTTCGAACTTCTAGAGAATTCATCGAAGAGAGTTACACTGTAAAAAACTTCTTTGTAGATTTACCAAAAAAATTTGGAAGCTTTTTTTGTGAATGAGGGAGGACATAATCGATCGCATCCGCACTGTTTGTTCCAACATACCAGGATTATGTATCCAGGCAGAGGGGGGTAACTTCGAGCAATTATTGTCACAGCATCAAGCACCCCTCAGGTGAGAGGCAAGGGGACTCACAATAATCAAGCACCCTGCATGTGAGAGGCGAGGGGACTCACGATAATCAAGCACTCCGGAGGGAACAGAGAACTACCACGTCTACGTCGTTGTTCCTGGGTAGCGCTAAGAGTAGTTGACCAATAACTCCGACGGTCCATACCTTGCACCCCAATGAGCGGAAAGGGGTCCATGACCGGGGTTTCGTTAAGGGTTTGAAACCAGCTTTCCCATGCCATGATAAAAAAATAGGGGTCCAGTTCAAAAAAACAATCTTGACCCCTAAATGACCTTCAAAATGACCTCTGAGGGATTCTTCAAGGTCAGCATCATACTTCACCCTTGGAACCCTCAACTTTTCATCTCGAACATTTTCCTCCATCCCCACTAGTTTCCGAGATATTTGACTATATCATTCCAAACGGACCATCCAGTATGTTTTCAGTACGAGTTTTTCCGTAGGATCGAATGGCGGTAGTGATGGCCGGTATCTGAAAATATCGATATGTTTTATAGGAATTCTGTCGAGTTTATATTGAATTCCATAAAATATCGATATAAATTCGATACAAATTTCATGTAAAGGATCAGTATTGTGAAATATCGCCCATAACTGGTTAGCGGTATCAGTTTTTACGCGGAATAATTTTTTCTGTTTTGTTCCCATAATTTCTTTATGAAAAATTTCTCCCAGGGTTCATTCATCGCAAATTTGTTCACTCCTCAGTATCCCATGGATCCAAAACTTCTCGTTTGGGGCAATCCATTCCTCACCCCCGAATCGGGGTGACTGATATGTATTGAGATTGAGTATGACTTTGAGCAAAAAAATCTCATAAGAAATCACATTCCCCATTGAGGGGAGGTTCTCATCAAGCGACACCAAAGTACGGTGATTTTCTCGTTTTTTTCACACAGTGAGAGAAATGATCACTATCACCGATAACGTGATGTTTCGAGCAATCCATCCCTTAAAAAATCTGTATTTTTGATACGAGAGAATTTCCCTGGAACTGAGGGTGTGTTTTTAAGATGGAAAGAAGATTTTCTCGATTCGAGGAAATTTCACTTAAGCTTACAACATATCAGCCGTCATCAAGAATATGTATTCTTGAAAATATATGAGGAAACGTTTTCTTGGTATTAGTAATTATTTGTCTCAGTGCAGAAGGGATTGAATGAAGAACTTGGACATCTTGACGCTCACCATTTGAGTCTTGGAGGACTTGGAAAAATTTTTGTCATTACAAAATAATGCCATGGGAATTGTTTACACTGCAAACGTACAATGTAAAAGTGAGCATTAAGAAATTCAAGTTCTTCATTCAATTCCTCCTACACTGAGAGGAATAATTACTCATACCAAGGAGACGTTTCCTCGAATATTTTTGAGAATCCATATTCTCGATTACAGCTGGTATGTTGTACGCTCAAGTGAAATTTACTTGAATCAAGAAAATATTTTTTCAATTCAAAAAATACACCCTTATTTCCAAGAAAATTTCCTTGTATCAAGAATACAGATTTTGAAAGAAATGGATTGCTTGGAACATCATGTTATTGGTGATAGTAATTATTGAATTCATAACCTTTCAATCAAGGTTGGATTTCCCTGATATGTGGAAATCAAATATTTATGATTCGATGTCTTTCGGGGTAGTTCCGGACAATTTTCAGAGGGGCAGTTACGGACAGGCGTTTTTATGAAAGAAAGAGACATAATTTCTTTCATCTCTGAATATTTCGAAAGTAGTCAGTTATAACTATTGTAGGAACTTTTTTTCCAACATACGTTGAAATCTATGTTCAATTATGTCATGATGTACCTCTGAAGACAGCATTAGAAAGACCCTTCTGTAAAAAGGCATTGCAAACTATGGTGAATTACTTTTATAGAGAATTACATATTTTCATATTGAATTACTGCATACCACGCCAAATTGTGTCTCCTAACATGACAGTACTACTTTCTGTGGTGACATTGGGTTTACAGAAATATGCTGACTTACATTTCTTTAAACCAAGTCATGTATTACTTTGGAGTGAATTGCAAATTCTATTCCATGATTATTATAATAAGGAGAAGCTTTCAATTTCACTGGATGTAGATCTTCTCGAGACATAAAAGAATTGCAATAGTTTTGTTTGGTTGTCTTCCTTTCCACACTGTGAGAAATTTTTCACACCAACATTTTCTCTAGTGGATTTCCAAACAAAATTTGAAGAAAATCAAGAGTTTTGGTGAAATAATAAAAATGTTTGATTTTGTCCAAATTTTGTTTGAAAATCTACTATAGGGAATGTTTTTGTGAGAAACTACCAAATTCTTTTGTGAATCTACAAAAAAATTCTTCACAATGAATGTTTATGCCGAGTTTCTTTGGTAAAAATCTTATCTCCATTTAGATCCAGAATGGTGCGTTTATACCAAAGAAAAGCAAGGAAACAGCTCACTGACCCAATCAAGTTCAAAAAAGCTGTAGATCTTATCGAAAAAGGATGAGCTCTAAGAGCAGGTGCGAGAGAACAAAATATAAGTCGTTCTTCCCTTTTCAATTTCATGAAGAAATTCAAACAAAGAGGAATTGAAGCGTCAGAGGCTCCTCAATCTATGTTCAAATTAAGTCATGCATCACGAAGTGTATTTTCGTCAGATCAAGAAGACAGCATTGTCTCTTATTGTTCACAAGTTTCTGGGGTGGAATATGGATTAACAGTCGAAAAAGTACGAGAACTTGCATGGGAAGTGGCTGAGAAAAATTATATCAAGGTTCCTGCCAATTGGGAAAGAGATAAATTAGCAGGCATTGATTGGTTTCAAGGTAAGTTCCTCCTGGATGACTTTGGATGCTCGGTGAGAAGTTTCATTTAATAAATACTCCGTACTCATATAAGTTATTCTCATGGGCTTCAAAAAACGTCACTATAACAAGCTTTCGATTAGAACCCCAGAAGCATTCAGTATCGCACGAGCTATGGCTTTTAACAAACCCAATGTTGTCAAATATTTTGAGAAACTGGAGGAGGTGTTGAAAAGACATCCTTCTTTTCAAGACGGACTCAGGATATACGATCTTGATGAAATCAGTACTTCGACAGTCCAGAACATGAGGAAGGTCGTATCTGCCAAAGGCGTCAAGCAGGTGCATCAAGTAAAAACAGCTGAGCGTGGTACATCTATCACAACAAGTATGACCATAGAAGCTCATGGACTTATTCTACCTCCTGTTATGATTTTTCCAAGGAAGATTTTTAAGAGCAATCTATTGATAGACTGTTTTCCTGGTACTTTGGGCCTTGCCAATGAAAAAGGCTACAATACAAAAGAAACTTTTGTTGAAGTGATGAAACATTTCATCAAATGTACGTGTTCTTCAAAGGAGAATCCTACTCTGCTATTGCTGGATAATGTTGGATCACACTTTTTATCAGAATCTCTTGACTTAGCTAAAGAAAATGGAGTATTGATTCTTACTTTCCCTCCTCATTGTACACATAAGTTACAGCCCCTGGACGTTGGATTTTTCGGACCTTTTAAAACGTATTAGGATCACGCTATTCAGTCATTCATACTGAATAACCCTGGAATTAAAATTACAATTTACCATTTGGCAGGATTTGTTCGCGAAGCGATGAGCAAGGTCGCCTTTCCCAACACTATCATTGCAAATTTCGAGAAGCCTGGCATGTACCCATTGAACCCTGATGTTTGGCAGGATTCGGACTTCATCATGGTATCAATGAGTGAACAGCTACCGCCAACTTGTGGTACTCTTGAGCATTCCCTTGCAATAACTTCTGTTCAGCAAAACCAAGCCTTTGGGAATAATAAAAAAACAGTCAATTCGTGTGATAGGGATGACCACGACGAAAATATACCAGGCAAAGACAAAGATGGTGGTAGTTCATTTATTAGCCCACAGATGAGGGTTTACCACATGTGGAAGTGAGAAATCTCACTAGAAAACCTAAAAGAAAGGGCAAATCAATGGTTGCGACTGATACTCCGGAAAAACAGGCTGTAGAATAACAAGAAAGAGAGGTGAGAGAAAGAAAGGAGAAAATTGAAGAACAGAAAGAAAGAAGGAACTCTACCAAAATAGAAAAGGATACAATACAAAAAAAAAGAGGGAACAGATCCAATAAGGTTGCAAAGGCCCTAGATTTTAATGTGCGAAGTTAAGGTGAAAGGCAGCTGTGATAATAAAAATTGTTTGGGAAGATTCATAATGTTTGTAACTGTTACTGTCATATTTGATTTTGTATTTTTTGTTGTCTAGTTTTTACAGAGTGAAAGTTCAGACCGAAGAAATTTTCATTCAAGTATGTTTGATGTGAAATATTTCTCATCAAGAACCATAAAAGACTGGTGTATAGATATTAAAATCGCAAGGCGTTCTGATATATAATATTTAGGTTTATAATCTCTGATTCTCGTATCATTCTAGTGGGACATTTATGGTATTTTTGTGAACTGCTATACGCAATGTTATGCTTTCTTTTACAAAATTTGATTTGTCGATCGCGTTCCATTTTTTTTACATTCTCCCATGATCTCAATAAAAGCGTTCTTCAACAAAGTATACCTTCCTGCTCTTCCACCTCAATCCAATGAAGTCACACTGAGAAAAGCTTTGAGAATGGATTGAAAACAATATTTTGAGAAATGTACGATGCATAAAAAAATTCAATTGAAAGTTCTCGGAACAACCTGAAATTGGTTGATAAACACATAATTATGCCCCTCGATGGTTCGGAGAGAGATTGGAAAAAAATACTGAACTGAAAAACCATCCTTTACCATTGTCCGTGCGTGCCCCATAGGTCGTCCGGAAGTGCCCCAGGCCGGGGCACTTCCAGACGATTTCTCAATTTGTAATTATTTGCTCACATTCGGTTCAATCACTTTGGACTGAATTGTCATTCATGGTTTGAGATAGTAGAGGATTCCCACTACACATAACACTTGAAATTGACGAGAAAAACTGCTTCAGAAGGGCACTGGAATGAAAAGAAAAAATCCGTCCGGAACTGCCCCACCCTCCCTTACTGTTGTCTATTAAGTGAGTACAAAAAGTGAGTATTATAAGCTGATTACAAGCGTTCTCAAAGTAATGGTGAATCGAAGTATTACGTTTTTTGTCTAGGTTGTTTAATACCTCTATCCATGACAGTTCTTCAGTATGTTCAAAATTTAGGAGTGCGAATAAACGAGCTTCCTCATCCTCAGTAGGGGACAATCCGCTAGGACATGGAAGAGTCCGTCATCGATTCTTTGTTGGCATCGTCAGCAAAAAGAGTCGTTCCTGTGTGTATATCCGAATCAAAAATTATCCTCGGAGTGAACTGATTAAAGAGACGTATTTGAGTTATGAGGTTTTTGTACATGGGTTTAATTCGAATTCCAAGATATTCTTGAGATTTTTTATCAAAATTTACAGCAGGGAATAGAGGCAGGGAGGAAGAGTGAGAAACACGGTCCATATCCTTCTGCAAGAAGACCTCTTCGTATGTGTCCACAAGTATAGGTTTATTTCGTGTTAAAGATTCTAGTGTTAGAGAATCCCATAGATCTTGGCGGTTCGCAGTAATAAAGGAGTTCTTGACTCGGAGTACCCAGTTATATTTAGTATTTTTATTAACATTTTGAAAAGTAGTATCAGAGATATGTCTTAGTTTCAGATAACAGATTTTTGGGTACCGAGTATCTGACATTTTTAGGATTTCTTCTAACCAATTGAGGGGCTGCAAAAATATATGTACCGACAGTTGCCGTCTGCCTGTTTCTATCCTGATCGCGTAACTAGGGGTATTTTTTTGGAAGACATAATACTTTTTGAAAGAATTGAGATTGAATTTTCTCTATGTTGTCTAGGAATCTCAGGCTCAACACATTCACTCCATTCATGGCGGTACTTCTCACGAGACTATCAAATAATTCATTGATAGTGGACCAAGAGTCTGTTTTCATACGACGTATCAAAGAGATTGTAGCACTACTGGCTGCGTTGGCTTCACTTAGGATGTGTTCGACGTTTTTGGTGAAAACTGTGGGATCAGGAAAAATCATACGAAGATATGTTTATTGTTCAGCAATTTCTATTTGTGAATCTCCATATTGAGAGGGTGGGTACCTCCTTGTGGGGCAATTTCCACCCTTAGAGAAAATGATTATTTTGGTTTCATATGAGTTAAGTATCAGACCGTTACATTGACAGTATTCCTTTAAAACTCGTAGAAGTTCCTTCATGGAGACCATTGAATCCGCTAGTAGGACTGAATCGTCGGCATAAGCTAGGGTGATAATTTCAGTGGGGTGATTTATTGATACTTCTTTGATGTCTCTGTCACGTGAAAATGTTCCAAGGTTCGCCATGAACGAAGCAAATAACATGGGACTCAAGATCTCCCCTTGTAGATCTCCTGAAGTGATTTCCACAGGTTTGGAGGAGCCTGTCTGAGTTTTGATTGATGCTGTGGTTTTAGAATACAAATTCCTCAGTATTCTCATGAATTCCGAGCCGATGCCCAGATCAGATAGTTTGTGCCATAGAATTGAGTGAATTATTGAGTCGAATGCTTTGTGGAAGTCTACAAAAGGGGCAAATATTTTAGCTTTTGGACGGGCAAGGTGAATTTGTAAAGTCGTGATCAGAGTAAAGAGGTGATCAGTGCATCCTCTGTTCGCTCTGAAGCCCGATTGCCACTCAGGTAATTTTCCGCCCATTTATTCACTCGCATATATAAAATTTGAGTAAATATCTTAGTTACTATGTTAACTAGAGCGATAGGTCGGTAATTTAAGGGATCTTTTTACTCACCCTTTTTATAAATCATCCTAATCAGCAAACGGGCCCAGGAGTCTGGAGTTGATTCTTCGTCTATAATTTTGTTGAAAAACAAGTCGAGGTGAAGAAGCCAGTTGTCAGGTAGATTCACGTGAAGTTCAGCACTGGTTCGATCAATTCCCGGGACTTCACCGAGTTGGCACTTACGAAGGCTGATTATGATCTCCTCAATAGTTATGTGTTGATCTACCGCCAGGTTATAAACTTGTCTTATTAGGTAATTTTCTCGTGGAATGGGAGCGTAAAAGGAGGAGAAGTAATCGGCCCAAAAGTCAGGTGAAATGAAGTCCTTGGGAGGTAGACGGGGTCTGAATTTGTTTATCATTTTCCAGAAAGTGGTAGAGTTTGAAGCTGTAGCAATTTGATCTAGAATAGATTTAGTATTAATGTCTTTTTTGGATTGTGCTAGCTTCCTGAGTTTTCTTTTCTGACTATGATAAGCTGCGCTAATTTCAGGATCAAAAAGATGAGCTGTGCCTTCTGTCAGTAAAGCAGATGTTTCAGTTTTGAGTAGTCTATAGTCATCATCAGCCCAGGGTTTGGATCTACTCCCCCTTTTACCCTTCGGGTGCACCATTCCTCAAGTTTGTGCAGTCTCAATGATAGACTTCGTAAGATTCTTAGATAGATGATCAATAGATGAAAGAATCTGGCCAACGTTTGAAGAGAATCGGATATTTTCTTGATAAAGGGTACCCATCTTGTAGTCCCACATCATAAGCGGTTCCCTATCAAGAGAGGAAGAGTGCGAAATAGAGTTATCTAAGGACACTGCGATAGGAAAAATATCGATATTTTCAGATACCGGCCATCACTACCGCCATTCGATTCTACGGAAAAACTTGTACTGAAAACATGTATAACATTGTCATATTGGACACTGTGTTTGTTCAAAAAAAATAATGAACAATTCTTAGATATGGGTTACACCCGTTCCAGCCCATCGTCAAACCAGTGGGAATACAAAAGAGTTTGCATATGGATTCATGGGATGCTGAGGAGTGTACAAATGTGCGATCAGAGAACATTGAAAAAAGATTTTTATAAGAAAATTATTTAAACAAACTACAGGAAAAATTATTCCACGTAAAAACTTATGCCGCTATTCGATTCTACGGAAAAAATCGAATGACGGTATTGGTTTTTACTTGGAATAATTTTTTCTGTAATTTGTTTGAATAATTTTCTTATAAACAATTCTTTGTCAATGTTTACTTATTGCAAACTTGTACAATCCTCAGCATCCCATGAATCCATATGCAAACATTTTACATCCCAGCTGGTTTGACGATGGGCTGGAACGGGTGTAATCCGTATCTAACAATTGTGTATTATTTTGCTTAAACAAACTCAGGGTCCAATATGGCAATATTATACATGTTCTCCGGACCATTTCTCCTGGAGGATCGAATGGTGGTATCAGTTTCTACGTGAGATAATTGTTTCTGTAATTTGTTGGAATAATTTTTTTATGAACAATTCTTTTCCAAGATCTTATCGCGAATTTGTACACCCCCCAGCATCCCATGAAACCATATGCAAACTTCCCCTTATCCCGTCTGGTTTAGCGATGCGCCCAAATGGGTTAGAAAAACAACTCCTGTCTTTGGGGAATTTCATTTCTCACCCCTAAATAGGGGTTGCTAGCTGATACTGAATCATACTAAGGAGAACTCTTTACTCATCTAATGTTCCCTTTTCCATGGGAAAATACAGATCAATAACACTTCTCCGATAGTTTGTACGGTTTTACTTCGTTTCATCATCATTATTTCCAATTCACACGTATTTCATGAAATTCACCCTTTCACGATTCTGAGTGAAGAATTTTTTCAAGTCATTCGAATCCATCTCATTCATTGGTGCATTCTCATCAAAATTCAAATTAAAATAAACTGAACTGGAAGATGACTCAATATCTGTAATAGGAGTTGTGATAAAATTTTCTATAAGCATCAAATATTCAGAACTGCATCCGAAAAGTGATCCATTAGAAAATGCATTCAAAAGTAATGTTTTATGAAATCCCGAAAATTGTTGAGTTGAAGGACGAATATTGCGAACACCGTGTTGTCGAATTTGTCCGAAAAAGTTTTCTAACGGATCTTGGATAAAATGCCTGCCAACAAAAGTTTTAAAATCATAATCTTGTAAACGCGATTCAAGAAATTTGAAATTTTTCGAAGTGAGGATCCAATTTTGTGAAACTATTGGATCCGCTTCATTATTCCGCGTTCTGGGTACATATTTCATGCTGGAAATTACTTTGATACCTTCTCCCCATACTTGCGTCACATATTTGGCATCTGCCTTACTTTTATTCAAACCCATCTCGTGTGTTGAATCCACTATTGACTGAATCAAAAAGATCATCAAAAAATTCTAATGAAATCGCAGTATCTACAGCCTCAGCTGGTAACTGCTTTGATCCAGAAACACTTTTATCTTGATCGAACGCTTTTTGATCAATATAAGTTGAAACGCTATTACTGAACACTTGAGCACTTGAGTTGAAAATCTCCACTATGACTTTGATCTATTGAATACGCAGTTTCTGCATGAGCCCATTCGGCAATTCGGGTTATGTTATTGTATATCAATTTCAAGTCTTTGATTAATAAATTATTTCCAATACATTTTAACAAATGTAGGGGCTCAAATATGTGAATAATTTCCTGTCCGTCAATCAAAATTACATCATCGTCAATAGCGATGTTATTTTGGAACGCGTAACGTTTAGAATCAAAAACTAAATCTTTAATAGCTTCACAATTGGTTCCTTCTTGATCACAAACGAATTCAACCATATTCAATCCGACTTCACGGCTTCTCCTAACAATTGTTTTGAAAATGTGACAAATTTCACTTGCAGGCGTGGTTTTATCAAAAGAAGTATGAACTATGGGTTGTTTCCATCGTTTTGCACCGTTAATACCTCTCAACATCCACACACCTGCGTTGTCAGCGATCTCAGGTTTAGTACCAAAACAATGGTTAACAAATCCTCCGATCGAATCATCAGTTGCATTGTAATGCAATGGAGGACTCAAAGCCATTTCATCGAAAAGTGAGACACAGTATTTGTCCTTCTCATCTGAAAATAATGAAACTTGAGACTTCAAATTATCGAAAATATTTTCACATTTTACTGGTCTCAAAGGCATATTTCAAAGGTATCTGGGCACATTCTGGGCATAATGACAAATCTTGCTAGCTCCGTATTCGTAAATCCGAAAAAAATGAAAAATCACACATTCCAACCAATGAGTATCAGGAGGGAACATAACGACGGAGGGGTAAAAATCATTGAAACGGAAATTCACACCCTCGAAACCAACTTTTTTATGGCTCCTACCAACGGAAGTTCTGTTTCCAGAAGCAAAATTAACTTCTTACTTATAGAATTGTGCTTTCATCAATTGGACCCATCGGGAAGTAAATCTTGGGAGTATGAGTTTCCATTTCATCCCTACCACCGTTATGTGTTCTCATGATACCCATTGGTTTCACTCCATGAAGCCTCAACTCATCCGCGTCGAGTGGGATTTTCACTCGTTTTGATTAAACCTTGATTCTTTTTCAGAGTGAAAAATTCCCTTTAGCATTGAAATGGTTATGAATTAGAACTGCCAGATGGGCATTGCTGTTGAGAGGAAGCGTACCCCCACAAAAACATTCATGTATATGAGTCACATGTATAGGTTCATAGGTGTATAGTTTCCGTGTGGAGGTGGGTGTATGTATGGGGCGTTCTAGCCAAATCGGACGGTTCGAAAAATTTTGTTTTCCAATTCCTTCGATTTTCTGACAGTATTTAGTGCCCATCGAAGAACATTCCCTGGTCACATTTGAGATCTTTTTGATGACACGTTCAGAAGATATCGAATTTTCGGGAAAATCGCCCTTTTTTTTGGTTTTTTGCCCATAATCCCATCAATACTGGTCCGAATCGAAAGTTGTTTGGTTCAAAATCTTCGTTTTTATGTACTTTTCAGGGAAAAATTCTGTTTCTTCTGGATGATTTTTGCGTTTTGAACTTAAAGTATCGTTTTTATAAGTCAGTGCATATTTCGATTTTGTCCAAAATTTTCTATTACAAACTACTCTCCTTCCATCAATTTTTAAGCCGGATCCAATCTTGGGCTCCTGAGAATTATTATTTTTTCTCGACTCTTGAAAATTGAAAACAAATGTTTTTCTCTATTATCCTTCACGAATAAGGATATTCATCATTGCGTTCTCTTTTTCAACTTATTCTGAATCATTCTATATCTCTGACTTTATCATTGTCATACCTTTCTGTATGCGAGAGGTAGAGAATCTCATCCTGTCACCTGAATATTGTTCCTCAAGAGTTCCATATAATTCTTCACAACTGCATAGGATGGATTTTTTTTATGTGTTTTCCTTGGCCATCATGTTTTCGCACAGGAAGAAAATCTTCTTTGTTAGACAAATTTACGCTCCCATCATCATCCTTATAAAATTCTATGATTCTACAGCAGAACCTCGTTTATCCGAGGTAATATGGATAGAGCCTATTTGAAGAGTTCACCTGGGATAATACAAAAACATACAGCAGAACTCTGTTTATCCGACGTGATACGGGGAAATTTGACCTTAGTTGTCAATTTCAACACAGTTGAATAAAATTCATTTTTTAGTATTGAGAAAGGTCTACACGATATATGATACGCTGAGAACGAAAGTGACACTCACATTGTTGTCAAGCAAAAGCAGGACAGGAACTTTCAAGAGCAAGAATGGGACGTCAAAAGTTCCCAGCAAAAACGATATACTACGCGCAACCCAATTCTGTATTCATGCGCTGGTTCGTTTCTGCTCGAGCATTGCCGTGTTCCATGTCTGCCCGGAGATTCTTGTGGTCACTCTTTGGTTTCAAATCATAGGTGTATCCCTTGTGCTCGGAATTTTTGACGTTCCCTTTTTGCTCTCAAAATTTCCTGTCCTTTTTTAACTTGATAATACTCTGAGTGTCACATTCACTCTCAGCGTATCATATGCCAAAATGAAACGCAATTGTATTTGAAATGTGTTTTGAAACATATCAATCCGACAGATGATTTGAGATCAAAATTACTCAAACGTTGGAACAGTAGGTTTTGAATGTTATCCCGCGCAGAAAAAAATTGGCTGTCAAAAGTATGACACGAGTCTCACAAAAAATCTGGCCACAGTCTAAGAATACGTACAGAAAGATTCAGAAATAATGTGAGAAAAATATGAGAATTATCTTGGTGGAGGTTTGGCTACGGTATGAGCTGAGTATTGGGAGAGTATGGGTGGGAATTTGGGAAAGGATCTGAGGTTTGGGACTCAACCAAACTTTTCCCATACTGCCGTAATCAAAATGGATGGCCTTGCAAGAGTATGGGAATAGTTTGGCAAAAATTATAACGAAAAGTGTGGCAATAGGTCATGGCACTGAAACTTTATTTCAGTGCTATGGTAATAATATACCAGCAAATCGATTCAGGTTTTTCAAACCCGGGGGAAAAAACCACGTGGAAAACAACGTTGGAAACAACGTTGAAAACTAGGTTGAAAACAACGTTGTTTAACATGGTAAAATGGTCCCACCTTGAGAGAGAAGAAAACAACGTTGAAAGCAACGTTGAAAACAACGTTGAGAACAACGTTGAAAATGTGACAACAAAAATTACATTCCTAAATGAAAAAACAAAAAATCGATTTTCCTCGGAATCGAACTTGGATTTTTGAGATCTAAGATCCGACTTCCCTGCCTCTTGGCTGCGGTTTTGTATGAATGTAGCAGAGCTTAAAAATGTATATGAACTTTGCTTGGATCAAAATCATCTTGGAAAAAAATAATTAATCCGATTAACGGAACCCCAGTGAATTCCATCAATTATTACAACAACAGAGGTCTGGTTGAATTCCATCTGATTATTCGTCAATGACATGTGGTCAGATTTACAGATGTTTTTGTGTTCTTTCCATGTTCGAATCAACTCCTTGGCACTGGAAACATCGTTCCAAGAATGTAATGCAAGATTTTGCATCTTCACCAGCTGAATATTCCATAACTCGATTGCCAATTGGTTTCGATGAACGCTTCGAACTTCCACAACATGACTTCTTTTTAAAAACAATTTCATTGGCTGTTGCCGAATCTCAACGAGTTTCAGACGAACCATTTACATTCGTATAATGAATCATGAGAAATGATTCAGAAGAATATCATTTTTTGATAATTCTTCAAGTTTCCTAGAAACAATCATCTCAGATATCCTCTAGAAATGTTATAATCACTTGAAGTTGACTTTCATTATTTCGTGGTTATTCACTGTTTTACCGACGATCAAAGAGATAACATTTCTTCAATTAATCTGTTTTCTCATTCGATAGAGCATGAATCTAAATTATTCAAACATATATGAGAATTCCTATGGTTGAATAAATTAGATGAACATTTCACATTTCAGGTGTATAAGAAACATGTAATACGTATTTTAGACACAACTCCAGTAAAAAAATTGTCTGCATCGTGTAGGAGCTTTATTGATTGATCAAAGGTAATTGTTGTAGTAATATTCAATGAAATTCATTGGTTTTTTAATTAGATTAATTATTTTATTCCTAGATGATTTTGATTCAAGCAAAGTTCATATACATTTTTAAGCTCTGCTACATTCATACAAAACCGTAGCCAAGAGGCAGGGAAGTCGGATCTTAGATCTCAAAAATCCAAGTTCGATTCCGAGGAAAATCGATTTTTTGTTTTTTGATTTAGGGAAGTAACTTTTTTTGTCACATTTTCAACGTTGTTTTCAAAGTTGTTTTCTTCTCTCTCAAGGTGGGACCATTTTACCATGTTGAACAACGTTGTTTTCAACCTAGTTTTCAACGTAGTTTTCAACGTTGTTTCCAACGTTGTTTTTCACGTCGTTTTCCCCCGGGTTTGAAGAACCTGAATCTGTTTGCTAGTACATTATTACCATAGCACTGAAATAAAGTTTTAGTACCATGACCTATTGCCACACTTTTCGTTATAATTTTTGCCAAACTATTCCCATACTCTTGCAAGGCCATCCATTTTGATTACGGCAGTATGGGAAAAGTTTGGTTGAGTCCCAAACCCCAGATCCTTTCTCAAATTCCCACCCATACTCTCCCAATACTCAGCTCATACCGTAGCCAAACCTCCACCAAGATCATTCTCATATTTTTCCCACATTATTCCTGAATCTTTCTGTACGCGGCTGTGGTACGTAGTTTCTTAGACTGTGGCCAGATTTTTTGTGAGACTCGTGTCATACTTTTGCCAGCCAATTTTTTTCTGCGCATGTAAACAGGCACTTCGAGAGCATCAATTTTAACACCTTCTTCATGTCAATCATCTCTCACTATTATAGGTAAACCTTAGAATACACGGAGAGAAATCGTCTATTAGAAATTACTAGACTCGCTGGTATATTGAGGATATATACATCCCAAGGTTATATACCAAACATTCTTTTCAAAAGTATTAGACTCCCTCCTAATGAACATTCCACGTCTTGCGTTGTCTTTTAGACTGCCGTACCAGGCAAAAAAGTTGAGAACTCAATTTTTTTCAAAAATGAGTTTTTTATATCATTCGATTCAGGGAAGCAAGGCGCGTTTAACTGTGTTAATAGAAATTAGTTACCACTCCTGATTTTTGCATCATCAACATTTTTCTTCTCTGAAAACGAGTTGAAAATTAGACAATCATCAGAAAAAAGCCGTAATTTACATCAAAATGAGAAGAACCATCGAATACGTCGCTACTTTGCCAGACGAACAGATCGTAATTTGAGTTATGGTCTTTTCGCTCGGTGAAATCAGTGGGATGCAAATATCTCGTACTATTTGAAAAAAAACCCTCCGGAGTTGAAGTTCCCTTGATTTGTAAAATTCTTCAGCCCGAAGTCAATTTACCGAAGAAGAAAACCGTAAGTCCGGTCGTAGGCTTCAGCACAGTTCGGAAATGGTCGTGATAAAAATCTCAGGTGCCATTATGTATGGATTTGAACCGTTAAAGTGAACATAAAAAAAGGCAGAATTACACCTGATTCCACGTGGGAGAATATTACTTACTAAAGTATCTGATCCATAGAATTGGAATCCGAGTTGACATGTTTCTTCGTTTGTAAAGCGGACTATCATAGCATAATGCTTGAGCGCTGTTAACACATGGGCTGAGAAATCCCGGGCCTAACACATAAATGGCGCGAATTTTCCTGCATTCACCTGTTTTTCAGTTAGTACTTACCTTCAAAAGACAGCTGTCAAAATTTCATGATATATTTCTATTCATCAGTTTGTGAGTTATTGTACTAAGAGTGACGCTACTTTTGTGATTTTTGAAACAATGGATCAAAAACAATTTCGTGTTTTAATTTTACACTGCTTCTTGATGGGAAAAAATACCGTTCAAGCGGAGCAATGGCTTGAAAAGTGTTATAGGGACTCCGCTCTATCAGAAACCACAATAAAACGTTGGTTTTCTGACTTCAAACGTGGTCGTAGAAACACTGATGATGCAGAACGCAGTGGACGTCCAAATCAGGCGGTAACACCAGAAAACACAAGAAAAATCCACAAAATCGTATTTGAATGATCGAGAAGTGAAGATGCATGAGCTAGCTGAGATCCTGGAAATATCAAAAGAACGTGTTGGCCTCATATTGCATGAGAATTTAACTATGAGAAAGCTCTGTTCAAAGTGGGTGCCGCGTTTGCTCACTGTTGACCAAAAACAAGAACGCGTTGATGCTTTTGAGCAGTGTTTGGCCATGTTTAAACATAACAAGGCGAAATTTTGGCGTTGATATGTTACAATGGATGAAACATGGATCCATCACTTCACTCTGTAATCAAAACGATCGTCATCTGATTGAACAGCCACTAGCGAACCTCGTCCAAAGCGTTCGAAAGCACAACAATCGGCTGGAAAGGTTGGTATTTTGGTATTTTGGGATGTGCGTGGTGTAATATTCGACTATCTTGAGAAGGGGAATACCATCAACAGTGAATATTATATCGCATGATTGGAGCGTTTGAAGGCCGAAATTGCAAAGAAACGACCGCATATGGCAAAGGGAAAAATTTTATTCCATCAAGACAACGCACCATGTCACAAGTCAATCGAAACAATGGCAGAACTACATGAATTGAACTTTGAATTGCTTCCACATCCTGTATTCGTCAGATTTGACTCCCAACGACTACTGGCTGTTCGCAGACCTAAAAGAATTGCTCGCTGCACCGAAAGAAAAAGCATGCTTTGGAAGCATGACACACTTCAATGCTTCTAATGCATTCGTTACAACGTACTTTTAACGCTCGCGACTCATGCAGTTAACGCACGAGACCATGCTTTTTGGGTATGTGTCACATGCTTTCTAAGCATGGGTACTGAACGTTGGAAGCACGTTATGACAAATGCATTAGAAACTTTAGTGTGTCATACTTTTACAGTATGCTTTTTCTCTCGGTGTGGTACACGGAAAAAAATATTCCAGTCAATCTTACAAAACTACTCCTGTAAGAAATTCGGTTACCAAAACAAGGAATCAAGTACAGGTTGGTTGAAAAGTTTCTGCGCTCGAAATGAAAGAATACTGTTTTTGTTGCGAAATATATTTTTTCATTCAATATAATCTCCTAGGAGCTCAATACACTTGTTCCAATGATCTTCCAATAATTTTATCCCATCCTTATAATGCTTTTTCGGAAGCTCTGCAGAATAACCGTCTACGGCTGCTATGGCCTCTTCATTCGACGAAGAATGCTTTCCACGAAGGAATTGTTTGAGATTTCTGAAGAGATAGTAGTCGCTAGGAGCCAAATCTGGCGGATACGGTGAATGTTCAAGCAATTCGTACTTGAGTTCTTTGAATTTAGCCATCGTCAAAACACTTTTGTGAGCAGGTGTATTATCTTGATGAAAAATGATTTTTTTCTTCTTCAAACCAGGTCTTTTCTCACGAATTTTTTGATCCAGCTGATCCAAAAGGCTGCAGTAATATTCGGAGTTGATTGTTTTACCTTTCTGAAGATAATCAATGAACAAAATTCCTTTTGCATCCCAAAAAAATGATGCCATAACCTTCTTTACTGATCGTTGTGACTTCACCTGCTTTGGAGCTGAACAACCAGCTTCAGTCCACTGTAAACGTTCTTGTTTCAATTCAGGATCATGGTGGTAGATCCAAGTCTCATCCATAGTTATAAAACGATGCAAGAAGTCGGTTTTATTCTGCTGAAAACGCTCCAAATTACGCTAAGAAATTTGTTTTCGATCCAGTTTTTGTTGAATTGTTAACGTGTGCGGCACTAACTTCCCAAACAGTTTTTTCATACGTAATTCTTCATGTAAAATATGGAGTGCTCGTTCGTCTGAGATGCCTATGGCATTAGCAATTTCACGCTTAGTCAAACTTGGATCTTCACTAACCATATTGTGTACATGCTCAATGATTTCTGCTGTGGTGCCAGTTGTTGGTCGTCCTTCGCGTGGATCGTCTTCAAGGCTAGTACGACCACGTTTAAATTCACCAGCCCAAAATTCAACGGTGCGTTTTGAAGGTGAGGACTCCTTGTACACTTCTAACAATTGTTCATAAATTTCCTTTACTTTTAAACCCTTCAAAACAAAGAATCTAATGACTGCACGATATTCAATTTTTTCCATATGAGGAAAAATCAATGACACGTCAACTTCAAATGGCTTGTAAACAAAGAATGAATTGACAGAATGTCTTGTAACTTTGCATGTGTTCTCAGGACAGATATACCAACTTGAGAAAAAAAAAGTTTCGAGCTAGCAGTGCTATCTCTTGGCGAGCGCAGGAACTTCTCAACCAACCTGTACTCACAACTATTGTGTTCTGTAAAGGATACCAGTCACATAATTATTATAAGTGATCAATTATAGTATATACACAGAAAAAAAACTATCTTGTATCAAGACAATATTGTTTTCGTTATATATGAAACACGGATTGTGTCAGTTCAATGCAATTTGCTTTGAATCAAAAACAGGAAAAAACAAAATTCTTGATTCAAAGCAAATTGCATTGAACTGAGACAATCCGTGTTTCATATATAACGGAAACAATATTTTCTTGATACAAGATAGTTTTTTTTTCTGTGTATACACTGCTCAAAAAACAAGTGGCTGTAGTAGTTTGTACAATAATTGGTAGTATTTTCAATTCTCACAATGAACTCATTTTATACAGTAATGATTACCAAAATCTGTGGTAACTGTACTCAGACAGCACACAACGTCTCAATAATATTTTCAGAATACAACAATGTTTCACTGGGAACATTCTCAGTACAATATTTTGACGAAATTCCATGGATATTGCGGATACAATATTCCATTACAAATATTCTGAGAATCTTTCAATTGAAATATTGCACATACGATATTCTGCGATGTTCTGAAAATCTATGATGGAAGTATGCGGAGTTTGTCGCAAACGAAATATGATGAGGAGATTTCAATAGCAATATCATACGTAGCATTGAAACTTTTCATCGTCCTCAACCGCGCCTTCGTGTTATTTGGTAGTTGAAGACGAAAACACCATGAATAATCACAAAACCGTGGATTCGATTGCTGATTTATATTTCGTTTCAAGGCATCCTGAATCCATGGGTCTATACCCCACAGGCATGAACTTTTCAAAATTTTCCATCCACCTGACTCACCAATGAAATGAAATGAAACGATGAAGTGAAATGAAATGATGGTATTTACCCAGATGGAAAAAAAGAACTCTAAGAGAAGTTGCCTTGTCAATTCCCCCAAATTTGTAGAATTTCCATATATTTTCCCATGTTTTGAGGAAAAAATAAGGAAAAATCCGAGGAAATTTTGTAAGAACAGAAAAAACTTTGTTATAGAATAACTTGTCTAAAAGTTATCTGCAAGGTATTTCTCAGAAGTCTTATGCAATATTATTCCACTTCTCAAAGATGTCTGAATGGATAGCTTTGAGAATCAGTATTCAAGACATACTTCAGAAGTCGTACGTAAGAAATCTTTTACAGTTCTTTCTTCAGATGTCAAAGGTATTCAATATGAAACAGTACTTTTATTGAACTAAAGTACTGTATTTTGAAATACTTCTCCAACAAGTACTCGATCAATGCAACAGATCAGATAATTATTCAACACAGACAGTGATTCAGTTCCTCGTGGAAAATTATTCAAAAATATTAGTACATGAATGAAACAATGTTCAACAGCTCTATTCTTTTCTCACAGCATGACAAAGGTACAAAGTTATTGGATTTTATGAAAGGATGTATCATCAGCCCCATTTTTGTACACCTCTGATGATTTTCCAAACGTTCATCAAGTCACATGGAATGATAGTATTTTTCCAATCAACAATCTGTATAAATGGAATAACCAGCCACTTTGTGGAAATAAATGATTGGCGAATGAGAAGTAGGTATCCACAAAACTTGAGATGATAGAGAAATTGACTTATATATTGGGAGCGCAGTAAGTTTTCTGCACTCTGATGTTACTATGAACTATTGGCACGATAGATACTTATAAGGGACAGATTGTCAAAAATTACTGAGAAATAATTTCATTGAACTATGCATGTAGTTATGAATAATTATATATGAACAAATTATTCAGTCAATTTGTAAGAATGAAAATCAATTGAATATTTCTCATGTCGCATGTAATTTATGGTTACGAATTGTGCTTGTAATTTGACAGATGATTTTTTATTGCTAAAACTCTTAGGCTCCATTTATAACCACATGTATGTATTGTTCAATAAAGTAATGTAGAAATACTCTTTGGAAGCAAATCACAGTTGAGTATCGATTGTGGCAGTAGTTCATTCTGGTCAGAGTAAGAAAACTCACTGCGCTTCCGATATATATGTGTAAGATGATATCTTTAACGATTCAAGTCATACTTATTCGTAGACAATTTATTCCAACAAACTCACAGTTCATTTTATATTATGCACATTGTTTGAGTGAGGGAGTTATTCCACGTCACTTATCAAAAAACACTCCACTCCACTTGAGGTGATTAGGGTAGCTTAATCAGAAGCTCACATATATAAGTGAGCAAAATGATAATGGATGCCAATGATACATGGACTTCCCTTCAAAGCATTAAGAAAAACCGTGACTTTTCTGTGACGTTCCACAGAAGTCTCCTTTGGGATTTGATTTTGATGAAAAACAGGGACACTTGAAGGATCATTACGATACATCCATAACTTGTAATATTTTCTAGTTCACTTCTTACACATAACATAATGTGAATAATTTTTCAATGGAAAGCACAAAATAATGAATTCAAACCAAAATATAATCTTATCACAAGAATCACATCAATTTATCATTGTTGTGAAGAATTCCATGTTTTATTAGATACAAAACAAAAACAAATTCCAAAAGTAGGGTTATGTCTTTATGTTATGTTTATTGAAATCACTTTTTTGAACACTGTCAATTTCATCACTCATATTCTACGGGAATGAATTTCGAAAATTTTCCAGCGCGATGATTCGCGATATGTAAAAGTACGAAGAATGTGTAGTTTGAATGTAGTGGGTTAACTTTCATGGTACAACCGCCAAGGGGACTGAGGAACTGTTTACTAGCAAATGTCTTCATCAACTAAGCTCTGAATTTCAAAGTGCGGAATAGCTACGTTGGCAAGGTGTTAGTTTTCGGTAGGTTAGGTAGGTGGGCAGGGCAGGTTCGGTTCCCCGTTAGGTTAAAAACTTTTCACCATTGCCAACAAAGTTACTCCAGACAATAATGATTAATGTGTGTCATTGCCTTTCTACCAAACACCATAGTGAAGCAAAGGTTGGTGTTATTTTTTTTTGTCATCTTTGAATGAATCAATGAAAGTCTAATAGAATCTGAAGCCAAGTTTATATCTTGATAATGTGAACTCTTTTCAGTAACCTGTTTTCTTTTATGAGGAATATTGAATACATTGCGGCATCTAACTTCGATTTTGTCATATTGTGAAATCCATTGGAATGAATTAACTGCAGTACCTTGTGATCAGGATCATCATATTGGGTTGATAATACAAACATTTTCTCGTAAACATAATCACTCAAGACGGTTAATACATGCATTGAGTTCCCTCAGATATACAGTAATGGATGGTAAATTATATATACAGGGTGTCCCATTCCAATCTGTCACTTAGAATATCTCGAAAACGAATAGATTCAGAAGAACATGTTCCGGGAAAAAAATGTAAGAATCTGAGGGGGACGTCAGATGGTGAACTTGGCTTTGACCTCAGATCTCACTTTCAAGGTCATTTTGAGGTCAACTCATGTTTTTTGAATGGAATCCCCTACTTTTTACTACCGGTTTAGATTCTACGCTAAAAACCAAGGAACTTTTGTCTCAAACGTTTTTCCGAAATCCCCATAGATGGCGCTCTGATTGATGAGAAAATGAGAATTCTCAAACCCTCGGATTGTATTCTGTCTAACATAATGCTCAGCTCTTGAGTGTTTCTCATCTCCCGGGAATTGCTGTCGGCATCAGCGTTACCCAATGTGCACCACGAGGAGGTTGCGCGATCGGACTTTACACATCATTGTGGCCCTGAAAAGGGCCGGTTGTCTGAACTGGAGGTGTATCTTCGGGGACGCATCAGGCATTCAAAAGATGTTCAAAATGAGCGCCGTTTTGCCTTTGACAAAGCGCAATTCTTTTATGAGAGTCTCTTGAAAAAAATGCTCTTCTTATTCGGTCTTTCATGTCATCGCGTGTTGTTGGAGGTCACGGAATACAACATCTTTCATGTAACCCCACAAGGAAAAATCAGGCGACGTCAGATCTGGCGACCTAGATGGCCATCGCACAGGTCCTCCACGGCCAATCCACCTTCTGGGAAACTTCTCGTCCAGAAATTTTCGAACAATTCGCATGTAATGAGGAGGTGCTCCATCCTGTTGGAACCACATCCTTGATCTCACGTCAAGACTTACGTCTTCCATAAGAGCAGGCAGTTCAAAATGCAAAAAACGAAGATACTCCGCGCCAGTCAGGTTTCCTTCAAAAAAATACGGCCCTATGATCCTGGAATCTACAATTCCGCACCAAACGTTCACACTCCAACGGTGTTGATGATTAATTGTACGGACACAGTAAGGATTCTGAGCACTCCAATAATGGCAATTGTGCCTATTGAGAATTCCAACATTGTGAAATATTGCCTCATCAGAGAACATAACGTGATGAGAGGAAGTAGGATCTTCTTCAATTCTCCGTTGGGCCCACGTGCAGAAGTTCAATCTTGTTATGAAATCCTCAGCTGTGAGAGATTGCACCAAAGTGATATGGTAAGGATGATAATCCAACGATTTCAAGATACGCTGAGGTGTGGATCGAGGAATCCCGGTCATTTTCTCAATATCCCGAAGACTGATATGAGGATTAATATGAATTAATGCCAGCACAGCCAGCGATCTCACATCAGGATTATTGTCATCCGCATAAACTTTCTTGTTCCTCTGTCGTTTGAGGAGACCTTGACGAGCACGTTGTTCAAGAAATCGGATCGTAATGCGATTTGGACACCTCCGATTCGGAAAACGACGTTGAAACGTTCTCACAGCTTCAACATAATTTCCCCGCGCTTCACCAAGACACAACAAAACGTCAACAATATCGTTTGGCGCGTAATCAGACATGATATTCAGAAATGTGTTTCCCCCACATGATAACAGAGAACTGAGCAGTTTGGGGATGCTAAATTTCGGAGGTATTCACACGTGAATCAAAACAATAACAATTTTCAAGAACAAAACCAAAACGAAACACAACCGACGGCAATTTCCGGGAGATGAGAAACACTCAACAGTTGAGCATTATGTTAGACAGAATACAATCCGAGGGTTTGAGAATCCTCATTTTCTCATCAATCAGAGCGCCATCTATGGGGATTTCGAAAAAACGTTTGAGACAAAAGTTCCTTGGTTTTTAGCGTATAATCTAAACCGGTAGTAAAAAATAGGGGATTCCATTTAAAAAACATGAGTTGACCTCAAAATGACCTTGAAAGTGGGATCTGAGGTCAAAGCCAAGTTCACCATCGGATGTCCCCCTCAGATTCTTACATTTTTTTCCCCGGAACATTTTCTTCTGAATCTATTCGTTTTCGAGATATTCTAAGTGACAGATTAGAATGGGACACCCTGAATATATGAGTTTATTTCTTTTCTGGCGCTCTTTACACTGCCTAGAGCGCCAATCCCTCTTACAATCTCATCCCTTACATCTTTCTCAACTAACCTAACCTAACTTAAATCTAAATCTCTACCTTACATATTACTCATCTCTCTTTTCTCTCTCGCTTCGCATGTGTGTGTATGTGTGTGCTCACTCCGCCCTCTCACTCGACATTCATTTCTACATTCTCCATGCCATACTCACACCCCTCACTCCCACCCATCCCCCTGAACCTCCCCTCTCTAATATCTTCTAATTCTTTCATCCAACCTTCACCCTCCCTCCTCTCATCCAATATTTCTGTTACCCTATCATGAATGTTCATTTCCTTTCCTCCGCATCTACCCGTGCACCTTTCAAGTACATACTCCCACGATTCCTCTTCCCATCCACAAACTCTACATCTTCTATCTTCTTCCTTTACCCAATTTCTCCCTTTTCTCATCTCATTTCCTAACCTGAATCTCGCTATCCTAGATTTCACCCCCTCTCCTTTTTTTTATCCCTTAGATACTTTGGTCTTTCTATCGTCCAAATCTCTCTATACCACGTGTTATACCTCGACTCAACTATTCTCCCTTAGTTTACTTGCATCTGCACTTGTCTATCCCTTTCCTTCATTCCTTTGTAAATATCCTCTCCCCTCCCTCTCCTTCCCTCTACATCTATTTTCGAAAAACCTCTCTCTTCAAAGAATTTCCTCCTCTCTCCCTCCCATCCTGATTCCGTTTCTTTTTCTTTCATTTCTTCCCAACATATTCTGGCTATCTCACTCCCTTTACCTTGTCTCATTCTTTCTTCGAATTTCCAACTCCTCCTACCCATCTTTGTCCTAATTTTTTCTCTTTTTACCTCATCCCTCACCATATACCCTGGTGTTTTCCCATCTAAGTTTAACGTCCACCTTATGTATTGTTCTTGTATTCTTTCTACCCCCTCTCTTTCCTTCCACCCCGATATCTCCACCCCATACTCCACTACAGTTCCCACCAGCCTATCAAAAAGCCACATCCTCTTCTCCCAGTCACCTCCGAATCTTCTTTCACCTATTCCCCATACCTGCCCCATCACTTCTAATGCTTCCTTGACTCTATCTCTAACGTGCGCTTCATACCCTCCATTCTTTTGTATCACATGACCCAAGTATTTGTATTCTTTCACCTCCTCTATGCACTCTCTTCCTCATTTCCACTCTATTTCCTTCTTTCTCCCTCCTCCTCCCCTGGATCTCATCACTTCAGTTTCACTCACATTCGCCTCCAATCCTTTATTTCGAAATATCTCTTTGCCAATGTCTCCCTTCATCTGTTTCTTGTTCTCCGCTAATACTACTATGTCGTCTGCGTAGGCTAGTGTCCTCACTCTCTCTTTCCCGCTTTTATTCCATAATCCTTTACTCATTTCTCCTTTCAAGTCTCCTATAGAAATATTGAATAAATCCGGGCTCATTGGGCATTCCTGCCTTAGACCCCTAGCTAGCCAAAACTCCTCACAGATCTCATCTCCCACCCTGATCCTAACCTTCGTTCCTCTGTACATCTTTTCAATCCTGCTAACTGATCCCTCACTTATTCCTTTCTTCCTCATAGTTTCCCATAACTTTTTCCTATCAATTGTGTCAAACGCTGATTTCAGATCCACAAACAAACCTACCATACCTCCCCCCTCTTTCGCTACTTCTCTGCCTATCAGATAATTAATAACATAAATATTGTCTATTGTACCCATACCCTTCCTAAAACCTGTTTGGTTATCTGGAATGATACCTTTGCCCTTTATATCCTCTCTTAAACCATTGGCTAACATTGTTGCATATATCCTATATAACGAGATCATGATTGTCACTCCTCTGTAATCTTCAACCCCATTCCTTTTCCTTTTTTTTTCACGGGTATGACTAACCCTTCTTTCCGATTCTGCGGTATCTCTTGTCTCTTCCAAACCTCACTACATATTTCGAATACAGCTCTATTAACTTCTTCACCTCCCTTTGACCATACCTCATTCGGCAGGTTATCAATTCCCGCAGCCTTATTTTTCTTCATTTCTCTCATGATCCTATTTACCTCTCCCTCGCTGATTTCTTCTTCGACCCACTCTATCTCTTCCCCCACCTCCAATTTCTTCTCCCTCACTCTTGACAAACCTGCTCCTACTCTCTCTCCTACCCCTCCTACTAACTTCTGAGAGTGATTTCCCCATTCATCCATACTGATGCTCTCATCTACCCCCCTTTTTCACTTCTTCCTTTATTGACATTTCTCCATACTTCTTCTCCTGATTTTGCCTTCCCCACCTCTTCGATATAATCCTTCCTCTCTCCTCCTTTTTTTTCTTCACATTTATTCTTGTATATCTTCAATTTTTCTCTATAATCTTCCCTTTTCCTCTTCTTCTCTCTCCATTTTCTCATCGCTCTTTTCGCTTCCTCTTTAGGGTTCCCACATTCCTCATCCCACCATTTACATCCCATAATACCTTTTTTCTTCTCATCTTTCCATTTAACTGATTTTGCAATTCTTTCTTCCAAGTTCCTCAACATCTCTTCTATGCTACCCTTTTCCATCTCCCATCCCTTCATTCCATCAATATATTCTTTTACCCCTTTCTCTGATCGGTCCATAATCTTTGTCAGAGTCTTTTTCTCTCCCACTCTTCTCTCTAGTCCCTCCTCTCCCAGAAATACCGTCAATGATCTATGATCCGATTCTATCTCCTCTCCTACTTCTATTCTTTCAACTTTGTCCCATGCTTCTCTATCCCCTATTGTATAATCTATCACCGTATCCCCTCTCGCCCCATTATATGTGTATTCTCCTTCACCATCTCCTTCTTTTACCCCATTCTTAATCCCCCATCCTTCCTCCTCTATAGCCTTTAATAGAATTCTTCCTTCACTATTCATCTTTTGATCTTTAGATCTCCTTTTCTGGAAAATTCCTCCCCCTTCTAGCCCACCTCTTCCACCGGTTCTTGCGTTGAAGTCTCCACCCACTATGATCCTCTCCTTTCTTCCTATTCCCTCAAATATTCCTTTCATTTTCTCAATTTCCTCTTCTATGCATTGATTCACGTATATTCCCATTATGCTTCATTCCTCATCTTGCCATTTTATTCTCCTCATCATTATCCTCTCTTCATCAGTTTCCTTCGTATTCACTGACAACTCTTCTATCTCCTTCCTGATTCCCATAATCATTCCTCCTATCGCTCTCCCTTTTTCCTTTGTTCTTCTGACCATTTGTATCTCCCAATCAAAATCATTTGATAAATTTCTCTTCACTTTTATCCAATCTTTCTCCTCTACCCAAGTTTCCACCAATTTCACCACGTCCCATCTTTCTATATTCCTATTCAATTTCACTTGTTTTCCTTTTAACCCCGTCACGTTCCAGAATCCTGTCTTCAACCCTCGGCTCCGTATATTTCCACCAGCCCCTCTTATCCCCTCTTTTTTCCTCCCTTCTGTATCATTTTTTCTTAAAAATTGATTCCGTTCAGTTTTCCCCAACTGACGTCTTTCCCGTTTATCTTTGGTTTCCTATATTTCACAATCACATTGTCTCCCTTTTCCCTCATCTTTTTCGCATTCTCTCTGAGCGCTTTTTGCGCCCCTCTTTCTTCCACTGTCAAATCATCATCTGAAAATATCCTCGTCCCCTTCAGAGCTACCCTTCTTCCCATTGTTTCACTCTTATCCTCAATGCTCTCCATCTCTACTATAACTATTTTACTTTCTCCCTGCCCCAAAAATTTTGCATTTTTGATCCCCTTCGGCATTCTTAATCTCTTTCTTATAACCTCTGTAGTCACTTCCATTGCTGTTTCCCCATTTCCCATACCCCTGATTATAATATTCTTCTTTCTTCTTTCCTTCTCCTGCCTTCCCAAATTCTTTTATATAACTCTCATTTCTTTTTTCATTTCTATAATTTCCTTCTGCTCTTCCACTCTTATAGCACCCCCCTCCCCATTTCCGGTCGGGATTCCCTTTAATTCAATTCTCTTATTAAATCTCTCTAATTCTTCATCCCATTTCGTCTCTAATTCTCTCATCTTATCATTTCTCACTTCCTCACCTCTCTTAATCCACTCCTCCATCCTCTTTTCTTTTTTCTCCGCTTTATCGTCAATCCTAATCTACACCATCTCTATCATCATTCCCCTAATATCTTCTCTCCACTTTTGCATTTCTTCTTTCATTTTCTCTCTCTCCTTTGCAATTATCTCCTCACATTACTCTACCATCTCTCTCTTCTTTCTACTCATTTCTTCTCTCATATTTTCCCAGTCTCTTCCTACTTTTTGTGGAGATCTGCTCATTTTCGCACTTTCATTAAATGCTTTCAATTCTCCCAACTCCTCTTCCCTTTCCCTTCTCCACATCTCTTCTATTCTACTAGTTGAACCAGATCTGTCTCTCATTTCGCTTTCCATTTTGCCTTCAGGCGTAAAAAACTCCTCCATTTTCTCTTGATCCCCCATTTCCCATCAATTTTCCTCGACCCCTGAAACCTACCACCCTCTTACTTTCACTGTCAACTCTACCTTTTTTGCCTCGCCTGCTCCTACCTGAGTTTCCTTATCAGCCTCTCTGCTCATCTTTCGATGTGTTCCTCTGTTCTTCTACCTACCTATTGCCTTCTATAGATGTCGCTGGTTGTCTCAATAACCAACTATATAACGTTTCCATCCAGAATAATTTTCTCAACCTGTCTATTACCCACCACTTCTAACTTTACCACTGTGCTTTTATTCCTGCACTGAAACTTTCACCTTCACTTCCACACTTTCCCATCCTCTTTGTCAACCTTTTCACCCTCTGCTTTCCCTATCCTGCACCTTCGAATCACAATTAAGTTTTTATTCTTTGGATCTAATTCACACCCATCCTCTACTCTACTCTCCGCGGTTGGTAAATTATTTACCACAATTATTCTGTAAATATAACCGGGCTACCTTGCTGTCCTTATAGTCACCGACGAGTCCGGTAACAGCTACGCGAATCGCGGTACTATTAACAGTTCATTTTTTTCCATGTAAAAAATTTCTCTCGAATGAAGAGGTTATCGCTGAAACTGAGGCCTATTTTGAGGCAAAAGATAAATCGTTCTACAAAAGTGATATTGAAATGTTAGAGCGGCGCTGGAATGATTGCGTTGTTCTCGATGGAGATTACGTTGATGGATGAAGCTAATTTTGAACAAAAAAACCGTGTTCTCTTTGTTGGGCCCGGGACTTTTCAGCTCATGTGTTGAATGGAAAAAAAACCGTAATTCGAGTCACGGTTCTTTTGATAGGTACTTTCATTCATCAAACACCTTCAACTCATTTTTCCATTTGTTGTTATTGAAAATATTGATTTTTTTTCAATAATTAAAAACAGCACCCCTTATTTGCCCTAAAACCGCTTCAATATTGTCAAAATATTATTTACATCATAAAATTTTGATGTTTTTCTCGGTTTTCTCCGTTCGAACGAATTTGGAGTTGACAACCTTTTTGCCCGGGACGGCAGAGTAGTAATTCAGTAGAGTAACAAATTGTGATGGGAAGTGAACTGAAGACATACCGTATGCTCGTGAAATTTTTGTACGTAAAGTATACCGAAATATTCTCAATCATTCGGTATTTATTCCGTACAAATTCGGTATAAATTTGATATGAATCCCCCATACCCAAATATTACCGGAAACTTATCAAATTTCGGTATATTTTGGATTTCAATTCAGTTTGATTTCGGTAACAGTATTATTTGAGTATAATTGAGGTATGGAAAATTCATAAATATACTGGATAATTTCAGTATGATCGCATTTGCTAGGGTTGTCTTTCCTCTAGAAGATCTCTTTTGAAGGTAATCTGCAAAAAGATTGGGGATATGCGATGTTCATGGGAAACATATCGATGTCCAAAGACATCAATGTCGATGCATCGATCATTTTCCAAAAATATCGATGCAACGATTATCACTTCTGTGTTGCTTATATTTGAGGAAATGGAAGTGTTGGATTGGGGTAAAAAATCCATTATCCAGAAGAGGGTATTCGTCTTTTCCGGACACTTCAGAACGTCGGAAAAATGCGATTCCCAAAAATGTCTGTCCGTCTGTGTGTGTGTGTATGTGTCGCTTGACTATATAGATGTTTTGATCCACGATAACTCAGAATGCACCGATTGAGTTGATTTATTTCTCATATGTTCGTCTTAGAGAGGACTCGAGGCCTATTGATTTTGGTATCAATCGGATAAGATGTTTTGAAAATATTGTGGAATATTGTTTGAAAAACACTGATTTTGTGATCACGTATATCTTTGCTTCCTGTTATCCGAATGTGATGGAATCAATAACACGTTCTAGTTGTCATCCGATGGTGTTCACACATGAATTCCATACCAATGGGTTGAAAAATGCGGGGAACTTTTTTTGCCATCCGCATCATTTGACAATTTTTTTAAAACATGCCTTCCCTGTGTTTGGATCATCCGAATGCCATAGAAATCTGAGCATCGTCAATTCATGAGATGTTGATTGCGCGATATAAGTTTCAGACAACTCGGAACTGGAGAGAAAGGAGAGTAAGCACTGGAATTCAAAAGAGAATTTCGAAATTTCGTAAATGCCGTTATTATACGGATATCTTCCGTTTTTATTATCCGATCGTTATGGAATTTTCACCACAGGTATATGCAGTTTCGATAATATTAGGTGTATAACTCAATTTATGACTTTTTCTCATCGAGCAGGAATTCCGATTTGAGATTTCAATATCCCCGCCCCCATTTGCGGTTTCGAAGGGTTGACCTCAAAGTTTTTCATACACTATACATCATATCTGCAAGAGCTACATCACCTCACAAAACAGTAGTATATACGATGGTGACCGGTAAGCAGCACATTCGGCACTGCATTCTCTACGAGTTCCAACAAGAGAAAGAAGCAATTGGAGCATGCAATTAGATCTGTTCTACTCTTGGTGATGATGTTGTGTCTTATGGTACGTGTAAATATTGGTATCAACGATTTGCAAATAGTGATTTCGATCTCGGCGATTGGGAACGTCTTGGACAGCCTCCGAAATTTGAAGATGCTGAATTGCAAACATTACTCGACGAAAACTCAACGCAAACCGAAAAACAGCTTGCAGCTCAGCTAAGAGTTACTCAAGCAGCCAACTCCAAACGATTCCATGCGATGGGAAAAATACAAAAGGTAGGAAGATGGGTGCCATATGAATTGACCAAATAGAACTTTGTTCAATGAATGAACACGTGCCTTCCGCTGCTCACCAAGTACCAAAAGCAGAATTTTTTGTGGGAAGTTGTGACGGGAGGTGAAAAATATATTCTTTTTGCTAACCCCAAACGCAAAGAGTCATGGGTGGATCCCGGAAAACCGTCGACATCCACTTCCCAACAAAAAATCCACTTGAAGAAGGTTCTCCTCTGCTGTTTTACGGACTATTGGAAACAGGTCAAACAGTTACAGCAGAACGCTACAACCAACAAATCAATAGATTGCACGAAATTCTTGAGGAGAAGAGGCTATTTACTGGGCAAGGGAGCCAAAAAGTTGTGTTGCTCCATGATAACGCTCGACCTCATGTTGCTCGCGCAACTCAGAATACCATTTTGAACTTTAGCTGAAAATTTCTCCCCCACGCGACATATTCACTGGACTTGGCTACATCTGATCCGGTCCATGCAGCATGCCTTAAAGGATACCCGCCTCCAAACTCTGGATGACGTACGAAAATTCGTCGATGACTTTATTGCCTCAAAGCTTGAAAGTTTTTCTCGCGATGGTATTTGTAAGTTGCCCAATCGATGGCACCAAGTCATCGAAAACAACGGACAATGTTCCGAGAATTGATCTGATGTTCATGTATTTTAGAATATAAAATATTTTTTGTGGAGGAAAGTCAAAAATTAAGTTATACACCAAATAGTCATGTACAAATTTCAACCAGAGCTGCCAGATGGGCATTGCCGTTGAGGGTAATCGTACCCCCACTATCATCCCAATTATATAAATGACATGTGTGTATAGGTTTCGTGTGAAGGTGAAAGTATGTGTATGAACCATGGTGGAGGTCCCATTCCCCTCAACGGCAATGTCCATCTGGCAGCTCTGGTTTCAACCTGATTCCTCCAAAAGACCGGAAGGGGAAAAGGAAACATGTTATCGGAAATTGTGATTTTCCGACCGCTTGTATTTGCGTTTATGGTTATCCGATTGAAATGAAACTCATACCACGTTTTATTCACAATCCCATGGTAGTTCCATACGAGCTCCGTTTCAATTGATGGACAAAAAACAATTTCACCCTAGTTGGAAGAAAAAAAGTTCCATTCGTTCTATGTGACTGTTTGATTGCAACTAAACAAATATAAATTGAACGTAACAAGTTCTCAATTTCAAGTTATTTAACAACATCGATATATCGAATGGCAGTGATTCTATCTCTGACATCCTGCACGCCTCGTTCCATCTGTCCCTCATAAATATATCAAGAGCATGGAAGTAATGTATGCACAGATCTGTAATATACACTGGATAGTGCATAGCATAGGCTTCCCATATGCGAGCTTGGTTCCCATCAGGGCACCGCCATGAAGGAGCAATTTCACTGTCTTTCTGATCAACAGCCGCATGGGATTGGTCGATTCTATGACATTCCATTGGATAGAGGCAATTCCATCGATATATATAGTTTTCTGAATGGAACACGTTCGGCGAGCTATGCACCCTGATAAAAATGGCCATTGGAAACAGACAGAACTTTCATCCGAATCTCATGGAGTCGATATGTGCTTGTGCAAGACCTATCTTCATTTCGTTAGATTCGGATAGAAGTTATTCCCGTTTCTAACGGCCATTTTCACCAGGGCACTATCCAGTGTATACTACAGATCAGTGAATGTATGGTTCTCCATACCGATTTTTTCAAGAGGTAGAACTCCAAGGTGAACACCCGTTGGTCCGGAGCATCGTTGGCCCGGATTCTGAGATCCCGAATGAGGGTAATCCCGAAATATAAGTAGACATTCCTAGTCAAGTGCAAATGCGATGAAATGTTACCAAAACTATTCCAGCATATCACCTATTCGGGATTTTAGAATTCGGACCAATGGTGCTTCGAGCTAACGGACTTTCGTACCAACGGGTGTTTACCGATGTGCCATAGCCCGACCGCTCATTGGCCCGGATAACGGTGCAATGTTCCGAATTTTTGGGACAACAAATTTTGGCACATTCCACCGTTACCGTTGGCTCAAAGGGCTGGCATCTCAAAATTGAATATCCTAAGTGAAGAGAATCTTGCTTCACGATACATCTCCAATTTATCATTACTATAAGATAGAAGAAGAGGCAAAGATCTAGGAGGGTAGGAGGTCATCTCGCCAAAAATGTTTTCGGCCGGAAATTTGTTCATTGGCAGATCCAATAGAAGTAACTACAAATTCCTAAGGAACGCGAGTTATTATCCAATGCAGAATTTTCTTCAGTCGGGATAAAAGCCCTTCGGGCCAACAAGCGGTCAGGCTATTGGGGCTCTACATTTGAAAATACTAAATTCGTCGGGAAATTTCGTTCTGTGAATTCAGTTCCTACCCTTAAGAAGTTAGGGGGTGAATTTGCCGAAAAAATATTTCGCTGAATAAGCACAATTCGACAATCGCTAGTGATACTCGAAAAGTGACTAGCGATTGTCAAATTATGTCTATTCGGCAAAATTTTCATTCGGCAAATTCACCTCCTACCCCTTAAGAAACATGCGATAAAGCATCGCGATTCAAGATAATATAACTCGCATACTTTCGATAGAATATCGATCCGAGTAATATCCCAGGTAGCACAAGCACGTTCTGAGAATGTTCTAAGAATATACGTTGAGGATATGCGAATATTCTAAGGAGATCCTCATTACGTGCGAATATATTCTACGCACATTCTCAGAATGTTTGAATGAGACTGTTTCAAATATTCTCAGAATATTAGGCCACGAATATTGTGGGAGTATTATCAAAAAATGCTGTTAAAATAGAAATTCCTGCCGATATAAGTAACTTCTGCATGTAACCGAAAACTAATTCACAATCAATTCTTTCAATCAATAAACATCTGTCATCATGGATTCTTAGCAATATCATGGATTCACATGGATGGGTGAGATACTTATGATCACAACAAGCCATCATAATATATACGATATTGCTTCAAATATTATTACACTTTTGAAGATTATTTTTCACGCATGAGGCTCTCAAAACATTCGGGATATTAAAATGCACATTTATGAATTTCTCATTCCCCAAATACAAATTGAAATAATATATTATCCGAGGGTCTGTAGCCTGTCAACAACATTATCCGCCATTACTGAATTCATGTCATTAAGATGCTTGCGCATGCGCTGCTTATCAATCTCCCTACAAACTTTGTACGCATATCGTACGAACGTTCCCAGAATATTCGAAACAGTCCCATTCAAATGTTCTCAGAATCATCTATGAATATTTACGAAGCTTCTACGCTCTTTGTAAGAATATTCGATACAGTACGTTTTACGGATGTTGCGAGAATATTCTCAGAATATTCCGTGTTACATGGGATCGATTGACCAGATGTGATCGTTGAAAGAAACATAATGCGCGTGCGCGTTGTGGATAAATCATTTCAATTCTAATAATAAGAAAGAATATTTAATTTCAACTTTAGCGAAATTGTAAATTGTCATGTAACATATTTACGTATCAAAGGGTCAAGTTGAATTGTTAGAGGTTAGTACTGAAACGGTTGGAAGTCCTTCGATGAATATCAATCTCGCACGGTGGCACCTAGATTCCAAATACGTATCAGACACATATCAACATTGCATTCACATTGCATTGAATTTCATTTTAAATGTGATGTATTATGATATGTGAGATATTGCAATGTTATATGTGGTTAATCCACCTATTATCAACGCAGCAAATACATGTCCCTGGTTGAAAAATCCGATTGATTCCGATGCATAAACTCAATTTCAACCGATAAAAAACAGATCCTAAATCAAATGTATTGGAGTGGAATGATCTTAAGTGTAATAAGTCATATGTATAAGCTTATGAAGTGGTAAATTAAGTGGAAAATAGGTTGCCTCTGAAATGCATTCTAATATCCCTGCTCAAAAAACCTTATTGAACCGATTGATTTTCATTGATCCGATGCAGGAAACCGATTCAAACCCATCAAGAATTGATTCTCAAATGCATCGGAATCAATGAGAATCAATCGGTTCAATGAGATTCTTTGAGCAGGGATCTTTGCTTTACTTTCTACAGTACATGTATTGCCATGGTGTTTTGTTTTCCAGTGAGATTTACTTGATTATGTGACGAACAATGTGGTTCCACTATTCTTTCACTGGAAGAAATTTATTGTAAAACTAAGTGCAAAAATATTGGGATCATAACTCTATATTGCACTTTCATATTAGTCATGATTATAGGAGCTACAATAAACTGAAAGTCAACGTTCCAACTGAGATTAACAGTAATCATATGTATAAAGTTATAGTTGAACTCAATGCATAAATACCGTACGCATAATTGTGTAACCAGTACTCGGAATATAAGTACATTCGTGTGTTTACATCAAAAACATAGTAAAGTTGCGTCGCTTCTGAAAATTTCCCGTACAGCACTACCACCGATCGCCGGACATTTCTCCGTCGCTTCTCCATCCCTCCACCTTGTATACATATCCACTTCGCCGCGGATGGAAGCCGAATCAACGAAAGGACAAATCAACGAAACCATTGGTTGAAAAGGAAGAGATGTATAATGTATGATGTCTCATTCTTTCCAACTAACGGTTTCGTTGATTTGGCCCCCATCCGTCGCCGCCACGGATATGCGACGTGGGAGTGGGGAGTGGGGGTGTGCTGTTAGGGTTGATTAGAGTAATGGAATGAATTAATCGCAATAATCGCCCACACAGCACACTTGTTCCGATGTGATAATAAAGAATTCTCTATGAAGCGATCGTGGAATTCTTCGATAGTCCCCGTTTTCACAGTTTAGAATGAATTCTTCATAAATGTCTGGTATTCAAGAAGAATACTCAAAGAATTCTCAAGAATTCTCCATGAATTCGTTTAGAGCTAGCACAACGCAAGTTCTCTTGGAACATCCCTGTGCTGTATGCACAGATGAAAGTGTTTCTTTGAATCTAACAAATTGATACTTGGATAGGTCGAAATAAATATTTTTTTCATGGAAAAAATGTGTGCTTTGAAACAAGGAGCAAATGATAAGTTTGTTCAAACTAACAAAATATTGATTTCAGCCAAAGAAATATTTATTTCGATCTATCCAAACAACAATTCCTTGAATTCAAAGAAATACTTTTATCTGTGTGGGAGTAAATTCAATAAATAAGAACACGCTTCCAATCAAAATAATCAAATAACGAATAGGGAAGGAGGGGAGTTGACATCATGATCGTTCATAAGAAAATAATACATACATTTTATTTTCGAATATCACATTATTGAATGTTTTATAAGTTAATAAATTCTTAGGAGCTATAACCGTCCACTCTAATCCTTCTTCTATTTGATGAGCTGGAACATTCCCATCGAACTTCGAATTCAAAATATCTACCTTCATACAAAAATGTTCCACCACGGATCCATCATATTTTTCATATCTATGAATTTTGTTTATTTGACCAAAAACAGGAATATTGTTATTTACACTTAAAATTATTATTGTATCACCCGGGGCGGAGAATTTGAACGGTTTTTATCCTCATATTTCGTTTTTAGACTGAAGATATATCAAAGAATACTTAATTGAGAGATCTTTAAGAACCTTCCTGGAGAGTTCTCAAAGATATCTTCCAGAAGTGTTGGAAAGAAGTGTGGAAGATTTTAATGCAGAGATCTTCAAGAACGTTATTGAAGAGTTCTTAAAGATATCTTTCACAAGTGTCCAGAAACATTTCTGAAACATGTCTTGATTAAGATACGTTTGAGGAGATAAATTTTTCAGCAGATTTGAGATTATATGGACACACGATCATGAACAACACAGAATAAAACTTTGAATGTACCTGTTATTACAATCGGATTGCAAATAGAATAAATTCATTCATGACTCAGATAGCAATTCAACATTGCCGCAATGTTGTCAGGCAAGCTTGTGACAAGGTTGATATAAGCCTCCTAGTTGACACACGACAAGGGTACAAGCTTACAAAACCCTTGCAGCAGGGCTGTAGAAACCTTGCACTGACAAGGTTGTCAATAACAAGCCAAGAACAATCGAATGACAAGTGTGACAGGGTTATGACAAGCCTACATGTCATCTGTGGAATTGAAAGTTTGAATCAACCATAGAGATATCAAGAAATTTGAAAGTTTGTAAAAAGTACGATTTTGTCTCCTCATGATGTGCACACTAAAATTACCGAATATCCACTTCACAATAATTCTTCAGAAACACTTTACAAAGAATCTGTGGTATCCACGGAATATTAACGAACACTAGAACACGAAATCCATTTCTGAATATGTTTCACTAAATTTATTCATTCATCCTATTTGTAAGTATAATCAACTCTTCTGATATTGATTCATGTAATAATAGTTTGTTCAAAAGATCATTCCCACCCTGAAACTATACACCACTGACATTATATTCCATTATGTTATATTGACAATTATGGGCATCTCTATTGTACGTATAGCTCAGGTGATTGAGGCGTAAATAAGTCGTGAAATGAATGGGTTCCATTCCCGTAAACATAAGAGTAGAAATCAAGTCGACTTCATCGGAACGCGAGACCAGTGAAGAAACAGGAGGAGAAGGAAAAAGAAAAGGTCAAGGATTTTCTTTGTGAACAAATTCAAGAGTCTTCCAAGACATTTTCATGAATTCTTCAAGACATCTTTCAGAAATCGTTGGGAAATCTTGAATATGTCTTGAAGACATCTTTGAGAACTCTTCAAGATATCTTGTCGGGTTCTATACGTGTTTCATAAGATATCTTTCAGAATTCGTTTCGGTATCTTCCAGAAAGTTTCCTAAAGCTTCTCACAAACGCATTGAGACTTCTTAAAGATATATTTGAGATATCTGAATGTTAGTTGGGTACAGTCTAAAAACGAAATATGAGGACAAAAACCGTCCAAATTTTTCGACTCGAGCGAAATGATTTGTTCCATCATGTTTCGTACTTCTATAAGGTATGACGGAATCGGAAGGGAAATTTCTCCTACGGTTTTCTCGAACCGTATCTCCAGACTTTTCCTCCCGAGCCCGTGCATAAAATTCCCTTATATGAGGAACTTGAAGGGTTCTTCCCGGTTAATTCAGAAGAATTTGGATAGGAGAGAGGGGTAGTTCAAAAATAAATGAAACTGGAGAAGGTATCGTTGAATTAGAATTTTCAATGAGATTGAATAGGGGAATCGTATGGTTTAACCCCCAATGGGATTCCGTTTAATTTTCTCCTTTTTAGCTTGTCTCGAAAAGAATCATTCGAACCTTTGTTTCAATTGTAAACAGGACAACTAGACGATTGGGGGGAACAGGGGGAACTCACGCACACTCACCGGGCACGTTCACTCAAATTCAAAATGTCACAATTACCACTTGAAGAATGAAATTAATGAATGGAGGGTTGATCGGTCCTCACTCACCCTAACTGGCATGAAAAATTACGGCAGTCGGAAATTATCCAAGATTGATCGTAGATGAAGGTTCACACAAAAGAAAAACCACTAAATCTACTCTACGTGATATGAACTAATTTGACCAAGAGACACACCAAGGGTGACGAGACAGCGTGGGGCCGTCAACGATGATCTATCTTCCCGTGACGTCACAAGTTGAGTTGCGCCAATGGCCTAATTATGAAAATGAACGGGACCTGCTGCCCTCAAGTATCGAACGGAAAATCTGTGCGAAGGATTGATCTCCGTTATCGGCGATCACGATAACTCGTCACTTACCCTCACATGCTTCCATTCGACTCACAGGGTAAACGGTATAATCCTTAACATTACTTCACAATTTACGTTCAAAAAGAAATAAGTTGTCAGGGCTAACAATCCAAAAAAGAGGAACGGGGTACTTCCAACGGGGTGGGATGACATCCAGGGCTCTTAAACGTACTTAGGATAATATAGACTCATGTTTCCCTTATTAACCGTGACCTAAGACCACAAACCAAATACAGTGAGCTTTTCATCAGAAACCCACGGGACGCATGTTTCCCAACCAGCTTATTTCCGATGTGAAATTCTACATTATAAATGTCGAGACTGTGACATTCGACATACAATCCTATTCCTCGATCAGCGTAGGGATCTTGACTTACATCCCTACCCGAAGGGTTTGATAAATTCAAACTCATCGTTGAATTATCATTATGATTCCATTGACGGGCGATGTAGTACATATATGGCATCGAGGGCCAGATATGGGACATCGTTTATCGACTGATAATTGTATCCATCGTAACAGGGGGTGTAGATCGCTTCTTCGACCAAGGTTGGCCCAGTCATTCGTAGGTCGCTGGACTGATGTGGGTGTGCTGAGTCTCAAACTGCCCCGCGGTGTCGATGGTTAGAAGGATCCGTAATTCTCATCGGATTCTGTATGGCCTGGTCGTCCGTGCCTCCCCTCGTCACTCATGGGGCCCCCCATGAGTTGATAATCATCCGGTACCATTACCTCGTAAAATACATTTGAATTAATATTATCCTAGTTTTATTTTTAAGGTGTGCCCGGGACTCGCTGGCGTGTCTCTCGATCCCTTCTCTACTTATTTCATCTTTTTTTTTGCAACAGGATAGAGAGAGAGAGAGAGAGAGAGAACCAACCAATTCCTTTGTAACGAAAATTCATCACGTTACAAAGACTGATATGAAATGTTCAATAATAAAAATGCATTGCACGAAATATATTCACATGAATCTAGTTGATGTTTCACGTGAAGCAATGTACAGCAATGCTATAGCAAATATTTTCTCGGTTATGATTGATAAGACGATATTGTTTGAACGGTCTATGTTTACGTTCATATTGTACAGTCCAGACGTGGTGCCAAGGCCCTGAAATAGTCATCGCGTGAGGGTAGGGCAATGCGATATAATCTTCTGGTTTTGAATTTCTTTGAACAAACGTAAATACAATTCCTTATGCTCCATAAGGAGAACTTTTAACATAATTGGGGTTTCTTCTGTTATAACGATTCGAAGATTCGTGTATGAAATACTCGTAGAAGAGTTTGAAGTGTCCAATGTTGGTCGTTTTTATTATAAATCAGATCTCCTATCATAATACCGAAACTCAATGCAAGAGTTTCCATCTGCGACGCTAACCTTTTTTAATGGACCTTTTTTCAAATCGGTTTGAGAAATTTGTGGAAGCTTACTATAATGATTTGTTTGTTGCGGTAAGTACTTAATTCTAATATTTTTAATAACTTTTTGATGAGAAACTAGACTCATTATCCTTCATTTCAGTATCCCTCCGGATATATTTATATGACATATTGCCTGTTTGTTATGTGTTTCAAAATTTCAATCCCTTTTGGGGTAAAGTGAACCAGATTCTTATGGGGCAAAGTGAACCATATTGATATGATTTTAAACTGAGCTCTCATCAATTTTATTTGAATAGATATCTAATTTTTGGTATTTTATTGATTGAAGGATTCGAAATGGTGAGATTATACAAGAGGAAAGAGAAATTTGAAAATTCGAATGAAGAATCAATGAAAAACGCAGTGCAGAAACATCTTGATGAGGGTCTTTCAATCAGGCAAGCAGTCAAAATATTCGAAATTCCGTACCCAACTCTTCGTCGATACGTCAATGTAATAAAACAGGATAAAGAAGTAAAGTTTTCTCCAAATTATTCATATCTGAAAGTTTTTTGTGAATCTCAAGAGGAAGAACTTTGCAATGATCTGATCAAATATTCTGAAATGTGTTTTGGTATCACAGGTGTTCAGTGTAGAAAACTTGCCTATCAATTAGCTCGAAAAAATCAACTTGATTATCCAAAATCTTGGGATAACAATGAGACAGCTGGACTTGACTGGTTTTATGGAATTCAAAAACGAAATACGAAATTGAGTCTTCGCAAACCAGGAAACTGTAGTCTTGGCAGAGCCATTTCATTCAATCAATACAATGTGTCTGAATTTTTTACTAATCTGAAGAAAATTTACGAAAGAGCCCCACAGCTGAATAATCCTCCTAGGATTTTCAATTTGGATGAGACTGGTACTTGTACAGTACCTGGGCAGTCACCAAAAATACTCGCTGGTAAAAATGTTAAGCAGGTCAGCCAAGGTGTCAGTGCAGAAAGAGGAGTGCTAGTAACAACTCGTTGTATTGTCAATGCTGCTGGAAAATTTTTACCTCCGGCCATGATTTTCCCACGGGTGCATTTCAATCCTAGGATGTTGAAAAATGCTGTACCGAACACTTTAGGATTAGCAGAGAAATCAGGATGGATGACGAAACAACATTTCATCGAAGTAATGAAACACTTCATTTAATATTCTAATTCAAATGAGAACAATCCAAGTCTGTAATTCATGATAATCATGAAAGCCATCCGATCATTGAAGTTTCAGATTTAGCCTGTGACAATGGGGTGACGGTTCTTACATTGCCTCCACATTGTTCTCACCGGATGCAGCCATTAGATGTCGCACTATTATTTCCATTTGAAACTGCTTACAATAAAGCTCTAACATCCATGATGTCCGTCCTCAAAGCTTCAACTATTTACGATGTGGCTCAATGCGTCCGTTCGGCTCATGATGTGGCTTTCACAGCCAACAATATTAGAAGTGGTTCTGTGAAAACTGGTATTTACCCATTTAATGAGGATATTTTCCCAGCCTCTGCGTTTACGGCATGTCAGTTCAGCAATGGACCCGAAATTCTGGAGGATAGTAATCCTAATTCTATATCGGAAGAGGAAAATACCCTTCTGCTAGATCCTCGTGCGACTATATCAAATGATTCAGCAAGTAACCCCACAGTGGCTCCACTTATTCCAGTTTCCACTTCGATGATGGAAGTGTCAGCATTTTTACCTGATTCATCACCTCAAGATGTTTTACCATCACTGGAAGCTAAAGATCGCAATCAAAATGTGAGAAAAACGAATCCGCGTATGAGGAAATCAATAATTGCTACAGAACCCTCGGAAAAAGGAATTTTTGAAAATAAGAAAAAAGAAACAAAACTCAGGAAGCGTTTGCAAGAGATGAGAAAGGAGTTGAAAGAACTACAAGAAAATGGGAAAAATACAAAAACAATGACAGAATCCAAATTGATCGCAAATAAGCTTTCGGACCAAACGGCAAAGGAGGGAAAAATTTTGAAGAAAGAAAGTAATCTGAGGAAAGCAAATAACGAAGGAGATGAAGAGTATTCTAAAAAGAGGAAAACTAATCATGTTGGTAGGTACTGAACAGACTGAAAGTTTGGAAGAAGATCTGTACAATTTCATTGTGACTATTCGAACAATTTTGGCAGAGAAGAATTGTGCACGCTACCACGAGAGGAATTTAAAAAGTGCCAAGTGTCACTTTCGAAAGATTGAAGATATTGCTTGTATTTCATAAAATCGCATCAAATTTTTGCTGCTTCCTCCCCTAATATAAGAAAAGTTGAGGAAGTACTAGAACACTCATTTAGAATTTAATCTTGATATAGAGGAACTCACTCTTCATTAACTTGATGAATTCATCATTAATATATATGCGAATTCTAAGAAAATTACACTTTGTTATTAAAAAATATTAATCCGTTAATTTAATTTGTTAATTTGAGTTGTTCAGAAGAAATAAAACTGTATTCATCCCTCATTTCCCCTTTGATAATTGCTCTCCCATTTGTGTACATTTCTCATTTTTTTTCTTTCCACCAGCATGATGCAAGAAATGGAAATCAACGTTGAGGTGAGAGTTTAGATACGTCAAATTGAAAAGTATTTCGCAATGAATTATCAAAATCCTATGAAAATTGTACTATCAAGCATGTTTTTATCGATGGTTCACATTGCCCCATGACAGGTTCACTTTACCCCATGCACTGGGGTAAAATGAACCCAACTACCAACTTTGGAAATTGTTGTAGAGCTTGTTATAACTGCATCACAAAAAGTTGTCAAACATAAGGAATGTAAGTTGAAGGATTGCTCCATGTACTCAAAACTTGAGAGTTGGAAATTTATTGTCCTGAAGCTGGTGAGATGGAAATAAAAAAAAGTGGTTCACTTTGCCTCACTCTCCCCTATCTCTCATTTTTATTCAATATTGAAATCAACGTATTCGAAAAATGTCGGTAAATGTGGAGATAATAACTTACTGTATCGTATTGTACTTACAACGTTTTTCAAAAATGTTTTACTACTTGACAATTTCTCATCAAATTCTATGAACTCGTCTCCTGTTGCGATTGGCGAATTGATGGACGGCCCATCCACTTCTTCTCCTCCGAATGAATCATTTGCAACGGTAGTCTAATCGAATTTTTTGAATAATGATAAAAGATTATCAATGTTTAATTTCAAACTGACAATCTGTCCCTGCAATCGACTCATCTTATCATTCAACGTCTTATACTGCGTCAAAATTCTTTCATTGAAACACTCTAAAACACAAAATATCTATTATGAATGGCTGTGAAACGAGGGAATAATAAACATATAAGCACCCTTGAAATTCGATTCCAATTCCTTCAATATGACTTTTACCTCACCTTCGTGACTCTTTTTATTTGTTCCCGAATCTGTTCTCTTCTTTTGCATGGTGGGCTGTGAATCATTTTTCAAGACATTCCCATCTCCAACGCTGGAAAGTGAAGGATAGGCAGACTGCTCCGTAGTCATTGAAGAAGAATTAGAAGAATCACTGGAACGTTGATTTTTTTTACATGTTTGAATACTTCTTCTTTAGATTCTTCTCTTTGACGCTTTACAAATTTGTCAGGAACTGGGCAATCCACAGGTTTAATTGCTAAGAAATATGACACAAAATGATAGAACACAAAAGTATCTTAGTATTGTGATTATGGTATGAAATTTCAGACGTTGTCCCTATGTCTTAATTATTTTTATGTAACGCAGTACGATTTGTGCGGGTTTTCATGCGCGTCTCTGCGCATGAGAACAGTAGTTTCGGCGACTGGGGGAAAAGTCAGTGGTGGGGATGCCACACTGTAGGCAAATGTGTCATTAATGTCCTAGGAGGCAAAAGTCCCTCGCGCTCGCACGTTGCGCTTATATACAAAATACTTACAAATCGTACTTTGTTACATAAAGTACTGTGCGCACCACGGAGGCAGAGCCTTCAACGCCTCGCGCGATGTTTTCATTACTCGTCTTCGGCTCGCGCGCCTTCGACGCACACGCCGACGACTCTTATTCGAAACATCACGCTCGTCGTTGAAAGACGCTCTTTACCTCCTCAGTACACAATGTAATATTACCCGATTTGTTGGAGTACCCCATACGGCACATCAAGTCAAAAAGAGTTTATTAAGAATTAAACTGGGATTTGAAGAATTTGATATGAATTTTCAAGATTTCTTTTTGAACTTCTGTGGTTTGTGTTACGTTTTTGCGCAAGTAATCATCATATTATGTACATATTTTTTTGTACATAGATATACACTTGTGACGCTGATAAGACTGCGAAGGCGCCATCCATTTAAGAGCATTGTTGCAGGCGAATTTTGATATCATATAAGTGTATTTCCTGTTATTGAAACTATGATTCATTCCATAAAAATTTATACCAAAGTCATTAACAAATGTTGACAATATTTATTCATAAGAAATCAAAATGACTCACAAACTTTTTTTTCAATCACTCTTTTCAATGGTTTCATCCAGATTCACTCTGGCAAAATCAAATAATTGCTCAGACGATTCATCTGAGATGATTTTGAGTTGATATTCATCTATATCCTCCAATGATCTGATTCGAGCCGAAGCTTCATTGTCAGTCGAATAAGCGCACTCTTGTTGATTCAAAATTTTTATTTTCTTCAATGCATTGTTGTATGAGTCTGGAATAAAAATAAGAATTTCATTAACAATAATGATTTCACATATGATTTATTCTCATATACTTACTTGTTCTACCTCGTAAGTCCACCATATAGTTCTTCCACGAACTATCTGGAGGTTCACAGTTTTTAACCATTCGCCTTAATGCAGTGAATTTTTCTCTTGTATAGGGCTCCTCCATGAATTCACAAACAAATGTTTTGGACGCAGGAATATATTCTATCCAATCGCTTGGAGCAACATCAATTGATTGAGTTGTATCGTTATTTTCTGAGAATACGACCAATTTATATTTATAATCCATCTGAAAAATGAGGATATTAATAATTTTGTATCGAAGAACAATAATTGCTCACTGAGAAACTCAAGCAACATTTGAGGTTACTTATTATGAAAAATTTTTGCTACAGCATACAGCAGTCACGAATATATAATACATAGAAAATTCTCATATCAAGCAAACTCTTTCAAACTATTTCTACAAGTATACATCATTTTCATTACGGTATGAGAGATTTACAAAATTGCGGTAACTTCGAGTGTAAACAAGTTCTCAGTAACTGACAAGATTGTCAGTGAATAGCTATTACCTGACGATGTAACTTTTTCAGAATTGCTTACATGCGTGGGTTCAGTTTTGTTCGGATTGCATTTTTTTGTTTCACGATGTTTTTGAACTCGTAATCGAGTGAGCTCACGATTTTTCCGCAGTGTGTGAGCGCCACTCATTGTCAAGTAATCACTGGAATCGAAATAGATATGCACTCATTGAGTCGATACAATTCCCAAATCAATCACTAGAGTTCTGTTCCAATAGGTATACCACAATACAATGCACAAAGTACTTCAACTGGTACAATAAGCTTGAAGAAAGTTCCAAATCAGTATATGTTTCGAGCACAATCAGAGTTATAATCTCGAATGAACGTGTACGAAGTTGATGTTTAGCATCATCTGGTGGGAGACTGGCGTCACTAGTGTGAAATTTGGCGAAAGAATTGAGGGAAATCACTCTTACATTCCATTATATTCGTTACATCCATCTATACCTATGCACATGTTTGTGGAAATTATGATTAGAATTTTGTATTGAGATTGAGATTAATATATTTGAAGTTTTTATACGATCAAAACATCTTTTCGGAATGTCTGATTAATCGGTTTCTTCTTAACACGAAGACCTGTTATCCTTGAGGCGATTTCCAATGCTACAAAGATTTATTGTCTCTTTTTCTTTCTTCGGACGCCCAATAGTAGATCATTTGTTCTGTCTTTCTTCCTTCGAATGTTCAATAGTGGATCATTTGTTCATTAGTATGTAAAATATAATAACGTATAATGAGGTGCTTCCAATATTGTCCAAATGGTTTGTCATTTTTTGTAACCTGTACAACGATTGGTAGATGAATTTTTTTCCCTATAGAGTATACACATTGTAAATACGTAAACAAATATAACCTGTCAATGAGGCGATGTGTTGATAGGTTATTAAAATATTAAAAGAATAATTGGAAGATGAATGAATTACAGGTGACTACATTATTACAGATTACTACAGGTTATTCAGAACAACATAATAAACATAAATAAACAACTTGGAATTATATATACTCTTATATAATCCTTCAAAGAATTCATGAATTCATGAATGAATAAATGATGAAGAGGTTATTTGTAAGAAAAACAGAAAAAGTTTGAGAAAGGTATAAATAAATCCATTTGCTACAGTCAGAAAATTGGAATATACACAGGTAAGCTCTGTATGATGGATTATTCATAAAATGCAAGATTCCTTTACAGGCAAAAGCATAGCGGATATATCATAATCCGTGACGGATAGTTTGCTACTGGTGGTTCTTCTAACCGGAACCAGAGACGAATCATGGAAAATCATACAAGTCTTAGTCATGGAAAATAATTCAAATTTATAAATTCTGAGGCGAGAGCATATCGGATACATCCTAATTCCTTCATGGACAGTCCGCTACTGTCCTATCCTCCTACTGGAGTCGTTGGCGGATGATCGAATGGATCATACGAAGTATGCTCAAGGGGAATGATTCAGATTGATTCGCAATCATTCTATAGGCCAGAACATAACGGATATATCATAACTCCTGACGGACAGCCAGCTTATGTCAATTTCTCCAATTAGGATCGTAGACAATTGATGGAAAAGATCATACCGAGCTTGCTTGAGAAGTATTCAAGTTTATTCGCTATTTCTTTACAGGTGAAATTATAGTGGATATACCATACCCTTGATGGACAGCCCACTGATCTATACTATTTCCCAATAGAATCATGAGCAAATAATGAGACAGATGATATTGAGCCTGCTCCGAGAGGAGTGAATAAATGAAACATTGTCCTCCCTGCATACCCTGATCGACAATGACTATACTTAAGCTCAACTAAATAACTAAGCTCTCAAACAACTGTTCCAAATCTTTTTCATCTCTCTTCAGAGAGAAAACCATAAAGAGATGTCTGGTAAGAAAAGGTACGTTTGATATAATGTTATTGTCTTTGTAGTTTTGATGAAGAGTATTATCTAATGGAACAGTCCATTGAATCTAACATCGATCAACTACATTGACTACAACAACAACAACATGAACTACATTCTACTGAATTGACTCCAACTAGAACATTGTACAAGATTCAGTAGGTTTCTTTGACAAAGGCTGTTATCGGATTCTTGAATATGAATGAAAGTGATAGTATGGGTAGCTAACATACAGATTTATGGTATATTTGCTTCATTTTGTTTCATCTTCATCCACCTGTGATGGTATTCGATGGATCTAATAATAGTATCGGATAGATCTGTGATATATTCACTGCACTCTTGCCTTTGCTTCACTTGACTAAGAGGCCACTGACTGGAATTGATAGTGACAGCTATCGTCTGGCTGAATAGCTAGCGTACAAATTTATGATTCGTCTGCTTCATTTCTGCTTTGTCTCCATCCACTTGTGATTCTACTCCGAGGAACTGATGAGTCCAGTATGTCGTCAAGATCTGTGGCATATCTGCTGTGCTTTCGCCTCTAGACAAATCCTTTTGTTGAATTAATAGTTTTGATTCAAAATATTTGATATACTTCAATGTAACTAAAGTGCCTGGAGACCAACTTCAACCTTCAACGTTTTTCCAACTTCTTATATCTCATTGAGGTTGTGTCATGAACTTCTCATTGTAAAAACTCCTCATACTGCATTGGGGTTTTTGGATGATTCCACGTTCTGATTATAATTGATATTCGATGAATTCCACTTTCTGATTATAAGCGATGATTCAGTTGTTGATTCGTTACAAAATCTTTAATCATCCATTTCATGCCATTCATCATCAATTGAATCCACTTTATAATCTGTAGTTCATCCATTCAATACAAAATTGCCTATGAAATTGCCTAAATGAAACGGATAGTGGTGGTGGACGACGTACAGATCGAATGGTATATTTTCGTCGTTTTTGTCTTCCTTCATTGGCCTGATACTTTCTTGACCAAGAGTTGTTATCGGATTGCTTGAGTAGTATCACAGGTGTATAAGAAAACACGAAAAAGAAGCAAATATACCATAGACCTGTACGCCGTCTACCACCACTATCAATTTCATATAGGCGGTCTTGTGGAAATTTTGTATTGAATGTACGAATTACAGATTACAAAGTGGATTAAATTGATAATGAATGGCATGAAATGGATGATCAAAGATTATGTAGTGAATCAATAACTGAATCATCACTCATAATCAGGAAGGCAAGTTCATCAAAAAACCCCAATGCAATATAAAAAGTTTTTAGAAAGTGAAGTTTATAACAAAACCTCAGAGAGATGTGAATAGTTTGACTAATGGTAGAAGTTGAAGTTGGTCTCCAGTTACTTTAGTCACATTGGACGAAGCGGAAAGGAAGCAGACGTATCACAAATTTGTGTGCTAGCTATCGTCACTATCGATCTCATTCTGTGGCCTCATAGTCGAACAAATGAAATGCAAAAGTGCAGTGGATATATCACAGATCTATCCGATGCTGGTATCAGATTCTTTGCGTAATGTTTCAGGGGGATAAGAAAGGAACAAAATGAAGCGAATATACCATAGATCTGTGAGTTTGCTATCACCACTATCAATTGGCATTACAGATTACAAAGTGGATTCAATTGATAATGGATCCCTAGATTCTTCGAGTAGAATTACAGGTGGATGGAGGAAAAACAGGCGAGATGCAGATATATCATATATCTGTATATCATGTACCAGCAGGATCAATATCAATAGGTAGCGTCGTAAGAAAATGGAGAAAAGACAGCAGCATAATGGATATCCAACAAGTCATTGCATCAGGTATACTACTATCAGATTCTTCCAATAGAATCACTGGTGGAAGAAGAAAAAGCAAGAAGGATACAGGTGTACCATACATCTGTACATTACATACCAGCATGATCGACCATCAATCAATCATGATCAATATCATTATGTAGCGTCATAGGAAAATGAAGAAATGGCAGGAGCGCAGAGGATTTACAACAGGCCCTTGTGTCGAGTATACTACTATCAGATTCTTTCAATAGAATCACTAGTAGATGAAGAAAAAGCAAGAAGGACGCAGATGTACTATACATCTGTATGTCACTTACCATTCATGATCATTAGGTAGCGTTGAAAGAAAATGCAGAAAAGACAGAAGCGCTGTGGATATAACACAAATTTTTGCATTAGATGCACTTGACTGACCAATTGACAAATGATTACGCAGACTGTTTAGGATCAACTCGACGAAAATTGAGCAGATATACCACAGATCCTAGTGAGCTGCACTTCACGGATCTACTGACAAAGTGAATCATTCAAAATTCATTGGAAAAAACATGAATTTAACTATATATTGATTGTGAAAGTTAATTGACAACTAAAAAAAACATCAAACAATTAGGTTTATAATCATTCTTCATTGTCAACTCATCAAAACAATATTCAATCAAAAAAATATTCAATAAAATTTGTTTATATATTCAAGATTATAATTATATCTATTCATTTATTCATCTTTATAAATTTATTTCCAGGTAATGACTAGCAGCAGCAGCATAAAGAAAATTCAAAAGGCATTATAAAGAATTGAAAAAAAAAGTGGATCTCTTTCATATTACACGCGAACATTGCCTCTTCCTCCTTCTCGCTCTCCTCGTCCTCCTCGTCCTCCTCGTCCCCCTCGTCCCCCTCGTCCTCCCCCACCGCTACCGTGAGAATTCGCGTTGCCCAACATCCACAACCACTCTGCAAATTTTTTTTGGTGCACCCTTCTTCCAGCGCGATTACCTCTACCTGTCATGAAAAATTAAATAAAAAATTAAAGAAAAATATGAGTAGGTAATATTGTAAAGTTTCAACAAACCTTTCTTTCTAAAAAAAATATATATATATATATATATATATATATTTTGAAGAGAACGAGAGGTTATGAATGACATTTGGTGGAATTCTTTGAGAATTCTTGACCAAATGGAATTCGTGTAGGAATTAAAATAGAATCATGAGAAAATTGAGTACTTACATTTGGATTGATGGTGCTCTGGCAGGGGGGCAAGTGGAGGGACAGGCTCGGTCGCCTCATCTTGGGGGTCCATACGCGCCTCTTGCTGCAGCTGTTGTTGTTGTTGTTGTCGTAGCTGCTGTTGCAACTGTTCCAACTGCTGTTGCAATTGCTGTTGACGTTGCAACTGTTCCTTGCCTACTGCCTCATGGGCCCCCCTTTGTTGCTGCCATTGTTGTTGTTGTTGCCCCCACCCCCGGTTCCATTCCTGCAACCGCTCCTGGGATTGCTGTTGCTGGAGCAGCAGCTCATCAGACTGATCTTTCAGGAGCTCCTGCTCCTGACGCAGGTCCATCAGCTGTCGCTGCAGCTCTCTTTGCTGCTAGCTATCACGAAACTCGAGATCATTCGTATCAATGTTAGCCAGCAGCGTATCAGACTCCGAGTCGGAGTTGTCCTTGGATCCCTGAAATAAATGATAATATTAAATTAGTATTATAAAATTTTTTTCTTGTACATGGATTTTTACCAGAAATTTGATAGGTCTATGCCTTGTTGAAAAGGTCTCATAAATTCGAATGAACCCTAGTCATTTCGTGGACAGAAACCGCATGAAATCTAGTACACACACTCACTGACGTAGCCAGAAATTCACTATCCTTCTCCAATCGACGTGTAACAAAGGCCAACTGAGGGTTCCGAACCCCTCGGTTGTCCTTTGTTACACTTCGATTGAAGAAGGATAGTGAATTCCTGGATACGCCCTTGCACACACTTGACTTCATATGATTTCATGAGATTTTGCAAGTGACTAATTGAAACTTACAAAGTTGTTATACAATTTTCTCATTCCTATATGAAATCATAAAAACCCATAAGTTCTAGGAAAGAAACCGCATATAGACTGATAAGAACTCTTTAAAACTCATATAATCCAATAACACTTTGATATGAGGATTTATAAGACTTTTTCAACAGGGTGTAGAAACTTGGAATTGTAAATGGTTCGCAACTTTGGTTGAATACAGAGGTTGTGTACTGCTGTACTTTTCAACCAAGCTGTCGAACAATATACGATTTCGAATTTTTTTTACGTACACCTAATCCGGTGCATTTATAAAATTATATTTCATATTTGAATGATAAACTTACCATCATGTCTTTTTCTTTGGTCAGCGTGCCGTGATCCATGCTGTCCATGTTCCGCGTCCACGTGGTTTCACTGTTCCAAATAGAGTGAAATGGAGGGATATTTTCCTCCATTATTAAGAGTCGATATCGATATGAATCAAATTTTCTGATTGGGTTGACGAGATATTGGCGCAAAGGCGCCAGCTATTTTCTATTGGCCAGTATATTTTAATAATAAGGGAGTGCTCTGGTCAATTTGTTTTCTAGAGATATACTAGATCATTTCGACCGTTTTAGGTCGATATTCAATTAATTACATCAAACTTTGGATCAAAACATTCAGATTTAATCAAAGAAGAATTGATCTGGTCCGTTCATTGTTCAACTAAATCATTATAATTGATTAGAAAGAAATTTCGTTGTCAGCTAATTGGAAACCTCCATTTATTTTTTTTGATATTATAAAAAATATAACTTTTGTACAATTATTTTGAAACCAGAGCCGGCTTCTTTGATTTATACTGAATTTTTTCATCTAAAGATCATTGTAATTAATTGAATAATTATTATGTGAAACGGTTGGAACGACCTAGTAGTTTTCTGGGGAAAAATCAACCAGGGGACACCTTTATAATGATTTTTTGTTTTGACAATAATTGAGGTGTCTATGCAGGATTCAGAGCTCCTAGGATGGTACACGATGTTCATTGATCAATTCTTATAGGGCAACCAAAAAAATCCACGCGTATAATTCCACCTTGAGCAAATTATATGAATATCCCATACAGCACACGAGTTTCCGTTATGCTAATCAATATGTGTTCATTATGAATATTTTTAATCCAATATTAATTCTTAATGAACAACTTGATTTTCAGAAAGAATTCATATCGAGATTCCATAATGAATTGTTCGGGCATTCAATGCGTTTTCATTTTGAATTCTAAATATTCATAATGAATACATATATTGATTAGCATAATGGGGACTATTCAAGAAGTCTTTGAGAAGGCTTTATAAATTCAAATTGATCTTTTGTGCTTTCTGGAATAAGAACAGTGGAGGGGAATCATAGGGAATCACTACTGAGAATGGAATGTTGGAAAAACAGAGAGAGAGAGAGCAATACATGAATTCTGTGACTATAGCCAATAGGCCTGTTTGGGGGGTTAGAAATGCGCAAACGCTTGCCATAAAAGTTTCGGACAGTTTTCATCATGATGGCTGGCAAGATACCTTTATTTCTAATCAATTACGATGCGAAAGTGATTTGGAAAGCTGGTTGAGAGGTTATGGTGCTTATTTAAAACTTCAATGATATACACATATACTTTGATGATGAACTGTCCGAAAAAGATGGCAGCAAATTTTTTCACCGCCAAACAGCCCTATGAGCGAAGGTCGTCGCCAAACTTGACTTGGTTTTTATTTTATATCAACATTACCCTGTTTAAATTGTATAATTTGATGAATCATTAGTGATTTGATGTTATTTCAGAAAATTTTCTCTCCGATAACTCATAAACAGTGATCTTGATTAATGAAAAGCATCTTGAAACTTATTCTTACGTTCCTACATTTTCTACTGGAACATCTTGATGCCATAGTCACGATATTTGTTGGTGTATATTGAAGTGGAAACCTGATTGAAATGAAATGAAAAAGTTTATTTTCCAACGGCGTATATTGAATATTAGTGATAATTTATGACAATAACAATGAATCAATTTCATACATTTGATTTGATTTCAGGATCAACTTCATGCATTCAATTTGATTTTAGGAAGTTATTCAATAATGTTTTGTGTATATTTTCTGGAGGTAACATTGAGTTTCATTCCCTGATCGGAACCCACATGCTGTACCTTGTCATTTTCCTAATCAAGGTCTGTGTAAAGGAACAGCTGACGTCAAGATCAATGGTATTGTAGTATATCTGCTGAGCTTTTATCTTCTCTTCATTTGCCTATAGATCTGTTCGGAGAGATTAATGACAGCATATTCCACTCACATTTGTATTATATCGACTGTGTTTCTGCCATTAGAAAAATGATACAAAAATTGATAGATTTTTTTTCTCATGAATTCAAGAAACTGTATGAATAATAATAGTATGTAAATTGAACTTCATGTATCTTATATTTTCTTATATTTCTTGGAAAACATTCTTCTTTTTTCTTTTTTCTTTTTTTATTAAAGAGATACTATCGCTGAGAGACTAACCAAAGATAAAAGCTCAGCAGATATACTACAATACCATTGATCTTGACGTCAGCTGTTCCTTTACACAGACCTTGATTAGGAAAATGACAAGGTACAGCATGTGGGTTCCGATCAGGAAATGAAACTAAATGTTACCTTCAGAAAATATACACAAAACATTATTGAATAACTTCCTAAAATCAAATTGAATGCATGAAGTTGATCCTGAAATCAAATCAAATGTATGAAATTGATTCATTGTTATTGTCATAAATTATCACTAATATTCAATATACGCCGTTGGAAAATAAACTTTTTCATTTTATTTCAATCAGGTTTTCACTTCAATATACACCAACAAATATCGTGACTATGGCATCAAGATGTTCCAGTAGAAAATGTAGGAACGTAAGAATAAGTTTCAAGATGCTTTTCATTAATCAAGATCACTGTTTATTAGAAATCGGAGAGAAAATTTTCTGGAATAACACCGAATCACAAATGATTCGTTAAAGTATACAATTTAAATTCTTAATCATTACATACACAATTAATTCTCAATAGTTTCCTAGCAGTTGTACCCTATATTTTCAACTAGAATATGAAAAATCTAAAAATTGAAAATACTCTAAAAGTATGAAATACCTTGAATGATATGTTTATATCATATGTTTATGTTTGTTGTTCATGACATGTTTGAATATGAGAATGTAATCAAAATATTGTTCTACACAGGCTTTTTAATCAATCACTCTGCTCTGTACATAGTGATATTTTGATTATATTCTTTCACATTTAAATCAATTGTGATAACCAATACGGCTAGTGTCTCAGCAACTGGTCTCTGCTCTAGAATTATTCTGCTGAGATAACTAGAGCATTGAGTCCTCTTGAAAATAATTCTATTGCAAGATTTCAGCAGTTGATTTCCAATACCGGTGAAGTTTGAATTGCTTATTGAAACAAAATCCTGAACTGCGGATGGTGGAATATGTTGTTTCATGAATGTTGCTGTGGCAGAATTGATGTTCTCAGATGTGACATGTTATTCATAAACTGCATCAAGGAATCTGGGATGTTCGTATCTTCATATTCACCATCAGCTGACTACCAATTTATTTGAATAAACAATTCAAACTTCAATGATATTTATATCTTTGGAAATATCTGTTGCTTATTTCTTACGTTAGATCCATAAGCAAATGAGGTTCTACTCGGGTACATTTGAGAAGATGAAAAGAGGAAGAGAGAATATTTTCAATTGACTTTACCTACATTCATTTGAAAGTGATGAAGCATTTCTAAAAGTTCATAACTTCCCATGCTTCTAGTTCTAAACCAGTGAGCACGGTTACATAAATGTTGAATCAAAATCACGTGACATGAAATCCCTGCTAAAAATGCCAAACAGAACCGGTCAGAAAATTGTTGTCAAGCTTTGAATGATTTCTTTCCCAGATAATCCAGACAAAAACTGACGAATTTTTTCCCAGATTTGGTCCGGAATCACTCCATTGTAACATCTTGTCATAGTCTGGCAGGAATAATTTCGTCAATTTTCGACTGGATATCACAGTCTGTGAATTCCAAACAGGACCGTCTCAAAAAATTTCTGTCAGTTTTTGACAGAATATTCCGAGTTAGTAATTCCGGACCAAATCGGGTAGAAAATTTGTCAGTTTTTGTCTGGATTACCTGGGAAAGAAACCGTTCAAGGCCTGACAACAATTTTCTGTCCGGTTCTGCCTGGTATTTCTAGCAGGGATAACAACCACGTAACACGGGAATCACATTTCAGTCATAATTTTCCACTTATTTACTGAACACTATGAGGAATCATATTACAGTTTTGAATTGATCATTTTTAGGAAACTTTTGGATGTGCAACGAATCAAATTCTTTTTGAAATTGTTAAAAAATTCTTTTCATTTTTTCAGGAATCGAAACATTCCTGATGAAAGAATGCAGGAGGAGCTATTTCATTAGAATTCATTACTAACTTGTGTATGTTCTTTGGTTAGGTTTGGATTCAACTTAGTCTATTATTTAGCATAACAATTTGCAATACATTAATAAAGATCGAATTTCCAAAGATTTCATAATATCGAAAGTTCTCATAAAGAGCTCATTCTGCACTTTCGTGGCATCTGAGTCACTTTATTCCGATTCATATATAACACAAACAATTTCCAGACTTTTGACACAATTTCCAGTATTTTAAATTGTTCATTATCTTATGATTTTAACCTCCACCTCTGCAATGTTTAATAATGAATGTTGAAAGGTCACTAGTTCATAATTATATGAAATCAGAAGGAATCGGAGAATCCACTTACCTGAAGAATATTTCTGGAATCATTCGATTGACCACGTGAAAGGAATATCCGTGTGGGGCAATTTATTCATCCCGTAAGCCACATATTCTTTGGAGACACTTTGAATCACTTTTTTACAATGAGAATAATGAGATATCGTACACTTTCTGATTTTCACAACTGTCTGTCCAGAAAACTCTTCTCCATACCTAACCTCAAATCCTAGAATTTTTGTATCCAATACTTCTCAACCCGCTCTCTCATTATTCACTCCACATGAATTTTATTCGTATATTGGAAGTCTTGACATGATCTTTTTACTTTCGTGAAGATTTCGTACACTTTGAAATTTGATGCTATGTTTTTTTATTGAGCATCTAACGTTATTTCATACGCATTGATCTCATATAAATTCACGTATTATACTTTTTCCACTTTCATAACATGGAAGTCGTTTCTATGATTCAATCAAACGAGCAATTGTGCAGTAAATGAAATCAAAATGAATATTAGAAAATATATGAACTTTCACCTCAGAATAATTCATCTCCGATATTATTTTGAGGAGACGCCATGCCACTCAAGTTTCTTGTCACACATTCCTCTTCAGTCAAGATTTTACTTACGTAATATATAGCATCTCAAACTGAACAATTTATATTTTGTTGTCTATTTTGTTCGTTGTGTGTGCTACCTATTTCTGCAGAAATAAGAACTGATGGATCCTGATTTTTAATAAAATGTCCTGATTTATGAATTCATTTACAGGTCCTACACTCCATGCACGTGTTGGAGAAACAAAGTGTCCGCTCCCCATCGTTCTCCCTTGCATTTTCCGTTCCCTCTCCTTCTCACTGTAATACTCCTCCTCTTTATTTCTTTTTCGCTTTCATATTCAAAAGTGCTAACGGCTGCTTATGCGCTGTATTCTGCTGCTCATATACTAGATTATCACTTGAATACAGTCAACGAAAAAAAATATTAAGACATTGAAAAGCGCTATCGGCTGCTATTGCGCCGTATGATCGAGAACACTCGTATTCTCAACAATTTTCAAGCCGCTAATTTTTTGTATTATACGTCGATGAAAAACCTCGACAATATTGAATAAAAATCGAAATATTTATCGTATCATATTCAAGATGAATAATAATTCTGTGTTGAATGCCCGCAATATTCGAATTATAACTTCAGGCGATTGGTTAACAGATGAGCATATAGAGAATTTTCACAAATTGCTAGAAAACTGTTCGAATTACAGACCTCGGGAAACATGGAGAATTCAGTTACCCGAAACGATCGAACCTGTTTCTGAGAATCAAAAACATATTCAGATTCTTCACAAATGCGACGATTTCAAGACCAATGCGCGTGGACATTGGGTTTGCAGTTATTACGATACACAGAATATTCATATTTATGATTCACTCAATTCAAAACAGTGACATGCGCATTATAAAACTTCCCTCGAAAAATTATATCCTTTTTATTCGTTTGAAAAGAAGATTCAATTCCCACAAGTGCAAACCCAACTCAACGGTCAAGACTGTGGTGTATTTGCAATAGCTCATGCAATATCGTTATTGTTTCACAAACGCCCAGAAGATATTGAGTACGATGTTGCATTGATGCGCCCTCATTTATTAAAGATTTTCTCAACAAATCGTATCGAACATTTCCCATGTATCATTCGAAATGTGAATCCATCGATTACTCCCTCTGTCACAAGATTGAAAACATTGCCTGAATCACGTGTAGAGGATGCAACGCAAAAGATACAGTTTAATAGAAAAAACTATAGGGTTACGTATATTTCACAATAAAAAACACACAAATCCAACATACTATCTGGTCTTGAGAGTGATCGACCAGTTCATTTCGCTTCAATGAATGAATTCAAGCAGAATCATGATCTCGCAAAGACGTGTCAACATTCAATATGTTCTGTTGGTTCTACAGAAGAAAAAAGTGACTTATCCAACAGGAGGAAGCTTAAAATTCAAAACGTGAAATCAAGTGGTGAACATTTGCGATTACATGTTGATGACGCAAATAATATCGAGCACAATGATTCCAAACAGGGAGTGAATCAACTTCTTTCTGATCGGAGTTTTGGACAAAATTTTGATTTCATAAATGATGGAAATTCTATTGAATTCATTCAAACACAGAGCACTACACATTCGTTAGCTGCGGTTACTTCTCGATCCAAAATATTCTCAACGCATGAAATTGATGCCAAAAAACCTCCAAACCAAAAAGTTGATAATATAAAAAATACGAGAAATCAAACAACAACAGTTTCAGATAAGAGGAAACTACAGATGAAAGTTGACTACGAAAAAAACAAAGACGAAATAAGTCGAAAGAGAAGATCTGTCAATGAGAGGAAGAATAGTTAGCCAGAAAGAAAAGCCAAAGGAAATGGGCAAAGAACTTGAAATTCCTTCAGATAACACTTCAGTATCAAATGAACATCTTGCAATCAGTCAAACCATGTCCGCAAATCATACATATTTGGAACAAACTGTTGATTCGCAATCAGCTGATTCTTTCCTAATCGTTGATAACAAGCATGGAAAGCAGCAGGACGATATTCATCCTTGTGGAAATGATGAAATCCCACAAGATAGGACCGTTCATGAAACCAAACATCCGGAAACTATAAAACGAAAACAACCTGACCATGTCCATGAAACAGTTGATCGAAGACGCAAAAAACCAAATTTAGTTCTGGAAAATGGAAAACATCTTGAAACACGTGCACAAAAAGTGATAGAAGCAATGGAGAAACATTACAAAGTATACAAAGCAGACATATTGGAAAAGAGGGAAAAATATTATAAACTAAATAAAAAAGGAATTCTGAAAAAAATGAAATTCCGTAATAAAATAAGAAAAGAACAAGTTCAAGAGAACCGCAAGGAGTATTATGAAACTAATAAGAAGAAATTGCGAGAGAAAAATGCAAATTATTATAGAACCAATAGAGAAAAACAGCGTGAGTGGAGGAGAAATTATTATGGAAAAAATCGATTCCATATCCTTCAAAAAGCGAACAAGTATCACAACGTACATCAAAAAGATCGTCTCAAAAGACTCGGATCTCATATTTCTGCAAAAACTATAATCAAGAAGTATCATCGTATTGCTCTTGTAAATAACAAGATACCGACAAAATGCACAAAAGAAACATATATAAGGAACTTATCAAAAATTCTTTTGTTATCATCTACGGGAGCAAGTCGAGTAGAAGCTGGACGTATAATCAAGTGGTGCTTTCATCTTAGGGAAACATCTACTTCGAAAATTAGGAGATTATTGGAAGAGGTCAAACAAAAGGTAGACATTGCTTTAGCCCGTGCAGTAGAATGTTCAGAGCTTGATGACAAAATCGATGCCTTGTGTGGAAAATCAATGCATACTTTTTCATCAGAATCATACTTTTCCGAGACTACATATAATCCTCTCAAATGTTCAAATTCAATTGTAATGAATTCAAAAGGTCAAAGTACAAATATTCTACCTCTTTTGAGATCGAAAGATGGAACGCATAATACTTGGTCGTGTAATAATCTCTGTAAGACAGAAGATCTTGACGTTCTCGATGATTTACAAAGTTTTTTTCAGCAATTGTTGAATTGTTCGCTAGAGAAAACAAAAAAATTGTCTCTTCAAGTGCACAATTGTTATGAAAGGTTGGATACTGGAAAACTTGTTCACTCTCATACGTGTTACACAGATCCTCACTCTTGCAATTTCAAATTTTTAGCTCTTGAAATTTTGTCGCCTCATTTTCCAGATTCACGGAATATAAAGAGAATCATATATAAAATTACTAATTCTCAAAAGTATGTAGATGGTTTGGATGAAGCTTTGAACGATAACGATCATGAAATGCTCCAAGAGATATCTTGCAAAGCTCAAAAAGAAACTGGAGCATCAACGAAAAATAATGCTGAAATTAATCTGAATGAAGACCAGATATTATCCGAAAATTATTCAGCTTTCAAAGCCCTGTCGAAACGTTCTATGGACACTCCACGTTTCGCGTGTGTTCCTAGTGAGAAATTATGTTTTAAAAGGGACATAATGAGAAAGAAAGTTGGTGAAAATTCATACAGCGGAAATGTTTGGGACCAATTGAGGAATGTATGTAATTTGAAGGATGGTGAAATGTTTCTCATCTGTGAATATTGTCATAACAAAATTCGTACAAATTCTATTCCCCCAACTTGTATTTTGAATAACTTTAATGTAAGTTCGATTCCGCAAATAACACAACTTAACGATTATGAGAAAATCCTTATTCAAAGAGCGAAGGCATTTCAAACAATACAAAAGATGGGTACAGTCATGAATAAGAATATGCTTCATAAACACATGGTATCGAAATCCAAAAGTAGAACATTCCATCTTCCTTTACCGTTACCAGAAACATTGAAAAAGATTTGTTCTACGACTGAACCTCTAAATTTGAATAATGAATTTTACATTCCAATGCGCGGCATTCCAACTAAATCAAAAATAATTTGGGAGAAAGTAGTTGACGTTAAAAAGATATGGGAGGCATTACTATGGCTGAAAAAAAATAATCCTTTTTTCGGAGATTATTTTACCTGAATCACATGATTTATTGTTGGATCGCGAATTACCAGATGTACATTTTCAAGAGGAAGAATCTATAACAGTCAACAATAGTGAATCGGATGACCAAGTAAAAGCAGAACAACATGTAATTCTTGATATTTGTTGTAGTAATGAAGCTGCTTTATTAACCCAAAAGGCACGATCCGATGCGTGATATGATCAGTTCACAATTCATCCCATGTATGATAAAAGGATCAATGAATCTGCTACTGAGCTTTATCAAATGATCAAAATTAATGATATTCCATTAGATAATCTGACGAAATCTTTGGATCTGATGTGTTATCCCGATTTATATCCTTTTGGAGTGAATGGTCAACATGAGAATAGATCTGTCCGTTTGACTGATTTCGAATTCATAAAAGCAAAATTGATGTCCAAACATTCTCAGTTCCGGTTGAACATACAATATATTTTCTTTTTATTACATGATACAAATATGCGACAACTGAATGCTGGGATTTTCCATAAAATGAATATCACAAATCCTCGTGAAAGATATACAGCTGCTACTTATTCAGATCAGTTGTCAACAGAACAACTCGAAACAAACTTGACTACCATATTTTCAAGATTACGGAATACAGAACAGTATTGGAGAAAGCCCAGAAATGATGTCAATTTTGTATGATTCATCATTACGGGCCAGCTACATGGTTTCTCACATTCAGTCCAAGTGAATAGTTATGGACAGATTTGATTGAATATCTTCATGAAGTCAATGGGCCCTCTTCTCTTGGAAATTCTGTCAATGAACTTATTGCTTCTGACCCTATTTCAACTTCCCGGTTTATCGAGAACAAGTTCCGAGCTATGCTCGATATTATTTGTTCATCCGACAATCCGATTGGTAAAGTTGTTCATTACTTTTGGCGCCAAGAATATCAAGGTAGAGGAACACAACATTTCCATCTTTTGATTTGGATCGAAGGTGCTCCTATTATGAATGAATCGTCCGATGAAGAAGTAGCCTCGTTTATTTCAAAATATGTTACCTGTAGAATGCCTTCAAAAGAAGTGTCCCCACAATTGTATCGACGTGTGAACACACATCAGAAACATGCACATAACAATTATTGTTTACGTAGTAAAAAAAACCAAGAACTCGGTCACCAAAGTGTGCAGATTTGGATTCCCACGTCCAGTTACAGATATTCCGATAATAAGAGACGTGGGAGTTTCTATAGCTGCCAAAAGACAGCTAAAAATGAAAAAAAGATTATATGACCTCCCACGGGCAAAAGAGGAAACCAACATCAATGATTATAATCCTGCTATTGTCACAGCTTGGGAAGGTAACATGGACATTCAATTTGTTGCAGAAAAGTCGACATTGTTAACCTTATATTGCACCAAGTATGTATCTAAGGCTGAGAAGAGTTATGTTGGAGATACATTTGAAGCAATAAATTCTTGCAAGCCATTGCGTAGCCGTCTCTGGAATGTGGTGATGCGTATGTTGAATCATAGGAAATGAGGTGCCCTTGAAGCTGCTGATACGCTTTTGGGGATTCCACTGTTTGGTACTGATCTGAATACAACTATCAGATGGTTGGATGTAAATATGATGAGGAGCAGAAAATTAAAAACCCGGAAAGAAATCGAGGATTTACAAGCTGACTCCACAGATATTTTCTGTCCATCGCTAATAGATCACCATTATCCAAATAGGCCCAAAGGATTAGAATCTACGTCTCTTCACGATTTCGCAAAATGGTATGATATTACGAAAATCAGACCATCTGAGAAATCTGAATACCATATCATAGGTGAATTTTTATTCTTGAAAAAACGTGCACGTGCATATCTCATTAATCATTACCACTATAATGTTGAACTACAACCTGGGAATTATTATTTTTCATTATTGTTATTGTTCAAACCTTGGAGAGATATTTGTGAATTGAAAAACGGATGTGAGACATATGCAGAAGCATTTTCATCTCTACAATCACAACTAATAGAAGCAATGCAATATCACGAGCGAATAATTGATATTCAGGAAGCCCGTGACCATATCAAGGAACAAAGTGAACAAAACTTATTACAAACTTCAAATCAGGAAGAGAATACATGTGATGACCACGTCTTGGAATGTGTGCTCATTGAAACAGCTGGCGCTATGAAGGATTTCAAAGAAGTGGAAAATAAGGTTGAGATTGTTGATCTGTCTCAGATGATTTCGCAGTTGAATAGCGATCAAAAACGTATATTTGATGAAGTTACCAGTGCTTCGAGTTCTGAGAATGAAATTCTCGCTGACTTCTTGTCAGTGGAGAAGGTGGCACTGGCAAGAGCTTTCTCATCAGAACTATTAGATGCTGGATTAAACAAATTATTGGCAGAGATACTGCAGTAACTGCACCTACTGGAATAGCAGCTTTTAATATTGAAGGTCTCACTTTGCATCGCCTCTTTCAGTTGCCAGTAGAACACGGGCATACTGCACAATATAGACAACTTTCTGACGCTGCTCTCAAGATTATACGAGATCAACTTGAAAATGTTACATCAATAATCATTGATGAGGTTTCAATGGTTTCTAATGTAACCTTTCTGTATGTACATCTCTGATTGACAGAAATATTCAATACATCAGATTGTGATGATGGATGGTTTGGAGAAAAACATATTTTATTATTCGGTGATTTACCGCAGCTGCCACCTGTTCATGAAGGTCCTGCTTTTATACAATTATCCACTAAGAAAATTGAAAAACACACTGGCGCTCTGGGTTCTTATGATCTATGGAGCGGTTTGTTCAGCTATGATGAACTGGGAATCAGTATGCGACAACAGAATGACACTTCTTACAAAGATATGCTGTCGAGAATTCGCATAGGAGTACTCATTGACTTGGATATTGAAGCCCTACAGTGTAGAAAAATCAATTTTGAGACCAGAAGCTGTGGTAACCGATTAAATGAACTTTGTGATTATTTGCTCAATAGTGTTCCGGATGCAGTGTGTTTGCTGCCTACTTGTGAGCAATGTGATGTTCTAAACACAGTAATACTCAGCCGAATCCCTTCGGAAGAAATTCATTTGATCGCACAAGATATCACAAATTGTGCACCTTATTTGAAAAAAAAGGTATTGAGAACATTATCTTCAAATGATGACGATACTTCTCGCACAGCAGGACAAGCAAGAATTATGATTGTCAAATTGGGAGCAAGAATCATGATCAGGAGATATATCAATGTTTCTTTAGGGCTTGTCGACGGTACATTAGGGAAAATTGTGTCCGTTACACGAGGTGCGAACAACGAGATCGGAGGCTTGAAAATTGTTTTGAATACAGGAATCGAACATACCATAGAACGCGTGAGTGTCAAATTTGGAGTAATGGATAAAGCCTTCGTCATAAGAAAACAGTTCCCTATATGTCTCGGCTACGGCATGACTATCCACAAGAGTCAAGAATTAAGTTCAGATAATGCGATCATTGAAGCTGGGAATTCAATATTCGCTTGTGGTCAAGTATATGTTGCTCTCTTTCGAGTAACTGCGTTGCAAGAATTACATCTAATTAATTTTGATCCATCTTCTGTAGAAGCGCAAGAATCAGCAATAATAGAATACAACCGATTGCGAAAAAAATATAGACCAGATCTTATGACCATGAAAATTTCCAAGCAACTTTCTCGCCAAGTACGTGATAATATTTGGGCCATACCCATCGAAGTATCCGGAGTTCAAAATATTGATGATAAATCCAAAGAACCTCATACATTGAACGTGATGGGACTCCCTAATGTTGACGGTGTTTCTTCTTATGTGAATGCAGCAATGCAGTGTATATTGTACTGTGTTTCTATGACGAAACAATTACTCTCATCTGACCCAAAGTGAGGCACCAAATAACCACCATAACGAGATGTACAAAATGTGATTATGCCGAAAATGTTATTAGTACAAATTGTGTTATACGTCTTGCAGTACCTCTAATTTCGAAAAAATCAGTTGAGTTTCAAGAAACATTTAAGTTCAATTTTTCAACATGGAAAATCATTGAAAATTCTTGTGGTAATTGTAATAACCTGCATAAGACTGAAAAATCAGTTATCACAGCATCAGAACAATATGTGATTGTACAATTGATGATATTCAATCACAATAATGTTGCAGCAACAAAGTTAGGAAATATAAACATCAAAGCAGTGCCAACCACAAAAATCCAAATTGCAGGACACTTTTATGAAGTTATAGCCGTTGTTTTTCATCAGGGAAAAAGTATTTCCGAAGGTAACTTCACGTGCATGTTACGAAGTGAAGGTACAAAGTGGATATTTACCCATGATCTGCGAGTTGAAGAACGAAATTGGCTACGTAATGCTAAAGACTCATACATATATTCCTTCAAAAAGCAATGATTTCACTTGCTCATCAAATAACAATTCAATTACTATAATCTTCTATAGGTGATTTTGAAGAACATCGTATACGTTCATGATACCACAACCGACTAAATATTCTTGAAGAATTTTTCAAAATGATTTTGATGGATATTTCACAAAATTCTGAAAAATTCCTGGTACAGTACTGAAAAATGCTCTTGACCAGATATTCCGAAGATATCTCTTTTTGTTGCATGATGAATGAATATTTGACATCTCTTTAAGATACTCTCTAAAATAATCCTAAAGAGTCATTGAAACATTTTTGCTGGGAAACTATTTTCAACTTCATGCCAAATGGTACAAATTCTCGTTTTATCAAAAAAATTTCTGTTGGATACCTTAAACATATTGTGTGCAAGTTTTCTCTGTTCGTAAAATCTGTTTTGTTTCGTTTTCCTAACAATCATATTTTGGAAACAATGGGAATTCTTGCACAATACATGGTAAAACAAAATCGTGGGCTGCTTTAAGCGCCAACTTATCGGTCAATTAATATTGACTTTTCGGAATCCTGCACATATGTATTGATTTATGGGAATCCACTTTTCTTCCCTTCTGTGCTTCATTCTTCATGTCGATTATCTATTGCTGTCCAATGATGAGATGACTGATAGAGACCCAAGTGAGTTTTTCATATCACAAATGATCTGAGGACATTTTCTTCATCGCTACGATCGCTATTGAATTAGACATGGGCATTCGAATTTTATTCATGTTCAGTTAAGGACACATCCAGGAAGAGAAGTGGAATCCCGAAGAAAAAACTTCGAAAAAGTAAAAAAATCACGCCAAGTACATGAAAATGCGGTCAATCCAAAAAAAAATCTAAAAATACATTCGAACGAAAATTCTCCTACAATAAGAATTTCGATAAGATACAACAGGATATGCTCCACTTGAAAAAGAAAGATGTGGAATCAATATGAGCTGCCGCGTACATTCGGTTATTCAAATGGGATGTAAACGATTTCTTGTATATTGTAACTTCATTTTGTTCAGATTGTATTCAAAGCGATTTATGATTGTATTGAATCAACAATATATAGTGAGGTGAAACAAAAATTAGGTTCAACCATTTGACATACTAGAAACAACTCTGACCTATTCGAAACTGAACGTGTTGATCGTTTCTAATATGTTTTGAAATTTCTCACATACCAGAAACAGCGCTAAGTTATTCCAAACCAAACGCGTTAGTCGTTCCAAATAGATTTTGAAATCCACGTCAATGCGGAACACTTGGCGCGGCCGATTACGTGAGTCTTGAGCCTCGAGTGTATACAAACAATTCTGTTGAAAGTATGTGATCAAAACGTTGGATAATGAAATCTTCAACGGCCGCGCCAAGTGTTCCGCATTGACGTGGATTTCGAAATCTATTTGGAACGACTAACGCGTTTGGTTCGGAATAACTTAGCGCCGTCTCTGGTATGTGAAAAATTTCAAAACATATTAGAAACGATCAACACGTTGAGTCCCAAATAGGTTAGAGTTGTTTCTATTATGTCAAATGGTTGAACCTAATTTTTGTTACACCTCACTATATATTGTTAATTCAATACAATCATAAATCGCTCCGAATACAATCTGAACAAAATGAGGTTACAATATACAAGGAATCGTTCACATCCCATTTGAATAACCGAATGTACTTGTCAGCTCATACGAGGTGTGTTCAAAAAGTAAGGTGACTTTGTATTTTTAAGAAAAAATATTTATTTATTTATCAATATTTATGTTGTCCCCTTCAAAGTAATCCCCCTCAGATACAATACACTTATGCCAACGGTTTTTCCAATCCTCAAAGCACTTCTCATGAGCACTTTTCGGTATAGCCTTGAGCTCTTCCAGCGATGCAGTCTTTATCTCTTCAATCGTTGCAAATCTCCGTCCTTTCATAAATCTCTTCAGTTTTGGGAACAAGAAAAAGTCACATGGGGCCAAATCCGGTGAATATGGTGGCTGAGGCATGATTGTGGTGTTGTTTTTGGCCAAAAACTCTCTCACAAGCAAAGATGAGTGAGCAGGGGCATTATCGTGATGCAAAAGCCATGAATTATTTTTCCATAATTCTCGACGTTTTCTTCGTATTGCTTCTCGCAAACGGCGCATAACTTCAAGATAATACTGTTTATTGACCGTACGACCATATGGTAAGAACTCCTGATGCACCACGCCATGGTAATCGAAGAAAACAGTGAGCAAAACTTTGACATTTGATCGAACTTGGCGTGCTTTTTTCGGTCTTGGCTCATCTGGGGTCTTCCATTGGGACGATTGGACCTTGGTTTCGACATCATAACCACATACCCATGATTCATCACCAGTTAGGACCCTTTTGAGTGAATCTGGGTCGTCGTGAACGTCATTCAACAGTTCTTGAGCGATGCTCATGCGACGGTTCTCTTGGTCAAAATTTAGCAATTTCGGAACAAACTTCGCTGACACACGTCTCATGCCCAAAACGTTAGAAAAACTTTCATGGCACGAGCCAAGCGATAAACCAACATCCTCAGCAACTTCTCTGATAGTGATTCGACGATTTTCCAAAACAATTTTCTTCACCGCTTGAACGTTTTCATCAGTTGTTGACGTGCTTGGGCATCCAGAGCGAGGCTCGTCATTGGCATCTTCCCGGCCATCTTGGAAGAGTTTGTACCACTTGTAAACATCTTTTTTACTCAGAACAGTTTCACCGTATGCTACTGTCAACATTTTAAGTGTTTCGGAACACTTTATTTTATTTTTTACACAAAATTTGATGCAAATCCTTTGATCCATATTTTTCGATAGCAAGAAATCGCCGAGCACGCAAAACACTTATAACCTCTACGCCTCTCACAACCAAACAAAAAATGCTATACACTTGAAACTTGGTACAGATGTTCGGGAAGAAGGTGCCAACATAACAAAACAAAAAAATCGATAATCGAAAGTACGTTGCCCGCGAAATTTGAAAAGTCACCTTACTTTTTGAACACACCTCGTATTGATTTCACATCTTTTTTTTCAAGTGGAGCATATCCTGTTGGATCTTATCGAAATTCTTATTGTAGGAGAATTTTCGTTCGAATGTATTTCTAGATTTTTTTTAGGATATAGTAATCTGGAACTTCCTCTCCAGAGGAAACGGCTGGGATTCCATTTGCCCAAAAGGTGAGGAGATTGTTGGAACTGTTGTGATAGTGAGAATGGCAATCAATTGAAATTCAAATTCACTTTATTACTCTACACATTCAATCATCCATCTTGACTTTCATGAAACGTTTTTTATAAAAGCGCATAGTTACCCTTCATTGTCCTCGATTATCGCATCAATAATTATTCTGACTAATTCAGTTCTATCAACTCTATACAATTGCTTCTTCTCTCAAAGTGTTCTCCCTACTCCACTTTGCTCAAGTAATGATGAAAAGGTCTGAATAATTTGACACAAAATGTGTAATTTCAGATAGAAAGCGAAACGAATCAAATTTGTGTACCCCCCTGCAAACTCTTTCTCATTCGACTAATATTAGGGTGAAATTGACTGAGATTGGTTAAGTATACGAAATAGTGACAATATTTTGAAATTGACAATTTTTGTCACACTTCTCATGCGTCCACATACTCCCCCTGCATTGATCCGCTGAAGGGATGTGACATTTATGACGTTCAGGACACTAGCCTAACAGCGCACCCACCGATGTCCACGTCGCATCTCCATGGAAGCGAGGTGGAGGAAAAGGAGACGTGGATACAAGGCGAATGGACGGAGAAGCGACGTAGAGGCGACGGAGAAATGTCCGGGAATCGGTGGTTGTGCTGTACCAGTATATCCTTTGACGTACACTCATCAGTCAGATGAGATGATCATGATGACTCTTATGTCAGAATAATTCCACTCGTGTCCTTTTCTAACCAATGAGTCTGGTTGCATCTTCAGGGATCGCTGGTATCACCTCAAGATTATGACAAATATTCTCAAAAAAATAATACTAATCATCTGAAACTTACCTGTGTGTTGAAATTTCAACACATTCTATGTAGTTTGCGTTCAACAGTTGTTTCCCAAAACGTCATCAGAACAACGCATGTGGAATATACCGGCAGGACAGGCAAGGTTCCGGGATATGTAATGAATATGGATGCCACTGTTATCGATATCAATATGCTTAGTTTTTTATTTTCCAATCGATAAGTCAATATTACTGGAATATTATGAACATGATTTCATCCGTGATCGTCTAGTGAGTTCAACGCGTTTGGACGAGACGAAAAAATATAAGATTGAAAGATGATACGTACATCGCGAGATTAAATAGATATGTGGCCATCTTGTTTACGCAGTCAGCCATGTTGTTCCATCGTACGTCGTTTCCAATTCACGATCATCCGTGAACGCATATCGAAATCATGACATGCACTGAAAGGAGTACAAACTTCATCGAATATCAACAATCAACGATCGGGCTTTCTAAATATTGAAATATATCCCTTCACGTCTTTGTAACCGTCAGATCCTCTGTATGATCGATCCTTCTATACTGATCACCACAATCGAACTAAGATTATCAAATCACTCCGAATACATGGGAAGAATCCCAAGCAGCAACAAAATTTCAAAGCACATACGAAACCCGAGAAAAAGTGAATCAGATCTAATGAGATCTATGTAGATCTCTTGAGATATAAGTATATCCCTTTAGATATATGTAGATCTCTTTAGATCTAAATTTGGGAAGAACAAGATCTACGAAGACCCGAAGAGATCTACTTATATCTCAAGGAATCTTCTTGAACCAGATTCCTTAGGGGGGGGGGGGGGGGGTATGGTTATTTCGACGGAAAAAAGACATGTTTTCAAGATTTTTTTCTGCTTATACAGATTTTGTAAGTTTATTGAGTCAATCTCCATATGATAATGTAACATTCCAACAATACTTTACTCAATTTTCATCGCAAAATATTGGAAATTGAGCGAGTGATAAAAAATCTCCGTAGGTGCCTCGAAAAAAAGTTGTTTTGCGGTGCTCACGATAACTTGTGACAGAATCATCTGAAACGAAAGAACCAAAATGCATTCGTTATAGGAGGTTTTTCGAGATAATGACGAGGGTCCATAGAGCAAAACGCTTCCATCAAGATGCTCTAGAGCATCTTTTTGCAATTGTCTACGCAAAACTCTTCCTTCTTTACTATCGTGAGTCGCTTGCTCCTCTGATCTACTAATTCGCAACTCATCAACTTTTTGCGCCCATCCATGAGAACTTGACCCTGTGCCGATTTGCATCTCTTGCATAAAGGCCAACAAAGCATAAGAACCTTCATTAAAAGTACATGCAGCTACATCAGCTACAATTTCGACAATTTCAGGGGTGCCACTGACTGACTTTGGAGAGATTTTCCAAATGAGTTGATTCAGGCTCTCATTATTATTTCGGTTAAAACCTCCAAGACAAAGCTGCAAAAGTGCGTCCTTGCTCAAATCCTCGTGAATGGGCTTAATGGCTTCGAGAACGTCAGTAGGAAGGGCTGTGTAACTGTGTTTGAATGATTCTAGAGCATCTGCAGCTGCAGCTTTCTGCCATTCGCACCAAGAGTTTGTGCCGCTTGGGCATTTTTCGTGCTGTGGGTTCTTATCGGTTGACCTGTCATGATGATAAGTTGCTCATATGGCATTTTCCATCTTCTCAATTGAATCATGATTACGTCGAATAGCCAAACCATAGTAAACAGTCAATTTATCAATCATTTTGGCAGTAAGCTTTCCTTTTCCAGAAAGGCTTTTTCTTTTTATCTCCTTTCCGGCCTTGGTTTCTGTGTCAACTACACTTTTTCACTAGGTCACGCAGACGTGTTCCCATCCTCTTTTGGACATGCCCTATGCATTCTTTCTTGTCCATCACAAAATTTTCACCATAAGGTTTTGCATTAACAATGCCGCTGTATGTCTTTGAGTCACCGTCTCCGATGTAGTTACGATATTTCACCCCAAGATTTTTCACCAATCGTTCGAACATTTCTAAAATTGCTGATACCTCCATGTTTCCAGAGGGTCCAATGTGGTTGACTTTGCAATTGCCGATATCTATATGCTCTTCGTGCCACGCTTCGAATTCAACAGTATCTAATTTGTTTTCCCAAATTTAACAATCGTGACAGTAACTACTTTTTACAGAAATGTCAAGTACCTTTCCAGTATAATGTCCAATTAGAGAAGCAACGCCGAATAACGAAGAGAACCCTCTTTTCTTCCACGTGCCGTCGCCCGATACAGTCAATTCTGACGTTTCTTCTGAATTATTCGTTTCACCCATTGCTTTTTTCTCTTCTTGTACAGCCGATACGAAGAACTTGTTGGCAACCTTTTTTATCGATTCACAATGGTTCTCCACATATGGATTATAGGTTGCTTTTGATAAAAAAGTACTCCTCAAATCCATTGATCCGCAAAACTTACTACATCCGGCTAAGCCTAAGCCTAACACTCGCATTACGAAAGTGAATCGGTAATTGACATCGCATCTACCACTATCTATCCTTTCATTGGAAGGAATGTGATAAGCTTGTTCACACTTTTCACATGTCACCTTGATATGGAAACCAAGACCTTCTTCTTTGCATGTTTCGAATGCAACTTTGCCATCACACTTCACACATTTCACTAATGTAGGAATAGCCGAAAAAACAAGAACAAAATCTATTATTCTGTAATGTATTTGGATATTTTCTTCTACCTCTATACCGGGACTGTTTTTGATTTTTTTTGCTGAAGTGCTATTAGCTACCGTTCCGTCGTTATTATGCTTTTCAGGGGGCCCCTTTTTTTCGGACGGCACAAGTCTGACAGGGAATAATCATATACGAAAAACATTTTGTACATGTGAGTGTTGAAGCTTTGTATGATATTACTTCATCGAATAAACCTTCAGTCGTTGAGCAGAGGTTGTTTTCGATCGACTAAAAACTAAGAATTTTGAGTTCAAGTCATTTTGGTTGAACGAAAAATTTTATTCTTATTTTTGAAAAAAGAAGGAAATGATGATGATGCATTGGAGAAGAATTTTCAAACTTGCGTCATGATTTCCTTTCGAATTTGCATATAGCTTTCTCCATAGCTACACAAGTGGAGACGAAAACAATCTATGTTCGAATAACTGGCACGCCAAAAACACCTCAGCTATTAGGTCAACAAAAACATTATTATGATGATATTTTGATTTCATTTGATGTTTTATTTTGTGTATGTATGCATTCATTCTTGTTGATGGGTGAATTCGATACATTTCCGAATATAATGTTTCTTCATCTTCACTTCATTTGATTCTCTTGAATTTCAAAATAGTATAAGAGAATAATTTCTCTGTGTTATGAATGTTATCACGTGAGATTGTTCCCTTCGGTGTTTGCAAATATGCATATTTAGTGTGGATAAAATTCCCCAAAAAATTCCATAAGGAACGAACTGAGCCCTCATAAGTTATGAACGGATTCAAAATAGAGAATTTTCTCATGGGTGAACGGTGAAGAATTGCGTTTGGCTATTACACAGTTGTTTGTTTATGTTCCGAGTTTGTTATTTCTTGTCATGAATAAGAATTTGAGCCTTAATGAATACAATTATCAGCTCCTTTGGACCTTCGGCCTCTACTTGATGATAGTGTTCTGAATTTGGGCCTGGGATTCGATCCAGGACTACCTCAACGCTGTAGAAACCAGCCTCGCATGATCTTTTCATAAATTCACTCCTTGAAAACTCATTTGAGGCTGAAGTTTAACGTTTAATTAGATCGTAGTTTTCAGTTCCAATCAAATTTCGAGACTTCCTATTATATCATGAAATTTTAGTTACAAAATTTTTGTATCTTGTATGTTGTATTATATAATGCATATTGTACATTGCATGAATCGGTATCTATATTTTTTTCGAAAACTATCAATAGCTTGTTCTGATAATATATGTCGACATCAAAACGAGTTATGAAATTCTATTGGACTGTAGAAAAAGTTCTTTTTGGGTTATTGAAATACCGATGAAATATACCTGTATAATAATATTGAGAATTTCAATCTTCTCAGGCATCTTTCCCTACTGATAACTAAGGAGATATATTGCTGCGGGTTACGGGGAATGATATTATACCATTTTTTCCGAACCAGGTTGAGATAGACGTACCAAAGCCTGAACCTGTTCCAGTGGCTGACCCTCTATGTATAATTACAATTCAATCAGCCAATTATTAATATTTGTCAAAGTTCTGTGCAAAAGCTGCGGAACGTTTGAGAAAGGGATCATCCACAAAATACGTTCGCTTTCCGTTGTTCATATCTTCGTCACATCAACGTGAAGTCAGTGAGGTCTGGAAAAGACAGACATATTGAAAAGCGGACGTATTTCATGGATGATCCCAAAATGGAATTTCAATAAATATTTGCAATGTGATAAATTTTTGATTTATTATTTCGAATTTATACACGAAGGGTCAGCTACTGGAAGGGTCAGGCTTTGATACGTCTTCCTTAATATGAATCTTATAATCAAAATAAAATATATAAAATATTGTGATTTATACTGATGTTTTGAACACTCGCATTATCGCATGTAATATTGATGAATATCGAATAATGATAACTGGATGTTTGCATTATCATCAATTCTTATCACGCACAAGGGACAATCAAGGTGAAGGTCAACTTTCACTATAGATACACAGTGCGGAGTACATCTTATAGGATTCTATTCATCAACCCGTGGTCTCCACACCTCTATCCATTACACACGGACTCCAGACGGATGCAAATTGGGATTCTTGGTTTCTCATTGTCAATTTCAAACATAATGATCCAACTTCGAGACATTCGAACAACGTAGAGGGGAGGCGTGACTACAATGTGTTGTTAGGAAGAAATGGAGGAATTGAATTTTTGCTGGTCTCAAATTGCACCCCTGTGGAGTCCACGGGTTGATTTTGTTTTTTATATAGAGAATGGAGAAAACTGTTATCTTTTGTTCATTTCCCGATCATCCTATCCCAAACAGGATAGCCCTATTCTTTTGTGTCCTGTGGGGAGGGGGCCCTATTGTCAAGAATGTTGGAAAAAATACTGATAAATGTAACAGTTGAGAATGGTAAAAAAAATCGGTATGAAGGAGTATAGGATCAACTTCCACCCATCCATGACATTCGGATGATACAGACAAAAAATAGCGTGCTCTGAAAATATTCGCAAACAATACGGTTTGCATAATAATTCCCTTTTGTTTTCATCAATTGGCATGTAACGCATAAGAGTTCGTCATGAGACAATAGCAAAAACGTGGTGGTAGTTTCATCGCATGTGGATAATAAGGAACGGAGATTTGAGCGGTCGCAAAATCATAACTTTCGGTAACGTTCTTCTTTTCCTCGCGTCTAGGACGGATGGAGGTAGTTAATCAGCACTTAACGCGTTTTTGGAACTCAATATTGAAAAAAACAATGAAAAATTTGCGATAATAGAAAAATTTCCAGCGGGAAAGTTGTTGCGAATGTGTTCAACAACACCATGATAAATTTTGGGACAAAAAATCTCGTACTGTGGGTTGGAAATGATCGCAGGTTGAATAGAAAAAACTCTATCGATGGAAAATATACATCTTCATCAATGGCATTTTTCCTATCTCACCTGTGATAATTCCTAAGCTCACAGTACGGAATATTTTGTCTCAGAATCTGTAACAGTGTTGTTTGACACATTTGAACCAACTTTCCCGCTGAAAGCTCTTTAGTATCGCGAATTTCACATTGTTTCCTTGATATCGAAGTTCTGAAACGCGTTAAGTGATGGTTGCCTACCTCCATCCGTCCTAGACGAGAGGTCACGCGTACAACCGATTATCATATCTGGCCATTCAATTGTTCATCCAGGTAGGATCTGTTTGATGTTGTGATTTTTTGTTTTTATAACGGTTTCAGTATTAATGAGGCATCAACATTGTATTCTCAATAATTTGGTTGTTGAAATTTTTTTGATGTAAAAATAACAAATAATAATGTACTGTGAGAAAATTAGCAGTGGTGGTAAAAGTGCACCCTAATTAATATTGTATTGATCTGTGACGGTGTTATTTTGACACTGCATACCCGGGTGGAAAATTTTCGTAGAATTCTTGTCAGGATTTGGTTCTACACGAATTCTATGAGTTTGATGCAACATGAAACATGAATGAGTGAGAATTGCTGTGTAGAACCAAATCCTGACAAGAATTTCACAAAACTTTCCTACCTGGGTAGTGTTATTCCAACGTCAGTTTGAGCTGGAACAATAAATTTTGCGGTGAACTTGTACACAATCTGTACGGTGTTTTTTTAGTTTAATATCGCTCCTTCACAGTGCGACTATCTTGCTGAACGTTTAGTGTTGAACAAAAAGTGTAAAACGGTTCATCTCTCAATCGCTGAACACGGGTGATTTTCGACCAACAAAAACCTAAGAATTTTGGTTTTATGTTAATTTTTGGTAATTCCTCGTTGAATTGAAAAATTCCATTTCCATTCTTCAGAGAAAATAATGATGATTCATCGCAGGAGGACATCCAAACTTCCGTCATGGATTTTTTTCGAATTTTTAAACGGCTCTTTCTCATAGTTACAATAGGGAAGACGGAAACGACCCATGTTTAGCGACTTAGAATGCCAAAGAATACCTCAGCCATTGGAGATTAAGAATTACCCCGGTAGACCGCAAGCTGCTCACTATATGCTTCTTGTATGGGGTCTACCCTGAGCAGGGTGCATACGATAAGGGTAAGGATTGTATTATGCGGTCTACCCCGGTGGGTGGGAAACGATCTCGATAAACTGCAGCATGCGTAATGAAAAGCAGTTCGAGTGCAGGTGAAAAGGCAGAGGAATAACAGTCTGGTACTTATGTGGAAGCACCGAAACTTGCTGAAATTTGAGTGGAGCAGGAGAATGAGAGGAATAGTGAAAAGAAAATGTGCCACAGAGATGAAAATGAATGAAAGAGAAAAAGAGAAAGAATAACGTCATCTACGACCTTGAATGGCAGCACATTGTACATCAAAGTGTTGGTACAAGAAGTACCTGGAATCCCACGACGTTATGAATGAAACAGTAAATATGTAGGAAACGTACGCGCGTGTATTCAATGAATTTTCGACAACTACGTGTATGTGCGTACGTGTGAGTGTGAAGAATTTTCATCACAAACCGTTAGTCTCTTTTGAATGAAGTGAGAGTCAGGTATCAGTTCGGTTGTGAATTATAGCAGTCGTGTTTGGAATACGTGTCCAGTAGCCGGTGGAATGTGTCAAGTAGTTTTCATTTCAGTTCCTGCAGTTCGTTTTCTGTACTACTCGCCTGCTTCTTTTCCAATGCTTTGCCGCTTTCTCACGGTAGACCCCATACAACAGTTGTTACGGAAGCACCTTGCGGTCTACTCCAGTAGACCACCAGTCTCCGGTAGACTGCATACGACAAGAATACCTAAATGTTTAATGTTTGACGATTGATGTCTTATGTTAGATGTTAGATGTCAGATGTTCGATGATTTATGGTTTATGGTTCCTGATCATCATCATTAATTGATTGATCGATTGATTGATTCATGATTCGATTGATTGAAAACAATGATACTGAATATAATGATATATATAGTAATTGATGAAAAACGATAGTTCATGTTTCATCTATTTATTGACTTTGAATACAGTCGCACAGAGAATTTGATAATTGTTCGGGTGAATACAAAGATTTCATCGCAGTGTTCTTCCCTGGTGCGTGTGTTATCATATCCATCATGCCGCGACGAAAAATTTATCGAACTCCAGGAGAAGAGGAAGAGTTTCAACGTTTGAAAAGAGAGAGGACACGAGAAAATAATCGACGTTGGCGTGAGCGTAAGAATGATAATAATACTGAGAATCAGTCACAAGTAGGAAATTCTGCACAAAGCGATGGTCGTTATGAATATTGAAATTCCAAATAGAGTATATAATAACTCAGAGTGAAAACAAATATCTCGCAGTAGGTGAAGAGGTTAGGTTAATATTTCTAATGGGTTTAGTGACAATCCTGTCCAAGAACATTATATTGGTAAAATGAACTCATTATGTATCTATTGCAATGCGAAACATTTGGAATCTGAGAAAGTTCAAAATTCGCGGGTTTCTTTTAATGGCTGTTGTAGTTATGGAAATGTTCGGCTCGAACCTTTACTGGAACCACATTCACAACTTAGGGCTTGATTTGATGGTACTGATACAAAATCTCGTATATTTTATGAACGTATTCGTAGTTATAACAGTAATCTTTCTTTTGCATCATTCAATGCGAATTTAATCGATATGCCCAGCACTCTTCGAGCTCCATATTGTTTCAAAATCTAGGGTCAAATTTATTATCAAATAAGTACATCTATATATCCTTCTCCGAACGAGAAACCCAGTTATGATCAACTGTTCATAATAGATGCAAATGAGGCTGTCGATTGTTGTTTGAATCAAGATCCTGCATTAAATCGTCAGATATTAGTATCACTACATAACATGATGAGATCACATAATGTTTTTGCACAGTCTTTTGAGATGATGAAACAGGAATCAAAAATTCAACAACAGTGGTCACACGAGAGTGATGAAAATATTCCAAATGAACTGAGATTGTTATTTACTTCAAAACCGGGCGTGGACCGACAACGTTATGATTTCCAAAGGTGTAACGAAGTTGCAGCAGTGTTTTCAACGACAGCTGATGGTGAAATCCCAGAATCTTATGTTCAACAGCTTCGAAGATTATTTGTGAGAATTCTGATTCATTGTCAACCCATTTGTCCTGAGAAATTATGGAAAAAATTTGGAATCCCATTGTCAGAAGATTATATCGAAAAATTTGGTGCAATTCGAGGTCCAAGGGAAGCATATGCAAATATTGCTGAAATGTTGAATGGTGAAGGATATAGTTCGTCAACATTCCCAACTATGAATCAAATTGTGGAAGATAATATTGAAATTGAAGAACGTATTTTACATCAGCAACATATGGATATTGGGATGCAACAATATTACATATTGGACCAAGAACGAAAAAAAATCGTAAACATTGTTTTAGAAATTAATTGATCATACAGACTCACATCAAAATCACAATAAAGTCACTTGTTTTTATTTAGATGGGCCAGGAGGGTCGGGGGAGACTTTCATTGATACTACTCTCCCACACTTGATGAAAGCTAGGAATAAGAATGTTTGTGCAATGGCTTTCACTGGTATTGCAGCAACACTACTTCCTGAAGGTAAAACTGTTCATAAAACGTTTGCATTACCAGTTCCTTTGTTCATTGATTCACCATCCAATGGTAAAATTCAATCTAGAGAAGGAGAATATTTGGAAAGTGTTGATGTATTCATTTGAGACGAAGCTTCAATGTCTCCACGATACGCATTGGAGATTATGGATCGTACGTTACGTGACATGATGAAGAATAATTCAGTATTCGGTGGAAAAGTTGTTGTTTTAGGAAGTGATTTTAGACAACTGCTTCCAATCAAAATCAATGCCACTCGAACAAAAATGGTGAATCTCTCAATTAAAAATAGTCCCTTGTGGTCAAGTTTTCAAATATTTTCTTCAACTGAAAATATGCGTACTTTGCCTGAAGAAATTGAATTTTCGCGATTTCTTTTAGCAATGGGGGATGGAGAATTGAATGATCTAGATGACATTGTCATCCCAGGATGGTATTAGCTCCTCCTAATGCTGATATTGTTCAGGATATTTACGGAGATTCGATCAATGGAAAGAGGTTCCATGAAATCACAAAATGCGCCATATCATCAGCCAGAAATGTTGATGTGGACGAAATCAATAAAGGAGTTGTTCAACCTCCTGATCAGAGTACAGAGAAACTATACAAGAGTATAGATATCGTTCCAAACATTCGTGATGATGGAAGTATTGCAGAGGTGATTTTACCCAAATATTTGAATACTCTCTCACCTCCATGTTCACCTCCTCATGAATTGCGTTTGAGAGTTAATAGTGTTTTGATCTTGATACGGAATCTCAGTATCAATGAAGGTCTGTGTAATGGTACTAGATTTTTACTGTTGACATTGGGTTCTAATTTATGACGTTGCAGAATTCTTACAGGAGATAAAGGGGGATAAATTGTATTCATGAATCGTATTACTTTGTACTGTGAAAATGAATATCCTTTCACTTTCGGGAGCAGACAATTCCCAGTAAAATTAGCTTCCGCGATAACAATTAACAAATCGCAAGGGCAAACATTTGAACGAATTGGAATAGATCTTTGTAAAGACGTTTTCAATCACGGACAATCGTACGTGGCGATGTCTCAAGTACGTTCTCGACAGAGAGTGAAAATATATCTTGGAAAGCAACGCAACAGTGCGTCAGTGAAAAATTATGTTTATAAAGAACTATTTTCGTAAGATCATATCAATTCACATTGTATCAAAATCCGATTGTAATAATTGCGTTTATTTTAATCGAACTATTTCTACGGAGGTGTTTTTTGACACCTTTCAAGTATCTTAAATTGTTCTCCCAGTTTCCATTATTATTCCATTTTTTCTCCATAATTAGTTCTCCGACTCTTCGTACAATAAATTGTACGAAAAGTCGAGGAATGGATTGTGGGAAAACGATGGAACTTGGAGAATAATTTTAAATTGAAATTTGGTAGGGGTCAAAAGACACCTCTTCGTAGGAATAGTGTTACTAATACAATATATATAATATGATTTCCTGATTGATCTCCTGTATTTCAATGTGTTTTGAGAACACTCCTACATGACTGTTCCACAATATCGAATGGTAGTATTTATATGATCTGTCCATGCACATTGAATCTATGACAAACTAATATATAATTATGCATATGATTAAAAATACCTCCAAATTCGTGGATAGGATTTTATGGATGTATTTTTCAGGCAAGAACCATTATCTATCTACCGTTTCCCAATCCAATCAAATGCCACACTTTACTTCAACGAACAAATGACATAGAAGCTATGAATATATACATCAAGTATTGAAATAATCAATGTGCTTGACAGTTGCATAGTTAACTTATTTAGAGTGGCTACCTGAACTGCATGAGTACTGAGTACATATAAATATTATAAATACAAAATATATATAAATATTATATAAATACAAACGGTATTCTTGTCGTATGCGGTCTACCGGAGACTGGTGGTTTACCGGAGTAGACCGCAAAGTGCTTACTATATGCTTCTTGTATGAGATCTACCCTAAATAGAGCGCATACGACAACGGTGACGGTTGCAGTATGGGGTCTACCTGGGCAGACCGCAAGGTGCTTCCGTAACGACTGTTGTATGGGGTCCACCGTAAGAAAGCGGCAAAGCATAGGAAAAGGAGCAGGCAAGTAGTACAGAAAACGAACTGCAGGAACTGAAATGAAAACTACTTGACACATTTCATTGGTTACTGGACACGTATTTCAAACACGACTGCTATAATTCACAACCGAACTGATACCTGACTCTCACTTCATTCAAAAGAGACTAACGGTTTGTGATGAAAATTCTTCACACGCACACGTACGCACATACACGTAGTTGTCGAAAATTCATTGAATACACGCGCGTACGTTTCCTACATATTTACTGTTTCATTCATAACGTCGTGGGATTCCAGGTACTTCTTGTACCAACACTTTGATGTACAATGTGCTGCCATTCAGGTCGTAGATAACGTTATTCTTTCTCTTTTTCTCTTTCATCCATTTTCATTTCTGTGGAACATTTTCTTTTCACTATTCCTCTCATTCTCCTGCTCCACTCAAATTTCAGCAAGTTTCGGTGCTCCCACATAAGTACCAGACTGTTATTTCTCTGCATTTTCACCTGCACTCGAACTGCTTTTCATTACGCATGCTGCAGTTTATCGAGATCGTTTCCCACCCACCGGGGTAGACCGCATAACACAAGCCTTACCCTTATCGTATGCACTCTGCTCAGGGTAGACCCCATACAAGAAGCATATAGTAAGCAGCTTGCGGTCTACCGAGGTAGACCGCATACAGCAACCGTATGCACTGCAGCATGCGGTCTACCCCGGTAGACCGCATACGACAATCCAAGGACCTACGTAGACCGCATACGACAAGAATACCATACCAACTATATAAAACAAATACAGAAAAATCACTGTGAAGTTGAGATTTGAGATTTGTGTGATTTGAAGAGATCGCCTTTATTTGTTTGCTTCTTAATTTGAACCTAAAAGCGGACGGAAAATGAAACTTATATGAGAACACTGTGGAATCACAACTGGAACATGGCATAAATTTTATCGCAATCGAATAACAGAAAGCGAAGACATGCTCGGCCGCAAAATCACAATTTTCGATAACATGTTTCCTCTCCATTACCCGTTCTTCTGTACAGATCAGTTTGAGATTCATACGGAACTACTATCGCCACTGTATCAACTTGTAGTAAAAATTTTATTATGATCGCATAATAGGAACGGAAGATATCCGCATGATAACGATATTTATGAAATTTGCAAATTTTGTCTTGCGGCTCAATGCTTACCATTTTCTTCCCTTACGTCCAATTTGCTTGAAATTGACACCATACAACTCGCGCCTCGGGGGTTGATTATATTCAAAATTTCAAGATATTAGGGCATAATTTTTAATCCTCTATCTATTGTTGTATAGAGTCGACATAACAAATTTCGAGAAACAATCCCCTTCCTCAGTCGGTAAAATTGCGAAATTTGTTCCCGAAATTGAAAATTCGAGAAATTTGAGCTGTATACAGCAATAAATGAAATCAAAAATTATTACCTGAAAATTTAAGACTGTTTCGTGAATTGGATTGACAGAAATCTTACAGACAAAAGATTTACCTGTATGATAAGCTGGTATTTACTTAAGGCCTATTGTAAAACCGTCGTGAATAAAAAGAAAGTAAATATGGAGATGACAGCATTTGATCGAAAGATGACTTACTATGGAAAATAAATCTTCCCAATTGTTTAGAGAATTTTTGCTTGAACAATTATATCCATGAATCCAGATATGGAAAAACCAACATCACTATTCGTTCTTACGCAAAAAGTTACATAAAATCTATGTATGCACAAATTTCTTTGCCCACCATATTTCTTGGAAACACTTATTCAAACAATTTAAGTTTTAGTAACCATTTAGGACCATGACGAAACTATGGTGGATCCCACACAGCATCACAGTTCAGAAAGAATTCATAATCAATTCATTTGGAACTATGAAAATTCAAAATTAGTATATTATAAACTGTTTCCGAACTGTGGTTCCGTGTGGAACGAGGAAAAAGAAACATGAGAATCACAGCATTTGATCTAAAGATAATTCTGCACAACGACAAATTTCTTTATCACATCCTCATCCTATAGCTCATCGTATGGACCAGGGTTGAAATTCTACAAATCTTGATATAACTGTTACATTTAAAAATCTCATAATGTTGTAACACAATTCAGCTGGTCTTCAATGAACCATACTTATTCAGAAACGAAACCAAATTTAAGAACTCAATTGATTTGTATACGGTAACTTAGCAGAATCCTTCACAAATCCTTGAAACAGTACGGTCCATGGAAGATAAACCAAACAGAACAACGCGCGCGTCCGCGCGCGTCTGAAATTGCTAGTGAGATATGAAGAACATATAATGAAAGTTCATAGAATGTTTGAATAAGACTGTTTCAAGTATGCTTAGAATGTACATAATACATTCGGAATGTAAGATATCCATTCAATCGACGTCCGATTGACGTACCGTCGTATATTCGATTACATACGTTCGATGAATATGCATATCATCTGTGAAACGGTCTCATTGGGATGTGCATGGAACATATTGCGAAAATTCGAAGAACATTCATATCCAGACAGCGCAGAAAGTTCTCTGAACGTTTTGGAAACATGCACTTAGTTCTGCATGTTTAGTCTCCGGGAAGTAGGCCCTCCAAACGTTTAGAGTGCTTGCATTTTGGATGCCCCTCAATACGTCTTCAACACATCCTTTTCATGTACTACGGGCCGTTCTCATAATGTTTTCCCAACATACTTTAATGAAAACTAACTCCCAAGAATATGTGTGCAGCTTCGCACAAAGTTATGAGCACCTTTATTGAATACATTCCCAGGACGTTGCACGGTGCACATGAATAGAACTAACCTGGAAATTTGCACGTCCCTGCACTGAAAAAAAGGCTGGTAATAGTTATCAAATGATATTTTTGAATATCACCAATCAAATATTCGACAACATTAATCGAATATTCAATAATGTTTATGAATTATGTTTATAATTATCGGATATTTCATAGATATTATTGATATTCAATTAATGTTATCGAATATTTGATTGGTCATATTCAAGAATATCATTTGATAACTGTGACCTGACTTTTTTCAGTGTGGGGCATACATTCTTAGAACATCCTGAGACGTTATTTGTCCGTTCTCTGTGTAACCAAGCACGTTGTCTGAACATTCAAAAGACATCATGGTGCTCTATGGGTAGTATATTCTGGTGCTGCTTGGAATGTAACAAATTTCCTGTTATAATAATGGATATGGTTGGGTACAGTCATATCCGGTTATAAGCCTCGCTTAGGGGCTCTAGGGAGAGAAATTAGGGAGAAATCGACGTCACTCCACACAATTCATGTTGAAACATATCACATGTATCAAATTCTATGAATTGAAAATTCAACATATTTTCATTTTCAACGTCCCTTGATCGTTATACGGATATCTTTGTACTTATTGAATGTCAAAATAAATTTCACATTTTCCATGGTCTCCAATTAACCAATTATTCCGGCTAAAAATCATACCTACCAGGGAGGCTTACTCAGTGAAGCGGAACAAATATGAGCGAGGCTTATAAGTGATAGACTTATAACCAGAATGGACTGTAATCTCACTCCGCTCTCATTTCATTCCGGTATGGTGGGAACATATCCACGTATGCAATTATATATGTATCCTGATTTTATATACACTTAGCTTACTGTTACCAGGTTAGAGGGTACCAGGGTCTCTTCATTGGGCATTCTATTCAATCCATCGGTGAATGCCCTTAGAAACCCCCCTAACTTAGCTGCTCTGACTCAGCCATGCGCAGAAACATCAAGGAGAATCTGTAGACCTTGAGGAAAATTCACACCATTTTGAACGAACATTTCATTTTTTCTCCAAAAAATTGGCGGAAAATTTTTGGTCAGGATAAAGTGAATTTCCTCAGAGAGACAAACGTTTTCCACTTTGTTTGTCGCTCGGAACACGCTAAACATCCATTCGATCAGCATAAAGAGATGTTCAATTTCCAACCTGTCTCCAGGCCTGGATCAAGGAGGTCTAGGGGGTCCATAGTCCTGGGCCCCGTTCACCTGGGGCTCATTTGAGGAAAAAAATTGGTGTAAAAAGCTCTGGAAGACATTCCTTCCTCTCGCTTTTTACCTTGAGGGGAGCCTCGCATTGTTCCATAGCCCCGAGCCTCAACACCTCTCAATCCGGTGCTACCTATCTCTCTGTTGTTGAACCAGAGAGAAGATGAGAATGCTCACGGCCGGGGTTCCATTCCTAGTAAGTGGATCACTTGAAACAGACCCACCGACCTCCTCTCTCGTTTTTTGCTTTTTCTATTCATGATAATGAAGAATCATATCCATTCAGTATCGATACATGATCAAATTTTGATTAAAAACGTATTGAGAAGTAATCAAAAGGAGTGCCTAATTTTCCTTCATTGAAAAATAAAATCGCTGTGGGTCTACTTCCATGATCCAACCACCAGGAGGCCAGTGAAACTTTTACTAGCGGTGCATAGGTGCTCGTAAGTGCTCTCAGCTTCTCTCTGGTCAAACATCTTGTCAGTACAACACAGTTAACGATACTCTTCTGATTATATCACAACTTAACTGTGGACATAATGTGTAACATTTCCGATACAGTCTGTGTAACTAGACAAATAACGCTATCACAATATCCATTATTAGTTGTGACTACAGTGAAAATCAGCTAGTGCAAGAACAAATTGTACAACTACAGTTCCCTTAGGAAAATTTACTTCGTCATTTTTCCTCCAATTTTTTGGAGAAGAAATGAAGTGTTTCGGCCAAAATGGAGTAAATTTTCCTAAGGGTTGAGCGTCAACTGGAGTTTGTGCGGTTGCGATAGCAATTAATTTACTCAGTACTATTACAATCATAGTCACAGTGACTACAATCGTTTCAACTGTTACTATACAGTTGTGTCACTCAAGTCGATTTCTTTCAGTGTTGATGGATCAGTCATGTTTTCAATTTTGAAAATAAACGATTAATAGGTTAGCGTAGGTTACCGACGGAATGGGGAATTTTCATGAGTCAAATACTTATTTTCAGAGTATTGGTTTTAAACATGTTTTGAAAACGTAGTTGTTCGAACCATAGGTCGCGGAACAACGAACAGGTTTCTAAAACATCTTGGGAATTTGAAGCGCTGTCTGGGAAGATATATAAAATTGTTGTGTAAGACATCTTGAACACGTTTAAAAGACATCTCAAGACATGGAATGTTTATTGGGCTGCTATTTGATAATCGAATGATAGCACTTCATAATAGCAAATCTGGTACTTCTGGAGAGGATGTTTGGTACATAACCTCAAAATGCAAGTATATCTCCGGTCGAAGAAGTCATCAAACGATCCTTTGTCGGAACTCATAGGAATCTTCGTAGGATTCCATGTGGGTTCCTTTAAAGAGACCCATACTGGTTTCCATGATAATTTGACATAAGAACCTATGAAGGATCCTATGAGGGATCCTATGAAGGATCATATAAGGTATTACATAAACGGTTCTGTTTGAATTTCGGTAATATACCCATGGGTTATTCCATGTCAAATTCACAACAAGTTCCTAAATATTTTTAGAATGATTATCTTCGAACTCATTGTTGAAAAGTAAAAGACACGTATCATTTGTTTTTGTTTCATTGTGATTCCCAATTTTTACATTGGTGTCAAATTTTTCGGTTTTGACAGATCCAGTTTCTTTCAAATACTTGTATCTCAAAAATATCTTGACGTACAAAATTATTCCCATAGCATAAAAGTTAGGATGGTTCCAGGGCTTTTCATAGATTTGAGTGGACATTCTTTCTTCTATTCTTGTTTTGTTGTAATTCAACGATGAGTCAGGAATTTTGGGAGGATTGTTGTATGTGGTCTACCCCGGTAGGTCGCATGCAGCTTCCGATGCAGTTGTTGTATGGGGTCTACCCTGAGTAGAATTCATATAACAACGGTGTAGGTTGTATCATGCGGTCTACTCCAGCTTGCAGGAAGAACAAACATGCAAATACGTACTTTGTGTACTTGTATACAGTATATATGTATTTACCATTCATTTATTATTCGTTGCTTGTTTACTTCTTAAACAGAGAACATTTTTTTGCTCCGTTTATTTTTCGTTGCTTGTTTTTTGTTCGTCAAGAGTTTCCTTTTGTTGCTATCAGTTCCTTTGTGTGCATGTGTCTACAGTGGCCTTCAACATTGTTGAAATCCCTCGCACATTCTTCATTGATTCCTCTTATTTATCAATGTTTATATTTTATTCCAATACACGGTCATCAACATAATATGACATGATTATATGTATGTACACGTATGACTATGTGCTGTGTACATTGGGTTGGTTTGGATGATTCAATATCTCACTTAATATGTCGTTTGCTATGCCACGTTATTACATGCTGTTTACAAACTTGTTTTTAATCTTGTAATTAGTTTATATTGGAATAATGAATAATTAATAATCATATTCGTCCCAAATAAATGAATACTTCAAATTAATAATTGATGACTTCTTCATATTGCTTATTGTTAATTCTTAACCGATGATGATCTTTTTTGTCCAATTTTACTCTGGTTTCTTCGTTTTTTGCTTACTGAGGTGGACCGCATACGACTTTCTTCACCATTCCTGCTCAGGTAGACCGCATATACCAACCACTACCGTTGTTACATGCGCTCTATTCAGGTAGACTGCATACAGCATTCGTATATGTTGCAGTATTCGTTCTACCCCGGTAGACCACATATGACAAGAATGCCGTCATATTTATGTCTGGTTTGTTCATCTCTTGAACGCCACAGAAGACCATTTTCGGAAATAAACCAAGAATTTCGTTATGCTCCACATACACTGAGAAAAATCCGCATCACTTAAATTAACAAAATCAAGACAACTATATCATCTTAGTTAGGATAACCGGAAAATTCGTTATTGCAATTAAAAAAAAACGGTTGAATCAATCACAAGAAGCAGTTGTCGTGTTTTTCAATCAACCTGATCAGTTGAAATGACTGAAAATTTTTCTGAGTGTACGAATCGTGTAAAATTAGAAGATCAGAAATGTCCAAATCCGAATAATATGCCTTTCTCACTTCCATCGTTGGATTACGACAAGACAAGAATGAGAGAAGAAATTTTCAATGATCCTACTAGCAGGGTTGCCAGCCTCTCACTTTTCCAATTCTCATCATTGGATGTTCGATTCAACAGCTATGTGTGATATGCTGATCCATGGGAAAAGAGTTGGGACCTGGGAATGCTGGGTACCGGGCAAATTCAAATTAGCTCGCCTTCTGAAACGTAACCTCGAGAAACGTAAACGAAACGTGACATGGAAGTTGAAGAAAAGCATTCAGATTTGAAATGAGCATAATCAAACATTGAAACACTCCGGAATAGATCACCTCACGTACAGATCAAAGACATTCATAATTTTTGAATAAAGATACCCTTTCTGCAACATATTCGATATCTTATACACAGTTGGAAATTATGTGTAAATCTGTTGAAAAACCGGGTGTCATGAACTTTGTGTTGAATATTCAACACAAACATGTGTAACTTCTACAGATGCTCCTTACGTAATCAGATCTCCACTGATGCATAATGTGAAATCATTCAAACAAGTGGAGAGAAGTGTTACCAGAGGGCTCCGTCCCCTGACTGCTTCGCTTCGCTCAGCAGTCCGAGCCCCTTCAAAATTCGCTTCGCTCATTTTGAATGGATCGTGGCTCACATGTGCTCGCTTCGCTCGCATTTTGAACAATTCGGATATCCGGGGATATATGAAAAGACACTCATCGATTTTTCACTCATCTGAGAAACTTTGTAAATGTAATATTCAAAAAGCCTGAACTTATCGCCTACCATCCTTTATACCATCTCCAAATGATTCAGAAACATGTACCTGGAGACCTGCAGACTTTCAACAGTCCTGGTAAAAATAAAGCCTGGGAGCGCGACGAAAGCGTAAGCTGAAAGTCATCTAAGCGTACACTGTTAGAAATTTCTGATTGAATTTTCAATTACATGTAATGGAAGCAACTTCCACTCACGTAATTGAAAAATAATTCGCACTGCACTTGAAAATTCAAGAACCAGTTCTTTAAATTCCATGCACATGTTCTTGATTGTTGAGAGAAATCATGATTGAAAATTCAATAACAAGTTCTTCAAATTTCATGCACATGTTCATGATTGTTGAAAAAAAAATCACCTTCACAAGATGTGAACGCGGGACGTCGAAGTCGGACGCCAAAGCTCTGTCACTCAAGCCACTGCCACTTATGTGGAAGGAAGCATTTTTCTGCTTATATGACCTTGTAGAATGTGACTAATGTAGAAACACTGAACAAACCGTGTGATCTAACTAGTACATAGTTGAAGTGGATACGTGGATGACTTCGTCAAAGCGTTAGTATACAGGGTGACCCATAGGGAGCAAAATTGTATTTCAAGGGCGTATTCTGCAGCCATAATGCAAGAATTTCCCATTTTTTTAAGGTTAGTTTTTGAGATATGAGCATTTTTAGATTTTTTTTCCAAATCCAAACACACTTGAATCATTTTTGTTATTTTCAGTTGGATGCTATTAGAGCCATGATTTGATTATAATTATAATGATATTATTGGGTTATTATACTGGATTAAATTTTTCTAAGTTTTTTCAATCACCTGTACATTAATTTCAATTTTCATGCACAATTACTTGGAAATTCAATAACATGTATTTGGAGTCCTATTTCAGTTCACGAAAATTGAATTTTGATTCACATATGTACATGAAAAGTACATGAAATTTCAAGCAATTTTTAACAGTGTAATAAGCTTAACGAAGAGTTATTTAGGCGGAATTTAGGAATGAATCGGAATATTTTCAGGCTTTCATTTGTTTCAATAGCTACTTCCTTCACTCTTGGATTCTCACTAGTGCGTGGTTGTCATAACGTCAAACAGCTCTTGAAGAGTCTTCGGATGCAGTAAAGCTTACACGGGAAGATGAAAATTATTATTTCCTTTTAACATTGGAGCCCACAATTTGATACAGCGCCCTTGGAAATCCCTAGAACCCGTGTTACATATGACAATATAATTTTGATCATTAGAGCCGGAATGACTATATTCACGTGTGCCATATTGGATTCGCCATTTTGAATCCGTTTTTTTGACGTCAGATTTGGATTCCTCACCCTCGAAAAACCCCTAAGGACCCATGTTTCATAAGAATCCGTCCATAAATGCCAAAATGACTGAATTCACGTCCACCATGTTGGATCCGCCATCTCGAATTCGTTTTTTGACGTCAGATTCGAATTCCTCACCCTCGAAAATCCCTGGGACCCATGTTTCATATGAATCTGTCCACAAATGTGGAATCGACTAAATGCACGTCGGCCATCTTGGATCCGCATCTTGAATTCGGGATTTGACTCCAGATTCGGATTCAGCACCCTCGAAAACCCCTAGGACCCATGTTTCATAATAATTCATCGATTCTTGCCAAGATAACGAATATTCAAAGATTGCGGAGAAAATGACATATATATATATATATATATATATATGTATACAGACGAGAAAATTTTCTCCGAGATCACCTTTTTTCAGAGAAAAATAAAAAAAAAATAGAAGGACTTGTCCGATTGCAATTTGGAAGAAATGGTGCTTGGGAAAGGGTTTGAAGAAGGTCCTCTATGAATTTCAGACAGACGGACGGATGGACGGACGGACGGACGGACGGACCGACAGACGGACGGACGGACGGACGGACCGACAGACAGACAGACAGACAGACAGACAGACAGACAGACAGACAGACAGACATACATACATACATACATACATACAGACATACAGACAACCCCACGGATTATCAATCAGTATTGCATGGAATGAAAAACTATCCAACTTCCAATTACATTACTCAAATATTTTAGAAGATACGGTTAGAGCGTACGATAGCGGGTGCATTAGGCACTCCGTGGTGGTATACTATGTATACCGATGAGTGCCTAAAAATGACATAAACCTTATGCAACTCAAGATTCAACATAAATATTGTGTTATCTTCAAGTACCAAGGGGGGATCGCCAGTGGTGGGAGGTACTATTCATTCGTTTTCATTCATTTTGGTACGCGTGTCATTCAAAGCTTTATATTTTGATGGGCGTAAAGATAAGACAATCGATATTGAAAAACATGGAAACAAACGATATCAGAAAACGATTGTAGAAGAACATATAGGCTTAATTCAAGAACCAGGAACTGTATACATAGGACACATTCCCCCTGAAAAAGGGAGTGCTATTTCGATCCGTGACAGCATATTGAAGTTCTTAGATACAAACGGTTTCGACCAGGGATGAGGATTAAATCCGAGCGGCAATATAACTCCTGAATCGCTCGCGATCAAAACACGTATCGATCGTAAGAAGAACTTTCGGTCGATGAGTAAAAGGTTTCTGGCTCTTTAGGTATTCGATACCTGCGGGATGAGGATTTGCGAAGAGTGCTGTATGTTTGCTCGTATGTAGAGCTGATCATATAAAGAGCCGGTCACCTGAACTCTCACAAAGGATCGCTCTTTCTGCGATCTGAATGTGTGAGGATTCATACCTGCTGGATACTCCAAAGAGCGATCCCTCGAAGAGCGAGGACACTTTAGATCCCGAGCGAGCAACTCTTTTGAGGAGTTAAACCTCCGGGCTCTCGCATACTTCAACTCCTTGAGCGATCGGATCGTAGAAAGAGCGAAGGATTCGATCAAAGAGTTAAACTCCTGATCGAAAAGGAGTTTTACTCGTGTCAGAGAATAGTCCATCAGCTGAATATGAGAGTGCGTATGGAAATTATGTTCGTGGGTTCTGTGAATGGGAGTCTGAATTTTTTTGGTCGTAGAATCCGAATTTGAAACTATTGTCGTAAGATTCGTGATCTGTGTTTTGTTATAAACAATTGAATTGTTTAAAACGCATCGACGGTCAAACTATTGTTTTTATCGGAAAATTGTTCAGACGACAATTATTCATTTCTCATCGGAGAATACACTTTATCTGAACTATTTTTTCGATTTCTCGATTGTGTATTCGAATGTATTTTTTAAATAAATAATTAGGTCGCCGGAACTGGATCTTTCAACGGCGGTTTGAGTGTGGTTGGTCGGAGAATCTAGATTATTGGATGCCTTTTTGGGAATTCATAGCCCGTGTTTTGTTATAAACAATTGAATTGTTTATAACGCATTGACGGTCAAACCATTGTTCTTATCGGAAAATTGTGGAAATGAAAATTATTCATTTCTCATCGGAGAATACACTTTATCCGAACTATTTTTTCGATTTCTTAATTGTTCATCCAAATGCATTTTTTAAATAAATAATTTGGTCGCCGGAACTGGATCTTTCAACGGCGGTTTGAGTGGATTTGGTCGGGGAATCTAGATTATTGGATGACTTTTTGGGAATTTATAGCCCGTGTTTTGTTATTAACAATTGAATTGTTCAGATCACGAATCTTACGACAATAATTTCAAATTCGGATTCTACGACCAAAAAAATTCAGACCCCCATCCACAGAACCCATGGACATAATTTCCATACGCACTCTCATATTCAGCTGATGGACTATCCTCTGACACGAGTAAAACTCTTTTTCGATCTTTCAACGATTCGATCGCTTAAGGAGTTAAAGTATCCGCTCGCTCTTCGGCTCGACTCCCGAGTTGAGTTAAAGTCCCAACTCGTTGAAGAGTTTAACTCGTGATTCGAGCCGCTCGCATGGTCTTAGGATTCGATCGCTCAAGGATCTAAAGTATACGACCGCTCTCAGGTACAACTCGGGAGCGGATTCATTGTATTAGAACCTGCTTCGACTCTCACTCGGATTCAATCCTTAGTACTTGTTACCTGCTCCTATCCCGAGCGGATCACCATCATGAATTTCGAGGGTCGCTCGCTCTACGATGCGAACTCGAAAAGATCAAAACTTTTGCTCTACATCCCTGGTTTCGACACAGACGAACTGCGAGTTATAGGTTGTGAGGGAACAGCTGTCAATACAGGCCATAGTGGGGGAGTTAATTGTCTCTCAGAGCAGTATCTTAGGCGTTCGGTACAGTGGCTCATTTGCTTATTGCATATGAACGCTTTTTCGTCATCCATTTACAGCATTAGATGGTACAACGAGAAGTCCAAATTCATTTTCTGGTCCAATTGGTAATCATTTAAGAGGTTGTGGATTTCTCCCTGTTGATCAATTCCAATCTCTGCCTTCCACTCAACCACATGTGGATATTCACGTATTGACTTCTGATCAAAAATACTCACTTCAACTATGTTTAGTAGTTGCTTCGGGAGAATATACAAATGACATCTCATCAATAAAACCAGGAGAGTTGGCACATTCTAAATAGCTCACCATCGCAGCAAGACTTCTTCGTTTGTACATCTCAACCGGAAAGCCATCATCGAACATGAAAATCTTGATCAAATATGGATTGCGATAAAAACCAAACCAACTTGTAAGGATGGGGCGAAACATCTCTGGCTCATCATCAGCAAGAGCAAAAAATTTCCAAAGGAGATATGAAGCATTATCAATCCAGTCATACAAAGAAATGGGTATTATGGCCATCCTAAAAAAGTGCTGTTAGCAATGCTTTTCGATGAGAGTCAGGAGGTCCGGGAGTTGACTGTGGATAGAATTGAATCTGCACGCGGAGAAGAAGACGGTCGGAATATTAGATCCTTCATTATTCCACCTCTGAATTTTATGGCAGATGATTATGTTGACATGGTTCCTTGGGACAATAAGGAAACTTGTCGTGTCACACAATCGCCTTTGATAAGAGACATACTGCTTGATGATTAAAAAATCATAATTGCGAAAAGTACAACGTCAAACTGCTTCGACATTCTTCATAATATTCCCTACCATTCACAAGGAGTAGAATGCCACGTAGGAATAGTGACAGAAGCGGTAGAACGAGTGTGCAGGCAAGAAGAACGTGATAAGCTTATACACTGGAAAAAAAATTTATTCCAGTCAAATAAATATTTATTTGTCTTGTAGCAAAGAAATATTCATTAAAATTAACAAAGTATTCTTTGGAACCAAAATAATTTATTGGAATCAAATAAACGATTAAAACCATCTATTTAATTCAAATAAATTATTTTGGTTTCAAAGAATATTTTGTTAATTCCAATAAATATTCCTTCGGTACAGGACAAATAAATATTCATTTGACTGGAATAAATTTTTTTTTCAGTGTACTGATAACTTTTCATACAAAGATGCAAAAATTTGACAGTAAAAAATATTTCAATTTTTCATTTTTTTTTTCAATTAAATTTGATGATTTAACATTACAAACAATAATTTTCAAGAGAATTCTTATGTTCCATGACCCACCATTATGATATTTTTTGAAACGAATTTGTGTATAATACCTTGAGCACAAACAAAGATGATTCATAAATGTATTAGATGAAACTTGGAAATTTTACATTTTTCACTTCCACTCTCAATCTTTTCTTCTCATATGAGTGAGAGATGATCTCGAAGTTTGTAGTAGCGTGGGATTATAGTTTTCCAATGAAATGAATAGGAATACAGGTCATCATTATAGTTTAAACTAATAAAAATACGAATTCGTGTAGAAACTTCTATTTTTCCAATTTTTGAACTGCTATGGGGAACTTCAAATGTAAATATCTTTCGATAAAAATTTACCTGTTTCGATTCGAGGTCAAATGACTCCGATTTCCGCATGTGCCCGGAAGAAATTGAAAAATGTTCGCTTTTCGACCTCCCCTGATCCACATCTCAATATCATTTTGAAAATCCTTTAATTATCACGTAATGGAGATCATTTTTCTGTTTTTTGCAGTTCGAGATAAAAAAAATCGAGTACTCACACCTCAACTGAACCACATATCAATGAAATTTCCACCTTTTCCAATGATGTCACAGAAAGAATTGATAGATCCGAATGCGTTTTGTAACTCCAGTTCGGTGAATGGTTGCGAAGAAAATTATTGTACGTGTACTCATGTATTGCAAGTGAGAATAAACAGTGTAGTGGAAATAATTCTCGTGGATGAAGGTGAGTGATTTATAATATCTGTAAACATGTAATTTCAATCATTGAGTACTCCATGCCCTAACAGCACACCCACCGATGTCCACGTCGCATCTCCGTGGAAGCAAGGTGGAGAAAAGGGAGACGTGAATACAAGGCGAATGAACGGAGAAGCGACGACGTAGAGGCGACGGAGAAATGTCCGGAGATCGGTGGTTGTGCTGTACGCGTACCCGCGGGTGTACACACAGTTCAAAAATTTGTGTCATGAATGTTCCACGTGGAACGTGTGCTGAATACCAACATACGAAATCGTCAAATGAACAGAGTTTTAGAGTAAACTTGAAATTTTTGTATTGATTCGGCAACTGCTTTGTGTGATTATCTAACATGAATCGTAAGTGTACATTTGAGACATGGTTCATTTTGAAATTCAGTGCAGATGGATGTGTTTCTATACTCAGATATTCTATTGTAACGACTAGTATGCTGATATTGATCATGAAATGACAAAATTGAGACAACACTGTTAGAAAAATTCTGTCTTCAACTCAACAATACTATTATGAAGTTTTTTACATAAACATTACATTAAATTTCATACGAAATTTTGTATGAAATTTCATATTTTCATATTAAATTTCATGTTTTCATATTGAATTCAATAATCGTTCTCAAATTTAATATGGAAATATGAAATTTGTTAGAATGTTTATGTGAGAAACTTCATAATATTATTGTTAAGTTTAAGACAGATTTTTCTAACAGTGAAGGACTGAGGAATCTAATGCACTCTGGAATGAACCTCAAAATAGTGTTGATTTACCACCGTTTTTTTGAAATAACGGAGTAATCATTCTTGAAGTGTACAGGATACTGTACGAAGCTGAGAACTAGATTATTTTTCGTCATAACTATGGAACTATTGTTTGTTATCTCATTATACCAACTTAATTAGCAGCATTCCTATGCTATCAGCCTATCGTATGATGCAGAATATGCTTTTTATGCTTGGAAAAATAACAGAACGCTGGGAACTGGCAAAAAGTTCGAAGTTTTGCGAACCGCATTTTCACATTGCTGGAATTAAGAGACGCGGTAGCGTCTCGACGCCAAGTATATGTAAAAACCCTTAAAAAAGATGTTATTAATAACACAGGTCAACATTTGATCTACGCTGGAACACCAGAACAGAGGTGGGTGACTATGAGTTTTGGGGGTCGGAGATTACGATTCCTGGGTCCATATGACCCCATCACTTCAGGATCAAGGTCAAATCGAGGTCAAACATCTCAAATCGAGAGATATAATTTTTTTGGCCCCGGATTCCGAACGAGCGGGGAATTTGACATCCAAATACACTGTTACATTCAGATGAAAGTGGTATTTGCAGGTCATATTGAGGTCATATGTAGGGAAGATCCTTTTTTCAAATCTTTTCTCTGATATAAGGCTAAACAGGCTCTTGGGTTAGTTGACTTTTACGTTTTTGTGGTCGCAGAGTGAGATTCCTAGGTCTATATGACCCCATCACGTCAGGATCAAGGTCAAACATCTCAAATCGGAAGATATGATTTTTTTTCACCCCGGATTCCGAACCAGCGGGAAATGTTACATCCAAATACATTTTGACATTCAAATTGAAGTTATATCTGCAGGTCATATGAAGGTCATATGTATGTGAAATCCTTTTTTTGAATGTCTTCTCTGATATTGGCTAGGCAGGGTCTTGAATTAGTTGACGTCTATGTTTTTGCGGTCGCAAATCACAATTCCGCGGACTATATGCCCTCATCACGTCAGAATCAAGGGCAAATTAAGGACAAACATCTTCACATCAAAGGATATCATTCTTCTCAATCCCGGATCCTGAACGGCCGGAAAATTTCAAATAAACGATTTACTCTTGCTCGTCATAAGAGTCAGCTTTGAAGGACAAGACTGAAGTGATCCCTCCAAAAACGCCGATTTTCAAGATTTTTGTTTGTGAATAATTGGAAAGGTGCCATTCAAATTGGAATGCACGAAGGTGTTATGATAATATTGAAGTTCAGAATAACATCTTTGTTCCATTTTTTTCTGCAAATATGACGGCCTGACAGGCGATTGATCGGTGCGCTACGGAAATTCATGGTCGTTTGGTGGGAGAAATGACCCAGTCCAAGATTGAACCACAACAATGCACCAAAAATAATTCGTTTTTGTTACCCAAAATGTAGTGAAATACGTATCGCTTTTGGAAAATATGCTTTTTCACGAAATGGCATCGATTTGAAGGAAAACGTAAGATCTTTACCCCAAAATTCGTGACTTAAGAGAAGTGTCAATATTAATATTTCGTCACCCCCTCATGTATTTCATTGAATGACCATATCACGAATACAATTGAAAAAAAACCGAGGCAATTGATTGAAAGTTGGCAGAGCCAACGCTCCCACCGATTTTCAAGATACAGTTCTCAGATAAACGTTTAAAGTTTTCATACCGGTTTGTTGTGAATCAAGATGACTTGGATAGAAATCACCTCTAATTTTCTTTACTGGGCCCATATTGCATTCTTTCTACATCTCTGTGATCGATATTCACTTTCTTCTGACAGGTTAAAATAGGCAGGTGATGAGCCAGGGATTTGGTTTCCGAAAGTCACCATGCTAGAACGTCAACGCACTTGTGCACGCCTCTATTTCCACCTTCCAAAAATTGTCTTCCCACTTTAGATCTCGATTTGTAGATCATGGCCTATCATTCCCAAATCTATGAAGAGTATTTCAAGCCAAAAAAAATTTATTCAATCCTCTTAAAAGTACAATGTGGTGTCACCATTTAAAATGCTTACGTTTACTTTCTAAAAATGATCTCTGAACACCTTTCCTTTGATGTGACACGGTTGTGTCTCTTTTCAAACACCACCGATAGTCTGCCAACATATTCTTCCCTCAAATACCTTGAAATCTTTTCTCAAACTCACTTAGGTCTTGATGCATTCTTCCACCGTGTTCTTCACTAAATGCTCCAAGATTTTCTGGAAAGAAGTCAAGGTGAGAATCAAGGAAGTGAAGCTTGAGATTCATCAAACATCCTACTTCTTTGTAATCATTCACTATTTCCGCCACAATATTTTGATACTCGGGGTCTTTATTGTTCCTTAAAAATTTTTCTGTAACCTCCCTAGAGCTGCACCATCCTGCTTCTTCTTTCTCATTCATTCGCTTCTCGAATTCCTCATTTTTTAAGAGTGTTCTTATCCAGGGTCCTGTGGATACGCCCTCTTTCATTTCCGCGACAGGAAGATGATAGAGTAATACTTGAAAAATGTACATAAGAGCAGCACTCTCATTTGTTCTCATTACTTTGACAAATTGCTGTGCTAGCCCTAATTTGATATGTAACGGTGGTAAGACGACTTTTTCTCTTGATATTAGACTCAAACTTTTGATATTCTTTTCACCAGGAATCAATTTTTCTCTTAACGACCAATTTTTTCGAACATAATGTTCATCTCTAGCCCGACTATTCCATTCACAGATGAAGCATGGATATGATGTGAATCCTGATTGTTGCTCAAGCAAAATTGTGAATATCTTCAAGGCTCCACAAATTCGCCAGTTATGAATCTCACACTTCAGTTTTTGCAACAATAATTCGAAGTTATGGTACTTTTCATCTAGTATGACAGAATGAGCAACTGGTAAAGGAGCGTAGACATTTCCGTTGTGAAGCAAGATAGATTTTAAGCTTCTTTTTGAAGAATCTATGAACAGACGCCAATTCCTAGCTGTACACTCTATGCTGTATTCTTTGACCAAACCTTCGATATTATTGCAATAAACTCAATTTGGCAACTTCGAGAAACACTTCCTAAAGGGCTGTTCTCTTGAACGATAGTGTGTTACACGCGTTCCTGGAGTTAACACTTGTTTCTCTTCCAGTCTTGATGCCAATAGTTCAGATTTATCTTTTGAGAGTCCTAAGTCTCGGCACAAGTCACTGAGTTCATCTTGGTTCATCTTTTCTCGATTCAATTTATTGTCCTCAATGTCTGATTCTTTTTCACTAAAACTATCACTTTCTTCATTTTCTGAAGTATTCAAACTATGATCTGGCGTCTCTGCATCGATAGTGATATTATCTGCGGGAAGTTCATCAATGTTGGCTTCATCATCTACATCTTTACTGTCGTTCCCATCGATTTTGGCGCTGATATACACGGGGGGAGTAAGAGATGTCACGCACGCATAGGAAATTGCGTGTCTGTTGACAAAATTGAAGCCTCTTACGTCGGTCGAACAAAAGTAACAATCAGAAGTATGATTTGTTGGTTTTCTCCATATCATTGGCCTCGAAAATATTCGTTTATCAGATTCATTAAGGGCACTGCGACATCGAGAACATATAGATTGAGGCGTCCAAATCATGTCGAATGTGTAGCTATCGATATCGTAGCACTCATTATATTTTTTTTTTCATTAAATCCGAAAACATAAATTCCTTCGATTGGGGAATATACTCCCCACACACGACACAGAAATTGTTCACCCTGTTCATGCAAGACGAGGATTGACTTGTCGCATTCGACTCTACAAAGGCCAAGTTCCCCACCAATGTAAAGCTGTGGTCGCATGATGACGACCCATGCGGGCCCGCTTTCCCACCCTGACCAGCCGCCGCTTCTGAGTCTCCGAAACCCTGTCCCGTAACATTATCCCGTGTGGTTGCCATAACGGCATGGAAGCCGTAACCCAGGGACTTAGCCGGAACGCGGGACAACTCCGTTGCCCGCCGTCACCAAGGGGAGGTGCCCTGGGCGCAATCACACGTAATAACCGCTAAAATCGAACAAAAGGTTCAGAAAAAGGATTTTCCCTGCATATTACCTCTATATGACCTGCAGATATGACTTTAATTTGAATGTAAAAGTGTATTTGGAGGTGAAATTTCACGCTGGTTCGGAATCCAGGATCAAAAAAATTATATCTTTCGATTTGAGATGTTTGACCTTGATTATGACGTGATGAGGTCATATAGACCCCGGAATCGTGATCTGCGACCCTCAAAACGTGAGAGTCAACTAATCCAAGAGCCTGCTTAGCCTAATATGAAGAAAAAAAGATTCAAAAACAGGATTTTACCTATATATGACCTTTATATGACCTGCAGATATCACTCCTATCCAAATGTAAAAATTTATCTGAATGTAAAATTGCCCGCTGGTTTGGAATCCGGAGTCAAAAAAATTATATGTTCCAATTTGAGATCTTCGACCTTGATTTGACCTCGATCCTGACGTGATGGGGTCATATGGATCCAGGAATCGTGATCTGCGACCTCCAAAACTTGTAGGTACTCACCTCCGTTCTGGTGTTCCAGCGTAGATCAAATGTTGACCTGTGTAATGTATGTAGGGTTTCATTCAATAGTTTTAATTATTTTCAGAACAATACAATTTCATAACTTTTATTCCAATAGAATTGTAAAATAAATCTATTCTATTATCTTGACAACTCGATTCTTGGTTACTTTTTTCCTTTCCAACGCCAACAACGTTTCAACTCTCCTTTAATCGCTAAGTTCAGGTTCTCGCAACGCAATCGCGTATGTTTTCTTTTAAGGCCTGAACACTCCCACATTCCAATCCCACACTGTTTCCAATCCCACACTCGGCCGTTCTGACAGGAACACCTGTCCTCAGGGTTCAAATTCTCCCTCAGTACCGCTTTCGTTGTCATGCAGATTCCACGTTTTCATGTATTCAGCGGAGGTAGAAGTCTCTTGTGGTCCCTCATGTTCTCCAATCTTCTGGACAATGTACCGATCATTCCTCAATACTTCCGTCACTTTGTAAAGTCCCAAGTACTGCTCTGCAAATTTCAAACCGGGTCCCCGTTGAGTTCTTTTGATAGCCACCAATTCGTTCAATCTATGAGTCCGTGCCTCAATTCTCTTTTTATCGTAGTTTCTCTTATTTTCGGTTTGTACTCGCTCAATCATGGTCTTAGCATGATCATGTAACTCACTACGCTGTTCATGAAACATGCTGATCTATTCCTCTTCTATCAACCTCCGAATTTCCAGATTGTTTTTTAATCGCATGGGAATACCGAACATCACCTGGAACGGTGACGTATCAATACTCCAATTCGGTGTTGAGTTCAGGAATCTCTGTGCCCGTTCTAAATGTGTATACCATTCTTCAAGTTTTGGTGATGACAATTTGGTAATTAATGGTATCAGGGTACGATTCACTCGTTCAACTTGACCATTTCCTCGAGGCATTCCAGTAGTAATCAGAGTATGTCTTATATTTTCTTCTTTACAATATTCATCAAAATCATTTGAAGTGAAAGCGGATCCTCGGTCTGATATAATCACTCTGGGATTTCCGAAGATTGTAGCTTGTTTTTTTCAGACGTTTAATTACTTCGGCAGTGTTCGGTGTTTTGGTTGCGTATAGCCATGAAAATTTTGAGAAAGCATCGATGACAACGAGAATATGACGATAGCTTTTCTTTGTTGATTGCAGAGGTCCCAAATGATCAACATGATAAACATCCAACGGCACGCCTCCTTTTGGAATAACATGTAGAAATCCTTCTTGCTTGCCTCGTTTCTTTACAGCTAAAACACAACTTATACAACTGTGAATCATTCTTTCAATTCTTTGTCGCATGTTAGGGAACCAATAATCTCTCTTAATCAGCTTTTCTGTTTTTCCAGCAGAGAAATGACCGTTTTCATGCGCACGTCTGATAATCTGGGATTGCATGCTTTGAGGCACGGCGACTCGTAGATCACCTTCTATTCCTTTATATAATGAACCCCTTTGAACCACGTAGCCTTTTGTTTGTTCGGGTGACTCAGAATCTAAAATCTTCCTCAAATCGCTTTCCTCTGCTTGTAATTTTCTCAATCTTGCCATCAAACTCTCTTCACTCCCAGTAATTATAAAACAAGATTGATATGGAGATCTACTGAATGCATCAACATGCATCATATTTTTACCTGCGCGATGTTCAATTTGACAATCAAATTCCTCGATTAATAATGCCCATCTAGCAACTCAAACACATAAATCCTTTTTGTTCATGGTTAATGTGGACGCTCGACAGTCGGTTATGATTTTAAAAGGAATTCCTAGTAGGTACACTCTGAACTTCTTCACCGCTTTCACGATTGCGAAAACTTCTAGCCCATAGCTGGTATATTTTGTTTCAGCTGGTGTTGTTTTGCTACTGACATAATATACAGGATAAAAGATACCATTAGTAGAATCCAACTGGAACAGGATTGCACCATACCCATGAATTGATGCGTCAGTATGAAGTTCTGTCTTTGCCCCTGTTCTGTATAACCGCAATACAGGTTCCTGTATTGACATTGATTTCAGACGCGTGAAGGCTAATGAATTCTTCTGAATCACTCCATTTGAATTCGACATTAGCTTTTAATAAATTCGTCAAGGGTCGTGCAGTTGGAGAATAGTGTGGAATAAATTTTCGAAAATATCCGGTTAGACCCAAAAAACTTTGAACCTGACGCACATTCTTAGGTTGCGGAAACTTCTTGACGGCATTGGTTTTGTGTTCAGATGGACGCACACTCCCATTCTCCACAATATGTCCTAAATATTCGATACTCGATTGTAGAAATTGACATTTTTTTCAGTTAATTTGTAATCCATAATCATTAGCAAGGTCCAAAACCATTTTGAGTCTCCTCAACCCCTCTTCATAATTCTCCGATGGAATTACGAGATCGTCCATGTACGTCAAAACAATTCCCAACTTGATCGGTTCTCTAAAAACAGCATTTATAAATTCCTGAAAAACTGCAGGAGAGTTACATAAACCGAACGGCACTTTCAAAAATTCATATTGACCAGTAGGTATGATGAAAGAAGTGTATTTACGGCTATCAGGTTCTATTGACACATGAAAAAAACCATTGTTCAAATCAATAGTGCTAAAAATTTTGGCGTTATGTAGCAGATCAATTTGATCTTCGATGAGTAGAAGGGGATAACGATCTTTCACTATTTTGGTATTTAATTTTCTGTAATCCACGCACAACCTGGTAGAACTGTCCTTTCTCTTCGCCAACACTACGGGACTAGCATATTCAGACGTAGAAAGCTGAATAATCCCATCTCGCAACCAATCGATATGTTTTTCAACTTCTTGCTTCTCTGATGGAGATAATCTTCGCGCTTTTTGATAAACAACCTCATCATCTTTCAAGATTATTGACATTTTCATGTCTGTATCACGAACTTTAACTGGATTGTAAGTTTTGATCAACTCGGCAATAGAATTTTTATGTTTCTCATCTTCAATAAAAGAAATATTAATTTCATTCACTTCAAAATCATAATCTACATTGAGTACTTCCGAGATACTTGAAACCGTTTCACAAGATTTTTCAATCGAGATTCTTCCATCAAGAACCTTTATAGTCACTGTATTTGGAAAACCATTGCCAATCAATAAATCGTGTTGCATCAAATTATCAGAGATTACATGAATTTTAATAGAGTATTCATTATTATCTATTTCTATGCTCGCAAGAAACTCTCCTAATGTTTCATTGACATCTGATCCAATACCACGAAATTTAATCTCTTTTTTCGGTCATGAAGGAGCCCCGATTTCTATATATTTGGCAGCGCACATCAAACACAAATCACTGCCAGTGTCTATAAGAGCAGTTACGGTTTGTCCGCATAATATTACATCTCTATAACATTTTGCACTAGTTGAACGTGATACAACACAACTGTCTCTTTTCATTTTCGTGGGGCACTTGGAAGCTATGTGTCCAAATTCGCGGGACTCGAAACACTTTGGACCCTTACTTGACGAAGGACAGGAAGATACCAAATGTCCCTTCGAACCAGAATTGTGACATCTTACGTCCTTTGAATCGATATGTGTGAGCGTTTCTCGTCTGAATTTTGAATTTTCAACGTTTGACACAACATTGTTGTTGACATGCCCCTTGAATGATCGTAAAGTGATTCTATCAAAAGCCGTTAATAACGCGGTTTTAGTCGTAAAACCATGCATATAAGCTTAGTCACGTAGGGTTAGATCCGGGATACCATTAATAACTTCATCGATTATTTCTTCTTCATCAATTGGGACTCTATTTGCCAAAATTATTTTGTCATGAAAATATTCACTGAATCGCTCGCCTTTTTTCCAGATTCGATTTTCAAATTCTTTCCTCCTTACTGCTTTGTTGGGTTCATGTTGAAACATAGATTTCATTTCGGCGAGTAATTCTTCAAAAGATTTTTCAATGTAATTAGGTTTAGAATGAAACCATTCGAATGCTTTCCCTTTCAACCGAGAACGAATTAGAATTTTTGTCATACTGTCAGATAATTCATACGTCTCCGTTAACAATCGGATTTGCTTCTCCCAATTCTTGTATGAATCACTGCTCCCATCAAAATCACGGAGCAGCTCAGCAATAGATTTGATACTAATTTTATTCTCCGATCGTACATTCAAAGTTTGATCTGTGGGTAGGTTTAATTCAGAATGCGATCCTTGTCGAGTATTCAAATGTTGGAATCGACGTAGCATTTCAATTTCACGACGTGATAATTCAAGCTCCCTCTGTAGAAGTTCTGTTTCTTTCTTCTGAATTTCCAATTCTCTTCGATGAAAAGCAACTTCTTTATTGTGGATAGCAGATCCAGCTAAGGTGTTTGATGTTTCTTCGTGATTTGTTATTACACGTGTTGCTATAATATCTCTAGCCCATTGTCCACTGGGATCGAAGTCAACTAATCTATTAATCAACTCAGCCTTATTTCCTGACGTGGGTAATCAGAATTCTCTCAATCTATCTCTAAGTTCAGCAATAACAATCTCGTTGAAGTTTATATCATTTTCCATGTTTCGTTGTAGGTTGGTTTTTCACATTCCTTCAATTCACTCTTGTGAGATATGGACGAGCGCCCATAATTTGTAGGGTTTTATTCAATAGTTTTGATTATTTTCAGAAGAATACAATTTCATAACTTTTATTCCAATAGAATTGTAAAATAAATCTATTCTATTATCTTGACAACTCGATTCTTGGTTACTTTTTTTTTCAACGCCAACAACGTCTCAACTCTCTTTGAATCGCTGAGTTCAGGTTCTCGCAACGCAATCGCATATGTTTTCTTTTAAGGCCTGAACACTCCTTAATCTTCACATATGTATCTCGTTTCCAATCCCACATGTATAAGTATTTTTTATTCAAGTGAAGAAAAACTGAAGTCGTACGCTACCGTGATATACGTACTATACGCCTCAACCGAGATTTAACCTCCTGATAAAATTTTCAATGCACAATAACTCGACACACATTGTATGTCACGAAAAAAGAACTACACTTCCATTATTTAATACGATTATACACTTTCGATTAAGCACACTACGAACTTGATCAGTTCATCCGATACCGAAATATAAACGTTTCAATTTTTTATCCGATCAAAATATTTTTCCAGAATTTCTGATTCATCGGTTTCTTCTTAACACGAAGATCTGTCATCCTTGAGGCGATTTCCAATGCTACAAAGATTTATTCTGTCTGTCTTTTTCCTTCTTCGAACGTCCAATAGTAGATCATTTGTTCTGTCTTTCTTTCTTCGAATGTCCAATAGTGGATCATTTGTTCATTAGTATGTATTTATCCGAATGGTTTGTCAGTCTTTTATAACCTGTGCAATGATTGGTAGATGAATTTTTTTTCTGCCAATATATCTATCTCGTTCTTTTTCTTCTCACATCCAATAGCATCCATTTCAGTACCTTCCAAACATCCAATAGCGTTAAGGTTCATTTTAGTAAAAAATATAGATGATGTTTAATGTCATTATGTATAGCGTTGACAGTTACAATAGAATCACAATACATAAAAAAATCATATGACAATACGAGATGGATGAATTACAGGGTATTAATGACAATACGAGATGGATGAATTATGGGTTATTGAAGGTTATCATAAGAAGAATGTAAATTCAATCATTGAATAATGGCTTCCCGTGTGGAAAAATTGATCAGGATTCAATTAGGGCCTAATTCAAACAAATCAGGGCCAAGTGAGGAATCGATGTAGAATGTGACGCATAAACGATCAGGTCCTAATCGGGTGCCCATGAGGGTACAATCAGGCCCATAACAATCATCTTACATCCAAATATAGTGTCCTAGCCAACATAATTGATGAATGAATTTTGAAATGACTTCAAATTTTCGAATATTATCGAAGCAGATGTACTCGATTGATTCATAAACAATCAATTCTATTTCTTCCGAAAGAGAAGGGAGGTTATTCCAACTCTCTGAAGTATGAATCAAGTTAGATATTTCATAATTCACTGAAGAAATTTCACAGGCGTTATTCTGCAGTCAAAATGTAATGATTTCCTATTTGGCAAAATTTGTTCGAGGTTTAGTTTTTGAGATATTACAATTTTTATATTTTTTTTTCGAATCCACATCATTCAAAAGCACTGTGTGTGACATACTTGAGCTTGACACCATTGGCTAAGTTAGGAAACGGCGGATCTCTGGAAAAAATGTACTATTCTGTCATTTTTCGATTTAAGGTTATAGCAATTTGAAATTTTTTGGCTTCCAGCCGATCAGAATCCAGCAACTTCGAGTTATTATAGATACAAAACATGGGATGACTGGATACTTTGATTTTTTTCTCAGAGATCCACGATTTTCCAACTTGACGAATCGTGTCAAGCTCAAATATGTAACACACAGTGCTTGTGAGTGATTTGGATTTGAAAAAAATTCTAAAAATGCTCCTATTTCAAAAACTAAGACTCAACACAAATTTTTCAGACCGGAAATACGCCTGTGAAATTCTTTCAGTGAACTATGAAACACCCGGTATATAGATATAAACATGGATATGGGTATGTATATATGTGTGAATAGATGTATAAATGAATTTACGTGTTTATATTTGTATATTTGTATATGTATATATACATATATGTATGTATGTATGTATGCATGATCCACTAGAGCTCCCGAATATATTGTAGCAAATTTTGTATTCAAGATATTTTTAAAATTGGTAGGGGGTCTTTTGGCCGAATCGACATGATTTGAAAATCACTAACCGATTTCAGAGAACACTGAAGGATGACTAGCGATTGTCAAATCATGTCCATTCGGCCAAAAACTTTTTTGGTCAGAAGACCCCTTACCTCCAAAATTCAACTATAATTTCATTACTTTGTACTTTGTTCTATTAGACAGAAAAATACTCTAAAAATAATCCTTGATTGTGAACATTATTATTGATCGTGTATTATTATTATTATTATTATTGTTGTTGTTGTTATTGTTGTTTTTATTATCATCATATCTTATTAACTATTCATATATTTTTATTTGTACACGGAGAAAAATTGTCTATTATAAATTACTGGACTCGCTAGTATATTGCGGATATACTTGCATTCTAAAGGTATATACCAAACATTCTCTTCAAAAGTACCAGACTTTCTGGGAGTTAATGGTAGGATAATGACATTTTATAACAGAAAGTCTGATGCTTTTGATGAGAATGTTTGGTATATAACCTTAAAATGCAAGTATATCCTCAATATACTAGCGAGTCTAGTAATTTATAGTAGATAATTTTTCTCAGTGTAAAAATATAAAACCAAGACATTTTCCATAGATATCACTCAAGCTTATATATGTTATATGATTAGTATTCACAAACTTTTATGATTCTTCGATTTGAAATGTTCCTGTCATGACATTTTTTAAATAAATTGATATGAGATCGATGATTCATATTCATTCATCAGGAATTCATTTTTATATCAACAGCGTTGCTCAAATCTGTTCATGGGTCACATTTCTAGTCCTCAATTTCAGTCAAACCAAATTTCTAACGGAATCAATCCACCAAAAATTCACGTTGAATAGAATAACCAATGACGCACGGAATTTCCAGCCGATAGACACCCTGTAGAATACGAATGTTACCATCCGAGCATGCTTTCTTTCTACCAAAATACTCTAATTTGAATTCATAGGAAAATCCATACTTCAGATCGTTCGGATAACCACACACCTTTTTCGGTAGAGTGTCTCAGTCCCGAAGGTCAATTTTCCCGAAAGTCCGATACACCGAAATGCAAAATCCTGTTGTGTGTTGAACATCCACAAATCCTGGTATTACCCATACAGCACCGGGAGGGCTTTTGAATGTTCAAAAAACGTGCTTGATTACACAGAGAACGTGGAAATAACGTTTCGGGACGTTCTAAGAACGTCACATGTATGTCCCAGGTACGTGCGAATGTCCCGGTTCGTTCTATTCATTTGCACCGTGCGACGTTCTGGAAACGTGTTCAATAAAGGTTTCCACACTGAAAAAAAGATTTATTCCAGTCAAATAAATATTTATTTGTCCTGTACCGAAGAAATATTTATTAGAATTAACAAAATATTCTTTGGAACCAAAATAATTTATTGGAATCAAATAAACGATTAAAACCATCTATTTAATTCAAATCAATTATTTTGGTCCCAAAGAATATTTTGTTGATTCTAATGAATATTTCTTTGCTACGGGACGAATAAATATTTATTTGACTGGAATAAATTTTTTTTTCAGTGCATTACGTTGTGTGAAGCTGCGCATATGTTTTTAAAGGTTAGTTTTCATGAAAGTATGTTGGGAGAACATTATGAGAACGGCCCGTAGTAGATGAAAAGAACGAGTTAAGAACGTATTCAGGGGCATCCAAAATGCAGGTACTCTAAATATTTAAAAAACTCACTTCTCGGGGACCAAAACACGCAAAACCGAGTGCATGTTTTCAAAACGTTGAAAGAATTTTCTGTGCTTTCTGGGTAGTGAAGCCAACGATACCTAGTTGGCTTGGAACACCCCAAATCTCATTTTCAGAAATCCATTGTTTTCATAGGTATTGAACAAACGGTGGAAGCTGCAATGTCGCGACAAAATTTCAGTTCCTTGAAATATAATAGTTAGATGGCTAGTAACATCTAGGAATATTTCGGTATATCGAACTTCCGGGAAAATGAACCTTCAGAACTACGACACTCTACCATTTTTTTCAATGCACGAAGCACTTGCAAGTGTCTAGTTTTAGGCTAGTCAAGCGTTACAAAACTCGCGAATCCTTAGATCATTTCAACTTGGAAATATTAAAAAAAGCAATATTTCTGATCCCTATTACACTTGTACTTGTTGAATTGATTTACCGATGAAAATTTCATGCTTTCGACAATTACGCAACATTCCCCACACAGACAACAAGAGCTCTTTTAGATATCTAAAAGATGTCTTTGAAAATTGCAAGAGCTCTTGCAAGACCTTTCCAAAAGATCTCTTTTCGTGAGCGAAAAGATGTCTCGTGCAACACCAATAGATATCTTCTAGTTGTCTTCAAGAAATCTAAAAGACATCTTCAAGAAATGTTTTGGAATTCTCAATGATTTCGTGAAGATGTCTGTAAGAGCTCTTGAAGAGATCTTAAATCCTTCTTGAAGAATTCTTAAATCCCTCCTGAAGACTTTCTGAAGAACTCTCAAATATCTCTTGAAGATTTCTTGAAAGTATTATTAAAATGTCTTGATCAAAATATTAAAATATCCATGACCATACGAATTCATTCATTATTTTGATTTATTAATTTGAATGAAGGCTTACCAAAACATATGAGGTGTTTGCATACATATGATTTATACTGTATAAATAAAATTTACATATAATTTGTACGATATAAGTAGAATACATTCTTCATGCATGTATATAACCTAAATTCAAAATATTTTAACATTCAATTTCATTCACTTGAATCTGAATTTCGATACATTCTATGTTGCACAAAAATGTGAAATTTGATGGAAATTCAATTCACGTACGTACATAAAAAATAAAGTACAATGAATAAAATAATAAATTGATATTCCCCTAATATATGATTCTGCATAATGATAGGTTAGTTTTTGTAAATAGGATCATTCGCTACAAAACAAAATATATTATTGTAATGCAATTGGTTACACGTTCCTTTTCTGCGGCAATACTTTCATTATCCAGTATTGGATCTTGAATGTTTATGTATATATAATTAATTATATATAATTATTATTGCACAATATCATCGGCGTCGTCGTTCCTCACTGCATATGTGAAACAAATGCGCGGGACACTGTGAATAACTATACGTGAATTACTGCAATGTCCTCTCTAATTCTCTTTGATCTAATTGGTCTATTGGGATTGTTCTAAAAGTGCTCTTGAAGATATCTTCAAGAAATGTTTATGAGTGTTCTTGAATATATCTCAATTACAGTTGTCTTATAGAACTCGCGCAGCAAGAGATCTTTCATACATTTCCAAAAGACATCTTAACGATGTCTTTTAGAAATGTCTTGAAGATACATGAATTCAGGACTCTTTTAGACGTCTTGAAGAACTGCTTGCTGTGTGGGTCGCTAGCTCCGCAAAAAGAAATAGACGCAACCCACATAGGAACAGAGGCTATGTCGTTCCAAAAGGATTCTAAGAGATATCTTCAAGATGTCTTATGCAACATAAAAAGAAGAATTTAAGAAAGATCCTTTCTCAAGAACAAATCTTTCTTGAATCGTTCTTTTCATGTTGCATAAGACATCTTGAAGATATCTTTTAGAATACTTTTGGAACGACATAACCTCTGTTGCTATGTGGGAATTATTGGTATTAGAAGTATGAATGATGGAAATACTCATTGTTAGATGTAGATTTTCGATAATAAGATTTGTTTTTTGAAATGGAATCTGACTTATAAATTAAACTGAAACTGGCACCCGTAAAGCTAGCAGCCGATTATCATAACTTCTTCCACAAAACTTTGATCAAAGATTTAAATATCTGAGACATTTAGTAGAATGCCACTCAATTGATTTTTGATGTGAACACAGCTGGAACCACGTTGAATCAAAAGTTATAACAATTAGCTGCTAGCTTTAGGTTGCTGATTTTAGCTTAATGATCCATAACCTTCATTCGTATTATTCACAAATTTGAATGAGTTTGAATTGTAAATACAACTATGAATTACCCTTCAACTGACGAATCAAATTGTTTTTCTTCAATTTTCTTCAATTTGATTCATATTTTATCAAATTTTCTCCATGATTAATGAAAAAAACAGGTATAAAATGGAATTATCCCGCCCCGATGGGAGCCCTGTTGATACCCAATTAGGTTGTAATGATTTTTGCGTCACATTCACCATTTAATCCTTGTTAGGCCCCGATTATTATTATGGCGTTACTGATGGAATTTCTGCACGGGTTATATTTAAAAATTGAAGTCCATGAAAAAACATCGATGAATTATAGCAAGCGTGAAAAACATTCGAAAATAAGGTTAGTCACCCAACACTTCATGTATACTAAAAAAATATGACATCCTGAATCAAAATTATGAATATGTACAAAATGATACAAAAGATTTCCCTAGATTCTTTGAGTAAACTTACAGGTGGATCAAGAAAAGTAGAAAGGATGCAGGTATACTATACATCTGTATGTTACGTACCACTACAATCAATATTATCAGGTAGCGTAGAAAGAAAATGGAGGGAAGGCAGGAGTGCAGTGAATATACCGCAGGTCCTTGCGTTAGGAACACTGCTATCAGATTCTTCCGAAAGAATCACAGGTAGATGAAGGAAAAGCAAGGAGGATGCATATGTACCATACATCTTCATGTTATGTACCACCATGATGAATTTCATTCGGTAGCGTCATAGGAAAATGAAGAAAAGGCAGAAGTGCAATGGATATACAAGCCCTTGCGTTAATAATACCACTATCAGATTCTTCCAACAGAATCATAGGTGGATGAAGAAAAAGCAAGAACGATGTAGGTGTACCATACATCTGTACGTTAAATCCTACCATGATCATTAGGTAGCGTTGAGGGATAATGCAGAAAAAATAGGAGCACAATAGATATACCACAAATCTTTGCATCGGGTGCACTCCACTGACCAATTGACGAATGATTAGAGAAAGTGTTTAGGATCAACTCAACGAAAATTGAGCAGATACAGTATTCTGATTATAGAAATTGTTTCAGAACAACTACAGGTCAACTTGACTGATGTGACTGATGATTATACTTGTTATGTGATGGATTCCACTTTCTGATTACAAGCGATGATTCAGTTGTTGATTCATTACATAATCTTCGATCATCCATTTGATGCTATCCATCATCAATTGAATCCACTTCATGATCTGTAGTTCATCCATTCAATACAAAATTGCCTATGAAATTACCTGAATGAAATGGATAGTGGTGGTGGACGACGTACAGATCACATGGTATATATGCTTCGTTTTTGTCTTTCCTCATTGGCCTGATACTCTCTTGACCAAGAGTTGTTATCGGATTCCTTGAATAGTATCACAGGTGTATAAGAAAACACGAAAAAGAAGCAAATATACCATAGACCTGTACGTCGTCCGCCACCACGATCAATTTCATATAGTCGGTCTTGTGGAAATTTTGTATTGGATGGATGAATTACAGATTACAAAGTGGATTCTATTGATAATGAATGGCATGAAATGGATGATCAAAGATTATGTAGTGAATCAATAACTGAATCATCACTCATAATCAGAAAGGCAAGTTCATCAAAACACCCCAATGCAATATAAAAAGTTTTGAGGAAGTGAAGTTCATAACAAAACCTCAAAGAGATGTAAATAGTTTGACTAATGGTAGAAGTTGAAGTTGGTCTCCAGTTACTTTAGTCACATTGAAGTATTTCAAAACGATTTTTTCAAAGGCGAAAACACAGTAGATATGTCACAGATTCTTACAACATGCTGGGCTCATCAGTTCTTTGAAGTAGAATCATAGGTGGCTGGAGACGAAGCAGAAATGAAGCAGACGTATCACAAATTTGTGTGCTAGCTATCGTCACTATCAATCTCATTCGGTGGCCTCATAGTCGAACAAATGAAAGGCAAAAGTGCAGTGGATATATCACAGATCTATCCGATGCTAGTATCAGATTCTTTGCGTAGTGTTTCAGGGGGATAAAGAAGAAAGAAATGAAGCAAATATACCATAGATCTGTGAGTTCGCTATCACCACTATCAATTTTCATCACAGATTACGGAGTGGATTCAATTGATAATGAATCCCTAAATTCTTCAAGAAGAATTACAGATGGATGGATGAAAAAACAGGCAAGATGCAGATACATCATACATCTGTATATCATGTACCAGCAGGATCAATATCATCAGGTAGCGCAGAAGGAAAATGAAGAAAAGGCACACGAAGAAAAAGGAATTCGCTGTGGCAGCGAAATCTACTTTTGCTGGGTTCCTTTTGCCGGAGCAGCAAATTTTTTGCTGTGACAGCAAACTATTTGCTGTTTCAGCAATCTTGTTAGCTGCAACAGCGAATTTTTAGCTGTGGCAGCAAAAAATATCTGCTATGCCAGCAAAATTTGTTTGCTATTCTATATATAATACTGAAAATTTGGTGGCGGAGCAAACATTTTTTGCCGCCACAGCTAAAAAATTGCTGTCGTAGCTAACACGATTGCTGTTATAACAAATTTTTAGCTGGGTCAGCAAAAAATTTTGCTATTCTATATGTAATACCTCGATTTGCTGCGTCAGCAAATTTTTTCTCTCCGTGCAGGAGCGCAGAGGATATACAACAGTTCCTTGCGTCGAGTATACTACTATCAGATTCTTTCAATAAAATCACTGGTAGATGAAGAAAAAACAACACGGAGAGAAAAAATTTGCTGACGCAGCAAATCGGGGTATTATATATAGAATAGCAAATTTTTCTGCTGACCTAGCTAAAAATTTGCTATAACAGCAATCGTGTGAGCTACGACAGCAATTTTTTAGCTGTGGCAGCAAAAAATGTTTGCTCCGCCAGCAAATTTTCAGTATTATATATAGAATAGCAAACCAATTTTGCTGGGATAGCAAACATGTTTTGCTGCCACAGCTAAAAATTCGCTGTCGCAGCTAACAAGATTGCTGGAACAGCAAATAGTTTGCTGTCACAGCAAAAAATGTGCTGCTCTGGCAAAAGGAACCCAGCAAAAGTAGATTTCGCTGTCACAGCGAATTCCTTTTTCTCCGTGAAGAAGGACGCAGATGTTACTATACATCTCCCTGGTGGAAATATTTCTCTGAAAATTCCTGAGAATCTCTGAAAAACTCTCCAAATTGGGATTCCCACGAGGGCTGTATGTCACTTACCATCATGATCATTAGGTAGCGTTGAAAGAAAATGAAGAAAAGACAGGAGCACTGTGGGTATAACACAAATTTTTGCATCGGATGCACTTGACTGACCAATTGACGAATGATTACGCAGACTGTTTAGGATCAACTCGATGAAAATTGAGCAGATACAAGAGTATTCTGATTATAGAAATTGTTGTAAAATAACTACAGGGCAACCTGACTGATATGACTGGAGATACAATTCATTCTAAATATCTTCTTCCAAAGTTCTATCTCTCCAGATGTCCCATCAAAGCTGGATTAAATCTCTATTCTTACAAACTTTTATTTTTATCTTTCATTACCTTTGTTTTCAAATGATTCAATTCTCGAATATCATGAATATTAAATATTTTTATTTCCATATATTTTGATATTCACAGATCATCATTCTTAGATATCTGTCACAAATGAAAACAATCTCATTCAACCGCACATTTTTCTCCCCATTTCAACATATATTTAATGATGAGAATTTGTGAGAGTGGAAATATGTGAGAATAGATATTTATCAACAGTGATATGTAGGGAAGAATTATCTTAAAATTGAGATGATTGAGAATACAGATATCTGATGGGAAATGTTTAATTGAAAATAGAGTATTTGAGAGAAAGAACATTCCGGAGTATTATATATGTTATAAATGATATTTTAATCACGGATATTGTTTTTGAATGCCTGCACGGAGAAAAAGGAATTCGCTGTGGCAGCGAAATCTACTTTTGCTGAGTTCCTTTTGCCAGAGCAGCAAATTTTTTGCTGTCAGAGCAAACTGTTCGCTGTTCCAGCAATCTTGTTAGCTGCAACAGCGAATTTTTAGCTGTGGCAGCAAAAAATATCTGCTATGCCAGCAAAATTTGTTTGCTATTCTATATATAATACTGAAAATTTGCTGGCGGAGCGAACATTTTTTGCTGCCATAGCTAAAAAATTGCTGTGGTAGCTAACACGATTGCTGTTATAGCAAATCTTTAGCTAGGTCAGCAAAAAATTTTGCTATTCTATATATAATACCTCGATTTGCTGCGTCAGCAAATTTTTCCTCTCCGTGTAAAGATCAACCTGATTGATATAGCTGAAGATAGAATTGATTCTCAAATATTTTCTCTAAAAGTTTGAACCTCCAGTTGTTCCATTCAAGCTGAATTGTATTTCCATTCTTATGAACTTCTATCTTTAATTTTAATTACGTTTGTTTTCAAATACTTCTATTCTTTGATATCATCAACGTTGAATATTTTCATTTCCACATATTTCCACTTCTGCAGGTCTGTATTGCCAGTCCTGAATTACAAGAAACAAAACAGATTCAGCTATGTGGTGTCATCTAATCGAGGACAATCCTGGTGAAAACAAATTAATTTTATTCAAATTATAATGAATCAATCAGTGAATAAATAATCGCTTCTCTGTTGGAGAAGCTCATAAATTCGAATTGATGTTAATTATTTCTAGGACAAAAACTGCAGGAAATTCAGTACACACACTTGATTCGATACGCTATCATTAGATTTTGTAAAATCCCTCTGACTAAATCTCATAAAGTCTTTAAATAGTAATATGAAATCAAGACCTGTAAGTTTTAGGATAGAAACCTCACGTGAGCTGATGGAAACTTTTTAAGATTCATATCAATTAATAAGATTTGTGTATGAGAATTTATGGGATTTTTCAAACAGGATTGTTATCAGATGATTGAAACATTTTTGCTGGGAAACTATTTTCAACTCCATGCCAAATGGTACGAATTCTCGTTTTATCAGGGAAATTTCTATTGGATACCTTAAACATATTGTGTGCAAGTTTTCCCTGTCTGTGAGATCTGTTTTGTTTCGATTTCCTAACAATGATATTTCAAAAACAATGGGAATTTTCGTACAATACATGTTTGCAACAAAATCGTGGGCTGCTTTGAGCGCCAACTTATCGGTTAACCAATATTTACTTCTCGGAATCCTGCACATATGTATTGATTCATGGGAATTCACTTTTCTTTCCTTCTGTTCTGCATTTTTTATGTCGATTATCTATTGCTATCCAATGATGAGATGACTGATGGGAACCCAAGTGGGCGTTTCATATCACAAATGATCTGAGGACATTTTCTTCATTGCTACGATCGCTATTGAATTAGACATGAGCATTCGAATTTGATTTATGTTTAGTTAAGGACACATCTAGAACAAGAAGTGAAATCCCAATAAAAAAAACTTCAACAAAGTAAAAAAATAACGCCAAGTACATGAAAATGCGGTTAATCCTTAAAAAAAATCAAAAGAACATTCAAACGAAAATTCTCTTACAATAAGAATTTCGATAAGATACAACAGGATATGCTTCACTTGAAAAAAACAGATGTGAAATCAATATGAGCTGCCAAGTACATTCGGTTCTTCAAATGGTATGTAAACGATTTCTTGTATATTGAAACTTCAGTTTGCTAAATTGTGTTCAAAGTGATTTATTATTGTATTGAATTAAAAATATATAGTGGAGTGGAACAAAAATTAGGTTCAAGCATTTGACATACTAGAAACAATTCTGACTTATTTGAAACTGAACGTGTTGATCGTTTCTATTATGTTTTGGAATTTTTCACACACTAAAACCAGCGCTGAGTTATTCCAAACCAAAGTTGTTAGTCGTTTCAAATAGATTTTGAAATCCACGTCCATGTGGAACACTTGGCGCGGCTGATTACGTGAGTTTTGAGCCTCAAGTATATTCAAACAATTCTGTTGAAAGTATGTGATCAAAAAGTTGTATCATCAAATCTGCATCGGCCGCGTCAACTGTTTCGCATTGACGTGGATTTCAAAATCTATTTGAAACGACTGACACCTCTGGTTTGGAATAACTCAGCGCTGTTTTTAGTGTGTGAAAAATTTCAAAACATATTAGAAACGATCAACACGTTGAGTTTCAGATAGGTCAGAGTTGTTTCTAGTATGTCAAATGCTTGAACCTAATTTTTGTTTCACTCCACTATATATTTTTAATGCAATACAATAATAAATCACTTTGAATACAATTTAGCAAAATGATGTTACAATACTATACAATAGTATACAAGAAATCGTTTACATACCATTTGAAGAACCGAATGTACTTGGCAGCTCATATTGATTTCACATCTTTTTTTTTTCAAGTGAAGCATATCCTGTTGTATCTTATCGAAATTCTTATTGTAAGAGAAGTTTCGTTTGAATATTCCTTAGATTTTTTTTAGGATCAACCGCATCTTCATGTACTTGGCGTTATTTGTTTACTTTGTTGAAGTTTTTTTATTGGGTCATTCTCACCTCTTTGAGCGAGCGACCCTGGTGAAAATGAAGCGTATACACAAAGCGAGAAGGAAACGTAAACGAAGCGAAAAACGTTTCAACTCCCTCTTTCTGGAGCGTATGATATCTGCTCGCTGGAAAGTCATAAAATCATACGTTCTGTATACGTTTCATAAACTTCTGATCCCGTTTTGCATATGCTCCATGTAACGTAATAGTAGGTTATATGAAGCGTATGCGAGTCATACCTATTCTGACTTCAGATAACATCTTCCAGCAATTGATGTCAACGACGATCCATGGCTCAGTGGATAAGACCCTACCGTGGTGAAAGTCACTGGTTCGATGCTCACCACAGGTTTCAATTTTTTTTTCTAGATTTCTTGAATTTTTCCCGCTATCTTTGTTTCAATTCCCGTTTCACATACTCTTTGTATCTTTCCCATTCAAGCTTCGTATACTTTCCATCAACGTTCCTGTTACCCTTCAGCATAAGCTTCGTTTACTCTTTCTTCTCGCTCCCATTTTTACCAGGGGAGTGACGGTTGGGCGGAGTTTGGATGATCACGTGACCAGGTACAGTGGCGTAGCCATCAAGTTTTAGAAATTGATGTTGAAAGTACTTCCACTCGAAAATAATGCAAAAACTGATAGGATAAGCGATAAAGTATTATAATTGAATCACGTAAATAGTGATTGATAATCATGTATTATTGAGTTCATACATAAATATGCATACATGTATACTGTCATATATATACAGGGTGTTTGAGAACAAGCGCACTTTACTGTACAGGCGATTTCCACGCGCAAAATAAAACAACATGATATTTGAAGAAATTTCCTCCGAGCTATAATTTTTAGATTGTGAACATCTGAAGTTAACCAATCAGATCGTGGGATTTTCACGCCACCAGGGACGGCGTCACCTGATGAGAGGCGGGCACCCCACACGGAAGGAGGATTGATCGAAGTTTGTCAAGAGTTTCCGAATCAGTGATTGAAATAATCTCATAATCTCATTCAAAAAGATTATATTATTTGGAATAGTACATGAAATTGTGATTTTTCATACATAGGTTTTGTGAAGTGAACGATTCAAAGTGAAATAACATTGCAACGTGTACACTGAAAAAAAAATGTAGTGGAGCCAACCTCGCGGCGAGTTTAAATATGGCGAATCTCGCCGCGAAGTTGAGTTAACTGAATATCGATTGAAGTAAATGCTTATTCGGTCAATTCAATATTCAGTTGACTCAACTTCGCTGCGACATTCACCTTATTCAAACTCGCCGCGAGGTTGGTTCCACTACATTTTTTTCCAGTGTACTTTTCATTCGAATATAGACATACTTTTTGAGTTATGGCATGAGGCGTTTCATAAACGTATGCAAGATGTTGTCAATCTGAAAATCCTGAAATGTATGAATAAAAACCACTCGTCTCGGTAAACGTTTGCATACTCACGGCATATCACTGTGCTGACCCGATTCTGTTTATCGAGGACACAAAGGTGGTTCCTAGTTTGAAAAAGTTAATCGCACGGAAGAGGGCGGATGCACTTATCACGTTAGGAAAACACATAATTTGTTTGACTATAAAATACTTCATGTATTCCACCATTTCATGCTTACATATTTGATTGATAATTTGATTTGATTGATCTTCATCCGATTCGAATTTTTGTGCACATTGGATATTGTACACTGCATATCACATAATACACTCAACACACATACGCTGAAACACATAAGACGGACGCGGTCAGCTGTTAACAATTTCCAGTGATGCCCGATCAACTCGCGTACCGCTGGAGAACGCACATACGTTAGTGTAGTTGGAAAAATCAATGTTCTCATCTATCGATATAACTATTAGGTGCCATTTGCATGAATTTGCTTTCTCGTTTCAAGAAGAAGAATTTCCTGCATAAAATCATTATGAGTGATGGAAAATGGATTTCGTACGACAATCCTAAACGTAGAAAATCATGGGTTGATCCGGGCCAACCATCTGCATCAGTTGAAAAACCGAATATTCATGCAAAGAAAGTTTTACTCTGTGTCTGGTGGGATTGGAGAGGAATCATTTACTATGAGCTTCTCAAACCTGGCCAAACTATGACAGCTGAGCGTTACCCGGCCCAGCTGATCAGAATAAGTGATGCTCTGGAGGAAAAAAGACCATTCACTGGGCAAGAAAGGCGAAAAGTGATGCTGCTGCATGATAATGCACGTCCACATACAGCAAAACCAACCCAGGAACTCATCTTCAATTTAGGCTGGGAAGTTGTACCTCATGCGGCATATTCACCAAACTTAGCTCCTTCTGATTATCACTTATTTAGATCAATGTCGTCATATTTGAAGGAGCAGCACTTCATGAATATCGAAGATGTCCGGAAATGGCTGGATAACTATTTTGTTTTAAAACCACCAAGTTTCTATCGTGAAGGCATTTATCTACTTCCCGATAAATGGCAAAAGACTGTAGATAATAACGGTGAACATTTTGATTGATAATTCTTGAGAGAAGTATTTTTTTAATAAAATTGAATTCGAAAAAAAAAGCCGAGTTTCAACTTGCACACCTAATACATTCGATGCGTGTGTGTGTGTCGCTAAACGTAGCGAAACAGATTTCTTGTGAGACATACTTTGTGATAACTCGCTTCCCACATAACAATTCATGTCTTGTGATGTCTTTTCGATACGTTTAAGATGTCTTGCGCAACACATTTAGATGTCTTTCACATATCTTTCAGACCAAAGAAGAGTTTTAGACATCTAAAAGACATCTAAATGTGTTGCGCAAGATATCTTAAACGTATCGAAAAGACATCGCAAGACATGAATTGTTATGTGGGTTGTTTATGGATAAAACTGAATGAAAATGTCAGGGAATGGTCTTGATCATGTAACGGAAGCCACGTGTCTAACAGTTCATTGAAAATCATAGTTTGTTCGATATCATTTGATTTGAAATGAATGTCGACCAAAAACCACGTTCAAAGAAATTAAGCGGGAGAAAGAATTGAAGGGAGTTTAAGGCCAGGTTCCTCGAAAAAACGAGTCTTTTTTCTAATACATTTCATTTATAGTCCAAAAAAGTATTTTATAATCAAACTTTTCACAGGTGACAGTACATACCTATTTATATTGAATTACTTGGAAAAATTGTTGTTCTTTTTCTTTTTGAATGGCGGCTCTGAAAATGGCTGCTACAACTCGTCCGATTTGTTGGTGATTGTCATCATTTTTTGGAAACGAATCATCTGGAAGTAAAAAACCAAACGGTTTCATATTCTGTATCGAATCGGCTATGGTCGGTACTACAATTGAAGAAACAAAGTCGCGGACTTTGGAATTTTTCGATCCTTTTTTGCACTTTCAATTGTTTATAACTTTCTGAAATAACAATGAATATTGTTGGTTGTACACTGAGAAAAATGAAATGTGAAAATAACCTCTATTTCGTATATTTTTCACCCGTCAAATAATGAAAACTGAAGCCAGCCTTTCAAAAGTGAAAAGTACACGGAGAAAAATGCAGCTCGAAAGGATGGTAAACTTTAATAGAAAATTGCAGAATATTTCTTAAAATCTGAGAAAATTTCTTATAATCTAAGAATTTTTCTTAAGTTCGTAATAAACATAAAACGGTTCAGATTTCTCTTGAATATTACTCGAAAAACAATGAGAAATTATCAATACTTAACAACTCATAGAAACAAATACGAAGTTTCCAAAAGTCGCGCATGAAATTTTACAAAGTGAATAACAAAATTTTGGAATCTTATTTTCAAATTACAGAATTTTGTTATTCACTTTGTAAAATTTCATTCGCGACTTTCGGAAACTTCATATTTGTTTTTATGATTCGTTAAGTATTGGTAATTTTTCATTGTTTTTCGAGCAATAATCAAGAGAAATCTGAACCGTTTTATGTTTATTACGAACTTAAGAAAAATTCTTAGATTTTAAGAAATACTCTCCAATTTTCAATTAAAGATTACTATCCTTTCGAGCTGCATTTTTCTCCGTGTACCTTTTCAGTGTTGAATTTCACCGTACATTCGGTTCGATTCACCAAAAAGATGGTATTTATGACCTAACTCATGGTAATAATGACCAAAATAATGTATTTTTCACCGTCAAATACATTACTATATCGAAACATGATTTCTACGATGCAGATTTTTCTCAGTGTAGTATCGACCCTGGAGAGACATCTGAAGAGTAAAATGTCGTTTGTTTCATGTTGATAAGTGCAATAGTTTCGAAATATGAGCGACACTCATTTAAAAGAACGCGGCCGACATCACCGCTTGGCGCGCACCGCTTCCCCCTCTTCTCTACCTACTTCTCGGTCGCGCGGACCTTCGGGACTGATTCTATACCATTTCTAAGAGGATTCTCTAGCAATTTATGGGAAAGAAAAATTTTGATTTTCTGAAAATTGTTTGGGGAAACCTGGCCTTGATTACGAAAAATGTTCTCGTGATGAACTCGTTAATCAGTATTCGAGGATGGTTTTGGGAACAATCGAACAAGAGACGCAAAAAATATAGCGAGTTGAAAAAACAGTCCTGAAGCACACACAATCTCTATGACGAATAATGTAGTACTCAGACAGCACAAGAGTTCTGAAAGAGCTTATAATGAATATAATGTATTCATGAAGAACGCTTTTAGAACCTTCGTGCTATTTGCACTGTGAAACATATTTCTTTCAATTCTAATACAAGAGTTTGGAAGCAATGAACATACATATTTTTCTATTCAATCTCCTACGTTTTGATTGGAATTCAAACATAAGGCTATCTTCAAATGGTTTCCATACAAAAGGTGGCTTGAATCTCATAAAATCTATGGTGAATTCAATACACAAGAGCATGAGTCAATTGCTGACAAATTTTGTGTGTGGAATTCACAAATTTCTTCAACAGTGTGGATACAAGGACTACGAGCGCTGTAATGCACTCTTCTGCGATAGGAAAGAATCTATTGAAATTTACTGAGTAAAGAGATTCCATACGAACTTCGCAACTGTAAATACCCATTCAACCCTATCGAATTCTTATAGAAACTGAACAATCTCACCGGTTTCAATTGGTTTCAACGAGTATGAACAGGGGTTGATGCTCATTCACTGTTGCGAAATTTTTTCCACGAAAAAAACTCATGCGTGCTTAGCATTCAATACATTTTGTGAACTAGCGTCACGTCGTCAAGTGTTGCTGTTTCGATTAAGTGTACTTCTTACACCTCTTGTTCGATCGTTTTTGAAACCATGCTTCAGCACTGATTAAGTTCGTCACGAGAACTTTTTTCGTGATTGAACTTCCCTCAAATTTTTCCCTCGCATGAGCTCTTTAAACGTGGTTTTTGGTCGGGATTAATTCAAAATCGAATAATATTGGACAAACTACGATTTTCAATGGATCGGTAGATACTATACATATGGCTTCCGTGACATAATACAGACCATTCCCCGACATCTTTATTCAGTTTTATCCATAAACGAGCGCGTGATCACAAAATCTGTTTTACAAGAAATCTGTTCCGCTACGTTGAGCGGCACACACACGTACCGATTGTAGTCATATCCATAGATGAGATTACTGATTTCCCCAACTACACGATACGTATGTGCGTTCTTCAGCGGTACACAAGTGAATTGAGCATCATCGAAAGTCGATGACAGCTGATCGAGTCCGTCTTATGTGTGACTCCGTGTGCTTAATGTGTGTCCGCGTATGTGTGTTGAGAGTATCATGCGTCAGTGTACAATATCCAATGTACACGAAAATTCGAATGGGATAAAGAGTGTTCATCAATTAAATATGCAAGTATGCAATGGTGAACACGTGGAGAATTTGATAGTGAAACAAATTATGTGTTTTCCTAATGTGTAAAGGTGCATCCGCCCTTTCTAGGGCGAATAACTTTCTCAAAGTAGGAACCACCTTCGAATTCTCGGTGAACAAAATTGTATCAACACAGTTTTATGACGTATGTGAACGATCGTTTTCGAGTCCATTGTTTTTACTTTCATGTTCCTTATATACATATGAGGGAAGTATTGTGATAGTGTCACAAATCCATGATGCAGAAGGGGATATTTCACTTTCGCCAAACGTATCAGAATGTCGAAAAAATGCGATTCCCAAAAATGTCTGTCCGTCTGTGTGTGTGTGTGCATGTGTGTTGCTTGACTATATAGATTCTTTGGTCCACGATACCTCTCCTCAGAATGCACCGATTGGAATAAGTTTTTCCCTACATGTTTGTCTTAGAGAGGACTTGAGGCCTATGGATTTTGGTATCGATCGGATATCACGTTTTAAAAATATTGCAGAATATTGTTTGAAAAATTGTGATTTTGCGATCGCGTATTATCTTCGCTTCCTGTTATCCGATTGCGATGAAATTCAAACCACGTTCTAGGTGTAACCCGATACTGTGCCCCCCATGATTTCATCCAAATCGGTGGAGAAAGGTGGGAAATTTGTTTTGCCATCCGCATCATTTGACGATATTTTTAAAGCATGCCTCCCCTGTGTTTGTGTCATCCGAATGCCATCAAACTCTGAGCATAGTCAATTCATGAGATGTTGATTGTGTGATAAAGTTTCAGGCGAATCGGAATTGAGGGAACAAAAGGATAAGCATTCAGCTTTAGAAGAAAATGTTGAAATTTCGAAAATGCCGCGATTAAGCGGATATCTTCCGTCCCTATCATCCGATCATTATAGAAATTCTACCACAGGTATCCCTGGCGAAAATGAAGCGCGCTCTAAGCGTGGATATCCGCCAAATTACTCTTCAGAGGTTATCTATTTCTTTTCGAATATATCTGGTGAAAAGAGATAGATAACCCCATCGAGAGTAATTTGGCGGATATGCACGCTTAGAGCTCGCTTCATTTCCGCCAGGGATATGCAGTTTCGATAATGATCTTGTATTAGTCCCATCCTTATCCTCCCAAAAGAACGAGGAGGCGAAAGGAAAGATTTTATCGCAAATTGTAATTTTGGGACTTCTAGTATTTGCGTTTCTGGTTATCCGATTGTGATAAAACTTATACTAGGTTTTATTACCAATCCCATAATAGTTTCCTGCGAGTTCAATCTCAATTGGTGGACAACTGTGAGAAAAAATTTTCCTCTAGTTTGGAGGGAAGAAATTTCCGTTCGTTCTATGTGACGGTTTGATTGCAACTCAGCAAATATAAATTGAACGTGAAAAATTTTCTGTTCCTAGTGATTGGAAACATCGATATATCGAACATCAGTAATTTCATCCCTGACATCCTGTCACACCCTGTCACATCTATCCATTACAAACCCTTTCAAAAATATCAAGAACACGGAAGTAATGTATGATTCTCTATACCGATTTTTTGTTCATGCATTTCAGGATTTTCAGATCGACAAAATCTCATCTTGCATACGTTTATGAAACGTCTTATACCATAAGTTAAAGAGTGTGTCGATATTCGAATGCAAAGTACACGTTGCTAAGTTGTTTCACTTCAAATCGCCCACTGAAACGAATTTCACATTCAATGTCAAGTATTCTGAATCATAATCGCTCAAAGTGTTCCATAATCAATTCCTATGGATGGAGAATAACGATTTCATGCACTATTCAAAGTATTATAATCTTTTTGAATTAAATTATGGATTTAATTCAATCACTGATTCGGAGACTTGATGAACTCCGATCAATCCTCCTTCCGTGTGGGGTGCCTGCGTCTCGTGTTAGGTGACGCCGTCCCTGATAGCGTTATAATTCCGCGATCTGATTGATCAACTTCAAATGTTCATAATTCAAAAACTATAGCTCGGTTGAAATTTCTTCAAATGCCATGTTGTTTCACTTTGCTCGTAGAATTCGCCTGTGCAGTGAGGCGCGGTTGTTTCGAAACACCCTGTATATCGCTGTGCATGAATCATGCTGAACTATCAACTATGTGTGACAATGATAACACAATGATTATTGTTGATTGACTCAAAATTTTACACTCATGATCAAAAAATTCAATTCCATATTCATAATCCCAAAATCCCATCAATTTTGAGAAAGGTTTATGCAATCCAACAAAACAAATTTTATATAATGGAATTCCATATTTCTTGCAATGATAAATGGTTCGTCAGAATATCCTTCTTTCAGACTTGTTGTTTTTCCTTGAACACCCATGGCATCGCCTCTGTAAACCACATTTTTCCCCAGAGTGACATGAACTCACCAGATGACTACACTGTAAAAAAAATCGGTAAATTTACCGAACTTTCCTTCGGGAATCGTCCAAAACTGGTTCGGTAAAGAGTTTTACCGAACATAGTTCGGTAAAACTCAGGTATCATGATTTTACCGATGTTGTTCGGGAAAATTCTTGTCCATGATATGTGGAATTAGAAAAAATTTCGAGGTGGAAAAAAACTACTCATAATGACAGGTTGTTCAATCATTTCAGGAGATTTGGAATCAAATGGATCATACGAGGAAAACATTTTTTTTCATGTTTCGCTTCATCTTAAACCAGGATTTATAGAAAAAATTCCGAGTTTTGAAAAAAAAAACGTACTGGCAGAAACAAGTTTCTTATCCGATTCAGCAGATTTGGAATCGAATGGTCCATATGGGAAAAACAATTTTGTTTCACTTCTCCCTTTATTTCGAATCGGGACTTGGAAAAAATTTCCAGGTGGATTTTCTTCAAACAACTTCGGTAAATTCACCGAAGTTTGTGGGAAAAGTTTCTGTAATCCATGAGAGGACTTGGAAGAAATTCCGAGTTCTGAAAAAAAACGTACTGGCAGAAACAAGTTTCTTATCCGATTCAACAGATTTGGAATCGAATGGCCCATATGGGAGAAACAATTTTTTTTCACTTCTCCCTTTATTTCGGATCAGGATTTGGGAAAAATTTCCAGGTGGATTTTCTTCAAACAACTTCGGTAAATTTCCCGAAGTTTGTGGGAAAAGTTTTTGTAATCCATGAGATTTCCATGGGTTTGGAAACAAATTTCGAGTTTTGAAAAAAAACGTAATGGCAGAGACAATTTTGTCAGCCCGGTCCTAAAAATTTGCCAAATGTAACTGAAAATTCGCACCTCGTCTATCTTTTTGTGTATTCTAAATATGGAACATACGTGGACTTCCAAGGTGGCTAACCAGCATGTCGCGCCATAGCTCAGCGGTTAGGTCTTAGGTTCCAGTAGGTAGGCAGGTAGGAATGTAGGTTCGAACCCCGCTAGGTAGGTATGATTTTCTCTTCATCTAGATGAGTGATCAAGTTCCTCAGTGATCTTGAAACACAAGGAATATGCAAAATCAGTTCGCGTAATAAAATTTTTATCCAATTTTTATGAATATTTTGAGCAATAATTTCCCAGTACATGTAAATTGTGAGACAAAACTGCAGAAAATTCACGAATTTCGGTAATTTCACCATACTATTTCGGCAATTTTGAGCCATTCGATTCCATATTTTTCCCGAGGATAACCGGTAAAATTACCATCCTATTTCGGTAATTTCAAGTTACTCGAGTTCATATAATTCCCGAAAGTAATCGGTAAAATTATCGAATACATTTAAAATTATTCCCGATACCAATTTGCAATTTCACCGAAAGTTCGGGTTAATTGCTTCCCGAATATTTTCGGTAGATTCACCGAAATTTTTTTTACAGTGTACGAATATCATGTTCCCTATGTCTTGGATCATTGATGAATTGTAACATAAGTTTGTCTCTAAATTCATAATGTGTTAGTCGTGGACATTGCTTTGCAATTTGGGAAAGGATGAATAAATTGGGAATGCATAAATCGGATACAAAATTCAAAATGTACTCTCACCATTTGAGGCTCTTCCAACCAAGTTTATAATCATTTCGATGCTGATCACATCGTTCATATGATTCGTATGTTTTACGATTGGTAGCGGATAAGAAACACTCAGTACTTCATATTTTTCCCTAGGAATATTATTTCTTCGTGCATCTCTTATTTGTGTTTCTCTTTTTGGCATACTCTTCTATTTTTCATAACTCCTCTCAAGGGCATTCACCAGAGGCAAAGTTACTAGGTCTCTCCCCCCAGTTTTCTCAACGGTTATTGAATATAATCGATTTTAATGAGCAGGTGCATCTTTTTAGCATATCAGGGAAAGTGCAGCTACTCTTTATTTTTCATTTTATTTGTTCGTTTCTGAGAAAACTGGGGGGGCGATTTTGAAATCTAGTAACTCTTTGGGAAGGTGGCGAATGCCGTTAAGAGCTCACAATTATTGGATAAAACGCATGCATCCCGCTTGTCATGCCACACTGTAGCTGTTGAATCCCCACTCTGCATCTGTCTTACATCCTCCACCTTCATTTTCAATTCCTTAGGTTTTCTGTGTCCAACCGGCCAATCTTTTCTATTAACCCATCAAGTCCGGGAAATGCAGGATTTCAACTGTAAGTTTGAACGTTGCAAATGATATATAAATCATCAGAAACTCATGGCAAAAATACCTTACCTACTATTTTTGAGGTTGCTCTTTCGGTTGCTGAGGTCACCATTGCATTCAGATGGCACTGGAATACCGATATGGCCGATTTAAAATGAGGAGCTGACAAACAATTGGAGGATATTTGAGTTCGTCATTTTTTCACGGGTTGAAATTGCACTCAGAATTATTCAAAACATCAACCAAGAGTGCACAAAATATCTCGACTTCACGATAGAATTTTTTCCCAGACTTCAAGAAGACCTAACCTCTTTCAATTCACCATATATTCACCAAAATAATTCGCAATTCTGAGAATCTAGAGGAAATTGATAGAACATATGATTTTATTCGTTCAGTATTCTTCAAGAGGAGTACCCGGAGGTTTTTGAGATCGCTGACTACGAATCCATCATGATATTTCCAAAATTCAAAATGGCAGATTCAAGATGGCGGATGGAAAGTCAGAAAAAGCCTTGAATATGGATGAGAATCGGTATGCTGAGGTTTTTGACGTCCCTGATTACGAATCCGTTAACAGATTTTCAAAATTCGAGATGGCGGACCCAAGATGTGGATGAAGAGTCAAAAAAAGCCTCGAAGATGGATTGAAATGGATATACTGAGGTTTTCGAAGTCGCTGACTACGATCCATCATCAGATTTTCAAAATTCAAAATGTCGGATCTAACATGGCGGACGGAAAGTCAAGAAAAGTCTCGAAAATAGATGAAAATCGGTATACTGAGGTTTTTGAGGTTCCTGATTACGGATCAATTATCAGATTTTCGAAGCTCAAGATGGCGGACCCAAGATGATGGATGAAAAATCAAAAAAAGCTTCGAAGATGGGTTGAAATCGATCCACCGAGGTTTTTGAGGTCGCTGATTACGAATTCAGCATCAGATTATCAAAATTCAAGATCGCGGATCCAATATGGCATACCGAAATTCATGACATCACTCAAAATCATGCAATAATGTTTATACGTGAAGTTTGTGCAAGAAAATTGGTTGTTTCCGTCCATTAATTGTTCTATATGCACGTTGTCCAAGTCAAACTACGTAGCAAGTTTATATTCTTATATGTTTCCCAATAACTCAGTTCTTCATGCGATAAGCTTCGTCTTTATTTTCTCTGATTTACTTGATGATAATTTCAAATTCAATTACCCTAATGATAACTGATATTCACTCCTAATATTTTCATCACGCGTTACCAGTCTCATTACACTTTAGAATACTAATATTTTCTAAATTATTGAACTCGAAATTCAGACATACTATCGTTTATCCTATAAAACTATATGTTTTTCCTTAATATGCGAATACTTTTCCTCACCTGCTGAGGGTAATTGGTTTTCGGCCCGCTTTTTTCTTCTCATACTTATTATCACTCGAAGCATGGCACCAAACGGAAAAGAAAGTTGACAAATCGTACAGATTATGAGGTTGACACATTGCATGATTTTGAGTCATATCATGAATTTCCGTTTACCACATTGGATCCGTCATCTTGAATTTCTGAACTCCGACTCCAAATACGTTATCAGCGACTCCAAAAATCCCCTCGTATACACATTTTCTCATAATTTAGAAGCATTTTATGAATTCCAGTATGCCATATTGAATCCGCCATCTTGGATTTTGAGAATCTGATGCTGGATTCGTTGTCAGTGACCTCAAGAACTTAGTATACCGATTTTCATCCATCTTCGAGACTTTTTTCGAATTTTCATCCACCATCTTGGATCCGCCATCTTGAATTTTGCAAATCTGATGCTGGATTCGTAATCAGCGACCTCAAAAACCTTAGTATATCGATTTCAATCTATCTTCGAGGATCTTTTTGACTTTCAATCCACCATCTTGGATCTGCCATTTTGAATTTCGAAAATCTGATGATGGATTTGTAGTCAGCGACCTCAAAAACCTCCGGATACTCCTCTTGGAGAATATTGAACGGATAAAATCATATCTTCTATCCATTCCCTCTCATCAGTCCAATTGATCGACTAAATATCTGCAAAGCTTGTGAAATTGGTTCCGATACATCAGCTTTCGCCTCCAGGATAGCGAGAAAAGAGAATGAGACGATTTGGCGTTACATCGAATGTCCTCTTACAATCTCATTCAATATCAAAGTTTGCGATGAATGTGAACGATTATCAAAAACTTGTTATCGTAAAAGAGTTCGTTATGTGTTCGAGTGAAGGCCCGTATGTTGAAACTCGCCGAGCACTCACACATGCTCGGAATCTCATCCAAGAGCCAAGAGGAACGGGAAAAAAATTCGGTAGGGGGTCTTTTGGCCGAAAAAGTTTTTGGCCGAATCGACATGATTTGACAATCACTAGTCGCTTCCAGAGAACACTAGGAAATGACTAGCGATTGTCAAATCATGTCGATTCGGCCAAAAACTTTTTCGGTCAAACACTCCCTACCAAAAATTCGTCAGAATGGAAAATGAAAAATATGCCCTGTTTCAGAACTCGTCCCAATACACGTTCTCCTTGTGATAAATTTTTCTCTATCATCAATAGTTTTGAGATGGAGATTTCCATTTTGTCAAAATCAATAGAATTCGAATTATATTTCGCGATCACTCAGCGAGAATTGATTGGAGAGACTTGAAATTTGGTATACAGTGTAACGATAGGAAAGGCCGTTACGACAGGAATATTAGAAGATAAGATTTTAGGTAAGGATATAGATTAGAATTAGGAATAGTAAAATATGAAACGGGAGAATAATTTCAATTTGAAGCATAGATTAATAATTTAAACGATCAGGAAAGGTGAGAATTATCGATGAGTTCAATTGAGAAAAAAACGAAAGGTCAAAGAGAAGAGAATTAAAATTGAATAATTCGAATGAAAGATATGAATAGAGAAAAGGTTCGACAAGCGAAAAGAGAGATGGACGTATAGATATACAGGGTGGGGCATTTGAAGGGTCGCGGGCGTTTTTTCCAAAAATAAAATGAGATACGAGGAAATTTTTCGGACAAAAATTGTAGGGTATCGAGGGGGACATCCGATGGTGGCCTTGGCTTTGACCTCAAATCTCATCTTCAAGGGCATTCTGAGGTCAACTCTTGTTTTTTAAATAGCATCTCATATTTTTTACTGCAGATTTGGATTCTACGTCAAAAACCAAGAAACTTTTGTCTGAACCATTTTCCTGAAATCCGCAAAGATGGCGCTCTAATCGATATTGTTCCATACTGAATCTGACATCAGAATAACTCGGAAACGGAGGGTCTTGGAGGAGAATGTTTCGGACAAAAGTTGTCTGATTTCAAGGGGGACCCCTTGAACTGAAACGGAGGTGATGGGGTATAACAGACAAAACACAACACATTTCAATCGTCTACATCACTTGGATAATTTTAATGCAGTAGATGCTCAAAATGATGGCCTTCGAGTTCAATACACATTTCAAAACGTTTTACAAAAGATTGCTGAACTCGTGCTAAAATATCTTCATTGATGCTCGCGCATGCATTGATGATTCGTTGACGCATATTCTCAGGTGTAGTCGGTACTTGTTGATAAACTGTATCTTTTATGTATCCCTATAAAAAAAAATCTGGAGAAGTAAGATCCGGAGAACGGGCAGGCCAATGAACTGGTCCACGACGTCCTATCCATCGTCCAGGATAATCTCTGTCCAATATTTCTCGAGCTGTGACTGCATAATGGGATGGACAACCATCGTGTTGATACCACATATTCAATCGTTCCTGAATAGGTATGTCTTCAAGTAATGTTGGAAGTACTTGATCTAAGAAATGTCTGTACTTCTCTCCATTTAGCGTATCTGCAATGAAGTACGGTCCAATTACTCGAGATCGAACAATACCACACCAAACATTCACAGCCCATTGTCTTTGATGCTCTACTTGACGTAACCATCTTGGATTTTCTGTCGCCCAGTAATGCATATTATGTCGATTTACTTGACCATGATTGGTGAACGTCGACTCATCAGAAAATAATATGTTGATGAAGTTGTTATTGTGCACTTGCGCTAGACCCCATCGACAAAACTGTACACGATTTTCGAAATCATCACCGTGAAGGTCTTGATGCAAACAAATGTGATACGGATGGAATTTGTGACGTTTCAGTATTCGAAGAACACTTCTTCGAGAAATTCCCGAATGGAGTTCAATTTCACGAGAGCTCACGTGTGGATTATTGGCTACTGCAGCTAGTACATTAACTTCCGCATTTTCTCCGCTAACAGTTCTCATTCGATGTCGTTTTTCCCTTGTAACACTTCCCGTTTCTGAGAATAATTTTGTAATGCGTTGAAAATACCTAATGGATGGCGTTGTTCTTTCAGGAAATCGTTCTGCATACAAGTCATATGCTTGTCTGGGGTTCTTATGCACTTCACCGTAAATGTAGATCATATCGATCTTTTCAGAAACCGTGTATCGGATATCCATGATTTTCAATTTGTCATAAACCAAGTAATAATCAAATGTAACTGACAAACTGACTTTCAAAATCCTGAATTTTCACTGAACCCCGTCGTTTGTTTACATCGCGTGAGCTCTGAATGGTGGTCATGTAGACGATTGAAATGTGTTGTGTATTGACAACTTTTGTACGAAACATTCTTTTGCAAGACCCTTCGTTTTCGAGTTATTCGAATGTCAGATTCAAAATGGAACAATATCGATTAGAGCGCCATTTTTCCGGATTTCAGGAAAATGGTTCAGACAAAAGTTTCTTGGTTTTTGACCTAGAATCCAAATCTGCAGTAAAAAATATGAGATGCTATTTAAAAAACAAGAGTTGATCTCAGAATGCCCTTGAAGATGAGATTTGAGGTCAAAGCCAAGGCCACCATCGGATGTCCCCCTCGGTACCCTACAACTTTTGTCCAAAAAATTTCCTCGTATCTCATTTTATTTTTGGAAAACACGCCCGCGACACTTTAAATGCCGCACCCTGTATATGTATAGATACATCCATCAATATTCGAAAAGGATTACAGCCTCGACAAAAATACGTAACGACCAAAGATTTGAAGACACACAAATACACACAACGAAACGAGTACACGGACATGAACAGATTTGATTGAATACGTCACGGAGATTCGACCTATATATATATATATACATACAGATAACACCGGTAAAGTATCAAGATTCAAAAGGAATCGAATTAGAAAATCAAAACATAGGTGTGGCATACAGCTCACAGATATAGAGTTCACAAAGGTTTGAAATAATATATATATGGGTCGAGAATTCAACGATGGTCACTGTCGTGTCGAACTCGTGCGCTGCCCAGCACCACAGTGATTTTTATCCTAAGCTGCGAAAGACGTCACAGGATTTTCTAGAATTTCATTAGGAGTTCTGGTCTCGAAGAATTGGAAATTTATTAGGAGAAAGTTCCTCCTGTCTCACAATAGCGTGGAGTGTTTGAAATTTCTCTTAGTCAATTTCGTGTTGTTATATTTCGAGTGAATGTGACAGGGTTCTGGGATACAATCACGTATTCGGTTTCACTCTCCTTCTTCTAAAAATATAACATCTACGATTAGGCAAATAGAATTGGGTTGCATTAGGAAGGAATCAATATAATTTTTTTTGGTAGCAATATTCTCTATTTCGATTTCGGGGATACACGGTTGATCGCAGGGTATAATAATTGATGGTCAAATGGAAAAGTTGTTTCATAATTATTGGAAAATCAACTTCCTCTCTTATGAGAAATCCGTACTGCGCGGGAGGAGAAGAATTAGGAACGGAGGAAAGGACCGGTTAAGAAAAAAATAAGAGAAAGAAAACATATAACAACGGTTATGTTTGAATAAAACTCAAATTGTGAAGATCAGCTGATCGTGTAGATTATTCAAATACCAGGCTTTTTTGCACGTAAAATCGCATACAAATGAGCGAGTTGTGGTGGTGGTAGTGAGGTTCAATGAGTAGACCTGTTTCAGCTTTCGCCATGCTGACATGAAGAAAAGAAAACATAGAAGAAAGGAGGGAACAAGAACTCTATTTTCTTTGTGGATAAAATCATTCAAAAAAGGGAGAGAAGCGGACTGTATGAGGAGATACGTGAAGAGTGAATTCACTAGGAAGAGTTCGGGGTTTCTTTGACTCAGTAATGACACATAGAGTTGAAATTCATTAAATATAATTCATCATGATATGTTCGTAACGATATGAATGACAATAGTTCAGATAATGCTGAAATGTAACAAATTGCGAAACAAAATGTCTCTGATTGTGTCACGTTCGAGGAAATGTCCTCATGAAATTTTTCCAAAGTTCTTTTCTTCGCACGCAGGAAGCATATACTGGATACAATTTACGTATCCAGTGTCAGACCTATGGTTCACTTTAAGCGAACGTGAACTTTGATTTCAGAACAATTCCGCTGACTTCTCAAATTATATTTCATTTGGAAATTTCCTTGAACGTCGATCGTGCATCGACGAGCGATGAAGCAACTCGTCATCTTCCCCTCTTTCCCTCATTCTCTTCCTATTTCTCTTCTCGCACCGTACTATTGCTGGTGGTGCGATACGAGAATTCTTCTTCTTCCACCTTCCTACCTCTTCTCTCGCCCTCGTGTGTGTGCCTCGGTGCGACCACACAACGGGTGCCTTCTTTCTACTTTGTTTTTTTTACAACCTCTTCCTTCTTATGCTCATGACCTGCACAGTGGCTGTTGCTGATCCTTCTAGTTATAATAGTTTGTTCATACATATACATACATATACGTACATATATATATGTGTGTATATATATATATGTACGTGATCGCCGAAATTCCAAATTTTTATATTCCTTTGTTTTGGACACATGGTTGATTGTTCTTCGCAGAACCGCGTGCCTGGCTCTCGTCGTTGTGGCCAGAAAAACGCAAGCCTCAGCAGCGATAAGTCACGTACGAGAGCTCATCGGTATGGGAATTTGACACCGGATTTCATGGAAATCTTGGTGGCAAGCAGAAGTGCTGATTAGGCTGAGAGCAATCAACACCCCACTTTTCGCCATCGGATTTTTCCTAGTCGGCAACTGCCACTGGGCAAGTCACTCTTCTCTGAACCGCGTTCAAAACCGTTTCCAAGGGTGTAAGTACTCTCTCTCTCTCTCACTGTTGGGGCGTTGTCTCTCATGGGTGGGGATGCCGGCGGTACAAAAGCTCCACCAGGGGTTTATGCTTTCCCCTGGCGAAAATCTTAAAAGTGTGCTCGTGTACCCACCCTTCGAGCTATGAAGGGATGAGCGAAAAAGGAAGAGCTCAGGGCCCTTCCGCTCGGAGGATGGATATGCACTGGAGCCCTTTTGATGGCGTCGGGTTTTCCTCCGTACCCATGGGTGTCATCGCTCCTGCGAGGGGGCGAGAAAGAGAGAGAAAAATTTGAGGAATCGTCTAGTGTATAAGTGTATAAGTTCTTGTCTGGTCACGAAGTGTTCCAGTTTAGTTGTATATCAACAAAAAAAGTGACCACCAGCCTGCACCCCGGACAAAATTTATAACAGTGAGGAGATAAAACAGAATATATTGAAAGATTAAACCCAGCTGGCTGAACGGTGAGTGAGACTCTTTTCCTCTGACTTTTCTTTCTTTCCTTCTCCCTTGTCTCGCGCTTGCTTGTTGTTTCATTCCTCGTCCCCCGTCATATATATATTAGGGCGGAGCGAAATTCCAAAAAGTTTCAGAATTGAAAAGTAATAGTGCGGAAAAGTTGCTACAGATCAAGACCTTCAAATTAAAAAGAAAAAATGAACGTTCGTCACGTTATCCCCAGCCTACTGAGCGTGTATCCCGGTCTTCGGTCCGTGTACTCACTTATTTTTCTCCGTGCATCGGGTATTATATATACTTGGCGTGGTCTCACGATTAAAAAAATCTTTCCTCACTAACAGGTTCATAATTATCGACGCAACGAGAAAAGTCTAGTCAACAGCATATTTTTCAGTTCCAATATATTTTTCTTGTCGTGTATTTCTAAAGTCAAGTCATATGGCATTTGCATGAAGCAATATCAAAAAGTTTTTGTTGCGAATCTGAAATGTATGTAGTATAGATATGGTTGCGTTTATCGTTTTGCTTATCTCTATTGTGAGATTTTCAAAGATTGTAATATTTGTCATGGAGTGATTTCAAAAGTTGCGTCACTCGATTATGTGAGACAGTGGAAATTGATGCCCTCGAATAAAGATCCTTTATTTTCTGAGCAACAATTGCAGCTACAGTGGAAAAGCTAACATCTCTAGCTGGAGAGATTGACGCCATTACCAAGTCACATCGCACCTGAGCACAAGATCTCAGCACGTCAGCATTGGACGGAAGATACTGAGGGCTTGAATCTTTTGGTTGCCCGAAAAAAGGACATTCCATGCCCTGCCGGAACCTGACCCCAACCTTAGGCATATAAGGACGAGGAAGATTCCAATCCCAATGCAAAAAGACGGAAGATTGTCAAATAAGAAAAATACACGACAAGAAAAATATATCGGAACTGAAAAATATGCTGTTGAGTGGACTTTTCTCGTTGCGCCGATAATTATGAACCTGTCAGTGAGGAAAGATTTTTTTAATCGTGAGATCACGCCAATTATCTATGATACCCGATGCTCGGAAAAGAATAAGTGGGTACACGGCCCGAAGACCGCGCTACACGCTCAGTAGGCTGGGGATAACGTGACGAACGGATAGATCATGAAATGAAAATGACCGAGAATCAATTCACATGTTATACCTGATCAATTCATGATCAATTCCACTTGGGGATCAGTATGATCCGCTATTTACTGCTGACAAAGGAATTCGTGAAGTTTGAATCGTTCACAGAAACGAAACGAAAATTGAAACTCATGGATCGGAAAAATCGGAGAACCACCAGTGTTTATCTTCTCAAATAAACTCCTTGGGACCGGAAAACTCGTTCAAAGAATGCTTTGCGAGATTTGGGGTCTCTAACACCTCAGTATTTCGATATTCGGTAACAGATTCGTTTCAATAAACGATTCAAACTTCAGCAACATGACAGGATGATGAATTGAATATTGCGTTGGGAATTGGTTCTCGGTCATTCTCGCTCTTTCTCGGGGGGGGGGGGGGGATTGTACTCCCTCCCACAATACAGTACTTTTCAACAATATTTCTCTCTCTTGGGGTGTCACAACCCGAATCTTATTTTAATTCGACCATTTACGAATCTCCTGCGAGAATTTTAAACAATGCTCAGAGTGAAGCAATTTTTCGGAACTTTGAACGCAATGCGCGACCTAAGGATCTTGTCCGATTTCATTTTTTTTTCAATTGAAGGTCTTGATCTGTAGCAACTTTTCCGCACTATTACTTTTCGATTCTGAAACTTTTTGGAATTTCGCTCCACCCTACTGGATATATATGTTTAGAACTCTTCTTTGTGGAATTTTGGTAGGAAAATATTGAAAATCCAGCCGATGCTGCTCGATTTCCCGAGACGTCTTGTAGAAAAGTGTCTTTGCGGTGGTCAAGATAACTCGTGATAGGATTATCTGAAATCAGAAAACCAAAACTTTCCTTCCAGTAGATGACCGTAGCGCGTGATTGGACGAAGGAATTTGGAAAAAATTGAGACTTGGATTTTTGGTGATGTTTTGAAAAAAAATTTCGAATTTTTGTGAAAATCTCGCCATTGAAAATGTTGTAAAAAAATTGCAAACCATCAAATCAAAAATCCTTCGTTCAATCACTCGTTTATAGTGTTGAGAATAATTGTGCAATGTTTGGAGGAGAGTGGATAGTTAGTTTTTGATAAATCGTGACCACTGACCTCAAAAAAGTCATTTCGAGAAGAATGCGTTTGAAGTTTTGAGTGCATATAAAACGTGGAGGAAAATTAATTCTCGTAACTTACACAGAGTCATCTATTCTTGCACCATGAAGTAAAGATCCTGCTGCAGCTGCAACATCATAGAGGTCCTGTCGCTCTTGCCTGAGACGTATTCTCACTTCTCGTGTACTAGCATCAGCTCTCTTGTCGGCAATGAGTATCCGATGTTCATCTTCTTTCCGCGCATATTCGTGGCAATTTCGGCCTAGCTTGATATCCATACCATACAAAAAGGATAACCAAGCCGACATTCCTCCATTGAACATGCTAGCAGCAGTGTAGGCAGCTATTTCGATTATTTCTAACCCGCAGGGAGTATTTTCCAAATCAATTGATTGAGACTCTCATTGTTGTTTTGTGTGAATCCACCAACACAACGTTCTAATAGTGAATCTTTGCTGAGCTCTTCATCAATTGGTTTGATAGCTGTCAATACATCGTTTGGTAGTGGGTCGTAGTCGTGCTTGAATGAGGATAAAGAATTATCAGCCAGAGCACGCTGCCAAGCGCACCAAGAGTCGGATCCACTAGGACATTTTTCATGTTGTGGATTCGTATCACTAGAACTATAATAATAAAAAGTTGCCCATATTGCGTTCTTCATTCTGTTTACTGAATCACAGTTTCTCCTCTTCGCAAGGCCATAATGAATAGTCAATTCATCTATGAGCTTGCCTGTGAGCTTGCCTCTTCCTGAAAAAGTTTTTCTTCTCATAACTTTACCTTTTACTGCCTTTTCTCCCACAGTTCTGCTCACTGAATTCCTTAATTTTGTACCCATTCGCTTTTGCACTTGACCAACACACTCCTTCTTCTGTATTTGTATATTATCTCCATAAGGTTTTGCATCAATGACTCCTGAATACGTCTTTGAGTCACCATCACTCACGTCATTGACGTATCGTAAGCCATACTTTTCGAAAGAACGTTGAAACATCGCTATTATTGATGAGACTTCCATATTACCGGCTGGTCCTGTATGATTTGCACTACACTCTCCATTTTGTACATGATTTTCATACCATTCTTCATAAGCTACTGTATGAGTGTTTTCCTTCCAAGTCTCGCATGATTTACAGTAGGAACTTTTTATGAATATATCCAGCACTTTCCTTGAGTGGTAACCAATCAACGAAACCACACCATACAATGACGGGGGCCGCTTTTTTTCCACTTGCCGTCACCTGATACTATCACGTCTGCCATGTTTTTATCACCAGTGTCATCGCGAGTCAATTCTTTTTCTTCATTTGCAGCTGCACAAAAATAAATCTCTGCAACTTCCTTCACGCCTGCATGTATTTTATTTATATAAAAATCGTATGGTGCATGGCTTAGAGATGGAGAGCACAAATCCATTAAACCACAGAATTTATCGCAGCCAGCTAAACCCAAGCCTGTAACTCTCATGACAAAAATAAATCTACGGTTCACTTAATAATTTCGATTGATTTTTTGGCAAGAATATATGTACACAGGTTTACACTTTTCATATTCAACTGTAATTGTGAAACCAAGACCAACTTTTGAACATTGCTTGAACTTCAGACTACCATCACACACTTTTTCTGCTCCATAAGGAGTTTTAATATTGGAACACTTTACAAACTGAGCAAGAGTTGTAAGCACGAGGGCGAAATCTATTATCGCATAACTAAGATGAGCGTCCTCGGGGACCTGTTTCATCTCACCGCTTTTTAATTTTTTTGCTGATGTGCTCGTAAAAGAGGCATCATCGATCTCTCCTTTTTTAGGATTATAAAATTGTTTCCTTTCCTTTGGACGATCTCTTCTCCCGTTAGACGTTTGATCACTCCTCCTGATTTTATGCGGATTCATTTTGCGCAAGAAACAATAAAAACACATGATGTATAAATGTTTAATCTCGAAAAAAATTTTTGAATCAATACATATATGTTAGAGTCCCAGAAGCGCAACAAACAATGAGAACGTGGAAAGTTTCATAAAGGTAGACGATATAGCGATACCGACGCAGATAATGAATATTTACCGCAACGCTCTGTAATGATTCCGTTTGATATCTTCTAAAGTTTTTGTCGAAACGACTTGGGGTTTTGGGAATGCGTTCTTGAAATGTTGTACTATTGAATAGAGAAATAAAAAAAAAATCGATTCTTCGAAAATCTGAAGGTAGCGTAACCCCTCGAACAGTGGTTCTACACTGAGAATCACAGTCGTCCTTCTCCTTTGCATATTCAATCATCTACATTCATCAATTTATTCCATTCGATTCAATTGAAGGAATGAATCACTATCCACCCTCTGGAATGATTGATATGATGCTTATGCTCGGCTCATGTCACAATAATTACAACAAAGCCGCAATAGTTCACCGGGATCGATATCCCGATCGCCACATCGCACACCCAACGACCATCTGTCGACTCGAATTGAGGGCTCGACGAGGAGTATTGCAGCGAGATCTAAGACATCACCGGTACGATGAGAATGATATCCGTGCACTCACCATATTGGGACTTATCCACTTGGACCCTCATGTTAGTAGCAGATCGTTGGCACGGATAACTGGTATACCCCGGACTACTGTTTTGAGAATCTTGAAGCATGTCAAATATCGACCATACCACATCACGTTAACTCAAGCTCTCATTCCAAACGACATGAGACTCCGAATTAGATTCTGCAACTGGGCACGAGCAAGGCTGGTTGACGATACTCAATTCTTCGTCCATGTAATGTTCTCCGACGAAGCATCTTTTCAGAGCACTGGGCATTTGAATAGACACAACTCTCCATACTGGTCGGATGTTAATCCGCATTGGTATCGAGCAATCGACAACCAACGTCGTTGGAGCGTAAATGTGTGGTGTGGGATCGTCAATAGCTCTCCAGTCGGTCGACAATTTCTCAATGGCACTTTGAAGGGCTCCATGTTTCTGGAATTCCTGGCGGATCATTTACCAGGCTCGCTTGAGGATCTGGATTTACAAACAAGGCAGAGGATGTGGGTCCAACTAGATGGAGCGCCACCCCATTACGTATTGATCGTGAGAGAATACCTTGATCATCATTTCCCGGGAAGGTGGATTGGACGAGGTGGGCCAGTTGCGTGGCCTCCACGCTCACCCGAATTGACATCTCCCGACTTTTTCTTGTGGTGATTCCTGAGAGACGAAGTATTCAAGGCCCAACCAACAACGAGGGAGGACATGATCGATTGTATCCGCCCTGTCTGTGCCAACATACCGCGATCAGTGTTTCTGAAGACGGTTACAAATTTTCGGCGGAGACTGGGATTATGTATCCAGGCAGAGGGGGGTTACTTCGAGCAATTATTGTAACAGCATCAAGCACCCCTCATGTGAAAGGCAAGCGGACTCACAATAATCAAGGACCCCACATGTGAGAGGTAAGGGGACTCACAATAATCAAGAACTCCGGAGGGAACAGAGAACTACCACGTCCACGGCGTTGTTCCTGGATAGCGCTAAGAGTTGTTCATCAATAACTTCGACAATCCATACCTTGCACCCCAATAGGCGGAAAGGGGTCCATGACCAGTGTTTCGTAAAGGGTTTAAAACCAACTTTCCCATGCCATGATAAAAAAAATGGGAGTCTCATTCAAAAAAACCATCTTGACCCCTAAATAACCTTCAAAATGACCTCTGAGGGATTTTTCAAGGTCAGCATCATACTTTTTCCTCGGAACCCCAAACTTTTCTTTCGGAACATTTTTCTCCATCTCCACTAGTTTCCGAGATATTTGACTATATCCCTTCAAATGGACCACCCTGTATAATGGAAGTTCAATTATTCCTTCGCGAAATACAATGTGTAGTGAGTTATTGTGCATTGAAGTTCTCCTTGGTCGGTAAAAATCTGGTTTACCTGTATAGATACACGGTAGCGCGCAAGTTCTGCTTTTTTCTTCCTCATCTTTCTCAGAATGATTCTTCCCATGTACTCCGCGTCGAAACGCTGCCGCGTCTCTTGATATATCCCTTATTTTTCACTCGATAAATCTGAAAATTTCAGGAATACTCCTTCGAACATTGACAAACAACTTTATCGCTCCGAGTTTCCTCAAATCAGGAATTCCTTCGACACTCTCTTCTGTGAGAACTTGGAAACGCGTGTCCTCAACAGCATTGGTTTGTTATCGAATATCCATTGAACGATGAGATAGTTTGACAAATCCAACTCACTAGTTATTATTGGGGATCATTGATGAAGCTGTATACCAAATTTCAAGTCTTTCCAATCAATTCTCGCTGAGTGATCGCAAAATATAATTTGAATCCTATTGATTTTTATTTTTATCTCACAAAATATTGATGAGAGTAGAGAATTTGTGAGAAAGAAAATGTGCATTCTGATGGGTTCTAACAGGCTCCATTCTTCATTTTCCATCTTGAGGATCCCTTCATCGCCCTATTGGGCTCCTGAATCAGATGCAGAGCGCGTTCGAGCGCTCAACGAGTTTCAGCATCTGGGCCTTCAATTGATTCGCACGATATATCTATTCAAAACAAAATATTTGTTTCTATTCTTGTGAGAGGGATTCGGATGACCTGTCAAAAAAACAGGGGTGGTATCATTACGATTTCATCAATATCATTCTCACAATGCGTTCCTCTCAGAAGGATTCTTCTTTTCACAATGATATCCGAATTCAGAATACTATTATTAAGGAGAGAGTAACAAAATCATGATACGACGCTACTGAATTCAATCAGCTGTCCACACATCAATACATTCTCACAACCGTGAAATGTTGCGTGCGCAACTAAACCACGCATGTCATCCTAGGGTCACGCGTAGACACTTTTGAGCGCGGCTTGCTGAAAGAGTTAAGTCACAGATAGTGGGAAAGAAGAAATTTTCAGTTTATTTCCCAAGAGTTCAAGACCAGTCAAAGACCAGTTGGTTTGACAGTACTCAGCACAGAATCGAAATGATAGCAAGGTTTCAGATAAGGTACAGCACTGGAGATATCACAGGGTCCCCCCAGACATCAAAAGTCAGGGAAAGCCAGGGAACGTTTGGAGCAAATGCCAAATTGGTTAGGAAAATCCATTCAAATTTATAAAAAGTCAGGGAATATCAGAACACTTGATTTCGACAGCAAATTTTCAAAGAGTGATGTCCACCTGTGTGTATTTTTCACCCAGTCAGCACAAACGATCAATTTGAATTCATAAAGACTTCCCAAAGACCTTTTGAAGAGTCCCCGTTATGCGACCAATAATGAATTCAATGAGAATTCAATGAATTCAAGATCAAAACGTATTGAATGCCCGCAGAATTCATTATGAAATCTTGATACGAATTCTTTCTGAACATTGAGTTGTTCATTAGGAGTTCGTTAAGAATACAAAATATGTGTTCATAATAAATGCATTTCCATGAGCATAACGGGAACTCTTGTACTGTATGGGTGAAGTATAAATTTCATCCAATTGCCTTGCGATTTTGTTTGTAAATACCATTCCTCTGGTTTGGTTCAAAACGCGATGTCAGGAGAGTAAGTGTCCACAATTGAATCACTGCACATATTTTATTTCAATTCATAGATCACCGTCAAACGCTTCGGAAGTGCAATACAATCCGAAAGCGTATCCAAAAATTCACTACCTTGATGAATATTAAATCACATGCCTAGGATTGCGCATTGCCGCAAACCTTAAGTGAATACTAGCGCATAGGTGGCTCCATCTGGTGGCATTTCTTTCCACAAAAAATATTTTAAACACGCATAAAAAAGTCTGGAATTTTCAGGGATGAATCTTTGAAGGTTTATCCAGGTCTGTACAGCGCCGGATTTTTGAATTTCGAGAAAACAAAATTTTTCTCATCTGCGCCTAGATAAGTTTCAGAGCTTTTCACTCCATCCATAGATCTTAGAGATGTGATGGGGAAAATGTTATTAATGAAATATTGATCAATTTATCTTTTGGCTGAAATTATTTGGATAATCGTTTGAATGAATGTAGATGATCGTAAGTGGATAATTGAGCCCCCGGATCGAAAAACTCGCCGAGCGCTCGAACCGCGTCACAAGTTTGATGCAAGAGGTCCCGTCGTAGGTCGAAAAAAAGTCGGAATTTTGGAAATGTGAAAATACTAAGTGGTAGAGCTCGAAAAATCGATCCAAGTTCCTTTTTACGATTGTTTCCTATGATTGATGATTTTCGAGAAAAGAATCACAAACCATCCATTTTTTCACACCAAAAATGATTATTTTTCAACATTCAACTCGCTCTCACTCGGTCATTTTTCAATGAATCAAAATGAATCTTGCGAATTTTGATTCATGAGACTTTCCCGAAGATGCAAATGTAGGTAAAGTTCGTAAAAATTAATAACAAATTAATAAATTTTCAATACGAAGTAAAAATCACGTTTTTCATGCTTTGTATCAAAAAAGTGGTGGGGGAAATGCGAAGTACAAAAAACTTCCGGCGAGAAAGTTGTTCGCTAGTGTGTGAACTCACTTTGTGGAGAATTTCAGATCGATTCGACTAATAGTTCGCAAAATACAGCCATTTATTCATTAGCGCGCAGCAAAAATTTTTCATAGTTTCACGTCGTTTATAGGATGAATATCCGCGACAAAGGTGGTATTCGCTCGATTTCTCAACATAGGTTTGTTTTTTGGGTCGGAGGAAACGAATGTTGGATTATACCTGTGAATAAAATTCATGATCGATGCCTTATTACAAATAATTTAATTCTTCAAAAGGTCTTTACAAATCAACTATTGATATCAAGGGAAAGCTGTTTGGACGAAAAAAGTTTCTTGTCTTGCGAGAAATAAGTTTGGTGCGGAAAATTTTTCATTGTTGTTTTTTATTCGAATATATTTATTTATTCACATAATCTATTTTCCACATGTACATTTGTTTATTTTTTCTCTCGTTTACTACTACGGATTCACACAGTTTCTGCTTTTAGGTTTATCTGTAATTTCTTCTTCTTTTCATCTTTATTACAGCTTTTTCAAAGAAATCTTGATACATTTTTCTCCTCCACTACTCAAATATTGCATCAACGATTTGACATCATTCATTTTTTCTTTGCTCAGCCCAGTTGCTTCTGCTCGTTCAGTTTGCAGTAAATCAGTTGATTTGTAAAGACCTTTTGAACAATCAAATTATTTGTAATAAGGCATCGATCATGAATTCTATTCACAGGAATAATCCAATATTCGTTTTCTCCGACCCAAAAAACAAACCTACGTTGAGAAATCGAGCGAATACCACCTTTGCCGCGGACACGGATATTCATCCTATAAACGACGTGAAACTATGAAAAATTCTTGCTGCGCGCTAATGAATAAATGGCTGTATTTTGCGAACTATTAGTCGAATCGATCTGAAATTCCCCACAAAGTGAGTTCACACACTAGCGAACAACTTTCTCCTCGGAAGTTTTTTGTACTTCGCACTTCCCCCACCACCTTTTTGATACAAAGCATGAAAGACGTGATTTTCACTTCGTATTGGAAATTTATTAATTTTTTATCAATTTTTACGAACTTTACCTACATTTGCATATTCGGGGAAGTCTCACGAATCGAAATTCGCAAGATTCATTTCGATTCATTGAAAAATGACCGAGTGAGAGCGAGTTGAATGTTGAAAAATAATCATTTTTGGTGTGAAAAAATTGATGGTTTGTGATTTTTTTCTCGAAAATCCTCAATCATAGAAGAAAATCGTGAAGAGGAACTTGGATTGATTTTTCAAGCTCTACCACTCGGTATTTTTACATTTCCAAAATTCCGACTTTTTTTTCGACCTACGACGGGACCTCTGGCATCAAACTTGTGACGCGGTTCGAGCGCTCGGCGAGTTTTCCGATCCGGGGGCTCAGTCAGATTTGGTATTGTTATTAATGAACAACAATTCAATTTGTGGTTGTCAGGAGCAGTCGTCAATCCTCCTCAGGTTATCTGTTCATGAAGGACAAATAACCAAACCTCTACAATTTGAGTACTCAGGGCCGGCGTCAGGGCAGGGCGATGAGGGCGGCTGCCCGGGGTAGCAGACTTAGGGGGGCGGCAGATTCTGAGACAGATTTTTTATTCTGATCTCGAATTGATATCACACTTTTTAGCACAAGCCATTCTCACTGGGTCGATCATTATTCATTTGATAGGACATACATTACGACATGATAGTTCATTGGAAACAATATTGGAAAAGGAAATGAATGGTAAAACTTGTAAAGGTAGACCTACATTAAGTTATATGAAACAAATGATACAAGACAAGAGCTGTCGTAGATATGTAGAAATGAAATGTTTGGCGGGTAATAGACAGGATTGGAGGATTTCATCAAATCAGTTATGAGACTGATTACTTCATGATGATGATGATTATTCATAGGGAGGAGCAAGGGAAGTTCAACCCTTTTACAGGGATGGGCACTTTTGTACTCCCGGAATACTCTTACTGGGAGTACTTTTTCTTTGACCTCATATGAAGGCATAAAGACATTTCACACAAGAAAAAAAAGTACTCCCAGTAAAAGTATTCCGGGAGTACAAAAGTGCCCATCCCTGTCCTTTTATTAATTCAATCAGGGCGTTTGAATCTGGAATTTTGTCGTTTGTTTTATTGGTTCTCCCATGACCGCTGGACACCCTGGTTCAGTAAAACGTGATTTGGAATGAAATGGGAGAAAATATTCTTCTATTAAATTTCTTCTTTAAATCTTTCCATAATACAAATTACAAGGGGACATTTGCATGATTATTTCCGCTTGGATCTTCATTGTAGGCAATTCTCATTAACGTGTATGTTATATCATGGTTCAGTTCAAGTTAGGCCTATAGTTAGGATTTCAGTAGAAAAATTTAAAAATTCCAATAATGTTTTTTCAACTTATTCCAGTTTGAGCTTCAAAGCAGAAAACATTTTATCACTCATTTTGCATTCAACATGATATCCCACACAACACTTCAGTTGAGGAAGAGTTCATAATGAATCAATTTGGAACTATGAGGATTGAGAATAAATGCATTAAAAACTCTTTCTGAACTGTGGTATTGTGTGGTTTATGTTTTTCTATGATATATTTGAAATATAACTATGAATATGTCAGTAACTGAACAGTGAAATTTTTTCTGCTTTGAGCCTCAGAATAGAAATATTTAGTAGAGCAATTTACGAACTTCTAATCTTCAAACAGTAATATCGGTCTCACATACTGTTAGACCGGGGTTTACGGATTCTGCTGACTCTTCCTATGACGATAGCGAGTGCAGAAAGAAGTTTCTGAAAATCGGAATTGGTGAAAACGTACTTGCGCTCCACGATATCTCAAAGCCGTTTGAATGGACTAGCAATCATTTCAATACAGCACAAACTGGCAGAAGGCTTGGACTTAACTGAAATTTAGAAAGACTTTGCCAGTGCAAAAGCAAGAATTTCTTTTGTATAAAAAAGTTGTTAATAAACTAACTAATCACAACCGATATTCATAGCATCTTCAGAATTTCATTCCAACACGACGGTGCGACGTACGAGGGTGGATTGATAAGTTTCCGGCCTGACCAAGAAAAACAACGTTTTTGAGAATTTTTTTTTTTTTATTTCTCAACATAATCTCCTCCAAGGCTGATACATTTCTCATAGCGATGTTCTAGTCTAGTAATGCCATCTCTATAGACTGAGTCGTCAAGCTCCTCAAAATACCCATTTACAGCTTCGATTACTTCTTCATTGTCCGCAAATCTCTTACCGCCAAGCCATTTTTTGAGGTTAGGAAACAGATAATAGTCACTCGGGGCTAGGTCTGGAGAGTAGGGAGGGTGCGGCATTAATTCAAACTTCAGATCGTTGATTTTAGCCATCGCAACGATTGACGTGTGCGCTGGTGCGTTATCGTGATGAAACAAGATTTTTTTCTCCGCCAGATGAGGTCGTTTAATTTCAGGGTTGGCATCTGTGGGTCCAACCCAATTGGACCCAGTGGGTTTTTTCGGGTGGGTACGGATTGAAAAAACCCTCAAAAACCCAGTCAAAAACCCACATGGTGCTCAATTGAATGGTTATTTTATACAATGTATTTTTCCATGTTGTTCTTTTTTCTAAATTTGAATCAGTAGAATTTCATTGATTCTACAGTTATAAGTATCCCACTGGATAGAATTGGATGAATTTTACTACGTTATCAATTAATACTCACTATTTAGTGAGTGAAAGCTTACCTAAAGCTCGAAATGATGATTGATCGAAATGAGTCATATTTCATTGGGAAACTCAACACCGAAAAAAATAATTTATTTGATCGAATGAACTGAAGTTAGTTGTGAAAATGAGTTCCGAGTAATAAAAGAATAGAAGCCGGTAATAAAAGCTGTAGTAAAGGCAACTTCAAATTAGTAACAGCAACTAAAGTCAGAGAAATTAAATTTGAATTTAGTTGAGCCAACGCCCGTTTTAGTTATCTAAATATCAACAACTGTATCTAGTTGCTGGAACTAATTTGGAGTAAGGGTAACTAATAATTTTTTTCGGTGAATGGATATTCACCAATGCAGTGCATTGGAGTGAAATACTAATAATCGCGATCCAGTGGAATTCCACTGATCTAAATACAGGAAGTTATTTAATTGAGATTTGTTCAAATGTTGCTCGAATACCGTTGAAAGACTTATTCATTGAAGTGTGATTTTTTTTATGAAAACGAATCCGTGAAAATTGCCCAGAACTTTTCATGCATATGTGGTACGACTAGCCATTGTTTTGGATCGTCGTTTTGTATTCTCGAAACCTTCCAAAGCATTGCCTAGCCAGATTATAAACGCTTGAGGAATGTTGAAAAATTTCAAAAAACACGTTCCCACCAAAAACCACACCTCCACTTATTAGTAGAATAGAATGTGATAACTTCCTTCAAGTATAGAAAAATATGGGAGATAAACATCAATAATTAAAAATGAATTCAATGGAAAACAATTTGTACAATGTAGATTTCAATTATGACGAGACAGCATTTAATATGATTCAATAAAATAGCATGAAATTATAATTTGAATATGAATGTTCATATTTCGGTACAAATACAACGGTACATATTCATTCTTAATTTCTACATAATAAATGAGTTTGATAACTCCATTTGTTTATTTTTTATACACTGAGGGAAGAAATTCATTGGGACAAAAAAATATTACATCCAATGGTATCTATAAAATATTTCTTGAGATCAATGAAATTTTACTCCAATGGATGAAATGGTTTTTCAGTTGATGAAATACTGCATGCGGTCAAAAACCAGTTCATTCGTTTGAATAATATTCAATTGGTCCAAAGAAATATTTTATAGATACCATTGGATGAAATATTTTCTTGCCTCAATGACTTTTTTCCCTCAGTGTACTTATATGGGGTTTTTGTATTTTTGTTATTCAAAAAAAATATCACAATAAAAATTAGGGTGAACTACCTAGTAAATGAACGATGGCCTAATGGAATAAAGATTCATAAAAAAAGTAACTATTAAAAATTTCTACTACGTTAAAATAATTCGGTTGTTTTCAAAATAGTAACAACTTCTTATGAAAACAATCAAATTACTTTAATGTAGCAGAAATTTTTAATAATTACTTCTTTTATACATCGTTCATCTACTGGGTAGTTTACCCTATTTTAGAAAGTCTTAGTTGTAGTTAATCATCGTGTTGTTTATTTTGATAAAATTTATATAGTTTAACTAATTTAGTGGCCCTTTCTGGAACTAGTCTATTCCTCAGACTATTCTAAATATGCCCGAATGAAGAAAAAATTTTTTCAATCCCAGCACTGCTAGGTGGACACCTCAACAATTTGGCAAAAAACATGCAAAACCACTTGGTAGATTGTTTTGATGTGCAGTGTGGTCTTGCATCAAAATTAGGATAGACACAAAATACAAGGATTTGTAACGTCCAATTTTAATTGTGGCGATGCTGATCGAATTGCAGTGAAGTGCGTTAACGGTTGGAGTAAATTGCACTTGGAAATTTCACTAGTTTCAAACTTGATTTCAGCTTATGTAAACACAAATCTTGGTCCAATTTCAATCTGATCGAGGCCCAACCTTGAAAGCTCAGGCCAAAGTCGAACAAAAATTGATCCCAGATTGGTGCTCACATGAGAGATTATATGAAAAGTAACTTTTTAGTTTATTCGGTATTTCTTGGTGACAATATAAAGTAAAATGGAATATGGTAGGGACTCTTTTGGCAGAATCGACATGATTTTACAATCACTAGTCGCTTTCAGAGAACACTAGGGAATGACTAGCGATGGTCAAATCATGTTCATTCGGCCAAAAGACCCCTTACCATGGAATATACATATACAAATATATTATTCTATGTCATCATATACGAAAAATGATAACATAGTACGATAAAAATGAAGATTAGTAGGTCATACTAAGAATCATCAAAGAAAACCAATGCCAATCAGCATTGCCAGTATTCCCTAGAAAAATCTTCAGCATCTGATGATTGGTCATTTCTTGCACAACTGGCCAATCATATTTTCAATTTGGAAAAAAATGACCAATGACAAAAAATCTGAAGATTTTCCTAGGAAATACTGGCATCACTGATGCCAATTTGATAAAACCCGAAAAAACCCGAAAAAACCCGAAAAAACCCGAAAAAACCTGATTGTACCCAGTGGGGCGGGTTTTAAAGAAAAAACCCGGGTTTTTTCCAACCCTGTCCACAGGGAACACATTTGAGTCCTGACGAACAACAGTGTGAAACGCATTTCAAAGAAACCCACTCTAGACTATCGGACGGACGTGACGTTCTTAGATTACCCTTCAAACAGGGGCTTCCCACTAATATTGGTATCCACACTCGGTGGCTCTGCGTAACCTGTCGCATACCGAACAGCGTTTCAAACGCAATCCTACTTTTGAAACCATTTACCGATCATTCCCGACCAAATATGACCAAATGGGCCATATGACAAAACTATCCGCCCCATCCCAAGATCAGACCGATCAAGTTTATTACATCCCTCACTATGCTGTATCACGAAAACACAGCGGCGCTACGCGACTTCGTGTCGTTTTTAATGCGTCGTCGCGAAACTCGGATGGTAGTTCGCTTAACGAGCATTTGTTGATCGGACAAAAACTTCAAACCAAACCGGCCGCAATCATTTCCAAATGGCGTTTTCATCGTTATGTCTATACTGTATACATTACGAAAATGTATAGGCAGATCCTTATCCATCCAGATGACGTGAACTATCAACGAATTCTTTGGCGCGAAGCATTAACCGAGCCGATCAACGCATATTAACTGCGTACAGTGACACACGGTACAGCTTCGGCCCCTTATCAAGCTTTACATGTGTTGAAAAAACTTGCGCAAGATGAGGGCCATCAATTCCCTTCAGCTTTGCCAGTGCTACTCGAACAATTTTATGTTGATGATTGTTTGTTCGGCGCCGATGATCGTAAGTTGGCAATTGCTATGCAACAACAACTCGTAGCATTGCTCGGAAAGGGACATTTCCGTCTTCGTAAGTGGGCGAACAACTGCTCAGCCTTTCTACAGGACATTGACCCATCGGATCACGGCTTAGCTGAATCGGAAGTCATGAATTCACAGGATTCAGAGAATGACTTCAAAATTCTCGGAATCGTTTTGAATTCTCAACACGATATTTTCCGATTCCGCGTAACCCACTCTCCTCATCCTGGACACACAAAGCGAGCCATATTCTCCAATATCGCACAATTATTTGATCCGCTTGGATGGGTAACTCCCGTTGTCATAAGCGCAAAAGTCTTGATGCAACAATTATGGCTACGCAAATGTGACTGGGACGAGTCAGTTCCGTCTGGTCTACTGAATCGGTGGCATCAATACCACGAAGACCTTCCGTCACTCGAGAAATTAGCTATCCCTCGATGGGTAACTTATGGCTCAGACACTACTAACGTCGAGATCCACGGATTTTCCGACGCTTCAACTGCTGCGTATGCCGCATCCGCATATATTCAAATCACTCCTATGAACGACACAATTCACGTATCACTTCTCGCCACAAAATCTACAGTCGCTCCCCTGAAAACTATGAGCGTACCGCTTTTGGAGCTCTCAGCCACCCTATTGCTCGCACGATTGATTTCATACGTCCGAAATACGCTACCTGTGTCCAACGTAACCTGCTACTGTTGGACAGATTCAACCATCACTTTAGCTTGGCTCCATCAACCTCCATCGCGATGGAAAACTTGCGTCGCTAATCGTGTCGCAACAATTCAAACACTTCCGCCCGATGTAACTTGGCATCACGTGCCTACGCACGAAACCCCCGCTGATTGTGCATCACGGGGTATATCCGCTGCTGAATTGCGACGTTCGATCTGTGGTGGTCCGGCCCTTCGTGACTCAAGACTTTCGATATCCCATTCTCAATTCAAACGCTCTCAACTCCACCGGAAGTATTCCTTGAAAAACATCGCAGCAAGGTGGTCAGTAACATAACAATCAGACAACCATGGGACCTTGCCTCTCGATATTCTTCATGGCTCAAAATATATCTTCTGTTTCATCGGAAAAATTCGTAGGAAAATCACTCTATCCAACAATATGGCAACTGGCATCGATGAAATTGTTGATTCCATTGCGCTCCGAGACCACGAAATCCAAGCAGCCAAAGTTCATTGGCTAAAACACGCACAACTGGGATTATTTCCAGAAGATCGGGCCAACCCCGTGAACGGCTCACCTGTTAAGAAAGGAAGGTCCTTGTCAAGTTTAAATCCTTACTTGGACTAATCTACCCCATGCCCGGGGTTGGTTGACCATACGCTTGGAAAGTTGATAAATATATAAGGAAAGACCAATTTTATCAATATTTTGAAGAATGACTGTCAATTCAAGGAAGTAGAACATCACTGAAGAATTCACCGTGAAAAATAACCATGAGACTATCACCTGTTAATATTTTTGGTAAAATCACTAGGACAATTTTCCAGTGATGTTCTCCTTCCCTGAATTCATAGTCATGTTTCAAAATGTTAGTGAACTCGGTCTTTTCGTGTTGTAATCAGTGTGAGATCACGGGGTAACCACTTATCCAGCCCTGAAACGGGTAACTAGTCAACTAACTCCAAACGTCATTTTTGAGTTTTATCACATATAAAACCTAACTTACAACAGTGACTCGAGAATAATGTTATGTCATATGAGGAACAGCTATAAAACCAATACCTGGATCAATAGGAAAGTGATTAACAATAAATTTGTCTACGTCACAACAGCATGTACGGGAGATAAATTTTGCTTACATGGTTCATAAACTGAAAATGTGTTACTACTCCCCAACACTACGCGACAATGACTTCGTGTCCCTGACCACTGAACCGGTTGATAAGAACAATCAGCTGTAGTTGAAAAACGCGACAATCGCATCTTCACCGAGATTTCCGCCGTTGGTCTACTTACCCCTATGGTCAACTATCCCCGGTCTCCCCTATGTTTTATCGATATAAAATAGTCAAGATAACTAGCATCTATGAGTAATACCTAACAGTTTCCATAGTAGGTAAGGAATTTATTCATCATTACAAAGATGAAAGGTTTGTTGATGCTCACCCTGGTGGAAGAGCTGGATGGGAACCCGGCTCAAACCCGGATGGGAACCCGACTCAAACCCGGATGATTCATCACCTTTGGATGAAATCTCTGGGATTCCATCCGGGTGTACCCGGCCGCGTATACGGTTTCTGCGGTGATCCTTTATCCGGTTTCCGCCGGACCCTCTCCGGATCCTAATACTGAATATTATTTGAAATCCCACACGAAATTCGGATAGAACTCATTTGTCTCCTTGTTCGGGTTTTATTTGGGATTCCAAAGAATATCTTGTTCCAAAACCCGGATAGGATCCGGATGGAACCGGATAAAGAATCACCGCGAAACCCATATACGCACCTGATACACCCAAATGGAATCTCGGAAATTTCATCCGGGTTTGAGTCGGATCATAATCCGGATTACCATCAGGATTATCATCTGGGTTACATCCGGTTACCTATCCGGGTTTCTGACAGGGTAATTCATATTTAGTTATGATTACCAAAGATGATTGGTTGACCATTTTTCTCAGGTATCGATGACTAATACTTTCTCTCAGTGCGATAGTCGCTACACTGTGAAAAAAAACTGGAAATTTACTGTGCAACTGGACCGGAAATTTCCAGTGCTAGTACTAGAATATAGATATTCCAGTACATGGACAGAGATTTTGTTGGTACGTCACTGAAAATTTACCAAGCATAACTGAAAATTCAGTCCTTGTACTGGAATTTTCAGGTTTGAGATGATTTACTGAAATTTTGCCATGATTTCGCGAAAATTTTGCCGGCTCGTACTACAATTCATAATTCTTGTGCACCAGAAAAAAATATCCCCTCGAAAAGGACTTGAGAAAAATTTCGAATTTAGAAAAAAAAACCTAATCGTCGGTATACTGGAATTATACAGGTTTTCAATTGCAATTCTCAGGTTTTGTGATGGAATTTCCCAGTTGCTATGCAATTGAATTATACAGGTTTTGAGCTGCAATTTTCAGGTCGTGTGATGGGATTTTCCAGTTGCTTGCAACGGAATTTTCCAGTTATGCTGGAATCTAATCACGGTTGCACTGAAATTTTCCACTTCTATTGAACTCCGTAATTTCTGGCAGGAAAAATTTCAAGTCTTTACATCAAAAATTTCCTGATGGGGATTTTGAATAATAATTGTAATTGTAGGAAATAAAATTGATATATGATGTTTTTCGAAGACTTATTCTCTTGTGTATTCTAGATATGAAGCATATGTAGTAACCCAAGCTGGCCTTCCAACATGTCGCCCTATAGCTCATCGGTTAGGTCTTAGGTTTCAGTTGGTAGGCAGGTGGAAGAGTGGAGGTTCGAATCCCGTTAGGTAGACATGAGTTTCTGTCCATCCAAATGAACGATCAAGTTTCTCAATCATTTTGAAACACAAGGACCCTGCAAAATCACTTTGCGTGAGCAATTTTTTTTTTAATTTTCATGGATATTTTCAGCATTAATTTTCCGGTACATGTCCTGGAAAATTCCAGTTCATGTACTGAAAAATTCCAGTACTGAGGCTCAGGAAATTTCCAGTTCTGATGTTGAAATTCCATAACGTTTGTACTGAATTTTTGCAGTACAAATGTGCAAAAATTTTCCGGTACATGTACAGGTTGAGTGCTTCCAGTACATGTACTGGAATTTTCCGGTGAAATTTTTTTACAGTGTAGCATGAATAACCTGTCAGGGGGAAATTGTTTTTAAATTCTTGCATTCTTGAACGGCAAAGTGGCATGTGCCTGAAATTACAGATATCCAAGAAACGGATGATTTGTGAGGAGGTGGCCTCCCATGAACCGGAATTCCTAGGGGGTTCGATTGGCTCGTTGATTGTTATTCACGTCTCCAAAACGTCACTTGGTGAAGATGAATGGAACATGACGGAACATTTTTATGTTCCTGGGACATACATGTGACGTTCTTAGAACGTCCTGGGATCTCATTCGGACGTTCTGTGGGTAAGCAAGTACGTTTTGTGAATGTTTAGAAAACCCCCCGATGCTAGATGCGAGGTGAGAACGCATGATTTGTGCGAATTGAATAGTGAATGTAGAAATCACCCAATTCAGATCCGCCATTTTGAATTAGGTATTTCAACATCAAAGTCAGATTCAGCATCCTTCAAATTCCTTGGAATTCATGGATCCATACAAATCAGTGCGTGAATGCCATCATCCCTCACAACGCACACGATGTCTCAGCAATATTCCCAGAATATTGCAAATAGATTATTTGAATCATTCTGCTTAGGATATTTCTACGATATTATATGAGTATTGTATGTACAACATTCCGTATAACATATTCTGACAATCTCCCAATTGAAAGATTGTATATTTTATATTTTGCAATGTTCTCAGAATGTACGATGAGAAATGTGTAAACTTCGTCGCGAATGAGATATTGTAAGAATATTCTAATAGTATTATCCTTTATTCAACCCATCAATGCCCATTGCAAAACTGCTTGGCCTACGGAAAAAGTAACTATTGGAAATGAGATATCTAGTTGCAGGATGAACATCCGCATGAAAGAACATTTTTCACCATCTGTTGGAGATATCAGTAGTATGCTGCCGGGCCTGGGTCATCACAACAAACTGCACCTGTATAGATAAGATAAGATAGTCTGTCTGAGATAAGATAATCCACCTGTATAGATTAGATAAGTCGTCTGAGATAACAGGTGGTAGGTGGAACAGGTGTATGAGAGTTTCCAAGGGGGGCTGAGGGGGTGGTGGGTGGCGGTGGGTGGTGGGTGGTGGTGAGTGGATATGGAATGTTGGGTGATCCGGTGGTAGGTGGTGGCGGTGGTGGGTGGTGATGGAATGTTGGGTAATGAGGTGGTAGGTGGTGGTGGTGGGTGGTGATGGGTGGATATGAAATCTTGGGGGGATGGGCTGGTAGGTGATGGTGCGTGGTGATGGGGTGGTGATGGGGTGGAGGTGGTGTGGGTGTCGGTGGGTGGCGATGACTTGGTGGGAGGTAGGTTTTTTCTCAGGCGTAATATATGGCTATTTCTATCGTTGTTCTATGTAAGAGATTTTACCTGTGTAATGTCTATGTATAAGGAAGGTGAGAGAGAGAGAGAGAGAGCTTCTTCATGTATAGGGTACGCTGAAGAAAGAGACAGTGTTATATATTACAGAGAGAGATATGGTTCCTCTGTGTCTCCTATGTCCAAATGCATATACCTATTGAAGAAAGCGAGAGATATATTTCTCCTCCCTGTCTTGACCGTTTGTTTTGTTTTGAGGGTGAACTAGATGTTCCTCTTTCTCTCTCTCTTCCCTTCAAGTGTGAGATTATACCTGGCAAAACCCAAACTCTTCGATGTCTCGGTACTGTCTCTGTACCTGTACTGAACCTTGGTATTATGACCTGTGGGAGAGGTTTGAATGAAATGAGGATAATGATGGAAGAGGATAATAGGTAAGATGATGTAAAATGTATCAATGAACTCTTAACGTGTTTTAGGATTTGAATGGAAGAGTCAGAGGTAAGTATTTCAAAAATCAACCTTTTTACACATTATGTAAGATCACACAATGAGATATTTATTTCAATTTCCACTACAAATTCGATGTTTTACAAAAAAAGATTGTAAGATGGTACGATTCTTTATTATTTCATATAATATGTATATCATTACAGCAAAATTTATGAAGAAATAGAATCGATTGTTTCCAAACAATTATTTACAAACAACATTCATTCGAAATACAGATTCATTCTAGTGTTTCGGAACGAAAGAAAAATTATTTCATAACATTATTTGAGTTTCCATTAAATGAACAATTGAATCATCCAAATGAAAAGTACATAATTCTTCATAAACAACATCGAAATGGGACTCACTGAACAGATTTTCACCCATGAGCTCACTTTTCACAGCTTCTTTGATGTTTTCATCGTACATGTTGAATACTTGTTTAAATCAATCCTTATCGTGGAAACGATTTGGTAATCTTGAGATGAGTTCCCTATGTAATTGTAACACACATCCGTTCACACCGTCTAAAATATTTTCTAAATAATTCAAACGTTGAATTACACACCGATGTAAATTCTTCAATCCTTCCAATGACACTTTTTGCAAAGTGATTGAAACGGTGAAAATGTTTTTCCGTTTTTTCACAGCACCACCGTCACGTTCTTGTATTTCACCTTCCGATGATACGACGGTATTCTCTACCACAGACTCGTACTTGTAATCGTATTCAAAAACTATCACAGGTGTATTATACGTAGTTTTGAATGAAATTCTGAACGTATCGGTAACGATGGGTGTAGGTGGAGGATTTCTTGATTTTTCATTTCCAAAATGACGATCGATAGTTGGAAAATGTTTACGGAGTGTTATCCAATTATCCAGATCGAAATGTATACCTTTGGATTTCTCTGCTTGCAGTTGTATGCATGGAATAAATTTTCCTTCTCTGTACAACACTAGTCCTAGAACAATTCTTTTTGTGCCCGATTTATTGAGATTGTATACTGATGAGGAAATCATGTAATTGTGATGATGATGATGATTCTCCTGCATCCTTTTCCCTGCATCCAAGGAATTTGAAACATTGTTCGACACTGGATTTGATGAAGTCGCTGATGTGTCGACGGTGATGTTGGTATTTTCCATGTTGAAACTATCACTTCACACTTGAAAACAACTTTGAATACAATTCAACTGGTTCTGAAAGTATCTCACGAGAGTTTTTTCGTCTACTGATATTTTTGAGAACCATGTCTCGCTTTTTTCGAAGTAGATAAGAATATTTGAGATAATGTATAGTGTCTCACAAGATATACATTTTTTATCTATTTTCCGGAGGAGATGAAAATATTCGGGATAATGTATGGTATCTTACAAGACATATACGTCTATCATATCAATGATGAACACCGAATTGTCCAAATTCATGCATGCTAAGTGTATACACGATAACTATTCCTCCGTCCAAATGAAACAGGATGGAAATATTGACGATAATCAAACGCATGAGAATACCGATGAGAAAAACTGAAAAATACCGAATTCTTGTCTAAAATGCTCGACAGGATGTGGGATCTTAAGATTCCACAGGGAAAAAATTTAGCTGAATCGGATAAATGTTATTGAACGCTATGGAATATCCACTACATTAGTATTGAGGATTACCATTCTTTCCCATGATTTTATCTACCTTTCCTAATAAGGAACAATTTTGACAAATGTTGGAGGTGGTGGGGTTTCGAAACCCATAGATTTAATAGGGTGAAAATACATGTCTTGTCAAATTTTCAACAGATACATTTGATCTATTGCATCGTCAACATTTCGTGTATACCTTGTAGTAGTCTCTCTTCGTTCTTCACTTATTGTTAGACATTAGTATATTCATTTCCTGATTTTTTGTACAAGTGTGAATTTTCTCAGGATTTTTGCGGATTACATCGGTGATTTCCCCAAGTTTTATCTCGCGGAAAGTGGAAAAGTGACATTTTTATGAACTGTAAGCGATTGTTCTAGTGTTTCTCATTAGTATCATCACTATTGGTACTATCTTGTGATTTTTTCATCTTTGCGTTTCACTTTTTTTACGTTCTATAATGAGTGCCATAAAGAAGTGCATCATCAAGTGTGCCGAATGTGCGTTTGTGGCTACAGGTCACATTGGATTTTTTAATGATTATGTACTGAAATCGAGACAAGACAATGTGAAAGAAGATTGTGGAGAACTATTACACTTATTTGAAAAATTAGTGATTAAGTGTGGTGCATCTTTAATGGCTCGTATATATTTCGTAAATAAGCTCGATAATATTGCTGTATTACGTGATATTTTAGCAGAGACTCTTCTCTCTGATACACAGAACACGAGCAGGATCCCTCATGTGAATGAAGTGACAGAAAACTATCACGCATCAATCGGTAAGTACCACAAACAAATTGTATTCAATATATGTTTGAATTAAAAAATTTGAACTCTTCTTCGTAAAATTTTAAAGTATCGCGAGTGAGGAAATCAGGGGAAAAAATTTTGTTCAAAGTGTCAATTTTTATAGGTACAGAATGAAAGGGAATTTCGCGGAGAGTATTTTAAGCGCATCATGATTTTTGAAAAAATTTGAATTTTTCTTCGTACAATTTTAAAGTATCGCGAGTGAGAAAATCAGGGGAGAAAATTTTCCTCAAAGTGTCAATTTTCATAGGTACAGAATGGAAGAGAATTTCGCGGAGAGTATTTTAAGCCCATCATGATTTTTGAAAAAATTTGAATTTGATCGTACTGTGAATCTCTTAAAAATTCGAACTCCTTTCCAGTCTCCCTATTCAACAACGATGAAGTAGACCTCGATGGAGTAGAAGACAACGGCGCGGTTAATACAGAGAATGGTAATAAAAAGAACAACGATGATATCACTTTATTCACTGTCATATATATATATATCTACATTTTCACAGTAGAATGTGAAGTATCTACATTCGTTTCATCCTTTCTAGATGACGGTGGAGCCGTTGTAATACATCATGAAGAAGAAGAAGCTAGGGATAACGGAAACGAGGAAGACGAAGAAGAAGAACGTTGCCGTAGACAGCTATTGGAGGATACAAAGAGCGAAGAAGAAGAAGAAGGAGGAGAAGAAGAAGAAGAAGAACAACAACAACAACAACAGAGTAGAGATGGCATTAGCGTATCCTCATATTCTGTTTATGATAATTCATCCAATGCTTCATCTCACGGTAATTTTTCATTTTAATATGCTCAATGATGCTTGATGATGATAACCTCTTCCCCTGATTGCAGGAAATACATACAGCGAAGTAGGAGACCTCTCGTCGAAAATGGATATGGAACAAGAGGACATCTCCACCAGTCAAGAGACACACCTGGTTCCCTCCTCTGATCTTGAGGTGTGGCGCCCGGAATATGAAGTGTACGAGCCAAGACCTCAGTCTCCAGGTAATAGAATAACAAGAACAATTCGCACGATATTCTCTTCTCAATCTTCAAAAAAAAAAGATATTCGATTTCTTTCTTTAGTTTTCTTAGATCTCGTGGCTCCCCGGCGGCATATTCGACGTTTAGAGCGTCGCGAAGAGAGACGTGAGAGGAGATTCATTCCTTATAGTCCTCTTCAAGGATTGACTCAGGAATCATCCTCCTCTCACGAATCAATATCGTGTTTTCGTGATTGACCACCAGAGGAGTAAACAAAACCCCTTAATAACAATAGTATGCAATGATTATATCACTTATACGTACATATATATATATATATATATATATATATATATATGTATATTTATATATATTGAACAATATTTTAGCAAGTAATTATTGTCTCATTTTCTAACAAAAATATATCAATTTTATTTTTTCCATATTCCAGAATCCTCTGGACCATCGCAATGAGGGGGTGGCAGAAAGAGGAAAACCTCTCATCATCATGATTCGTCCTCTTCTTCCACTATCGAACCTCCAAAAAAAAGATGGATGAGACAACAACAACACCAACATCAACATCAACATCAACATCAACGACAAACGACAAACGACAAACGACAAACGACAAACGACAAACGACAAACGACAAACGACAAACGACAACGACAAGGCGAACAGAGACAAGTTCAGCCTAACGCTGAGCCACAACCATCTACAAGCCGAGATAATTCTAATGTGAGTTCAAATAATATAAATAAATATTTTACCGTGAAAAATCATAATAAGAAATATTTCAAACGCTTCCGCACCACCGGTCAAAGTTTGAATCTCATTCTCAATCAGCCTGATATACACAGTGATATCGTTGCATGGTTAGAATGTGGTTCTCGTGAGATTTTCAAATTGATAACGGAAAATTCCGATGCTCGTGATCATATAGGGATTAAATTTAATGATAATAAATTTACTAATGGTGCAGCAGGGTTATCATTTCGACGTCTAGAAGATTTGAAATATGAAGATTTGTGGCACATTGTGAATTCCGTCCCACAAAGTGCCACAACATTTGATATTTCAGATGGATTCGACGTCGAAGTGATGACAGTGAATGAGACCACTGGTGGTGGTGGGGAAGCGTTGGAATTGATCAGGGACAAACACACAAAAAAATCAATTCTAAGAATCCGTGGGGACGATGGGTTATGTCTTCCCCGATCAATTGTCACCGGAATAATTTTTATGGGAAAAGGAGAATCCAAATCAGGATTCCTTTTTGATCGGTGGCAATCGGTCAGGAAGATGAACAGTACCGTTCAAACTCAACTGACCCACGAATTAATAGACAACGTTGGAATCGAGATACCAATTGAGGGTTGTGGAATTACCGAAGTCGAGCGATTCCAGCGATATTTATGCAAAATGGGTATTGCGTTGGTGGTACATTTATCCTCATCTTTTGGGGAAAATGGACCGCTTTTCGATGGTACCGTTTTTGTACAAAAAGCTGGAGTAGCCTTCAAATTTCGAGTACATATGATATTGTACGATCGTGAAAGACGTGGTCACTCTGAACCAATTTTAAATTTGAAAGCTGCTTGTGCTTCACGACAATTTTGTGAGCCTTGTGGTGTTAAATTTGGACGGTATCAAAGTCACTATTGTACAAAATCGTGTCCCCGTTGTCTTTCTTCGTCTATGTGTGGAAGCGAAGAACAAATCAGGTGTGACAGTTGTCGTAGACAATTTTTCGGTCCATCTTGTTTGAATCGTCATATCCAACCTAGTTCGTTCAATAATGACTACAGTGTTTGTGAGGGTTTAAGAATATGCTCAATATGTGATCGTCACATACGTATAAATTCTAGTAGGCCTCACGAATGTGGTAAGGTTTACTGTAGAACTTGTAAAGAAGTTAAAGATTGGAATCATTTATGTTACACGAAACCAATCAATAAAAAAAAGAAAGATCAAGCCGTCAAGCATACCGCATTCGTTTTTTACGACTTTGAAACTAGGCATGATGAAACGATTGATGGGGATGATCGAACAAATGTCCATATCCCAACCCTTTGCGTTGCACAACAAGTTTGCACTTTTTGCTTGCACGATGAAGACATCTCGGGAGATTGTCTTCACTGCGGGCGGAGGCAATATATATTCAATCTTGATCCAGTCCATCAACTTGTACAATTTGTTACTCGTAAGCTGGACTCTATCAAAGGAATAATATGTATTGCCCACAACGCAAAGGGGTATGATGCACAATTTATTCTTCGCTATCTGGTGCATAATAATACAGCTCCGAAGATTGTAACAAATGGGACCAACATAATTTTAATGACAATAGGTAAAACAAAATTTATTGATTCCTTCAATTACTTACCCATGAGTCTCTCTTCATCACCTAAAGCTTTCGGTTCGGTTAGTGAAGAGAAAGGTGTTTTCCCTCATTTTTTTAACAAATTGGAAAATCAGAATTATGTTGGACCAATCCCGGATATTGTATATTATGCTACAGATACCATGCGATACGAAGAAAGACAGAAATTTTTAACCTGGTATGATACTTGTAAGAATACCGATTATGTTTTCGATTTCAAAAAAGAAATTCTCAAATATTGTATCAGCGACGTGAATATTTCACGGAAAACTTGCCTAGCTTTTCGTAGAATATTTTTGGAGTGTGGTAACGTATGTCCGTTCACAGAAAGCGTTACCATAGCTTCGAGTTGTATGCGTTTATATAGAAAAAACTTTTGAGAGGAAAATATGATCGGTATTGTACCCTCAAGTGGTTATAGACTCCGAAATAATTCCTCGAGAGTAGCTTTAGAGTGGTTGTTTTGGTATGAAGACCAATACGAATGTGAAATTGTACACGCCAGACGCGGTTCTGAGTATCGATTACCCGAAGGACCGATCGTTGACGGTTACTTCATGGACAATGTTGGTACTCGTACCGTGTTACAATTTCACGGTTGTTATTGGCATGGTTGCCCGAAGTGTCATTGCTTTAATCGGAATGTACCTCTTCATACAGGATATGATGAGGAAACTCATGATATCAGGTATGAACGTACAGTAAATATGACAAAACGTATCAGGTCCTATGGGTACAGGGTGATAGAACAATGGGAATGTGATTTTTACCAAGAAAAGACAAATAATCCAGACCCTAAAGAATTCTTGGAAAATAACGAATTTCTAAAAATTCTACCACTAGACCCTCGTAATGGATTTTACGGTGGTCGTACAGGGAATACTCATACAATATATGATGTGAAAAATAATGAAAAAATCAAGTATATTGATATTTGTTCATTATATCCATATATATTGAAATGTGGTGATTTCCCTATCGGTCATCCTAAAATCTATGTGGGGGAGGAGTGTAATCGTCTTTTCGGTGGAGATGATTTCAAGAAAGTGGAAGGTATGGTAAAATGTCTAGTATTACCTCCTTAGAATCTCTATCACCCCGTATTGCCTTTACGAATGCATGGGAAATTGATGTTTCCTTTGTGTCGTAGTTGTTGTGAAGTTTTAGAGAGCCAAGAATGCACTCATTCGACCGATGAGCGTGCGTTCGAGGGGACATGGGTATCTTGTGAACTTCACAAAGCTATGCAAAAAGGTTATAAAATATTGACCATTCATGAGGTGTGGCAATATGAAACCACTCGCTTCAATTCTGATACGAAACAAGGTGGTCTCTTCGCCACATACATCAACACTTCCCTTAAAATTAAACAGGAAGCGAGTGGTTGGCCCAAGGAATGTGTAGATGACACTCCGGAGGAACGTTACCTTGAACAATACGAACGTAACGAAGGGGTCATCCTGGAGAGGGAAAAGATCTCCAAAAATCCTGGACGACGTTCGGTAGCCAAACTTTGTTTGAATTCGTTTTGGGGTAAATTCGGTCAAAGATCAAATCTACCACAAACTGATTTAATAAAGTCACGTGAACGCTTATTATTCTTACTGAATAGTGGTGAACACGAAGTTACAAACATTTTACCTAGCACCGAAGATATAATGTATGTAACATGGGGATATTGTAAGGAAGCGGTAACTGTTTCACGCCAAACCAACGTGGTTATAGCAGCTTATACAACAGCTCAGGCACGGCTGAAATTATATGAATACCTCGAGAAATTAGATCGGCGTGTATTATAATACGATACCGACTCTTGTATTTATATCAGTCGCGAGTCAAAAATTGAATATGAGCCTGCGACTGGTAGTCTTTTGGGTGACATGACAGATGAACTAACAGAATACGGTGTAGGTAGTTACATCGAATCGTTTGTATCTGGTGGCCCAAAATTCTATGCTTATGTCGTACGAACACCCTCGGGTGATACTGTGGAATGTTGCAAAGTTGAAGGTATTACTCTTAATTTTGCAACATCACATCTCATCAATTTCCATTCAATAAGGAGGATGGTATTGAATGAGGAGGAGAGCGAAAAAACAGAAATGGAAGGTGATGGAGATAAATCCATCAAATTGAATTTCCGTTCAATTTGCCGTACAACCACACATCAAGTAGTCACCCGTGATGTATCAAAGACATGTACAGCAGTATGTGTTAAACGTAGGCAAGTTAACACATACGATTCTGTACCGTATGGTTATCGCTTAAATTAATTCTTTCTCTGTGATATAAATGAATGAAATTGATTTTTCTCCATCATTCTCATATATTATGATTCTTCACATACTTGTATATATAATTTATGATTATGAAAGAGGTATAAGTCCATGAATATTTTAACAAATGTGTATATGTATTGATGAAAATTATATGTAAAAAATTTTTGTATATTTGTATATTTGTGAATTGTGTGTGTGTGTGTGTTTATTTGTATGAATGTATGCCTTCCTATACATGTTTTGTTCGTTTACATATGAATATATAATTCTGTATACTTCCTTAATTATTTTTATAACTTTTTTGTCTCCTATATGTATTATCCCCAACTTTTTTTAATTTTTATGTAAAATCTGTACATTTCCATGATTTTGTTTTGTTTTTCTTGTAAATAACCCTGTATTTTCATGTACATTGTGAGTTGAACTGATATTTTTCAAAATAAATTTATAAATTATAAACCATAAAATGTCTATATTGAATTTTTTCATGATGAACAAATTCCGCCATTCCACATTCCACATTCCTTATTATTCTCTTCTGTAACACAACGTGTGTCAGTGGTACAACGTCTGGGTTAGTAAAGATGTATTTATAAATCAATGATTCCTTCAATTGATATCATTATCATTATAGCATTGGTCAAAGCTTCATTCCTACGAGCACAAGTAATGCTTATTATTATCATTATTATTATTATTATTAACGATATGGATGTACGCTGGAAACATCCTTGGACTTCTATGATTTGTGGACCTACAGGTTGTGGTAGAACTGTCTTTGTCAAAACTTTCATACGATATTTAAGTGGAATGAGTGATACAACTTTCGCTAGGATTCTTTTCTATTATTCCGAGTGGCAAGTTGGATATAGTGAATACGGTACAGAAATTGAATTTCATGAAGGTTTACCATCTACACAAGATTATGGTGATGATCCTAGACCGAAACTGATTATAATTGATGATCTAATGCGTGAGTCGTCAAATAAAAACATTGTTGATCTTTTCACTGAAGGTAGCCATCATAAAAATCTTAGCGTAATTTTTATACCGCAAAATATATTCCATCAAGGACGAGGACAACGAGATATCTCACTGAATGCTAATTATATAGTGATATTCAAGAATCCCCGAGATCGAACACAAATACAGCATTTAGCTAGACAAATTTACCCTGAGAACCCAAGATTTTTACAGGATGCATACAAAGATGCAACATCTTGACCTCATGGATACTTACTTTTGGATCTGAAACAATCAACACCTGAGAATTATAGATTCCGTACCAATATATTTCCTACGGATTCTTTTCATTACGCCTATATTCCACGTGCAAGATCATCCTTATCATAATAATAAGTATAAGAAGGCTACAGTAGTATAAACATTCGTCAGTCGTTATGGCACCTACATGCGGGGAGTTACAGTTTTTGATCCAACGATTCGGCAAGAAGAATTTATCCATTTTACACACTTTGTGTCACTTGAAAAGAGAGCAACGTTGTGCTTTATTACGAGATGCAGATATTTCACTCGTCCGATGTATTTGCGAGTGTGTGTTGAATACCTTAAACGGGAACGTGCTTCTTAACAACCGATGTCAAAGACGGTTGGGACTTTATGAACAAATTTTACGACGTATTGCCCGTCAAAAAGAGAACTGGAAACATGAAAAGCGCTTGATAACTCAATCTGGTGGAGGTTTTTTACCATTATTGATTACCCCGTTATTAGGTAATTTACTGACTCATTTGATAAAAAATTCCTCGAATAATGGAGCACGCTAAAAAAATGGTATTATTACCTCAAGAGAGTGTAGAAAAATTCCAACAATTCCACACGAGGAGTAATATTCAGAAATCTTCGTTACCTGGAATAGACTTGTTATCTAAAATTGAGGGAACAAATACTGTCCAGACTCCAGGCGATATTTTAACACGTCTCGAAAAGAAATGAGTGATATCCTAAATTCACAAAAAGATAAACGTGAGAAATGGAATTCATATCAGCAAGCCTTACAAAGATATTTATTTTTCTTCAAAAATTCTCATCCGATGCATTCTGAACAGTATGAAGATGAAGAACCAATAAATGCAGAAGATACCAGTGACCCCACACCTAAGAACGGATCTCAATGGAGCATAAAAAACAATTTGATACTCAAAAGTATTCCAAAACTTTATCGTAAGAAAGCTGAACTTTTATTAGAACATTTACAATCATCATCGAGAGTGAGTTGTAACGATAAAGGAAATATTGTTATAGATAATCATTCGATCACAGGTTCCAATATCATTGATTTGATTAATGATGCTATTCGTTCTAGGAAAACTGTGAAATCTATTGGTCGGAATCAATTTGCTCAGCTACTTTTTGATATCAATACACCTCTTGAATATATTGGTAACGCTGATATGTGGAATTTGACAACACCTCCTGGAATGTCTACTCCTTCACCAAATAAGAAGTTGAATAATACCTCGGAACAATCAGAGAGTGGTGAGAGTTTCAACAACACAGTTGGTCAAATCACTCAGTATTTATCCATGAATGACAGCAGTGAGTTGACTGACAATAAACGTAGTCGAAATAAAACGAGACAATCTATGAATAAGTCACGTACGACGAAAACACCTAAAAAAGATGATATACACAGATGGGACTCTATGAAATTAAAATAATGGACGAACTAAAGAGAATATATTATAATCCATCGCATTATGCAGGATATTCTTGACGAAAGAATCTTATAAATGCTTCGCGAACTCATGTACAGAGCAAGCAAAAAGTAATTGAATGGTTGGAATCTCAAGATGCTTACACCTTACACAAACCTATTCGTAAAAAATTCTCTCGTATACATTATAATGTCACAAATATTGATGATGTGTGGGAGATCGACTTGGTAGACTTACGGAGTCTGAAAACTCATAACGACGGTTATTGTTACATCCTCGTTGTCATTGACATCCTGAGTAAATTTGTATGGGTGGAACCATTATTGGATAAAACAACCACAGAAGTAACGCAGGCTATGAAACGTATTTTTTCAAGGAGTGATTCTCGTAAACCACTGTACATACAATGTGACAAGGGTAAAGAATTCGTTTCTGAAATTTTCGGCGATTTCCTAACTGGAAACGATGTAGGGATACGTTTCATACGAAATCCAGATGTGAAAGCTGCTGTAGTTGAACGATTCAATCGTACATTAAAAGAACGAATGTGGCGTTACTTTACGCATATGAATACGAAACGTTATATGAACGTATTACAAAAGATTGTACACGCGTATAATCATACTATTCATTCGACTATAAAAATGAGTCCTGTAAGTGTGACCCTACAAAACGCTTCGACAGCACTCGAAAATACCAGAAGACGTTATGAAAATCCCAAACAAACCTCACCTGTATATAAGGTTGGTGATTTCGTTCGTATCAGTCGAGTGAAAGGGGTTTTTGACAAAGAGTATGAAGCAGGATGGAGTGAGGAAATATTTATTATTCATCGTTTATTACATTGGCGGAGACCACATGTATATGAGTTGAAGGATATAAATGGAGAAGTCATTGATGGATTCTTTTACGAACCAGAATTGAATAGAGTGAGAAAAAATTTTGAAGAAGGAGAATTTCATATTGATCAGATTATAAAAACCAAGGGACGAGGAAAAAAGAAACAGTTGTTCGTTAGCTGGCGTGGATACCCAGAGAAATTTAATTCTTGGATACCGGCTTCGAATTTGAAAAAGCTTTCTACATCATGAATGATCAGTTTCATGTTGTGTTACCAAGCAATAGTAGTATGAAATATTTTCCTGATAATACAGCGACACATTATACCACAGAGTTACCCAATCAAACGGATTTATCAGGGAAATGGGAAGTTGCTCTCACTGAAATTCAATTCCCTAAAAGTTTCCTTCATATTCGAGATGATGAAGGGGAAATCGATTATTATCGTGTGCTAGGTGTGAATGATCCAAGAAGAGAAAAAATGAGTTCAATCCTATGGTATCGTTCTATTAAAATTCGTTCTGGAGTTTACAAATGTGTTGAAGACATCGTGAATGCTACAAATCGAGCACTTCTTGAAATGGATTCTGGCGATGTAGAGCATTTGACACTAATTCACGATCCTCACAATGAAGGTCGACCTTACCTTATACCGACATGTATACAAAATAAAAAATGTCAAGATATTCATTTCATCCATTACGACGACAAACTCTCACGTATATTGGGTTTCGAAATGGGTGCTTCTGATAGTGAAGATATCAATCATATGTGGAAAATTGGAGATATTCAAGAATATCTACCGAAGAAACAACGATTGAAAAATTATAAAAACTATTATTGCCTGTACAGAAAGGATTCTCTGATTTATGCTAATCATCCAGCTAGCTTGTCTCGGGGTATTCCTGATAAATTCTTTGTATATTGCGATATATGTGAACCATATATAGTTGGCGACTTTAAGGTCCCACTTTAACGTATTGTGCAAACTGATACGAAGGACTATGTGTATGGTTCTCACGAAGTGAGATTATATTCATCACCACAATATATACCTCTCTTGAATACATGTTTCCGTACAATCGAAATAGATATAAGGGATCAACTTGGTAATGTGATACCATTCGAGTTTGGAACTTTGACTGTTACATTACACTTCAGACGGTTTTATTGAATCGTTCCCCTCCTGAGTGATACATGTATGAGGTTTATAACCAACCCTGAAACAATGAATGAGAATTTTTATAACGGAAACGATCAAATGGGCTATGGTTTACAACCTAGGAATATCGATCGTCGATTTAGTCGCGTTTTCGTGGGTTCACCTTATCAACGAGGACATGGTGTTGGTAGTTTTTCAGGTGGATTGTTTCGTCGAGTTTTACCATATCTTACACGTGGAGCCAGTATTATTGGTGAAGAAGCCATTCGTTCAGCCATGAATGTGATAGATGATATCAGTAACCAACATATACCGCTGAAACAAGCTCTAAAATCACGGTTCAAAGAGTCTAGGAATACACTGAAAAGGAAAGCTGAAGAAGAAATCGGTAAACTCATGAAAGGATCTGGTTATAAAAAGATGAGAATGATCAAAAACACTCAGTCCCCGTTTGCTCTCCCATCAACATACACATCGTGTCGTAGAAAACGGAGGAGTAAGAAAAAAAAAAAAAAAAAAATTGTGAAGAAAACGAAAAGACGTAATACAAAACGTAAAAGAAGTTCTACGAAGAAGAATAGGAAAAGGAGGAAGGTTGGAAAAACAACCGTGAGAAGACGTACTGTGTCAGATATATTCAACACTTTGATCAAACGATAATTGGAAACATGTCTTTCTTACACTCTCATTCTTGTGAATGTATGAAATCCGAACTTGATTTATTTTCAATACCACCAACGCAAACTAGTGTAGAAAGTTCACAATGGATAAATTACAAGCCCGTTTCTTCTCTAACGGATGACTCTCCAATAGAATTCGTCATACCAGGCCATGGAGAAGAATATTTGGATCTTACACACCATGTTAAGTGTACGTGTACAAGTGGAATCTACAGCTGCACCTGCCGGTACATCGACTTCACCAACAACGGTCGTTGTAGGTCCTGTGAATAATCTTCTGCATTCAATGTTCAACCAAATTGATGTATTTTCCAATCAAAAACTTGTTTCACCGCCTAACAATGCCTACGGATATAGAGCCTACATCGAATCATCATTGAATTATGCATCGCCAGCTAAAAAATCCCACCTTACATCGAGCCTTTGGTATCAAGACACTCCTGGGGCTATGGATGCTCAACCAGGTTCATCAACAGCGCCTAGTCTGAATACTGGACTTGCAAAACGACAAACATTCGTTAGAGGTTGTAACACAATTGATATGATGGGCCATTTACATTGTGATGTTTTCAATCGAGACAAATTTTCACTCAATGGTGTTGAAGTTCGTTTACGCTTGATCCGTGTGGAGGATCCTTTTTGTCTCATGGAAACGCAGAACTCATCATCGAAATTACATATCCTTGAAGCAGCATTACTGATACGTAGTGCAAGAATCAATCCCGGTGTTTTAATCTCACATGCTAAAATGTTGGCTAAATCTTCAGCTAAATATCCTTTAACACGCGTTGAAGTGAAATCCTTTACTATTCATACGGGTGTGATCAGTGAAACATTGGATAATGTGATATTGGGTCAACTACCAAAAAGAATTATTCTTGGATTCGTGGCTAATAAAGCTTTCAATGGTGATCGTACTTTGAATCCTTCCTAATTTCCAAAATTATGGTATCAACTTCTTATCTTTATACGTTGATGATACACAAATTCCTAGTAAACCTCTTCAACCATGTTTCAACAAATATGAAGGACTTTACGTTGACGCCTATCACACACTCTCCTCTGGGACAGGGATTCATTTCTTAAACGAAGGGAATTCAATTGCCAGAGAAGATTATCCTGATGGTTATTGTTTATTTGCATTTGATCTGACGCCAGACCTTTCCGCTCATTGCGCAACACATTGGAATCTTGTGAAACATGGTTGTGTACGAATTGAAGTACGTTTCGATGAGAGTTTGCAACAAACTATCAACGCTATTGTATACGCTGAATTCGATAACATATTGGAAATTGATTCTTCAAGACAAATCATGATTGATTTGATTGGATGAATCTTTCGGAAAAAAGGAAAGATCAACGAGAACATCTCTCTGAAAGTCTTAGAAACCTTCCTCCACGTATCAACGAAATCATCTTGTTTGGATAAAAAAAGATGAAAATATTATCTTGTGTCCGCAAAGGTGACCACTAGAACTGAAATACATAGTCTTCATAAGTTAGGAAACGAAGATAGTAGAACTTATCTACTTCTATATTTCTTGTCCATTCCTGTGAAAAAGAGGAGAGGGTGAGAATACAGATATAAGAAGACGTTTGTGCAGAGCAAGAATGTCAGTTCATAGTAAGGGTCTTATTTGAGAGACTTCGATTTCTTACGTACTATGAATTTTGTATTCGACATCCAAGGTGTATATGATTTGAATGGTGGATTTATATCCAAAGAAGTTGCTGTAGTGTGTATCGATTCATCTTACTACGCACATTGGATTGTTGCTCCACCACATTCATTCGCTGAACTTCCAGAATCATATAGGAGCAAGAATAATTATTTATCAAAACACTATTACGGTATCGAGTGGTTTGATGGTGACATAAAAATTGAACAACTTCATCAAAATCTACGAGATATTGCCAGATCTGCGAACGTTATATACGTGAGAGGGAGAGAAAAAGTTTCCTATTTCCAAAACATTCTAACGAGGGAAGTTGTGAATTTGGAAAAGAGGTCGCCGGCTTTCAAAGATTTATTCTATAAAGACGAACGTTGTATACATCACGTCTTGAATACTGCCGAGACATATCGGTGTGCATTGACTAACGCTGTAAAATTGAAATATTGGCTTTTGGAAAACAATTCAATTCGTGAATCATATTCTAAGCCCATCAATAATTTGAGCAAATCGTCTTCTGGAAATATTGGAACAGATGAACAGCATAGAAATACAGAGAGTTTTGAACCGATTCGATGCCAACAACATCGGAGTTTATCCTGTAGACCGTGTCCCGCGGGTGTGGACGAGACCGACGGCTATCGTGGCCAACACCGATGGACACACAAAACCAGGAACCCACTGGGTCGCAATGTATGTCGATAGTAGAGGGAGAGGAACATATTTCGATAGCTATGGAATGCCACCACAAGACTCAAGATTCGTCCAACGATTGCAACGAAACACATCATCCTTCGTCTAGAACACTCGACGACTCCAAAGCATTACATCCTCATATTATGGACAATATTGTATTGTTTTTTTACATCATATGTGTCGTGGCTATAGTCTTCGCCGATTTTTGGGGCTTATCACCAACAATACACGGATCAACGACAAGAGAGTCATGCAACTTTACCGAAGGATGAATAGGTTTCCTACTTGTGTAAAAAATCGGAATGGAATTCTACGTGGTCATGGTCAAAGACAACGATCTCGATACTTCGTTTCGCACCATATTCAATCTTGTATTAGTAGACTAGCGTGTTTAGCTTGAAGATGTATCACTATTATATTGGACAGGAAATTGTTCTGTTGTTCATGTTATTATATATTGTATCAAGTAATGAAAAATTGTACCATCTTACAATTTTCTTTTGTAAAACAACGAATCTGTAGTGGAAATTGGAATGAATATCTTATTGTGTAATCTCACATAATGTGTAAAAGGTTTATTTTCAAAATACTTACGTCTGACTCTTCCGTTTGAATCCTCAAAATACGTTAAGGAATCATTATTACATTTTACATTCTCTCCCATTACCTCTCTCTCTCTCTCCCTCTCTCTCTCTCTCTCTCTCTCTCTCTCACCTTCCTTATACATAGACATCACACAGGTAAAATCTCTTACATGGAACAACGATAGAAATAGCCATATATTACACCTGAGGAAAAACCTACCTTCCACCAAGTCATCGCCACCCACCACCACCCACACCACCTCCACCCCATCACCACGCACCCCCACCTATCACCCCATCCCCCAACATTCCATATCCACCCATCACCACCCACCACCACCACCTACCACCCCATCACCCAACATTCCATCACCACCCACCACCACCACCACCTACCACACAATCACCCAACATTCCATATCCACTCACCACCACCCACCACCCACCACCACCCCGCCACCCATCACCCCCTCAGCCCCCCTTCAAAACTCTCATACACCTGTTCCACCGACCACCTGTTGTCTTAGACGACTTATCTAATCTATACAGGTGGATTATCTTATCTCAGACAGACTATCTCATCTTATCTATACAGGTGCAGTTTGTTGTGACGGCCCAGACCCGGCAGCCCACTACTGATATCAATTTACGTTGATGGAAATCCCGGAATCATGTTCCACGAAAAATGTAATGCAAGAATCGGTGGTTCGGAAGATTTTTGGCCATCGCGATTGTTGTGAATGAAAAGTATGAAAAATGTCGAATCCTTCATCAGCGTTTGCGCCCACAGCGGAAGTTCTTAGTTCTTGGGGAAAGTAACTAGTTGAATCAGGATATTTTACTGGATGGTGGAATTGATTGAAAGAGGAAATATCATATGATACGAAAAGATCAAAATATGAGTGATTGTGTGGAGAATAATTTTTAGTGAAAAAAGGGCTCAATCTAATTTTTCATAACAATTGCAATGGCTGAAAATTTTTTGAACCACCGATTTTCGCATGAAATTTCCCGTAGAATACGGTTCCGGGGTTTTCATCCACGTGAACTGATATTTTCAACAAATTGTTGAAACAAATTATAAAACCTCTGCGAATTGGCACATGGCTCCCTCGTTTGTATCAAATAATGCAGGTCGCAAGAAAATATTTCCCACAGTTTCCAACCGATTGGCATGGAACTAATGTGGAAACAATGTTTGATCGCGATTAGAACATGGTATGAATTTCATCGCAATTGGATAACAGGAAGCGGAAACATGCCCTTGTCCCAAAATCACAATTTTCGATAACACGTTTCCTTTCTGTCTCCCACTTTCTTGTGAAAATCAGGTTGCAACTCATGTGGGACAACCATCAGCACTGCATGAAATTGTGGTGAGAACTTCATCACGATCGGATGATAGGAACAGGAGATATCCGCATGATAGCGGCATTTACGAGATTTTCAAATTTTTTGTTGAAGCTCAGTGCTTACCATTTTCTTTGCTCGCTTCCAATTTGCTTGAAATTCATATCTCACAACTAACACTTCGTGAATTGAATGTGCACAAAGTTCCATGACATTCGGATGATACGGACATAGAGAACACATGCTCTCAAAATATGGCAAAAAAACGCGGATTGCAATGAAAAATTCTCCACAGTTTTCACTCAATTGATATAAAACTCATATGGAGCCACTAGTGGGTCATACTCAGAACGTGGTATAAGTTTCATCACAATTGGATGATGGGAAACGGAGATATGGGCGTTCGTAAAATCACAGTTTTTTTACATTTTTTCTCACCCCTCTGGTTCTTCGATCTTCCGATTCTTCGATGTGGAACCCATTTCCCCACCTTTTTTATCCTTCCAATCGAAGGGAGATGGCTTCTCGGGTCACCTTTAACTGATCCGCCAGTTGTTGTTGTGTTTGAGCGTCGTCTTCGTCCAACAAGGCTTGCAGGTCAGCGTCTTCAAACTTTTTCGGTGGTCTTCCACGTTCTTCGTTCCTGACGTCAAAATCGCCACTTTTGAACCGTTCGAACGACTCGAAACACTGTGTTTTACCGAAAGCATGCTCACCAAACGCCTCCACAAGCAGTCGATGCGATTCGGCTGCGGTTTTCTTCAAAATTCACTTCATTCTGACTAAAACACTCCATTTCTTGGTCCATTTTCCTGAGAAATAATCAAGCGTTTCGGTCGGAATGACGTACATTTTCCTACAGGAATGCAATGAACATAGAACATTGAATTATCATTCAGACATCATTGAAATCTAAGTCGCTGTATGATAGGGTATGTGAAATGGTTCCGATGTAACCCTTGAACAGAGGTATTTTGAAGAATAAATACTGAAAGAGGCATTTTGATCCTCCAAATAATCTCCGGTAGAGAAATAGTCCCAGTCCGTTTCCATAAACGTGAAGAATTGACATATTCTCTTTCATGTTTTGGGAAAAGAATAGGAAAAATACTGAGGAAATTTTGCATAGACGAGAAAGACTTTCCAAGGGTTGAAGAACAAAAAACCAAATATCTGGAAAAAATTTCTATGCAACATAAGGAATATCTCCCCGAATATTCCAACGGAATTCCTTGAAAGTGTTTTTCAAGTTTAATCAGGTAAGCGAATTCGTCAATTACTGTGTTTATTGTGTTAGAAACGCGATTAATGAAAATTAGTTGGTGTGGTATCCTGATGGAAATGAAATGAAACATTGATTGGAAATGATGAAATTAAAGATGGAGATCAGCAGGTGTTCAATTCTAAAAATTTTCCAATGGCTTCACGTTTTTCTTCTTCATATGTGGATATTTTTCTCTTTATATTCCCTCTCTGAATAAAGTCTTATGGCGATATCAAGAAAGATAATCCTATTGAAAGGTTATGAATTTTGCAAAAGGATATTCATAAGTGGGCTATGAGATTTTATGGAATTGTGTTTACAATGTGCTATGAATGTGCATGGGATATTCATAGTCAAACATATGAACAAGCATACGAAACAATGCTGATTCGATTCACAATTGAAGATGAAAAAAAATATTGATGATGAATTTTCATGGTTAAAAAAAATGCATCCACAGCTGAATTGAAATGTGGGCTTTGCTGATTACTGATCTGGTGACTTGTCATTGGGCCACGGACCATTTCCGTACTTGGGGAAGGAAAAGAGGTGTTCATAAGTGTTGTGCGTATCATTTTTATCGCATTGCTATAATAAATGAACTCAGAAAATATAGGATTATTAGAGAGATCATGTACGAAGGTTTGAGAGTTGCAAACAAGTTGCTGAACTAAAAAACGCTCATTTTATACCGGTACACCTAGTAGAGTAGAAAAGATCTGACTATGAAAACGATGGTTCAACCCGGAGTGTGTTTATACATTAGTTTTCAAAGTCAGTCTTCTCGACATTGCCAGTTTCATGAGGATGATAGAAAAATGCAGGATGACAGTCCATCAGCATGGGCATGACCGCACTTTCACTTCATGGAATGTTTGTGAAAATTCATTTGTCCTCAAGATTGCACATCGGAATATATTGAATTTGAATTAGTTTGAAGAAAATTAATTTCGATGAAATTAAGAAGTAGGGAAAATGCAGAGAAATATTCTCTGGATATCAAAAATGGTACGGGAGGAAACATCTTCAAGGCCTACGTTTTTTGTTGGGATTCATGTTGATCTATTCATGTAAATTCACTCCAACGGAAATACCATGCTGTGACGCTGAAATTTGTCTCAAAATTATTCATTGAACTTTGGTATAGCATTATGATATCGAATGATCCCAATCCGAATCGACGTAATCTCCAATGTGTTTAGTCCCGGATTCGAAGATGTGATTTTCAATATAAATAACACTAGTTTACAGCCATTTTGTACATTCGACGTCACTATTTTTTTCTGATGCATTTTGGCTTCCTGAACTCAAAAATCACAGTAAAAACTTTTTCTATGGATTAGTTTTCGAGATATGAATTTTTGAAGTTGGACAAAATTTTTTTCTATCGAAGTTTCACTATTAAAGGTATATCTCAAGTCAGAAGCGATCAATCTAATCGTGGCAGGTGTCAAAATGGACATGATCGAACTGCCAGCAAATATCAACGTCACTATTGTTGATTACTCAAGTAATTTAAGTGCAATGAATCGAAATATCCGGGGAAAATACTGTTTTTCGACAAGAAAGAAAGGAAAAAAAGTTACATTTTTGCCAAGGAAACATAGAAAACGTGGAAATATACCCGTTATCAAATTTTTTACGTAAAGTGCGCTCTTTCACAAAGAGAATGATGTATTTGTGAAAGGAAATCCATGAGAAATTACAGAAATTACAATCATTTATCACATTACAAGTGTCAAAATACAACGTTTTCCTCATTCTGAGAGTTTGAGTCTCTTCATAGCTTATGCTCAAGTTTGATTGATTTGAATCATTTTCATTTCAATATATTAATATAACATGAGCATCAAAAGTGATTTTGGCTTCTTGACTGTCATTTGTTTCTGGTAGCATCCGTTTCTCTTATGAGAGCCCAAATATAATTCCCCATCATTCTTTCATGCCGAAATCCCTGGTAGCGTTGCTCCATGGACTTCAGTTGTTGATGGAATCTCTCACCATGTTCGTCACTCACATCGCCCATATTCCCCGGGAAAAAATTCAAGTGGGAATGTAAGAAATGGATCTTGAGAGACATATTTACTCCTGTTGGGATAATTGAAAGGATATAATACACATGGAATAGGATGAATAGGATAGTATTAAATACCCATTTTTGCATAATTTCTGAGCAAATTCGCAACGATAACATTGTACTCAGGGTCTTTATTATTCCCAAGGAAACCAGAAACAACTGACTTGAACGAATCTCAGGCTGCATTTTCGACAGAGGATAAATACGTGTGGAATTTTTCATCTCCCAGCAGTTTCCTTATTTGTGGACCATCAAAGACTCCTTCTTCGATTTTTGCTGGGGAAAGATTTGGGAAGGGGGTTCTTAAATAAATGAACGCTTGGCCTTTTTTGTTCAATGCCTTGACAAAGTTTTTGAAGAGTCCAAGTTTGATGTGCAATGGTGGGAGAATAATGTTCTCTTTTCTGACGAGAGGCATATATTTCACGCTGTTCTCACCCAGTGTGTGGTTCCTTTCGGATTGGTGGTAAATCGAGAATCACAAGAGTTTCCAGGCCAGTATATACGACCGTGTTTGTAATACACCCATCTCGTATCAACATATTACAATAACAATAAATCAAATCAATTACACTCAAGTATAGGCTATGAATAAGGTGAAACTTTAAGAATTGAAACACGTTGGATCTTGGCACTTGTACATAAATGATCGTAAGTTCTATAATTCTTCATAGATTCCCTTTCACGAATACATCATTCTCTTCATAAAAGAGCGCGCTCTATCACGAATGCGAATATTTTCCGTTCCACTTATCTAATTCCTATAAAATTCATACCACAGTCGTAGAGTAGGGCGATAGTGGTCGCATAGAAGTTTCAGCCCGATCGATCCGGAGCATTCGGGTGAGGAAAGATTATCCAAACAGCACAGAAAGTTCTCAGAACGTTTTGCAAACATGCACTTGGTTATGCGTGTTTTGGTCTCCGGGGAGTAGGTTCTCGAAACGTTTAGAGTCCTGCATTGCGGATGCCCCTGAAAACATTTCCAACACATTCTTTCCACCTACTACGCGCCGTCCTTATAATGTTTTCCCAACGTACTTTCATGAAACCCAACCTTCAAAAACATGTGTGTAACTTCGCAAAACGTCATGAAAAACTTTATTGAACATATTCCCAGAGGGTCGCACGGTGCACATGAATACGACTAAGCGGAACATCCACACGTACCTGGTGCATGCATGTAATTTTCTTAGAACATCCTGAGATATCATTTGCACGTTTTCTCTGTGTAACCAAACACGTTTTCTGGACGTTCAAAAGGCCTCGCGGTGCTTTATGGGAATGTGATGAAAAATTGTGATTTTCGCGAACGCGCGTATCTCATCTCCTGCTTTTCCGATTCCCACGAAGCTCTAAGTATGTTTCTGTGATGGTCTCATATAAGATCCAGTGAAATCTATTGAGAGGGGAGAGAACCTTCGTTTTTCGGAATCGATATTTTTAGAATATTTCTAGGAGCATGCCTTAGTTATGTTGTAATGGTCCGAATATCATGTAGCTTCGCTCGAATGTGACCAGCGAAGAGATAATAGTTTCATATGAATTTCAAGTGAATCGGTTCTGAGGATCGGAAATTGGCTATATCGATCCATCAATAATTTCGCACTCGTCGTGCCTCCATTTTGCAAACGCGTCCCAGGTAGCACAAGCACGTCCTGAGAATGTTCTAGCAGGTTTAGTAAACAAACAAGGGGATTTCTGGAAGGAGATAGAGGGATGAGATGTAGTGAGACTGGTAGAGACGTGGGTGGAGGAGAAGAGTTGGGGTAAAGTGAAGAGGAAACTGCTAAATGGATATGTCTGGAAAACACAATGGGCAGAAAGAGAGCATAAAAAGGGGAGGGCAAGTGGAGGGATTCTGATGGGAATTAGGAAGGAGATGGAGACAAGAGAGGAGAGTAAGGAGAAGATAGAGAAGAAGGGAATGCTGATGGAAAAAGTGCTTATAGTGGGGGGGGGAGGGGGAATGGAGAATAGCAACAATGTATGTAAATGGAAATATGAAGGAAATGTTGGAGAATTTGAGCACAGGGTTGGGTGAAAGGGGTAATATTGAAAGGGTTATAATAGGAGGGGACTTCAATGCGAGGACGGGGGATTTGGGAGGTCCAGTATGGGAAGAGGGGGGAGAACATAAGGGGGGTAGGGAAAGCAAAGATAAGAGGATAAACAAGGAAGGGAGAATACTACTGGAGATGATAGAAGAGGAAGGTTGGGGAATTCTGAATGGGGCGGTTTTGAGGGATGGAGAAGGAGAACCAACATACGTAGGGGTGAATGGGCAGACAGTAATAGATTACGTGATAGGGGATGGGAAAGCGTGGGAGGGGGGTAGGAAGTTGAGAGTGGGAGAAAGTGAGGAATCGGATCATATGCGGATTATTTCGGAATGAGAGGGGGCAGAGATGAGAAGGGAAAAGGGCAAGGAGTGAGTGGAAAGGTGTGATTGGTCGGAGGAGGGTATAGAGGAATATGAGCGAAATATGGAGGGGCGGGAAGGGGATGGGGTAGAAGGTGAGTGTCTAAGAAGGAGAATAGCAGAGAAGGTGAAGAGGGCGATGAAGGTGAAAAGAGTGAGAGTAGGAAAGGGGTATAGAAAGAACAGTTGATGGGACGAGGGTTGCAGAAATGAGAGAAGGGAGGTGAGAAAAAAGATAAGGGAGTGGAAAAAAGGGAAAGGCTCGATAGAGGGGATAATGGAAGCGAAAAAGGGTTTCAGGCAAATATGTGAAGAGGAGAAGAGGGAAAAGAGAGAACGAATGATAGAGGAGATAAAAAAGGTAAAGGGTCAGAGACAGGTGTGGGTTTGGGTTAACAAGGAGAGAAAAAAGAGGAAAGAGATAAATGAGGAGATTGGGATGGGGGAATGTAAAGAGTATTTTATGAATCTGCTGGGAGGGGTAGAGAGGAGGGTGAGAACAGGGAACGGGGATGTTGAGATAGAAGGGTGTGCGCAGATAGAGGAAAGTGAATTCGGGGAGTTATGGAAGGGTTTAGAGAAAGGTAAGGTGGCGGGAATAGACATGGAGGTATGAATAACTGGAGGAAACATGAGGTGATATACTTAGATGAGGGGCGTCGCGACAGAGGGGTAAAGGGATTGAGTGATAGCCATATTTGTATTGCCCGTCCGCGGATTGGATAGCCGAGAATACCGGGAAATTTGAAACACAATTCAAATGAAATAATAGTTTGGTATTCAGTTTCTTATTTTATTCAACATGTTATTCGGTTTTATGTTAATGTGGATACAAATTATATACATATGTATAAAAATATATGAATCAAATCAAAAGTATCACCATTAAAACATTTTTACTTTTTTGAAATGTCATATGTTTTCTTAATATTTTCATATGTACACTACACTATACACGTGGGAAATTAACATACATTATGTACATCCTGACAAACGCAATGAAAATAACATGAGACGCATATAAATTCTGAATTTTATATTCATGGAATTGATATCCATGTGATGTTGTGAGAAGTGCGGAATATTTCATAAATTATACACACAAAACGAATTTCCAAAATGGACGTGCCAGATTTGAATATCAAACATCACAAGTTGAATTATAAATCGAAATGTATGCGTAGGAAAATGTTAATTTATTGATTATATTTATTTACACGTTGAACGAATTATCAATACTATAGCCGTGAAAATCACACAATAGTTGGATACACTAGAATTTTTTCCCAAGATATTACACGCGAATACTAATTGTGTATAATCCTACCAGCCTGAAAACAGAGTTAATTTATTGTAAAAATGCCTGAGAGATATATTGGTAAATTGTTTGCTCAAATGACAACATCTTATTTGCCAATACTTCTCTGCTACAGCTTTCATTCAATTGATTCGATGGTTTTCAAGGGGGTGTTGATCATAACTGTGGTTGATTAAATCCTCAAATATGTTATTTTTGCAAATAAATTTTGCCATGACTGACTGAATGAAATGCTTTGAGTGAAATTTGTTATTCATTATGTCACTCTTCTCTTTCAAAATCATTCTTACAGTTATTTCACACTGTTTACAAATATAGAATACATCACGAGAGGGCAAAGTAAGTTCACCTCTATTCTTCGTGTTAATTAAGTGGAAATAGTTTTCACGGTTATGATGAGCACACAACGCCGATAAACATTTTTCACAACTGGGTCGATTTTTTGAATGCTTCACCACAAATCCTGCAATATGAGCGATCACTTGATCCCTAAATTGACTGATGCTTCTCACATCAGGTAAGTAAGAGTGGAATTCTAATATATCAGTCATATTTCCGGTGTGAGCTTCATTTAATTCTAATGATCTATTTCCTGGTGTAGAGTTGTTTATGACGTCTTCTGATTTTGTACAAGATACATGCAAAATTGAAACTTCTTCCAAGGGTACACAATTTCCAGAATCAATATTTTTAATTTCTGAATGTATCAGAAGCTTTTTAAGTGCCGTATTAAATTGGCGTACCGTGGAATTGTTATTATGCCCGCCGTGGGCTCTAACACAAGCAAAGAATGTCTCTAAATGATCTTGACTGAATTTGTAAGTAGGTCCATATTGTAACAATTTTTCTGTTTTACATGATGTTTCAAATAAGTTTCTTGAGCTTCGAAGACAAATCAAGAACCCTAAGAACCCCGTTTTTCTTGTAGAGTTCAAAATGTACTGATCATTTCCATAACATTTCAAATTATATAAATATCTTTCGCATACATCCAATCTTCCGAATATCTCGGCTTCATTTTGTGTGCTGATAGGTTTCTCAAAACCATAGTTTTTCCTATTTTGGCTATTCATAATATCGAATAAATCATTAAAAATCTCAATGAATTAAATTGTAGGACCACATTCTTTGAATTCGTTCAACTTCAAATTCATTTTTACAAACCCTTAGTGCATCAGCAACCGACTTACTAAACAATTGCGTTGCTAAGCGAACTTTCATTTTTTGCCGATTATAGTGGATGTGAGTTTCTCGTAATTTATTAGCCAGATGAAGACCTTCAATTTGTTGCAGTTCGTGTAATTTTTCGAAATATTTCCACTCGATCCTTTCACCCTGTCTGTTAATGATGATTTTCTTATCCCCAAGAGTGTTTCGGACGAGTTTCTGTAAATGAGAAGGATCTATGAACAGATAAATCATTACTTTTGTAACAGGATAACGGAACTACATGTCAACTTCAGGATTAGGTAGATCGGAGGCTGGGTGAATCTGGATCGGTGATTGTGGTGAAGCTTCATTGGATATAGGTTCGAGGTTTTCTTTTTCACATACGAAATTCTTTATCGCGGCGAGTCTGGATTCATAGTCGAAAGATGTATCATCATTATAAAAACTCTCCATTACGTCCACTTCATTATCAATATTCTTATAAATTGAATTAGGTCTTTTTTGTTTTGAGCTGACATGAGGACTATCCGCTTGTTCGAATATAGAACTTCTTTCCCTACCTGAAGATGATTTGGAATATAATAAGTTCTTCGAAGGCTGATCACTATCATTTGGAGATTGAAACTGGTCTTCAGAATTCACATGTTCATGAAATGCATTGTTTATCACATCTTCAGAATTATTTTCACGTTTTAAATATTTTGCCATCGTCGAATTACATGCGAGCCCATCGCAAGTCAACGATACTATTCTTATGCCAGTTTCATGCAAGAGAGTCAAACATTGATTAATCAAACTTGCTTTTTGTTCCGCATTAATGCTATCAATGAGAAAATGACCAATAGGAATCTTCCAAAATTGGTTGAAACAGACTACCATGAATACTAATGCTTCTCTAGCAACAGATGAGTTATCATCGCATACGTCATGACCAAAATCTACGAAACCGTGAAATTTGTTGCCATCAAACTCCACATGTTTTCTAATAGCCATTTCATCAAATATCAACGCGCCGATTGAAGGATATTGTGTTGATTTCACCCTTGCCTTAATAGTTTCTAATGCTTCTTGCATGAATCCAGGTTCTGCGTGAACAGTGGAATACCATCTTGCAATGATTTTGGGATGTGGAAGACAGGAGTTGAAATATTCACGTACAAAATTGTATGCTCGTACAGAGTAGAAATGCAAAGTTACTGCAAATCGTCTCAGTTCTGGTGAATATCATTTGGGTACCGGCTTTTGATTAGATGTTCTCATGATCCTTTTCAATAATTCTTCCTTACCTGCTCCCAAATTTCCCAGTACGTCCATTTGTTCTGCGTTTACCAAATTTCTGGATTTCAATTCTTGAATGATGTCGTTTAAATGTGCAATCCTTTTTTTATAATAAACTTCACGTCGATTCGCTTCATATAACTGTTTTTTATAATGATCAATTTTCTTCTGATAGATTTTTCGGATATGCACTTTTTGTGGGCTATTGATCAAACGTTCTGGAGATATCGATGTTCTTCGGGAAGTTTGGGATGGTAATGATGGAGTATCTGTGGTCATTGGAAAATCAATTTGTATTAAAATGTATATTTACAAGTAATTTCGATATTTCAATATGTTTTCACGTCTTATACGTAGTGAAAAGAAACACATAACAGAAAATTTCGTGAAATGTTCATATAATATTGGGAACAAGGATTCGAGCATCCACCAAATATTGCGTGAAACGTGCCTGCTGGAAAAGGGGATTTAGAATGGATTAGGAAAATTTGATTGACTTCAATGCGTTCTCTTGTTGTAATGTTTTGAATTCAGGGAGATTGAAATCATTCTATATTTGAAATTGAAGATGATTTGAATCAATACTGTTATTCCATATGAATTCATAATACAGAATTCACACGGATTCGATGTTGTGCTCAATTGAAACGAAGAACCGAATTAATATAAATGCACATATGCAAAAATGGATATCGTTGAAATTTGCTGTGAATTGAACAACATAAATCCTAATCCTCAGATGAGTTTGGAGAATTGAGATTCATTTGAAGAATTGAGACTAATTTGAATAATTGAAATAAACGGGAATTGATTGAATTCAAATTTTCATGAATCCTTCTGGATCCTTCTTTTCTAGCAGGGAGATTAGGCATTCCTGGTGAAAATAAAGCGTCAATGACGCAACGAAGTGTTACATGAGTTGAATGCAAATGTGAACCGATAGGAATCTCGCGCATTTTGGAGTGTCAAATTACACTCCCTTACGCGAACGTATACCATAGTTTTTCCAGAGATAGACCAAAAATATTTTTATAGTATGTGAAAGTTATTGAAAAAACATATATCTCATGAAATAAGTCATTCTTTCCGTTAACATAATGAAAAAGTTGAGAAGTACTACGTGGAAGAGTCGTCTAGAATATGATAACGCTTCGAACACTTCTGAATACGTGTATTTCACTTTCACCAGAAATAATATTATCGCTAAAATTTAATACTGACCACATTCCATTTCTTCAAACATACATACATGGGATGACTCGAGTGGTAAAGTTGACTTACCACTTTCGGATTCCTCATAAAAAGATTTAATTGTATAATCATCATCTGCAAATAACATGATGTTAATCATCAGTGATGCAATAATGCAAAGTGGAAGCGTACATATAATGTTTTTTAGCCTTTGGAGTCCTGAAAAATGTATCATGTGAATAGAATGGACTTAATTGAAGAAATGTAGTAAGGGAATTGTAACATGATGAATAGAAAGTTGAAAAAACGAAAGAAGGAAAATTTCTAAAATTTTGAAATCTAATTCGTCCTTGATATTATAATAACAAGGGATCTACATTTCCTTCCTAATTGTCATATTCCGTTTTATTTTGTTAGGACGTTTCTTTTACATCTCTTGCACTTTCTTTTATAAGGAAACGAAATGATGATTACCATTTGAAAATCAGAAATCGGAACTTGTGAATGTCTGATGAATCGACTTCTTTTTAACATTCTTCTCAAACTGTTTGAATTCTAAAATATTTCTCGGAGAGTTGTTTGAAAATCCATTTCGGATCCTTGTGTGCTACCTGAGACTGATCTCAAACAATTATGTGATACAATATTAGGCATAACTCAGATTTTCATGCATACCACATATCAACGTTCCAGAGAAAAATGGTTTTCTGTTTATCGAAGAACTTGGGGAGCTATACAACGTTGAATCCCATTTTTCTTCTGATGCAGGAGTGTTTGATGTACACGAAGCAGATTTTCGTTCATCATCCGGAAATGCGTTTTCGTCACCTGTGGTAAAATTAGAATACAACTCCATTGTACACAAATTGTACTCGAAGGTTATCTAATTAAGATATTCATGGAAGCATCCCAAAATCTGATACCTTAAAAAGGGTAAGTCCTAGTAAAAATTGCCGTCAGAAACGGAAAAAATCAGTTTTTAAAGAACACATGTTGATGCTGTTGGATGCGAATAGAGGATCCGCCCGTTTCTGACGGAAATTTTTATCAGAGAACAACGGGTAAATCCTGACGAAGATTTTCTCAGAACTTCCGTGAACTTTTCATAAGTCTGCATTTGTAGAGAAAATATAAGAAATTCCTCTGTTTTTCCTATTAATTTGGAGTATAAGAAATTACAGAAGAAATTTTCACCAGAGAAAAGCGGTATTGAATACACACCCAGGGTGTGGACATTAAAATGTTGACTACACCTTTATTGAACGTGCATCAACCAAAAATCTATCTAAAGTTGACCTGATCAACAAAAACGATGTATGTATCGATAAAAAGTCATAATTTTGATATTGTCATCAATGGTAGCTCACAGTTTCGTTGAATAATGAATTTGAAGTTCTAGGATTTGCCTTAGAAATGACGGCTCACCTTCTTCTGCTTCATACGCCTTGATGTTACCCATTGGGTCGGATAAAAGAAAAAGCTGAAAATAATAGAACGTTGTACTCGACTGTTATAAATATCCATGAGAATCTCTGAAAATTCAATGGAAAATCCAATATTTTTGGGACATTCTTTACAGACTTTTTTCAGAGTTTTTCATTCTTTTTCAGAAGAATAGTAACAAAATTTCACTCTGAAAAAATTCTGACAAAACTCTAATGAATTTTTGACATTTTCCTGATCATTGAAAAATTCTGAAATTCTATAAGTGCATTCATATGCTGTATTCAGATATCTCGTGTGAAAAAATGTTTGAAGATTTTTTGATTTTTTTCCAAAAGTCAGCAAAATGTTAGCAATTCATCAGAGTTTTGTCAAGGTTTCTCAGAGCGCAATTTCGTTTCTATTCCTCTGAAAAAGAGATGAAAAACTTTGAGAAACTCTGACGAAAGTTTGTAAAGAATGTCCCAAAACTATTAGATTTTTCATCAAATTTTCAGAGATTCTTAGAGTTTGTCAGAGTTTCTCAGAGAAAATTCAACGTTTTTCAGAGCTTTTCCATAGTTTTGCAGAGATTTTTCAGCGAAATATTTCCATACGGGTTTAATTCTATACAGGGCCCTGGTAAAAAAACCGGATAGGAATCCGACACAAACCCGGATAGGATTTTTCGGGTCTTTATCCGGGTGCATATACGGATTTTGCGGTGATTCTTCATCCGGTTTCATCCGGATCCTATCCGGGCAAGTTTTGGAACCGGTATTGTATCCGGGTGCATACGGGAATCATACGGGAATTAGGACACGAAATTATTATTTTTTTTTCTCAATTTCGTGTCCTAATTCCCGTATGAACCCGGATACAATACCGGTTCCAAAACTTGCCCGGATAAGATCCGGATGAAACCGGATAAAGAATCACCGCAAAATCCGTATACGCACCCGGATACACCCGGATAAAGACCCGAAAAATCCTATCCGGATTTGTGTCGGTTTCCTATCCGGATTTGTGACGAATTCCTATCCAGTTTTCTTACCAGGGAGTCCAAATCTTTAGCTACCAAGAAAACTTCTCTCAAAGGTGTGCTTTTTTGAGAATTCAGAATTTGTCCATATAGCACAGAGCTAGTGAAAGAAATCTTCAAGAACTTTGTGCTATATGGGATAGAAAAAAGCATTGAAGACTGATATCTACAATTTCTTTACTTTTTCATGAATTCAGTTCAGCGTGTTTTTTCGTATAAAATTTGTATCAGTGTATGCAATTAGTACACTGATATCCCCTCAAAGCAAGGATATAATTCAGAAACCAGATTTTTCCTGCTTTCATTAATGTATCTACATCTTTACCGTGTACATCAGTGAACACTGATTGATATTCTCAATATATTGATAACTGAATGGAGACAATGTGGAGATTTTCGTTCTTAATAATATGAATCTACTATTAAAAGTGAATCAATTGGATGAAGATATTGATCTTTTTGCTTCCTTACGATGAAAAAAAAACTTCTGACGTTATACTTACAGTAAGGAGTGCGTTCCATTTCAAGGATACTCTATTTCCCTTCGATCGATCGACATCACTTTCTGCAAAATGTTCCGTGCATATTGCAATAGATTTTGAAATCTGTATTCCTGGATTGAGACCTAACACTTGTGTTATATAACGAGTTTTTCCGTAGGTAAAAGACGAAAAATCCCGTTATATACGTAAAAGAAAATGAAGTACTTTCCCAACCGAAGTGGCTCGATTGGAAAAGCGAGTGGGTACCCGCTCCTGGTTTTAAGCTCTCGATAAGATATAAATTCTCTTATCTTGCACCCCCAGTGTAGTGGTTGAAGGTTAAAGTGAAAGAAATTTAGATGTGGAGGAATTCGTTCAACAAATGCTTTAGTCCATTCAAAGAATCCATGGAAAACATGAAACGGATGAGATTTTGTTTATAAACATACATATGAGAATCTCCGAAAAATGATCTGAATGTACAGTGAGTAAAACAGGTATAATCTTGGTTTATTGATGTTTCTACAAGAGTTCTCGAACAGGAACTCGTAATATACAAAAGGCGAACATATATAATTCTATTACAGATGATTCTAAGAGAGTTTTCGAGAGGAAACTCGTAATGTACAAAGATTGAAAGTATATAATTTTATTCCAGATGATTCTGCAAGAGGTTTCGGAACGAAACTCGTAATGTACAATGAATGAAAACCGAATGTGTACTTATTTCAAATGGAACCAGGAGTTTTTTACAGAAAGAACCTCGTAATGTACAAATATTGAAAGTATATAATTTGATGATAGATGTTTCTAACGAGAGTTTTTCGGAACGAAACTCGTAATGTACACTGAATGAAAACCGAATGTGTACTTATTTCAGATGGAACAACGAGAGTTTTTAAGAAAGAAACTCGTAATGTACAATGAATGAAAACCAAGCAAATTCCCTTGGAGTCGTGTATACCGTGTGTATAGAGGAGGAGGAAGAAAGAACTAATATATTTTTCTTTTCTCTTTTTGCTCTTGACTCACCGTGGTGGGAAAGACGAGTACACGTTAGGTACTTCTTTCCGATCAAAAAGGCAACGAGGTGCTGGTTACTTCTGATGGTCCCCCTGTCTCTCTCTCTCTCTCTCTCTCTCTTTAGGACGAAGATTGCAGACGTGCTGGTTCTCGATTACAAATTTTTCGCGATTTGAATGCCCAAAAAGAATTAGTCGATTACACTGAACTTCACTGATTTTATTATAAAAAAAACTGATTCTATTCGCGAATCTCGGTTGGAGTATGAACTTATTCTACAAAGTCACGTTTCACTAAGTGGCAATCGTGGCTAAGGCAAAAGGAATGATTTTTTTGAGAAACGTTGCGTTGGAAAAAATTATTGAACATGAGTTTCCTACAAAAGACGCCGTGGAACCTTCCAAAGGGACACACTTTCACGATTTATTGCGAACTTGAAGTATGTAATCGTCAACTTGGCCTCAATCGTATCCTCGTTTCTACCCTCTTGCGGAAAAGGACGGACTTGTCTTCGCGTATGGAAAATCGGCTGCTCAACAAAACTTTCGCGTAACGAATCTGCCGATTTTCCATTGACCGTCCTATTTACGTGTTTTTCATCTGGGTGATGGAACACGCCAGATCCTGGCAAGAGGGGTTTTTCTGCCGACTCAACTGCCTGATCAGCAGTGATTAGTCAACTTGGTATTCGTGAAGAGAGAGAGACACGGGTATATGGGTACCGTGAACAAAGATAGCGAATTCGCGGGCCTCGAAAATATGCATCGATGTGGACATCGATGCGAGCTCTGACCTAGATTTCTTTCTTCCTGCTCAGCGTTTTGTTTGAGCGTACATTTATTTTTCACGTGCTATGGGTCGATATATTTATATGTTCAGATATATATATTTCAAATAATGTTTGCGACCCGACTTCCCTTTGATTCGAAATAGGCCACGCACCGGAATACAGGCGGGAATAGGGGTTGTATTCTTCTGTATTCCGGGAGCGAGATTCATCGTCACGTAACACTTGCAGCCATTTCTCTCTCCTCCCCTTCGCCAAAGGTAAACTGAAAGAATCAAGTCGTTCATATTTTGTACAAAACAACCATTGGATAGGATCCGTCACCTTCATATGAAATTCAAGTAGAGAATTGGTGAAGGAACGATTGCTAGATATTTTTCTGTCGACTCCACATCGCTTTCCATCTATCAATCAATCTTGTCTCCATCAATCCTCTGCACATACAAAGTATTCAATGTAGAGAAGACAGACACCATCGGTGGTTGTCTTAGATGTGATATGTATATAACGTTTATAATAACTCTCTAATTACATCCGACTACTTTTAAACTAATTTTCACAATCTCTATATGAAGGTTAGAGAAGTTTTCAGAAAAAAAATTTGTGCATTCATTTCACTATGTAAAATAAGTACTCAATACTTACTAATGAAATCCAATCCCTCTTGCTTTCAATTCATCGCGAAGACGTTCATTTCTTGAGTGGGACGTGCATCCCTTGATAAAACAATGTGGCATATTTTATCTGAACAATAATATTTTATTATATTTCATCAATGTTCAACACAAACACCGCATGACCTCTAACAATCATGTTTTGTTTACATTTGACAAATGACATGAACTATTGGTAAATTGTGCTTAGGCTATAGCAAATTCGACGGACCAATCAACAGAGTGGCAATACAAATATGGCGGAACCATTCCCCCCTTTCCCCTGATTAGCAACAGATTTGTCACTAGATTCCCTCCAGTTATTCAAACCTCAATGGGAATAGACGGGTTACAAAATGAATGTTGGATGTATGGGGGTGGATGGCTGAGAAAAAAGGTGGAAAAGGTGATAAAGGGTATTTGGGAGAGTGGAAGGATACCGGAGGAATGTAGAGAGGAGTGCATAATACCAATCGTGGAAAAGGGGGAATGTAAGAAGGTGGGAGATTACAGGGGGGTGACGCTGATGCCGACAATGTATAAGTGGTATACGACACTGCTGACGAGAAGGTTGGAGGAAGAAGTGCAGGAGGAGGATGTGTTGGCAGGTAATCAAACTGGGTTCAGGAAGGGGATAGGAACAATGGATAATATATACGCCTCGAATTATTTGATGGGGAGGGAGATAGAAAAGAAAGGGAAGTTAGCGGCGGTGTTTATAGACTTAAAGGCGGCTTTTGATTCGGTAGATAGGGAAGTGCTGTGGAAATCAATGAAAAAAAGAGGGGTAGATAAGGGTTTGATAGACAGGGTGAAAGAAATTCATGAGGAGACGAAAGTGAGGGTAAAGATGGGAGATAAGTATACGGAGGAATTTTGGTTGGCGAAAGGGATTAGACAGGGTTGTCCTCTGATCCCGTTATTGTTCAATTTAATGATTGCGGACTTATAAGGAGAGATGGTGAGGAGTGGGATAGGTGGGTTAGAGGTAGATGGGAGGAAAATATGGACGCTGAGTTACGCGGATCATGTGGTAGTTTTGGCGGGAGAGGAAGATTTGCAACTGGTGCTAGGAGAGCTGAGGAGATATCTCAGCATTAAGAGGCTGGAAGTAAATGTGGGAAAGACGAAGATTATGAGGTTTGGGGAAAGAGGGGAAGAGGGGGGGGGGAAAGAGGAGTGAAAGGTAGAAGTGGGGGGAAAGGGAAATAGAGGAAGTGAAGGAATTCAGGTACTTGGGGTATGTATTTAAGAGCAATGGGAAGCAAGAGGCACAGATGAAGGATAGGGTTAGGGAGGCAGGAGAAGTGATGAGGGTGGTTTGGGAAATAGGGGAGAGGATTTTTAAGGGAGATTGGAGGAGAAGGATAAGATTAGGGGATGAACTGGCTGGGAGTGTGATTGAATATGGGGCGGAAATTTTGGGATGGGAGGAACGGGAAGAGGTGGAGAGGTTGCAAGAAAGGTATATGAGGTGGTTGCTAAAGTTAAATAGGGGAACACCACGATACATGATCAGGGAGGAGTTGAAGAGGCACAAAATGAGGGTAAGGTTAAAGAAAAGGGCAATAGAGTTTGAGAGGAAATTGAGGGAAGGTGGGGCGGGAGAGGTGGCATTGAGATGTAGGGAGGAGATGATGAAAGAAAGAGGTACATCAAAGTGGGAACAAGAAAGAAGGGAAGGGTCAGAAGGTGTACACTTGTTAGAGAAGGTGACGGGGGATATGAGGGATACGGGGGTGGGGGGAATGGGATGGATGGGAAGGGACAGGGAGATGCAAGCAATGGAGAGATGGGGAAGGATAGTGGGATCGAGATATAATAGATGATATAAGAAGGTGATGGTGGAGGGGGTACCTAAGTAAATGGAAGAGGGAGGGAGAATGGAAAGGGGAAGGGAAATCGCGAGGTCTAGGTTAGGAGATGAGATGAGGGGAGGAAGATACTCGGAGATAAGGGAGGAGGAGCAGAAATGTAGGGTATGTGGGATGGAAGAAGAAAACTGGGAGCATGTGTTAGAGATGTGTATGGGAATGGATGACAGGCAAATGGGGGAACAGATCAGGGAAATATTAGGAGAGGAGGGGGATGGGGAGGAATGGATGATGAGGTTGGAGAAAAAGAGGAAGGAAGGATTCGGGGGGGAAGGGGAATGCGTGGATGTATGGAAGGATGAATGAAAGAATCTCTCTCTCTCTATCCAAAGAATGATGGTAGTTAGTGATAAGTAGATTAAGGAGATTAGGTTAAGGGGATAGGTGAAGTTGAATTAGGTTGAGATAATTGTAAGAAGAAGAGTGTGAGGAGAGGCAATGGAGGCGCCTGTAAGTTCTGTGAACAGGCGCCGGAAAGAAATAAATATACATACATCCATACATACATACATACAATAGTTTCCGAGACAAAAATTAACCCTTTCAGGGGCACATTTTTCTATGATACTTACAGCTTCAATGAAATTGGTTGTAGAGGATCTTCGGGTTACTGATTACGAATCTGAGGTTAGATTTGCAAAATTCAAGATGGCGGATCCGATATGGCGGACGACATTTTCAAAAATTCAACAGCTTCGGATAAGATTTTGGTCCTAAGAGTTTTTGTGGTCGCGGATTACGAATCTGAGGTCAGATTTGCAGAATTCAAGATGGCGTATCCAATATGGCGGATAACATTTTCGAAAATTCAACAGATTTGGATCGAATTTTGGTTCTAAGAGTTTTCGTAGTTGCGGATTACGAATCTGAGGTCAGATTTGCAAAATTCGAGATGGCGGATCCAATATGGCGGATGACATTTCCAGAAATTCGGCAGATTTCGACCAAATTCTTATCCCAAGGGTTTTCGCGGTCGCGGATTACGAATCTGAGGTCAGATTTGCGAGATTCAAGATAGCGGATCCGATATGGCGGATGACATATCCCGAAATTCGACGAATTTTGACCTAATTTGTTCTTTAAGGGTTTCCAGGGTCGGGGATTACGAATCTGAGGTCAGATTTATGAAATTTAGGATGGCGAATCCAAATAACGCGGACTGAATCTCCAAAATTCGACAGATTTTGACCAAATTTGTTCCCTCAAGATTTTCGGGGTCACGGATTACGAATCTAAGGTCAGATTCCCGAACTACAAGATGCCAGAATCATTATGACACATTCATTCTCCAGCTCACCCAGCACAAACCTTGTGGTGACGTCCTCCGGATATCCTGGAGACTGTGCAATATCCTCAAGATCTCCTGAGGACGTCCCCAGGCGATTCGTGCTATATGGGAGAGAATAGTAGATTATGATGGAATTTTGATTATAGGGATCTTTGAAACCACCGATCACAAGTCTGAAGTTGGATTTGCGAAATTCAAGATGGTAGATCCGGTAGCTCACTATGTTGAGTTAACCTTGTGTTTTTTCACGTCATTCACAAAAAATGGATGCATCGATGTTCACGGGTTCACTCAATATGTTTTTGGGGCATTAATTTCATGAACTTGGTGGAAATTTTCAAAATTATATTTAACTTATGAATAAACTGAATATAGGCCTGGTAGAAATGATATAGGGCTCACATAAGGGCCACATGAGGCCATATCAGAACCCGATGTAGCCTCATGTGGCCCTGATGTGAGCCCTATATCAGTTCTACTAAGGATAGAATCGGATATAATTTTCATATAATCTTCAAAATTTTTCCACTTGGCACCTCCTGAATGAGAATCCTGGATACGTGCCTGTATACATATATTCATGCAAAAAAATATCATCAATGGGAGTAATAAAGGAATGATGAATAATTCTGAACAAACTTTATTTTCCGAGATTTCCAATTTTTTTTCCAAACTAATGGACCCAAAGTTCTGATAGAAACATGTATCGAGAAACTATGTATGGAGAATATGCGAAAAAATTTCAGGGCCTCGACTAATTTCATGTAGAAGGAATCGATTTTTCTTTAGAAAAATGCGGACTTTTCCAAGTTAATTATTTATAACTAATATCAAATTGAGTGAATTATTGCAATTTTGCATGAGGCTTGAATAACTCAGGTACCAATAACTGTGAAATATGCGTATTTGCCCGTGAATAGTGCAAAATGTACTGAAAATACCAGGAAAACTGAAGCAAAATAGGTAGAATGTATATGCCCCACTGCCCCTGGAAGGGATTGGTTAAAAGAATTGGAAATTACAAAATAAGAAACATAAAATAACGTAAAAGGGAAACAAAGCCACAAAAAAAACACACAATAAAAACTAACAAAAAATGAAACCACTCCCATCCCATATCCACATCGTCAGTTCTACGTTTTGCCGAGCAGAAACGAAAGCACTGAAAAATTTTCATCCGGTGCGTATGATTCAAAATCTAACTGCAGATTCGTAATCAATGACCCCGAAAACCCTCAGAATTAGAATTTAGTCAAAATCCGTCAGTTTTCTGAAAATTGTGTCCGCCAGATTGGATCCGCCATTTTTAATTCTGCAAAGCTGACCTCAGATTCCTAATTTGCAACCCCAAAAACCCCTAGAATGAAAATTTGGCCGGGATCGGTCAATTTTTGAAAATTTTGACCGCCATATTGAATCCGTCATTTTGAATTTCTCAAATCTGACCTTGAATTTGTATTCAGCAACCCCAAAAACTCTCATGGGTGATTTTGTTAATGATATAAGTATCACAGAAAAATGTATCCCTGAAAGAGCTGAACAAATTTCATTTTCCGGAATTTCAAAAATTTTTTCCTTGAAAACTAATGTACGAAGAATTCTGAAAAAAATATATATCGAAGAACTATGTATGGAGAGTATGTAAAAAAATATTCCAGGGGCTCAACTGTTCTCATTCCGGAGGGACCGATTTTTCTTCAAAAAAAGCGAATTTTTTCATGTGAATCATTTATAATCAATATTAAAATGAATGAATTATTGCAATGTTGCATAAAGTTTGAATAATTTAGATACCAATGAGTGTAAAAAATGAGTATTCTCCCGCAAATAATGCGATTTTACTAGAAATATGAAAGAAACTGAAATAACATAGGTGAGACGTATACGTCCCACTGCCCCTGAAAGGGTTGAAAAGTCAAAATTTCCATTTCCTCAAAATCAGTATAATTCAAATTGTATTTTGCGATTACTCAGCGAGAAATCATTGGAATGAAATTCGATACTCAGCTTCAGTAATGATCCCCGAAGACAACTAGTGAGTTATTATTTTCAAAAAATTGCATCATCCAATGCATATTCAGAAATAAACAAATGCTATTTAAAACACGCGCTTGCGAGTTCCCACGGAAAGAAGTGTCGAGGAAATTTTTGAGTTCGGGAAACTCAAAGCGACAAAATTGTTCGTCAATGTTCGAAGAAGTTTCCCTGAACTTTTCAGATCAATCGGGTAGAAAATGAGGGAGATATTGAACTTTGTTTACAATGGTGCGGCTTGCCTCCCGTTACGGCAATGGTACTGAGCTAACACGTGTGTTACAATACACGGCGCTACAGGCTCGACAGATCATAAACCAGCCGCGCCATCGTGAACAAAGTTCAATAACTCCCTTATTTCCTGAATCAGATTCTGAAACGTGTTCAAGCGCAAGTCTGGTCATTGCATGCGACGCTTCAATTATAAAAATTGGATGAATTGGTTGGCTATCTTCAAGACATGGACAAGTTACCACTAAATAAGCTACTCAATATGAAATAATGTGAATCAAATATATTTTTTGTTCATCACAAAACAGTGGGTTTTATTCCTCTCAACTGAGAATCCGGTATACTTGTGCTCACAATCTAGAAACTTGTCTTCATACCCAGTATGAAATATTCTTGTCTTGATGATATTTCTTATATCTCTCAAAATCCATTTCTCTTCGTGTTTTGGCATGGATAACAAAACAATTTCCTCGGTGTAAGATAGGCTTTCCAGAAAATGGAAACTAGCTGTATAACAAAGACTGTCCAGGAATAATATTTGAAAAAATTTTTCCCGAGATGAAAAAACGTTTTAAATGACGTGATTTTTTCCGAAATTTTTTTGGGGGATTTTTTTGGCAAATGAATTTTAAATGAATAAAGTTGCAGCTATCAGGAATCAAGTATAATGATACGTCAAAATCCTTGAGCGGAAAAGGAATTTTAGCATTGACCACTAATTGAATTATGATAATGTTGTTTCTAGGCGTCGCGTATGATGCCAATCACCCGTTTCACCTTCATGGTTACCTGTTCCGTGTAGTTGCTATGGAAAGAGTTGGTTCGAATACTACGGTTGAGGAAATACAACAATTGGACAAAACCGGACAAATACACAGGAAGCTCAAACGAGCGCCATTGAAGGACACAGTGACTGTACCCGACGGAGGCTACACTATTATAAGATTTCATGCTAAAAATCCCGGTAAGTTTGTTTATAAAAAACATAAATGTATATTCCTCGAAGACATAGAATGAGTTTGAGCGGTGTGAAACTTCGATTATGTAATAAATCTCGTATCATCATTTGGAAATTCACCAAATTTATGTTCTTGAAGTTTGAATCGTTGATAAAAACGGAACGAAAATTCGAACTCACAAAATCTGATGGATCATTGGTGCTTATTTTCTCGAATAAATGTTTTAGAACCGGATGAATCGTTTGAAGGGTATCCTGTGAATGAACAATTCCATCTTCATTGAAATCTAAACTCCTCACATTGCACAACCATTTTTTGAAGGATATTTACTTGTTATACCGTCGCTGGTATTACAGTTCCTACATTACTTTCTACTACAGAATTCTTCGTGTGAGATCATTCAAAGATATTTTCACATATTCGGAATATTGCGTTCCCAACCCAAAGCGCAAAACAAGTCAGAATCAGTTCATGATGAATACCTTACGAACAATGAGAATCCATGAAGAATCCTTCATGAATAAATTGGGGACTGCTATCCCCGCTTAAAGTGTCATATAGAATCGTATAGAATACCATAAAATATGATTCAAAAACATGATAGAAACTGTGAATCTTATCATGTTTTTGAATCATAATCTATGATATTCTATACGATTCTATATGACACTTTAAGCAGGGATGCTATCTGGAAACCGATACGTAGATCCTAAGTGGCACAAGAACTTCACAAATATGATTATTATTTGCGTCTGGAGAGAACGTGTAAATGAGACAACCTTTGATGAGTTCGTTAAGAAACTCGAATTTTTTGCATAAATCGATTCCGTAACATGTCCAGAATATGCTGGTGAAGTGATTTTCCAATATCCGAAATTGTTGGAAAGTTACACCCAGACAGCATTGAATGTCCTGTGGACGTTTTAGAAACATAACCTTAGTTTTGCGCACTTCGTCTCCGTGGGGTAGGTTTAAATACGTTCAGAGAACGTTCATTTGTGATGCACCTGAATACGTTCCCAGTACGTCTTTTTCATCTACCACGGGACGTTCTCGTTACGTTTCCCGAACGTACTTCCATGAAAACTAAGCTATACAAACATACGCGTAGTATCGCAGAACGTCATTGACATGTTCATTGAACACGTCCCCAGAACGTCGCATGGTGGACATGAATTGAACATCACAGAACATTTGTATGTCCCTGGGACGTACATGCGACGTTTTTAGAACGTCCTGGGATGTTATTTGGACGTTTTCTGTGAGAGCAAGTACGTTTTATGAACGTTCAGAAAACCCCCCGATGCTACCCGGGCAGGAGTTAGGAGATCAGGTGTTCGGAACGCTTTGTGACCCTTCGGTTTCTCAATTGAGATCTCATAAGACGCATATCCACTCCTATACACATGTACATACACGCACAGTAGGAAATTTTGTATATTTTTAACGGCCGCGCATGTCGCGAACGGCCTACTCAAAATCGGTGTTGAATACACAGGCCAACAAAATTTTGCAAATTTCAGTAACAGAAACTAATACACGCTTTCCCGAAGCGTCTTGGTGCGCTGAATCCGAATCTGGCTGCAGAACTGCAGAACTGTCTCAAAAGGGACCACCCGGGGAAAGAGGATTTTGAGTGTTTTCCAAGGGTGAATTTCTGTGCTGAGAACGAAAAAAATGATGAAAAAAATCCAGGATGCGTCCTTGACCTTGAAAAAAGTCAATTCAAGGTCAAATTTTTTTTTCTCCATATATTGAACTCAAACTGTGTACAACTACGTTTTTTGATGTGCTGAGTACGAAAAAAAGAGTGAAAAAAATCCTGGATGCGTTCTTGACCTTGAAAAAGGTCAATTCAAGGACGAATTTTTTTTTCTCCATATTTTGAACTCAAATTGTGTATATCCAAATTTTTTGATGCGCTGAGTACGAAAAAAGTCATGAAAAAAATCCAGGATGCGTCCTTGACCTTGAAAAAGGTCGATTCAAGGTCGAATTTTTTTTTCTCCATATATTGAACTCAAACTGTGTATATCTACGTTTTTTTATGTGCTGATTACGAAAAAAATGGTTAAAAAAATCCTGAATGCGTCCTGGACCTCGACAAAGGTTAATTCGAGGTCAAATTTTTTGCTCTCCATATATTGAACTCAAACTGTGTATATCTTCGTCCTTTGATGTGCTGAGTACGAAAAAAATAGTGGAAAAAATTCTTGATCCGTCTTTGACCTTGAAAAAGGTCGATTCGAGGTTGAATTTTCTTTTCTCTATTTTTTGCACTCAAACTGTGTATATCTACGTTTTTCGATGTGCTGAGTACGAGAAAAATGGTGAAAAAAATTCTGGATGCGTCCTCCACTTTGAAAAAGGTAATTCCAAGATCCAATTAACTTATTTCTTTCATATTTCGACTATTCTGAAGAGGACCGTCCAAGATATAATCACCGTACCTTAGAAGGATGAACCCGAAATTTGTATAAATGTATGTGGATATATTTATATATATCTATACAGGGTGTCCCAGAACACATGTCTGACCTTTTGAGAGCATATTCTGCACCCGAAATGCAATTTTTTCCCGTTTGGAAAAAAGTTTTTGGAGGCTTCGTTCTTGAGATATGAGCATTTTCAGATTTTTTTAAAAATCCAAATAACTCAGGAGCATCGTATATTACATACTTCAGTCTGATACAATTCGCTGGGTTGGAAAACGGCGGATCTCTAGGAAAAAAAAAACTATTATATCCCTATTCGTTCCGGAGCTACAGTGATTTGAAATTTTTGAGCTTCCAGCCAATCAGAATTCAGCAACTTCAAATCGCTGTAGCTCCGGAACGAATAGAGATATAATAGTTCGATTTTTTTTCTAGAGATCCGCCGTTTTCCAACTTGGCGAATGGTATTAGACTGAAGTATGTAACATACGATGCTTCGGAGTTATTTGGATTTTTGAAAGAATCTAAAAATGCTCATATTTCAAGAACGAGGCCTCCAAAAATTTTCTTTCAAACGGGAAAAAACTGCATTTTGGTTGCAGAATATGCTCTCAAAAGGTCGGACATGTGTTTTGGGACATATGCATACGTCCTCAAGATGTCAAACGAACACGGGATGGGTAATTTACTTCACACACTGAACTTCTTAGGAATCCAATGTGACAGACCCAGTAGAGCATGGAAGGTAATCGGAGCACGGCTATGAAAACCTCAAATAGTAGGTTATGCAGCTGAGGAGCGTTACCCACTATTCGATCACATCTTCAGACCGGATTCACAGGGTACCCAAGGTATAATGTAGAACCAAAAACACGAGTTCCAGCGCCGCCTACAACCTGGTCGGGAACTAAAGCCCACACACACAACGATACTACATATACGAGGTGTGTTCAGAAAGTAAGGTGACTTTGTATTTTTAAGAAGAAATATTTATTTATTTTTCAATATTTATGTTGTCCCCTTCAAAGTGATCCCCCTCAGATACAATACACTTATGCCAACGGTTTTTCCAATCCTCAAAGCACTTCTCATAAGCACTTTTCGGTATAGCCTTGAGCTCTTCCAGCGATGCAGTCTTTATCTCTTCAATCGTTGCAAATCCCCGTCCTTTCATAGGTCTCTTTAGGTTTGGGAACAAGAAAAAGTCACATGGGGCCAAATCCGGTGAATATGGTGGCTGAGGCATGATTGTGGTGTTGTTTTTGGCCAAAAAATCTCTCACAAGCAAAGATGAGTGAGCAGGGGCATTATCGTGATGCAAAAGCCATGAATTATTTTTCCACAATTCTGGACGTTTTCTTCGTATTGCTTCTCGCAAACGGCGCATAACTTCAAGATAATACTGTTTATTGACCGTACGACCATATGGTAAGAACTCTTGATGCACCACGCCATGTTGATCGAAGAAAACAGTGAGGAAAACTTTGACATTTGATCGAACTTGGCGTGCTTTTTTCGGTCTTGGCTCATCTGGGGTCTTCCATTGGGACGATTGGACTTTGGTTTCGACATCATAACCATATACCCATGATTGGTCACCAGTTATGACCCTTTTGAGTAAATCTGGGTCGTCGTTGACGTCATTCAACAGTTCTTGAGCGATGCTCATGCGACGGTTCTTTTGGTCAAAATTTAGCAATTTCGGAACAAACTTCGCTGACACACGTCTCATGCCCAAAACGTTAGAAAAAATTTCATGGCACGAGCCAAGCGATAAACCAACATCCTCAGCAACTTCTCTGATAGTGATTCGACGATTTTCCAAAACAATTTTCTTCACTGCTTGAACGTTTTCATCAGTTGTTGACGTGCTTGGGCGTCCAGAGCGAGGCTCGTCATTGGCATCTTCCCGGCCATCTTGGAAGAGTTTGTACCACTTGTAAACATTTTTTTTACTCGGAACAGTTCCACCGTATGCTACTGTCAACATTTTAAGTGTTTCGGAGCACTTTATTTTATTTTTTACACAAAATTTGATGCAAATCCTTTGATCCATATTTTTCGATAGCAAGGAATGGCCGAGCATGCAAAACACTTATAACCTTTACGCCTCTCACAACCAAACAAAAAATGCTTTACACTTGAAACTTGGTACAGATGTTCGGGAAGAGTGTGCCAACATAACAAAACAAAAAAATCGATAATCGAAAGTACGTTGCCCGCGAAATTTGAAGAGTCACCTTACTTTTTGAACACACCTCGTACGTTTACCCTCATACTAATAGCGCCTTTAGTGTGAGTGTAAACGTATATGTGGTATCGTTGTGTGTGTGGGCTTTAGTTCCCGACCAAGTTGTAGGCGGTGCTGGAACTCGTGTTCTTGTTTCTACATTATACTTTGGGTAACCTGCAGATTCATCCTTGAACCGGGTGTGCCTAATGGCAAAGAAGGGATTCCTAAGAAAATCAGTGTTTGAAGTAAATTACCCACTCCGTGTTCGTTTGACATCTTGGGTACATATACATAAAATATAAATATATCCATATAAACATACAAATTTCGCGTTCATTCATCTCAGGTACGGTGATCATAACTTGGACGGTCCTTTTCAGCATAGTTCAAGAGCGTTCTCATTTGGCGGTGGTTATTTGATCAACATTCTTCTTTAGGATATTTCGCGGTTCCTCTCCACAGGTCCAGCGATAGTACCTCACGCAGGCTTCTCCAAGATATTTCGAACGGATCCTCATCTGGCTGTGGTTATTTCACCAACAGTTCCTATTAGAACATTTGACGGTCTTCCTTCTCAGGTGCAGATCCTATTCATTCAGTAGCTGCTGTTCTATAAAATGACTGACAGAGAGGCTTGGAGTAGCGGTGAATCCGAACCAGAGGAACAAGATCCTCGGAATGAAGAATTTGAAGCCATTAATTTGGCAGACCCCACCTATGACCGAACTCGAATTTTTCATGATGCGAATTTTCACGCATTAATCAGAGGTTTCGAAGGGAACTCCAGAATGAATCCTAACGCTCTTATAACAGGAAATTTGCCGATAGATTTTTTCAATTATTTTTCCGATTCTTCCCTGGTTCAAAGGATTGTAGACGAGACAAATCGTTACCATGCCCAAAATCCTCAAAGTTCATCTTCCCATATGAAAGACCGGTGCCCTTTGACCAAAGATGAATTTGAAATGTTCCTTGGTCTCTCAATTCTTATGGGGCCATGTTCGGAGAGGTGATTCGAAAGATTATTGGTCTACGGATCCTTTGTTTCATACTCCGATTTCTCGAGAAAGAATGCATCGTGATAGATATTCACAAATTCTGCGACAATTACACTTCCAAGATAATGAAGATGATTCAGAATTTGTCAATCATCCTTCACGGAAGATAAAACCAGTGATAGACCACCTACAAAGTAAATTTTCGGCAGCTCTCATACCAGGCAAAAACCTGTGTAAAGACGAAAGTCTGTTATTGTGGAGAGGTAGGCTTCGATTCAAACAATATATTCCGTTGAAAAAGGATCGTTTCGGCATCAAGTTGTTTGAGTTGGTAGACTGCGATACTGGATTCATTCTAGGCTTTATTGTTTACACCGGATCAGATACTGAGTATCAAAAGTTCGGTTTAGGTGTTACCGGTGATGTTGTCGCTCACTTTTTACAACCGTATTTTTATGAGGGTCATGTTATATGTATAGACAATTGGTACACATCCCCTAGTTCGGCTGAGTTTCTGCATGATCGTGATACGGGAATTTGTGGAACAGTCAAAGCCAATAGAAAGGGAATGCCAAAGTTGGGAAACAAATTACAGCGAGGTGAAATACAAGTCGCTCATAATTATGCTTGGATGGCAATGGAATGGGAAGACAAACGAAGTGTTCGCATGCTTACAAGTGTACACGAACCAGAATTCTGTGCAACTGGGAAAAAAAATTATAAAACAAAAGAAGACATTATAAAGCCAACGTGTATTCATGAATACAATAAGAATATGGGCGGCATTGATGATCTTGATAGACAACTCTCGATAACGGGAACAGTGCGAGAAACAATGAAGTGGTATAGGAAGCTTTTTTTTCACCTTATTGATTTATGCCTGTGTAATGCTCATGATTCATACAGACTGAAGAATCAAGAACAAAAATCTTTTCCTCCATTTCGTTTACGAGTAGCTAGAGGATTAATGAAACTGGAGTCTCCTGAAAACATTCCCCGTAACGAAATCTGTGCCACTCGATATTTGGTCGCCACTTCCCCCAATGTACTACAAAACGAAGGTGCCAATTGTGTAGTTTGCGTAGAAAAACATCTCGAACGAACTACATATGCTCCATTTGCCATATACCCCTATGCATAACGCCATGCTTTGAAGAGTACCACACGAAAGTGACATTGCCATGAGATTGATTGATTCAAGATCACATGAGGGGCAAGGGGACTCACGGTGATGAAGCACCCCGACGTGAGCGGCAAGAGGACTCACGGTAATAAAGCACCCCGACGTGAGAGGCAAGGGGACTCACGGTAATAAAGCACCCCGACGTGAGAGGCAAGGGGACTCACGGTAATAAAGCACCCCGACGTGAGAGGCAAGGGGACTCACGGTAATAAAGCACCCCGACGTGAGAGGCAAGGAGACTCACGATAATGGAGCACCCCGTCGTGAGAGGCAAGGGGACTCACGGTAATAAAGCACCCCGACGTGAGAGGCAAGGGGACTCACGGTAATAAAGCACCCCGACGTGAGAGGCAAGGGGACTCACGGTAATAAAGCACCTCGACATGAGAGGCAAGGGGACTCACGGTCATGAAGCACCCCGACGTGAGAGGCAAGGGGACTCACGTTAATGAAGCACCTCGACGTGAGAGGCAAGGGGACTCACGGTAATGAAGCACCCCGATGTGAGGGGCAAGGAGACTCACGGTAATGAAGCACCCCGACGTGAGAGGCGAGGAGACTCACGGTGATAAAGCACCCCGACGTGAGAGGCAAGGGGACTCACGGTCATGAAGCACCCCGACGTGAGAGGCAAGGGGACTCACGTAAATCAAGCACCTCAACGTGAGAGGCGAGGGGACTCACGAAAAACAAGCACCCCAAAGGCATCAAATTTTCGCCGCGTCCACGTCGCTGGTCCTGGGTCATGCTGAGAGCGAACAGTCATATAATTGCTTTGGTTTCTTGATGAACTGTATCTACAGCTGAAATATATTCTCCGAATTTTGTACTGTTTTTGTCGTACCCAGATTCCCAATGAACTTCAAGATGTCTGGGGTTGAAATGCGGGAAACAATATTACACCTTGAAGTGTTTTCGTGTAGAATCAATAATACTTCCAGGACTTTTCACAATTTTATCCTCACTCAGCACATCAAAAAACATAGATGTAAGAGGTGAGAGTTCGAAATATGAAATAAATAAATAAATTGGATCTTGGAATTACCTTTTTCAAGGTCAAGGACGCTTTCAGGATTTCTTTCCCAATTTTCCTCGTACTCAGCATCTCAAAAAAACTACGTACACAAAATGTGAGTTCAATATGAGAAAAAAAAGGACCTCCACCTTGAATTGACCTTTTACAAGGTCAAGGCTGCATCCAGGATCTTTTTCATCATTATTTTCGTACTCGACAAATAAATAAACGTCGATGTACACAATTTGAGTTGAATATATGGAGAGAAAAAAAATTCGACCTTAAATCAACCTTCTTCAAAGTCAAGGCTGCATCCAGGAATCCTTCCATCATTATTCTCGTACTCAGCACATCAAAAAACGTCGATCTACACAGTTTGAGTTGAATATATGGAGAAAAAAAAATTCGAACTTGAATCGACCTTTTTCAAGGTCAAGGACGCATCTTTGATTTTTCCACCATTTTTTTCGTACTCAGAACATCAAAAAACGTAGATATGCACAGTTTGAGTTCAATATATGGAGAGAAAACAAATTCGACCTTGGATCGACCTTTTCCAAGGTCAAGGACGCATCCTGGATTTTTCCCACCATTTTTTTCGTTTTCAGCGCAAAGAATTATGATGAAAAACACCCGAACTCATTTCACACATTTTTTTGCATTGACCTTTCTCTTCTGGACGAGACTGGTCCCCAAAGGGACCACTTGTTTAGTCGGAGGTTGGTCGTGAGTTATGTATTTCATTCATGCATCAAATACACGATTTCAAAAAGGTCGATTTGTACTGAAAATTCCCCGTCCTCCGAAGGTTAAAAGTGTGAAAAACACTGTTTTTCGACATATTTGAGGTTACTGCAAGTCAAGAGGTAATTTTTCCTCACAAGTGCCTTCAAGTGCCATTGAGTTTGCTCGAATATCTTTTTTCCTCATTTCTTCAGTATTGGTTGTGGCAAGTGTTGGCTAGCAGTCATGGGTTTCGCACTTGATATATAGAAGTATACTATGCCTGTACTGATAATAGATAGAAGTATACTATGCCTGTACTGATAAACCAGTACTGAGAGCCTGATGTTGGCCCATCACTGATCTTGTACAGGCACTGGACTGATTGCGAATAATGAGAATCCTAATCAGCGACTCCTAGTACTGATATTCAAGAGCGAGGTTAATGGGATACTTAATATCCTAGATGTCTCAGAAATCATTCCGAATCTTTTGTGGACGGATTGTTGGCACAAACCCCAGAAACTTCTCCTCCTAGTGGAACGCTGTCAAATGCTTAGTTTCGGAGTCGAATCCAATCCATCAAGTATGTGACGAAATGAGGGTCCGGATGCAAGAACCGACGATACGCTCGAACTGCGGGTTAAGTATTCTCCAAGCCGTGACGTCAGGAGTTGAGAAAAAAAATCGGAATTCCGAAAATCTGGAATTAATGGGTGATAGGTCTTGAAAAATCAATACAAGTCTTCCTTCCTATTTTTCCCTATGATCAATAGTTTTTGAGAAAAAAAATGAAAACTACCTATTTTTTGCAACCAAAATCAATGTTTTTCAATATTAAACTCGTCATAAATCAGTCATTTTTCCATGTATCTGAGTGAATCTTACAGATTCTGATTCGTAAGATTTCTCCGATGACGAAAATGTTGAACAAATTTGTAAAAATTTATAACAAATTTATAATTTTCCAATCCGAAGTGAGAAGCATGTTTTCTATGCTTTGGGATCAAAAAGTGGTGAGGGAAATGAGAGGTACGAAAAACTTCCAGTGACAAAATTGTTCGTTAGTATATGGATAAACTTTTTGGGAAGTTTTACTATCGGATTATTAGTTTGCAAAATCCAGCGATTTTTTCATGAGCGCGCAAGGTTATTTTGCATGCCTGTACGACGTGTACCCGCTGCACATCGACATCTGTGAGAAAGATTGTGTCTGTTTGATTTCCCAACGTAGGTTTGTATTTTTGGGTCAGAGAATTCAAATTTCGAACTATTTTTGCAAGCCTCCTCACCATTCCGTCTTTTATAGATAATTTTATTGCAAAAAACTTACACACTAATGTGAAGAAAAATATTTATATAAAGTATTTTCATACGTTTTCACATAATTGACCTTCATATATCATGAAAGATACTATTTTTTTGTAACATTATAGTTCCCCGTCTTACAGAATAATCAGAGTTATCAATCATAAAGTGAATTGTAAGTAATACTGAACATTTTACTTCATATCACAGTTTCCGATAATGCAAGTACTCATCGAATTCGTGGACTGTATTTTCTCTCGTTTCACTCTTTGGTGTTTTTACTTCTCACACTCATCTCTGTCATGTATTTTTCAAAATATTCTTTCCCATCAGGAGTGGAAAACTTCAACAAAGCCTTCAAATCTCTTATTTCTTCTGCACCTATTCCTATTTGTTCGGCGGGTGGAGCATTTCTTAAATCATCATATAAAACTGCCTTGTCGATATAATACGTCTCTGAAGTGCCCTTTTAATTTTCATAAACATCAACATTACCGTTTGAATAATACTCAATCATCACAGCTTTTGTAATCTTCGGGTCTTTCGGAATTTTATATCTACCCTGCATCACAGATTCAGAATCTTGCACGAGACAGTTCTCTCGTTCCACTATAGTGGAAGGCGGACTCCTTGCATTCCTGATTAATTCGATGTACTCTTTCTCAGTCCGAATAGTTTCTACCATTTTCTTTTTTTTGACCGTACATGCCGAAATTCCCATCACACTGACAAAATGAGTGTCCCTTAAGGGGTTACTAGCGCTTACCAACAGAGCACGTTGGATAGGAGGAGGACACGCCTATACGATAGGAAGAGAGGTTTGGTATCATCGCTTGTATCCCGTTAACGGGAAACAAATGATGAATGGGAACTTGAAATTTCTGTGACAAGAGTGATAAGAACACCATCACTGTATAATTCTCATCTTGTCCGCCGCATGGATCAGAGAACAGAAATATTTTATCGTAACAATGCAACTTGAATGATTCCAAAATAACATGCAGCAGGGAATTGATCACCGTGTTTCCGCCTTTTCTTAAGAACCCTTCCATGAAAAAAAAACATTGAGCTTGGTGATACACTACCAGTAGGGACATGGGAATGAACGTGAAACATATGAACCAAATCAACCGCGAATGAACCTGAGCCGAAACCGGAAAATTCGGTAATGGAAGATTCTGTCCAAACTCGAATTCAAGGCATAAGTTTTCTCCACAAGTTGCTAACATTGTGTCCTTCAAATTTTTATGTGCTTCAATTTTTCGTTTGTGCTCTTTACTCATCTGGTTCATCTTGCTTCCCGAGTTTCTCATTCTCATAACATTCGTCGCAACAACCCATTCTGGGAACATCGAATATGAAATTTACAAAATGAATAAAATATTTAGAATACGTAGATTCTGTTAGTGGAACGTCATCATTTCCAGTTTCGGATTTGTAGTAATCAAGAAATTTGTTATATAAACCCGTTGAACTCAAATGACTATCACGAAAATCTTTCAATTCCGAAGTCGGAAGTAGAGAGTATTTTGATTATCACGTTCTATTTGGGGTTCGAAATTTTTAATCAGATACATACTCGGTTTCGAGATTGTTTTGCGATATGACGTTTCCATGAACTTTCATCCCTTGTTCTTTTCCGGCCTTTTTGTGATTCTTTCGGACTTTGCATTCTCTCATCACACATATTTATACGTTAATGAATGATGAATTATCAATTACTTCGGAAACATTATGAAGAAAAAAACAACACTACAAATTCTTCCTTGTTCATAAATGTTCATGCACGTTGAGGGATGAATATCATGAATGCTGAGTTTTGATACTAAGTGATCAAAACAAAAGAAAATAGAACAACCATGAAGATGGCTGGAGATCATCATAATGAATGAAAAACGTTTGCCAACGCGCAACTTTCAAAAATGGGATAGATTGTGTTTCATCAGTGACAGTTTTCATCAAGAATAAATTCATTAGATTTCCAATTATAATTTGTGTATATATACACGCAACATAGATTCCTCAATTATCAATTCGCCCAAAAAAATCATGGAAGAAGAGAACAATGGAATTGAAATTTATCAACATGAGTCGCAAAATCGTATGAAAAGAGGAAAGTATCTGACTCCAAATGTTGAATTTCAAAAAAAACTTCGATCTTCCAATTCCACGTAATCAGTATATTTTTCACTACTTCTTCGTCTCACTTACAAGCAGATACCCATGGTTTTCCTTCACTGAAATGATTTTATTGCTCGCACTAGACGATCTGACGTCGCTGATAATTCAGTTTCTGGATCTCATTAGAATTGTTCGATTTTCCAATTTCTCCACCTCAAGAATCTCAATCTATGTGGAGAAATCAAATTATGAGAATCATTTTTATCTCTATTTGAATATCATAATTATATTTCGATGAGAAATTCGGATACTGAAAAATGATATGTACAAAATTGATCAATTACAGGATAAGAAATCTTTTCTGTTCCAATACTTTTTTCATGAAATCAATATTTTGTAGATGTCATTGTTTTGAACCGATCGATTGTTTATTATAAAATTGAATGAGCAACCTTGCCAAAATAGTTTGATTCCCAGATTTAAAACTTCTCCCTAGTGAAAATCGAGGATAGAAATGGATAGGAAAATTTGTATTCGCTTCTATCGATTTTCAACGTCATTTTATGCACCGCTTTTTGACATTGACCTGAATAGGAATCTGGTTGATCCATCTTAATCCACAAAAATAAATTGGGAAAAGGGAAAATCCGACACGAAATTGGATGAACTTAGTATTCATTTCTATCCACTTTCAATGTCATTTTCTGCACCATTCTTTGATATTCACAAGGATAAGTATTTGCTCCATCCATTTGAATGCATGGAAAGTGGGGAAAAATAAATTTTGGTGCCTGATGATGGTCTATTGTTGGGAAATGTGGTAGCTTCGAATACTGAAAATCTACCGTGCGTGGTATCTTTCATTTACCTATTCTTTACCGTAACTGACCGACCAACCGACCACCCATCCGAATACCTGACCTGCTCACTTAACGCTTAACCTATTCTATCAACTACCTAACGCTTACCCTACGCTGCTGTACAAGAGTACATGTTATGGCCTGGATGAAGTACGTCTATAATCACCATGCTTCTCTAGTGGAAATCGGAAAAGGAATGAATTGGATTTTTATCAACTTAGAACCATATGAATCTATTTCTGTGACGTTTATTCCAAGACGAATGAAAATCATATCCAAATCAACCCAAATTTGATCCTAATATTATTGTATTCCTGAAAATGCAATCCATTTGAATCTTCAATCCTTCCGAATACTGAATTGAGTATATCATTTTTGATCCATGTATTGAATTTTCAAGTCGTCATCATTCTATTCATTCTCATACTCATTGCGATATAGACATTGAATCAAGTCCAATTATTTTTCATTCCCTATTCATTCCAATCTGAGATTCGAAATACGTTTCTTTTTCAATTGGATTCCTCAAAACCGATGATCTGTATGGATTCCAAGTGAAGAGAAAATCCTATTCAATTCAATCCAAATTTCATCTCAATATAACTTTGTTCATGAACGTGTAACAAAATTTAATACATTTTCATTCATTTGAATCTCTATCCTCCTTAATCCGGAATTCGGTATATAATTTTTGATCTATGTAATGAATTTTCAAGCCGTAATTATTCAATCCATTTCTATACTGATTACGGTATAGATATTGAATCCGTTTCAATCATTTTTTATTTCCTATCCATTTCAATCATAGATTCGGAATACGATTGTTTTTCAATCGAATTCCTGAAAACAGATAATCTGTATGGATTCTCAGTGTAGAAAAAGCCTATCCAATTCAATCCAAATTTCATTTCCAATACAAGTGTATTGTTGAAAATTCAATGAAATTTGATTTATTCGTATGTATTTGAATCTTCAATTCTCTCTCATCCTGAATTCTGTATACAATGGAATCTCGCAATAACACAACTCTCCTCCTTCTTCATTCACGGTTTCTGTCGTGCGTTGAAGAGCGCGGAGTAACATTTCTATTGCAAGGTTCTATAGTGTATACTTCCTATTCCATGTAATGAAATTCAGGATTGGGAATGAATTGTCAACTCAAATGAATACAAATGGAATCAAGTTTCTTACGCTTCCAAGAATGAAGTTATATTGGAATCAAATTTTGATTGAATTGTATAGAATTTTTCCTCCATTTAGAATCCATACTGATTGGAGGTTCTCAGGAATGTGATTGAAAAACAATCTCATTCCGAATCTGTGATTGGAATGGATAGAGAATTAGAGATGATTGAAATGGATTCAATGTCTATATCGTAATCAGTATAGAAATGGATTGAATGACCATGAGTTGGAAATTCATAACATGCGATGAAAATTATATACTGAATTCAACATTGAGATGGATTACAGATTCAAACGGATAAAAACGTATTGAATTCCCTTACACTCCCTTGAATACGATTATATTAGAATGAAATTTGGATTGTATTGGATAGACTTTTTATTCATCTTGGAATAGGCGTCATAGGAATGAATTTGAGTGGATTCAGTTGGATAGAATTCCAATCCATTCCTATTCTCCATTTTCACTGTGGTTTCCTCACAAGGATAAGAAACTTCATTGATTGGGATGATTTTTCTTCAAAGTCAATAGTTTGACCATAAAAACGTTATAAACAATGGAATTGTTCATAAAAAAAAGCAAATTTCGAATCTAGCAAATATAGTTCGATATTTGAATTCTCTTACCCAAAAATATAAATCTACGTTGAGAAATCAAACGAAGACAATCTTTCTCACAGATGTCGATGTGCAGCGGGTACACGTCGTAGAGTAATGCAAAATAACCGTTGCGCGCTCATGAAAAAATCGCTGGATTTTGCAAACTAATAATCCGATCGATCTGAAACTTTCCAAAAAGTTCGTCCATATACTAACGAACAACTTTGTCGCTGGAAATTTTTTGTACCTCACATTTCCTCCACCACTTTTTGATTCCAAAGCATAGAAAACATGCTTTTCACTTCGGATTGAAAAATTATAAATTTGTTATGAATTTTTACAAATTTGTTCAACATTTTCGTCATCGGGGAAGTCTTACGAATCAGAATCTGTCAGATTCACCAAGATACATAGAGAAATAACCGAGTTATGACGAGTTTAATATTGAAAAACATTGATTTTGGTCGCAAAAGAAAGGTAGTTTCCATTTTTTCCCTCAAAAAGTATCCATCACAGGGAAGAATTGTAAAGGAAGACTTGTATTGATTTTCCAAGCCCTTTCACCCATTATTTTCAGATGTTTCTAATTCCGATTTTTCTTTCGACTCCTGACGTCATGGCTTGGACAATACCTATCCCGCAGTCCGAGCGTATCGTCGGTTCTTGCATCCGGACCGTCGAATGCACTTTCGTCTACTATTTTATACTTTTTTTCTCTATATCCACATGAAAATACGTACGTATACATATACTCTCGCCTTTTTAATATGGAATTCATGTGTAAATTGGATTCAAATGATAAATAATTGTTGCTCAATTTAAAAATCCCCCTAAGTAATGAACAATGAAATGAATGATGATAAGAATAAGATAAGAATGAAATACTATTGATATAAAACTAATAACCATGATAATGCTGAAAGAAAAAGGTCAATAGAATAATTTATTGAGAATGTGAGTATCGACCAAACAACGGTCATTAGCGACAACACTGAAAAACCCTTCCCGAGGAAAAGGTAGGGGAATCCAAGAGGACAAATTTACTGTCCAAGAAAGGACACCAAAGGAGAATCGAAACAACATGCATTTCGTACCGTTATAAAATTAAAGACTGATTGGTCAGTTGACGGACCACAAAAATGTATAAAAAGGCGTGAAATGCATTGATGGTTGGTTCATTAAGAATTCAGCTTTCAAGCTAAAACTCCTCTCAAGGAAACCCTTTTTCTCCCAAGAAAAACATCACTACTCTCAAGTAGGATATTTTTTCTCTCAAGAAGAACATGATCTCTTTTGAGAAGGAACGCTCATTTCTCTCAACATGGTCAAATTTTACCACCTCATCGACTTGGACCAACACAATTGAACTCTCATCAATCAACGGGGCTCCAACTGAAGAACATTATTCCCCAGAAGGAGGGAATACGCATTTTTCAACATTTATAAAACTCCACGTGTCGTCGACTTGGACCAACGAATCCAAATTGCTGGACACCAACCACCATCAATTTACCAATCCATCGCCTTGTTTACTTGGTTACTCCAATAAATTGGAAGCGAGTATCTCTGCTTTCATGTATCAGCATTTGGATGCATACACGAAAGTAGATCTTCTATCATACATGTATAACAAATATTAATTTCATTTATATAGTGGTATGAAGAACAGCTAACGTAAAAAGCATCGATTATTTTGAATTTCTGGGTCCTTTTTACCCCCCTCTTGAATTTATCCATGATCGATATAGATATTAGTATATAAATACATGTCTGGATTGAGAGAAGTTGTAATGTACTTTTTCGTGTTGATGAATTTCCGATAGATCGAGAATAATTATTCGACGTTCAAGATTATTGCAAGGAGCTGTTCCTTCCTATAATAGCCCACACGTACCACGTGCCTAGGAGATTGATGGGAAAATCAACCCGAATGAAGAGACGGAAGGACTGATATTTCATTATCGAGAGGGATTGTGGTGTTTAGCTAGGATTCAATTGAAATGAGCACTCTTACTTATGTTGGAGGAAAACTTGTATTCAATGTCTAATGAACTACAAATTCTCTCAAAATTCTTCCTCCTCGAGCAATGGCGATTTATGCGTCAACGCCTGAAACACGTAATTAAACAAAATATGTTTTTATGAAAAGTTGCTAACGCGACATTCGAGTATGCGTCAGTTGACTTATAAAATCCAGTCGCGGAATCTGAAACACATCTCTTGTCTCATGTAGACCTCCCGAGACACAACTTGCACTAAGCGTGGTGTGAGTTGATCTAGGTGAGAATATGTAATGATTGAAAAATTTGTGAAGTACTCAATACGTCGCTGTCGCAATGACAGAGAGTCAAGAGTATTCGCTGTAAAAGAAAAGAACTATGAGGTTTTTATTCCTCTTAATTCAGTATTCGATCAAGTTGAAGCGAGAATTGAATACACAAGAAATCAATCGAGATGTAATTCAGTTCGTCTGTTGTCGCATTTGACCCCTCAGTATAATGTTGGAAGTTCATTATGAATCATGTGCGAATCGAGCACCTGTCGGATTTGTTGATAAGATTTTGTGTATCGAATGATTTATCGAACGAATCACTCGTACAAATTAATCGAAAACACCGTGTGTCATCATTGGCTTCGTGCGTCTCGATATTTTATTCCGAATTCGGATCAATCTATGGTTTGATTTCCATTTTACTATGAGAAGGTTTAATTATAACTATATCGGCTCTTCAAACCTTCTTTGTTTGTAAATGATTATTTTGACGCGTTCTTTTCTTTTCTCTGAAGTCCGTCTATTGCATTCAGGCATGATTCGTCTTTCTTCCCGTAGTTTCGTCGATCAACTCTCTTATGGCATCGCCACATACATCCGATGCGTGTCTGTGTGGTCCAACACATGCAATGTCCGTGTGTGCTTTGTGTTGACGTTTTTTCTACATAGATCAACATTTGATCAACGAAATTTCCACCGACTTTCGCTTTCGATACTCCGATTTTGACATAGAAAATTCAACTTTACGTATACCAATTGACTATCGCGTGCCGTTGTAACCGTACGAATATCCTATCATATTCGTACCGTAACAAATACCCCCCCCCCCCCAAACGTTGAGTGCATTACTTAAGATAATGCATTCATCGTTTACATGTGTCGATAAATTTACACATTTTATGTTATTTCACTTACATATAGTCGCCTCGCTTTCATCTCCTGGTTTTTTTTAACTCCTTCATGATTTTTCTTCTTCTATTCTCCTTCTGTACTGCCTCTTGCGTCCTCAAAATTCCCACTTTTCCTCCTTCTATCATCCTCTCAGTTACTTCCTCCCTGTATCTCATCATTCTGTGTGCCTCCTCCTGTTTCTTCCTCTCTATCGTTTTCTTTGTGACGAGTATTATTTTATTATCTTTGTTTCGTATGTCTCCGTAGCGCACTTTCTCTACTCTCATTAATTCAATCCTCCTGTTTTTTGGTAATATTTGCTCAAACCGCACCACTGGTTTCGTCCACGGATCCGTTTGCGTCTGCTTTTTTGCCGTTGTTTTCCTTGTCTGCATTGGATGCCCTTTTCTAAATTTTCCTCCCACCTGTATATATCTCCCGGCTGTTTTTCCCCCTGCTATTGCTGTTTTTATTTTTTTCCTGATCCGGATTCCTTTCTCTCCTGTCTGCTGGAAATCACACACCTGGAATAGTTCCTCTGTTTGTGTCGCTTTTTCCATTTTCTCTACTCGCTTCGATAGAACTGTTTGCGCAGATTACTCGTTGCTAACTGCCTAAATCGTCTTCTGATTTTCACCTCTGAACTCATATGTTGGATGTCACCTGACTTTTGTTGTGATTTCTCGTAGTTCTGGCTGTTGTCTTTTGTTGTTCCCTTAGACGAGAGCGAGTAACTTTCCTATGTCTCTATGTCAGCTTACTTTTAGTTTTGTTCATTCTAACTAATATATTTACATTCCTTGCTCATACAATTTCAACAATTGCGTGTGAAATTTACCTCTCTCGGTTTTACTTTCGATGTCCTCTAATATATATGTATCAATAGCTATCCTCTTCCTAATTCTATATGGTCCTCCGTATATTGCAAAGAATTTAGAAATTTGTTCTTCATATGCATCTGATATTTTATCCGCTCTTAACAAAACTAGGTCATTTTCATCAAATACCGTCATTTTATGTTTCCGCATCATGTTTTTCTTTCCTTATTTGCCCTTTTCTTCCTATCCTATTCTCAACTCACATAATTTTCGTCTCATATTCCATATCTTTTCTATCTTTTTTATAATTTAGCCATGTCTCCCACATTCCTTCAGGTTTTTCATTCAATTGTAGTTCTCTCGGTGTAAATTCTGTGGTATCATGATGCGTTTCGTTGATTATGTTCTCTATGATCCGTACATAATTCATCCATGATGTATGTTTCTTTCCAACAAACGTCCGAAAGAAACGTCCTAATTCCCTATTGACCCTTTCCACGATATTGCCTTGTGGGTGCCTTACCGAAGACATGACAAGCTTTACATCATTTTTGTCTGAATATTCTTTCCACTTTCTCGCAGTGAATTTAGTTACATGGTCACATTGTATTTTCTGTCGTTTACCATATATCGGAAAATAGTGTTCTGACATTTTCTTAATGACAATCGCGGTTGTCTGAGTTCTGATTGGATATAATACTACATATTTTGAGAAAGCGTCTATTGTCACTAATCTGTACTTCATACGCCCCTTTGCTGTTGGTGAAGGTCCGTAGAAATCTATAGATACTTGTTCATCTGGTTTTTTGGGTTTCATATTTCGCAGAGGAGCATACCTATTAGGCACTTTGTTTCTCTGACACAAGTCACAATACGATGATATTTCCCGAATGCGATGGTATAATTTTGGATAAGAAAAATCTCCTTCAATGGTTCTAAAACATTTCTTTGCCCCAATATGACCATAGACCTCATGACATTCCTTTACTAATTTTTCACAATATTTTCCGGTAACATGATTTTAACTTGTTGGCTTTTATTTATCTCAACTAATATGTCATCTATCATCCTATATCTATTTTCTTTCATTTCCTTTTCCACTACCTGTCTCAATTTTACTAATTCTACATCTTCTTTCTGTAACTGTGCCCATTTTTTGAATGCTTCTCGCATTTTCGGCGATATTTCTTTTGCTAGGCATGAATTTAAATCTATTACTTTGTTACGCTGATTCCTATTCTCGTCATCGCTCGGATTTCTGCTCAAAATATCTGCTATCACGTTTTTCTCCCCTCCACAATGTTCTATCTCCTCTATGTCGTAATCCTGTAAATATAATCTCCATCCTGTGAGTCTATCATTTATAAATTTTGATGTTTCCAGGAACGTTATTGCTTTGTGGTCCGTCACAGTCTCGATTCTCGCTCCTATCAAATATGATCTGAATTTTTGAATTGACCATACTATTGCTAGCAATTCCTTTTCCGTTGTGAAATAATTCCATTCCGCTGCTTTCAAAGTCCTGCTCGCGAATGCTACTACTTTCACTCCTTGATCTGTTTCTTGTGCCAACATGCTCCCTATTGCATAGTCACTCGCATCCGTTTGCAATATGTACGGTTTGTTCTAATCGGGAATTTGTAAGATCATATTTTCGCAGAAAAATTTTTTGACTCTCCTAAACGCTTCTTCCTCATTTCGCGTACATCTCCATCGTGTTCCCTTCAATCATAATTTCGGAAGTGGTACAGTCTCTTTTGCATGCTCCTTTGTGAATTTTGAGTAGAAGTTAATGGGTCGGTGCCGAATCAACGAAAAACCAGATCAACGAAAAAAAATTTACTAGCAGTATGAAGTTGTCATTTTGTTGCAGTATGAAATGAAATTAGTCATGGATCATTGATTAAACTAAACGGGAAGTGAAAAACATTGATTTGCTAACACAAGCCCACGGTAAACTTAATTTCCCTTTGTTATGTTTATGATTATGGTATGGTTATGTTTATAATAACAACAGACCGATTTTCGTTCTCTACAGACGTTTGAAACAGTGATTGTACCGATCGATTAGGAAGATCATTAATAATTTTATTAGAATGATGAATTACGTGTCTACTATAATAAACGGGTGCAGTGAACAGCTCGACATAAAGAATTTTCGTTTAATTGATTCAATGATCTATGACTGATTTCATTTCATACTGCAACAAATGACAACTTCATACCGCTAGTAAATTTTTTTTCGTTGATTTGGTTTTCCGTTGATTCGGCACCGACCCAAGTTAATTAACCCCAGGAATCCTCTCAACTGTTTTACGTTCTTTGGGGCTGGTCATTTATGGATTGCTTCTATTTTCTCTGGATTTGCTTTCATCCCTTGTGTCTTTGAAATGTGTCCCAAGAACTTTACCTCTTTCCGAAAGAATTCCGATTTCTCAAAATTGATTGTCATCCCACATTCTTTTATTCTCTCAAAAAATATGTTCAAATGCTTTATACGCTGTTTTTCATCTTTTGATGTGATGAGTATGTCGTCTACGAAATTCACGACAAAGTCCAATCCATTTATTACTTTTTCGAGTCCCGTTAACAACGCTGCACTGCTTGTTTTCGTTCCAAATGGGACTCGTAAAAATTCATAACATTCCCCCTCACACAAAGAAGCTGTATATCTTCTCGATTCCGGGTGTAGCGGGATCTGCCAATAGCTATTCGTCAGGTCTAATGTGCCCACAATCCCAATATTTTCGCATTTCTGGAACACCTCGTCTACACTGACTGAGCATTCCCTATCATTTTTAATTATTTGATTGAACTGTCTCGCGTCTAGGCATATCCTTATGTTCCCATTGCTTTTCGTCACTACTACCAACGGATTTATCCATGGACTATCTGACCGTTGGACTATTCCTTCTTTCAACATTTTATCTACTTCGTTTGCTACTTTTTCTTCTTTCGCTATGGGAATTTGATATGTTTTCGCGAAGAATGGTTTTGAATTCATCACATGATACTCATGTTCATGTATTTCCAGTTTTCCTGTTCTCAAAAATCTCACTATTATTCATCACTGTTGATACGAAAAGCCTTTCTATTTCTTTATTTATTACATTATTTTCTATCATGTTATTTTGAATTTCTTTATTGTTAATTCTCAATTCTTCCTTGTCACTTTCTATGTTGTCTTTCCATATTCATATTCATTCCCCTTTTTTATTTGATTGTTTTCCCCTTTTCTTTCCCCATAATCTTGTCTTCTTTCAGGAGCATCGGGCCTTGTATAATCATAGGTTCCGAGCTTTACCCTTTGTTCTCCTTTTTGAATTCTCATACTTTCTTCTGCTACGTTCAATTTTGCTTTCAATTTTTTCAATATATCGCTCCCCATTATGCATTCTCTGCTTAACCCCGGTATTATCAAGAACGAATGTTCAATTTCTGACATTTGGATGTTCACCGTCACTAATATTCGCTGCTTCACTTTTTTCCCTGAACTTCCTACTGCTCCTTTCATCTGAAGATTTGCAATCGGGAGAATCTGATAATTTCTAAACGTTCTCTCATGTGTTCTATAAAACTACTCTGATATTGCAGTCACTTGACTTCCCGTATCAATCAATGCTCGGGTTTCTACGCCTTCCAATCTCACTGTCATTACGGAACAGTTTCCTATTCCCGGTTCTTCTACCTTTTTTTCCTCTAATAAAAACTTTTTAGGATCATCAAAAACGTGATCTATACTCACATACGGACGGTTTCTTGATGATGTTGTGAATTTTTATGTTTTTTGTTCCGCTCTCCTCTTCTCCCTCCTACTCACAACACCTTCCAGTTTCCCATCTGCTGTTCCAATGAGCACGCATTTTCTCCTATTTCCACTGCGTTCACCCGCGGTGGTGGCCTGTCTCCATTGTTTCTTCCTTGTGTGTTTGTTATATTCTGTGATCGAAAATTATCCCTTCTTGGATATTCTCTATTTTCGATCCCGTTTCTTCCCTGTGTTTGTCCATTCCTTCCATGATTTGGTAAATTTCTTTTCCGTTCATACGTTGATGGACCTCTCTGTTGATTTGTGGTTTTAGCTGCTCTCATCATGTTGTTCGCTTGACTGGCTTTATCATGACATCTCAAGATACCCCGCAATTCTCTCAGGTTCAATATTCCTCTCGTAGTCATTGTTTTTCTGATTCCTTCCCCGAAATGCATCCGGAGATACCGAATGATTTCAGCTTCTGACGGTTGTGGTTCCAAGTCTCTGACTTGATCATACATTTTCATGGCATAATCCGCCCTGGATATTCTCCTACTTCCATCGTGATATCCACTCCGTAACCTCGCTCATAATCTATGTTGCACTCCCTCGTTTCAATAATTCGTTATGGAGTCCCTTTTGAATACTTCGAATGTGCTGAAGTCTCTTCTTATGAATTTCCACCACTCTTTCGCGCTGTCTTTGGAACATCTACTCAATACATACTTCACTTCCTGTTGTGGTATGTCCACTCTGCCTCTCGGTATTCCTCTAATTCACTCGGGAATTCCATGGGATTCTCCCATGCATACCCCGAGAATGTTGGTGGTTCTTTTCGGGTCTCAATGGCCCTTATCATGATGGACTGGTCTCCAACCGCAAAATGACTGCTCCTTCTGCTCTGCAGTGCTCTTATGGTCTCCTCTATCCTCTTGATTTTTCTGTCATGTTCTTCATGTTGCTGTTTCTGCACATCCATCAAACTATTTATGACCTCCAGTCCTTGCTTCACTGAGTCTTTTGGGGCTTTGCACTTTTGTTCAAAACTCCTGTTGCACGGAGTTTGCACTTCTGCAGTGACCAAATCAATGGAGTCATGCATTCCATTGATTTCTGCTGTCAATGTTTCGTGCCATTCTTTTCGCATTTCCCCATTCCTTCTCCTGCAATCCTTTTCGTTGATGTTCACCCTCTGAGCAGTAATCAGCAAAGCTCGCTTCTGTTCTTTGGTTCGTTGCTTTACTTGTTTCACTCCCGCTCTTGTTTTCTCCGTTTCTTGTGAAAATTGTAGATGGTTCTCCCTTACTCGTTTCACTAATGCTCAAATCATCGTCTCCATCTCCCGTTTCTCCATCCTGCCGTTGTTGCTCGTCGTCAACTGCTTCTTGGTCTTTTTTCTGAAAAGATTCTTGAATTTCCTTTTGTACACTTTTTGCCCCCCTATTCGTTGTGATATTCCTGTTCAACAGCATCTGCCTATCAACAAGTGTAAATGTTTCCATTTCTCCTGTCACTCCCAACACTTCAGTCTCATCTATCCTTTCTGTGCTCGAGCTTGTTCCGATCTTTTTTCCGCCTCTCAAGTCCATTCTGACTTCCCTTTTTACTCACGCAATTGTTTTACAATTCGAAAGAAACAAGTTTCTTATTCCTATTCTTTGTCGATTCTATGCAATAGTTTTTTTATTCTTCTTTTCCTTTTTTTTGTATTGCTCACTTCAATTTTCTGATATAGGAAGGAAAATTCTACTTTTTTGTTCGGGCGCCAATTTGTAATGTACTTTTTCGTGTTGATGAATTTCTGATAGATCGAGAATGATTATTCGACGTTCAAGATTATTGCGAGGAGTTGTTCCTTCCTATAATAGCCCACACGTACCACGTCCCTGGAATATTGATGAGAAAATCAACCCGAATGGAGAGACGGAAGGACTTATATTTAATTATCGAGAGGGATTGTGGTATTCAGCTAGGATGCAATTGAAAAGAGCACTCCTACTTATGTTGGAGGAAAAATCATATCTTATGTCTAATGTACTACAAATTCTCTTAAAATTCTTCCTCCTCGAGCGGTGGCGATTTATGCGTCAACGCCTGAAACACGTAATTGGACAAAATATGTTTTTATGAAAAGTTGCTAACGCGACATGAATACACGAGGAATCAATCGAGATGTAATTCAGTTCGTCTTTTGTCGCATTTGACCCCTTATTATGATGTTGGGAGTTCATTATGAATCATGTGCGAAACGAGCACCTGTCGGATTTGTTGATAAGTTTTTGTGTATCGAATGATTTATCGAACAGATCACTCGCATAAATTGATCGGAAACACCGTGTGTTATCATTTGCTTCGTGCGTCTCGATATTTTATTTCGAATTCGAATCAATCGATGGTTTGATTTCCATTTTACTGTGGGAAGGTTTGATTATAACTATATTGGCTCTTTCAACCTCCTCAGTTTGTAAATGATTATTTCGACGCGTTCTTTCCTTTTCTCTGAAGTCCGTCTATTGCATTCAGACATGATTCGTTTTCCTTCCCGTAGTTTCGTCGATCAACTCTCTTATGTCATCGCCGCATACATTCGATGCGTGTCTGTGTGGTTCAACACATGCGACGTCCGTGTGTACTTTGTGTTGACGTTTTTTCTACATAGGTTTGATCAACGAAATTTTTACCGACTTTCGCTTTCGATACTCCGATTTTGACATAGAAAATTCAACTTCACGTATACTAATTGACTATCGCGTGGCGTTGTAACCGTATGAATATTATATCATATTCATATCGTTACAAAGTGCATTTCATTTTTCGTTCTTCTTTTCCTCCCTAATTGGTAATTTGACGTAAATGTTTCCCCTTCAATATTCAACATTATTATAGTTGTTTTGATACACTCAGCTGCCTCTCAAGATACGATCCATAATTAATGCTCATTTGATCGTTGAATTTCTTTATTCATAGTTTTCGTTTCTTCACCAACAGTGGAACAAATTGCAGAGATTGACGGAAAAATTAGGATAATCGAAGCCCGTTTGGAAGTATGTCGCCGTAGCCTCCAGAAAGGGAAAGTCACAGAGAAAAGTCCATGTCATAAGAAATTTCCCGTGAACCATATTGAGGACGAACGGACCCTCAGTCACTTGAAGAAAACACTTGAAACCTTGAAGTGGGTTCACCAAGCTGATTTATTTCCTGCACTCCAGAGGTGTGATTTATGTATCAAATTTGGTGTGAATTGCTTTGATTGTGGAACCTTTTCCGAATCCAAAGAAGTTGACGAAAAAACACCTTCAGATATATCGAAACGTATGAATCAACCCCCGGAGGAATTGTAGGAATTCAATTCTCTTAGTATCTGGCGTTCATTTATATTAGAAATACGTGTACATATACAAATACATCACATAGTTTTGATAACCCTTAAGGCAATTCACCACAAGCCAAGTGACTGGATCTCTCCCCCCAGTTTTCTCAGAAACGAACACATAGAGTGAAAAATAATGAGTAGCTGCATTTCTCTCAATGGCCTAAGAAGATGCACCTGCTCATCAAAATTGATTCTATTCATTGATTACTGAGAAAACTGGGGAGAGAGATCCAGTCACTTAGCTTGTGGTGAATCGCCTCAAGGAATGATTTTTTTCCTTCTGAATGAATTTACTAACATCCAAAATGGATTCTCCGATTCTCAATTAATTTTCATTTCATCGCCCACCCCTTCCTCACCTTGGTTAGATTGAGGAACACAATTTTCTCGCCGTGCTGTATAGAAATATACAGGACGTGACACATTTTTGGCGCGGTCGGTAGGACCTCAAGGTGATGGAATGAAAAGATCAAAGAGACTCTTTCCATGAATTGGATACCCTTCATACCTGAATATACCTTTCCTTCAAACCCAATACGCACATAACTCATAACTGGTTTTCTTCAATAAATTCCTTCTTCGAATGAATTCTCAAGGAAAAAATCTTCCTCACAAAATCAAAATCGAAACTCCTCCATGCAGAAGTAAAAAAAGGAAAGAAAAGAATTATTTGATTGATGATTCGAAAGAAAAACATGAAAACAAACATACAAAACCACATGAATTCAATTGAAATTCTTTGAATTGAACTGAAATGATTGAAAATTCTATCAATATGAAACATCAAATTATCATCTTATGATGAACGAATAGGGAGTTTTCAGATGTTCACCGTCTGAACCTGCGATGAAGAATTCTCCCTTCATTCTCTAAATATTCGTTAAATGTTGGGAAACTACCGCATCTGAAAGGTGAACTCCGAATAGGAGAAAAATAACTTCTTCTTATGACTAATGTCGATAGCAACCGCGAAAAAAAGGTTAACTCCTGTTGATCATTCTATATCTTGAGAAAGTATATCGATAACACTATGTAGTGACCTTGACAGAAACGTCAACTCCGATTGGTAAAAGATCCGAAAAACGGCGAATGCTGAAGACAACCACGACAGAAGGCTCAATTTTCATGATAAATTAACAAGAATTTCGAAATTTGCATGGGACACACTTTGAACCCTGAAATTTTCAACAGAACATAATGAACGAGAATTAAATGACACAGAAATCTTCTAAGTAATGAATGAAATCGAACAACAAATACAAAGTCAAGCAACAAAGAATGTTTGGAACAATAAAACAAAAAAAACCAAGCACAGAAGGAAATTCAATATTGAGCGCAGAATTAAGTTCAAAAAGAATGACTAAATGACTAAATGGATGAAACTCAATGGTAAACAATGTAATGATGAACAACTAAGAACAAAAGGGGGATTATTAAATGAGAAACAAGGTAATGAGAAGGTACTCAGAAATCAGAATCAAATTGAACAAATGAAATAAAAATTTTATGGGGCGGAAGTTAATTGAATGATCTCAAATAAAATAGTAAAGAGAGAGTCGGGCAACAATGAATTCATAAAAAGACTGAGCAATAATTTCTTCAAGAATAAAGAATAAATGAGCAAACAAAGAAAAGGAAAAGAACAACAAGATAAGTTTGAATAACGAAAATTCCGAGCAAAAAACATTCACATCAAATCCACCCGAATCCTAATGTTGAAGAGAGATTCAAGTAAAACCTAACCATCCCAATCAGTTAACCAAGGAAAGAAAAACAATCGGATAAATGATATAAGGAATAAACAAAAAAAACCAATTAATCAAAATAAAAAAGAATAAATAATAATTCCAATCAACAAACAACAAAACATATGCAACTTAAGGAAATAACAATGTCATATGCCAAAAACTATTGAAAATATCCTTGATTGAACAAAATTAATGAACTAAAGACATGAATAAAATTATTCTCAACCAATAATCTTCACAATATATATATATATATATATAAGAAATCGAGATAATACTGAAATGAACACATAGACGAATGTGATCGATTGGCTTGGAGAAATTTAATGATTTCAAAGGGTCATAATAAAAGACCATCCACTGAGAGTCAAATTTAAATGGATTGAAAGAAGATTCTATCAAATTAAACCTTCAACCAAACGTAAAAGGAACCCGTGAGGAGATCAAATCTCATTTGAGAAGTGGAATCGACGGTGAAAACGAACCGCATACTACGAATAAGGCATTAACCGAACAAGAATTTCGCACAATCACGCGTTCTTACACCTTTTCTCTTACCTGAATCCGATACCCAAATTCAAGTATATTCAGTTCATGCAAAGAATAAAACTCTCCATGAAATCTTTATTCATGTACTCATTTCCATTGGATAACCAATCTAGATGTCAAAACCTACCCTCAGGGGTGAAACAAAGAATTTGAACGGAGACACAAAAGAAGCAATTTTGGGAACAGGTCTTACACCGAAAACGCATGTGAAAACGAATGTACATGTGTCTTTGGAACATTTAAACCAAGATGATCATCCCTTCTCAACGAGAAATAGGATACAACGCCCACCAATAAGATTTCTGGATAATTCCTCCCGAAATTCGAATTCAAATTTCAAAGACCATCATAAAGAATTCAATTTCAACTCTTCTTTCAAAAATCTCGCCTGAAGAATTAGATCCAGAAAAACTGACAATTCAAAGGAAAAAAATGATGGAGGAATAAGTTCAAACCCCCCTCCAAACGTCTCATCCAAGAATTTAGAACACAAGAAAAACAAAGGGGAGGGGAATTAAAAGTTAAATACACGTAGAAATTCAATCAGGATGGCTCATTCTTTGAAAGTACGCGATGTCGTTGGGATGATCCCCATATTTTCGGGATTCAAAGAATATAGTACTTTCATAGAATTTTCAGCAGCTTGTTTGAATGCAAAAAGTGTGTGAGATAATGAAGCAGAAGTAGATTTTACAAATCTGATGAAATCAAAATTGAGAGATGGTGCTCTGCGAATAGTGAGAACAGGGCCTCAGAGTATAAACGAATTGATTAAAATTCTAAAAGATATCCATGCCTCACGAGAATCGAGTATGGCACTTCTCGGAGAATTATCTCGTTTATGTCAAAAACCCCACGAGGATGTCACCAGTTATTTTAATCGCACTCGAATGTTAGGGAATTGAATAATTGATCCGTACAAATCTGAGCATGAAGATCAAATAACAACTACACAAAAGAGAGGATTAGAAACAGCTTGTTGTAAAGCATTTATTTCCGGGTTGAAGGAAGATATACATGATAAAATACAGGAAAAAACAGACCTAAATAAAGCAGGACCCAAAGCTATTAGTATAGAAGGAGGATCAGAAATTCGTGCAGCGTTGCAAAATCTAGCATTGAATGAGATCGAAAAATGTAATCTATGTGAAAAAACGTAACACAAAGTGAAGGATTGCCCTATGATACAAAAGGACAAAAAAGGAACAATGAAATATCAAATTTGCCAAGAGACTGGCCACAGTGCTAACAGATGCGATAGCCCTTATAAACATGAAGGACCATCTTTACAATGTCAGCTTTGTAAAAAGAATGGTCATGGAGCCCGAGGTTGTTGGAGCGATAACTATAAAACTCAACGCAAGTGCCAAATCTCACCTGGGATACCTGTCAAATTTGTCGGGAGATAAGGCATAGAGCCGATGAATGCCGGTATTACGCCCCCATCCGAGTGACTCAACCAATAATCCGCTGCCAATTATGTGAACAAAATGGACACGATACTCGAGATTGTATTGCCAATCGACCCTGCCCACGCTGATTTGGAGACTAACAAAAGAAGTGTGGACTTTAAATCCGAATTTACTAATGAGGTGTGAATGATAATAGGAGTGGACTATAAGGGGGTGTACCGATGGGGAGGGGATGCAATTTTGTTTCTCCGGCGTTCCTTGAAATGAAAGAGAGTTTATGAAATCAACATAATTGATATGATTTCATGTGAAGTCGATACAAGGTTACACAACTTGAACAAGCTCAATTTCACTAAAGTTGATGATATGTCTGAACGATCGTTCAAAAAGAATATTATGAACTTTTACGGGTACTATGTATTATAATGTAATCTATCGATCGAGTAACGTGAGAGGAAAGAAGTTCCTCGCGTTCTGGCCAGAATAGTAAAAGTATGGTACTGATTCGTCGATTCACTTTGGCCAGCGTTGAGGTGCAGGTGAAAAAAGGATGACCTGAGTACTCCCTGAGGTTGGCGATCCAATATATATCAGAGAGAAAAACATCGTGGATGGGTTCTCCGTCGAGAAGTTGACCGGAGGAAACGTTGCACCACAGTTTTGATAATGAGAAAAAAGGGAGAGAACCGCGGAAGAGACGAAACCACGTTATTACTTTCGGTGCGCTCGAATACGTTTGATGTGATCGAGAAAAATCAGCGCACTCATTAGAGGAGGGATCGACAATCATGTCTCCGAACCTTCGATACTCTCACCTGCTCTCATTCCCCTTGATATAGACTATTTTGAGGTGCTTCGGATAGTCGTTCAGCAGGCGATCAACCACGGCTGTAACATAACGGGACATTTAGCAAAGACTTGCACCAATTAAAATATCTGTCAGCTTTGTAAAAACAATGGTCACACCGCTAGAAACTGTCCTCGCATTGGTCAACGAAATACACAATGTCAGTATTGTTTCAAGAATGGACATACAGCAGACAGCTGTTATCAACTTAAATCCCCACCTAACATAAATTCTTATTGTAGCTTTTGTAAGAAATCAAACCATACTGTTGAGAATTGTATTGCTCGACAAAATTCACGACCACAGAGAAGTCAGGGAAACTCCTTGGCCCTCCCACGTGGGGAGGAAAACCAACAACAACGAATCAATTGAATCAACGATCAACAATATATCGAACCTCCCTACAACGAACAATCAATGAACGGAAACTAATGATAAAGAGCCAACCCACTACCTCAACCATTTTGTATGATCAGCAGCCAATTATTTCATATTTCATTGGGGAAAGAGATGAAATGCTACCCCTCAAACAAAAGCAAACGCAGGTAACGGGACAAACTAAAAAAAAACCTCCATTAGGACGGACCGACCACGCGCACAGGAGACAACGACGGCAGACCTTTTGAGCGATCAACCCCCAATGAATCTCTGTGAGCGAAGAACCATCGCTACCAATGAACCGCGTACGAAATCAAAACCCTCTGACCAATCTATGAAAGAATCTAAAACCCAAAGACGGATTGGCCTAACTCTAAAACAAAGTTCCCCATCTATCAATATTAATCTATTCAGACCAACGACATTTCTTCTAGATTCGGGGGCGGGCTTTTGCTCAATCAAACGAAATTCGCTAACGAATGATATTTTAATTGATGAACAAGAAATTCTAATATACCTTTTTTAGTAGAAGATTGAAACTCACATAACACATTTTGATAATATACCCACGCAAAAAATTTACGTCATACCATCTCGCACACGGAAAATAATACGAGCACGTATAGAAAATACTGGATTGAAAGAAGGTGTAGTCCCACTAACTTAATTCAGTGAAGGAATATTCATGGGGAATGCAATCGTCGAAAATAACGGAAATTACGCGGATTCGCCAATTATTAATACGGGAGAAGTTGAGTTTAAATTGGAAACTCCAACAAGAATTAGAAGAGATTGAGAGACAATTCTGAAATTAGGAGAGATTGGAAAAACCTCAGATCCTGAAAATAGAAAATGAAACTAGGATTACAAATAGGAAAAAACGTAAAATCCTGAAGATCCAACGTCGAGTTCTATCAACTCTGGAGAAGGAAAGATTCGAGAAGATAAAATATTTACTCGATTCAACGCAATTAAATGAAGATGAAGAAACAGAAGTAGATACCTTATTAGAAGGAAGCTTAGATTGTTTCTATATCCCAAGAGATGAATTAACGTGTGTAGATTTAGTCGAACATCTTATAACAACTACAAATGATACGCCGATTTTTACTGAACAATGCCGCTTCACCCCTACTTCAAAAAATGGAATCATGAAAAAAGGTAGAAGAACTTGTAGAGAAAGAAATAATCCAAGAGTCTCAATCACCGTACAATACACCTGTTTGGATTGTACCGAAGGAAGAAGACTCCGAGGGTAATGAGAGATGGAGACTCGTACTAAATTTCAGGGCACTCAATGAAAAAGCAATAGGAAACGCGTATCCTCTCCCAAATATAGTGGAGATTCTGGACCAATTAGGTGGCGCTAAATATTCTAGCACATTTGATTTGGCATCGAAATTCCACCAAATCGGAACGAGCGGAAAGGATCGTCACAAGACTGCCTCCTCAGCCCCCAAGGGCACTATGAATTCGCTAGAATGCCCTTCGGACCAAAAAATGCCCCCGCGACATTCCAGCACCTCCTAGATATTGTTTTGACGGAACTTCAGGGTATAGAGATATTTGTATACCTTGATGATACTGTAATATACGTCGAAACATCATCCGAGCACAGGGAAAAATACTTGAATTTAATTTCTAGATTGCGTAACGCTAATCTTGAACTTTAACCCTACAAATGCCATTTTCTATGTCAAGAAATCATATATCTTGGACATCAAATCACGGGGGAAGGTTTAAAACCAGATGAAGAAAATTGATAGCTGTAAAAGATTTCCCGAGACCGAAGAATAGTAATAATATCAAGCAATTTCTAGGACTTGCCGGATATTACAGAAGGTTTATCAATAATTTCTCTAAAATATCGAAACTCCTCATCAAACTGTTACAGAGGGACATTCCTTTCACTTGAGGAGAAGAACAGGAAGAAGCTTTCCGAACTTTGAAAGAAAAATTATGCGAAGAACCCATACTCCAATACCCATATCTTCAGAAACCGTTCGTTCTGACTATAGGCGCAAGCGGTTATGCAATCGCTGGAATACTCAGTCAAGGTGCAGTCGGGAGAGATAAGCCTTGCGGTTATGTTTCGCGTCTGTTAAATAATACGGAACGAAAGTATAGCACGTATGAGAAACAAGCGCTCGCTACACAGTTTCGGCCGTACCTCTATGGTCAGAAATTCAACATTGTTACTGACCATCGCCCTTCAGTGTGGATGAGAACAGCAGGAGACCCAATGTCAAGACTGACTCAATGGAGGTTGAAGGGAGAAGAATACGACTTCGACATTACATACAAAGCAGGGAAGAGCAATGTAAATGCGGATGCGCTCTCTCGGAGTCCAATCAGAAATGATGACATAAAAACACCCAATGGAAACGAAAGAATGAATGAACAACAATCTGATGAAAAATTCAAAACGTTGGAGCATTGTTTGTTCTAAATCAAATACCAAGGTGCCCGACTGGGACAAAAAAACTTACTGACGGAGGACAGTGATATAGGGACGAACTGAGTTGCAAAGATTCAAAGATGAAGAGAGAAAGAGCGCCTCATATCCTTGTTTTCATACGAATTGAAAGAGGATAGAAATGTTCTCACCACGCTACTGGAAGAGACCTTTCATTATATGCGTCAGGAAATCAAAAAATTGCAAGATTTGTAGTAGATGAAGAAATTACCAGTATTCCTCTGTCAAAAACAAAGGAGATAAACCAAATACCTTGGGAAACAATAATCGATCGATCCTATAGATACTTTCATGATCAATATATCAAAATTACTTGCTGCTTGGATATAGTACAACAGCCTGAACAGAATGAAAGATACACGCCCATAAAGGAGGCTCATTGCTCCCCGATAAGAGGACGCAAAGGCATCACTGAAACATACCTGCGACTGAGATCTAATTATTTCCGGGAGAACATGCAAATTGACATACAGAATTTCATTGACCAATGCCTGCAATGCAAACTGAAAAAATTAACTAGTGTCAAGATTAGACAATCAATCACCATTACAGACACTCCTGGAACAGCATTCGAAAAAATAGCACTTGACATAGTAGGTCCTTTTACAATCACCGAGGAGGAAGAAAGTCGCGCTATACATACAATGCAATGTTTACTAACGGAATATTGCATTGCAGCACCAATACCTGATCCCACTGCATCAACCGTGGCAGATTCATTCCTCAAACGATTCATTTGTGTCAACGGAGCTCCCAAAGCAGTCCTTACAGATCAGGGAAGTAACTTTCTATCTAAATTGATGGAAACACTGGGTAAACGTTGAAATATTGAACGAATTGATACGACAGCATATCACCATCAATCAAACGGTTCGTTAGAGAGATCTCATACTACATTAGTCGAATATTTACAACAATTCACATCTAGAGACGCAGGATGAGACAATCGGATAGGATTGACGATGTTTTCATATAACACCAGCGTTCATGAAAACACACACAATCCCCCATATGAATTAGTTTTTGGCAAAACCGCTATTGTTTCATCTAGTCAACCCTTACCCGCCTATGAACAGCTTCCTACCTATGACGATTATCTAATCAAATTAATAGTACGTCTGGACGGGCTTCAACAAGAAGCACGCGAAAATTAAAAAATTCCCAAGATTAAATCGAAATATTATTATGATCAAAAGTTGAATCCCACTGAATTCAAGGGAGGAGATTATGTATTCTTGAGGAAGGGTCTGAAGCCAAACAAGTTGAGTGACATCAATGGAGGTCCTTACAGAACAATAGGAATAACCAATGTGAAGAACGTCAAATTGAAAATTGGAAAGGAGGAAAAAATAGTTTCTAACGATCGCCTGATTCCCGCAAATATCACCTCATAATTTCCCTCATATTTTCCATCAAAAAAAGGGAGGATATACATGAATGTACGAATTCATACATATGTATATACAGGGTGGTCCATTTGAAGTGATATAGTCAAATATTTTGGGAACTAGTGGAGGTGGGAAAAAATGTTCCGGATGAAAAGTTCAGGGTTTCAAAGGGGAAATATGATGCTGACCTTGGAAAATCCCTCAGAGGTCATTTTGAAGGTCATTCAGAGGGCGGGATGGTTTTTTTGAATAGGACCCCCATTTTTTCATTATATCTGGTTTCAAACCCTTCACGAAGCACTGGTCCTGAGCCCCTTTCCGCCCATTGGGGTGCGAGGTATGGACCGTCGAAGTTCTTGATGAACTTCTTGATACTTTTAGCGCTACCCAGGAACAACGACGTGGACGTGGTAGTTCTCTGTACCCTCCGGAGTGCTTGACCCCTCGCCTCTCACATGTGCGGTTCCGAAATTTGAAAGATTTTTGTGAATAAGGGAGGACATGATCGATCGCATCCGCATTGTTTGTGCCAACATATCAGGATTATGTATCCAGGCAGAGGGGGGTAACTTCGAGCAATTATTGTAACAGCATCAAGCACCCCCCATGTGAGAAGCAAGTGGAATCACGATAGTCAAGCACTCCAGAGGGAACAGGGAGCTACCACGTCAACGTCGTTGTTCCTGGGTAGCGCTCAGAGGAGTTCATCAATAACTTTGACGGTCCATACTTTGCACCCAGATCGGCGGAAAGGGGTCCATAACCAGTGTTTTGTGAAGGATTTGGAACCAGCTTTCCCATGCCATGATAAAAAAATGGAGGTCCCATTTATAAAAACCATCTTGACCCCTAAATGATCTTCAAAATAACCTCTGAGGGATTTTTCAAGGTCAGCATCATACTTCCCCCTTGGAACCCTGAACTTTTCATCAGGAACATTTTTTCCATCCCCACTAGTTCCCGAGATATTTGACTATATCACTTCAAATGGACCACCCTGTATACATATCCATACGAACCACCATTATAAGAAAAAACACAGTATAACTCTGTATATAAACTTCCCATTATATACAATTCTTTCCCTTTCATCATTATATGAACATTCATATTAATATTATTTCTTACAGATTTTTCCAAAGAATCCATACATAAAAATTAGAGGAATAAGTGACAATATCTTTACTTTCAAAATTTGAACTTCTTTTTTTCTTTTTGCTCATCAAATTACAGTGGAGAGAGCATCAACTTCAACTCCCGCCATTGAGACACCCATAAAATCTTTCAAAGATGAAGAACCGATAGGGATAAGATTTCCTATGGGGAAACAAATCGGACCCATTCAACACAAGCCCCTCCTGGAATGAGGAAACCCGAGAAGACAACACTGCTCCGAGAATTGATGTTCAAAGAGCTGGTGAATCAGAGCCCACCAACTCCACTAGGGATTCATCCCAACCCTTGGAAACACTCTTGAAACCCCACTCTGAAAATCTATCGCAATTGAAACCCTTGTTGAGAAGTAATCAAAAAACGAATTTTGTCGTTCACTGCTATGGGAGAATGAATTCATAAGGGGTTCAAAGGGAATTAAATTCAATAGACTAACTCGTGCTGAGCCAAGCCACGATGAATGGACTAAATTACAACAACAGGCTGATTATCATAGTTCAGACGCTTACGATTATTGCTCAAAATGTGGTTGTGATTCATACCCTCCAGAATGGAATCTAAGGAAAGAGACTTGGAAAATCGCTATTACCCGAACGCATAGAATAAAAAGAACCGTATTCTATGATGACGGTTTGAACCATGAAGAAATGGGAAAAAACGAAGCTTCGTTTGTTCGTAAATTACAGGAACGATTAAACTCAAATACGAAACGTTATCAATCAATTCACGAAGGTTTAGGCTCAACAACAAGGAACTCAACACCGGAACCAATCTTTTTCGGAGATGAATACGATTCTCTTTCCAATTGGGTACTTCCAAGAAGAAAAATTCCTACTAAACTAATTGAAGAAAAGGAAGAATCATTGAAAGCACCAACCAAAAACGTAAGGTCACGATTGACATACGAATTGATTAGCACCACCCAATCTAATGAGAATATGGATTTTCGGACTACCCCAAATGCAGTCAAGTCCAAAAAGAATATTGTAAAATGTACAAGGTCAAATCAGAATTTGCCAAGCCAATTCAGAACGAAATATATCCATTCCCACTGAAACTGAATCTGAGACACCACCATCAACCCTCAACCGGGCAAGCTGAAATCCTGACGCTAACGTGCAAGCCGGGCCTTCGAAGCCCGGTGAACTTCAATCTCCTTTTGTGAGTAAAAGTATGGTGCGTTATCGTGATGAAACAAGATTTTTTTCTTCGCCAGATGAGGTCGTTTAATTTTCACTTAGTGGCTCAAACGTTGCAATAAGTCTGCGTAGTATTGACCAGTGATAGTTTCACCCTTTTCAAGGTAATCGATGTGTATAATACCTCTTGCATCCCAAAAAACAGTAGCCATAACCTTGTTCGCCGAAAAAATTGTTTTTGCCTTCTTTGGAGTTGGTTCCCCTGGTCCAATCCACTGTTTAGACTGTTCTTTGGTTTCAGGAGTGTAGTGGTGGACCCAAGTTTCGTCAACGGTTACGAATCGACGCAAAAATTCGCTTGGATTACGCTTATACAACGCCAAATTGGCGGTAGAAATGTTCTTTCGAATCAATTTTTGGTCGACTGTTAGCAAACGCGGCACCCATCTTGCACAGAGCTTTTCCATATACAAATGTTGGTGCAAAATATTTTGTACACGTTCATATGACATCTTACAGGTCTCAGCTATCTCACGAACTTTTAATCTGCGATCTTTCAGCACTATTTGATGGATTTTTTCGATCATATCTGGAGTTGTGACCTCAATGGGGCGTCCTGAGCGAGGCTCATCAGAGGTGCTCACACGACCCTTTTTAAACTCGGAAACCCACTGCTTAACGGTTGAATATGATGGGGAGGATGTCCTCAGTGTTGAGTCCATCTCTTCTTTAATTTCCTTTGGCGTTAACCCCTTCAAATAAAAGTATTTGATGACAGCACGATTTTCCAGCTTTTCCATTTTGACGAGAAACACAGAGGCGTCTTGGTCAGCGTGCTCTCAAAACTAAACTAACATGGCGATCGGACTGAAACTATAGCTACAAGCTATCTAAGGATGGTACGATAGAACGCCACCTCAAGGTAGGCCTAGTGGCGCCATCTCTTGGTCAGGCCGGAAACTTATCAATCCACCCTCGTATATGGTTCGATAAATCACCCCACCGGTGGGATTTGTACAATAACTTAATTTTTCGATGTATTTAGACTTGATTTGGATAAATTCCCATGCACAGTCACTTACTCCATATACAACTCTACGTGTTTTGGAAATCTTGACTCGCCGGGCCTCTGAGTCCCGGCTTGCCCGGATAAGGGTTGATGAGCATTCAAATCACCAAGCCTTAACCACAGAGTTTGAGAATAAATTTCTGTCCGAATTGTGGTTTCAAAAGCAACCCTTTCACCTCATGCAATTTTTGCACTCAATGTGGGTATAATTTCACCAGGCTCAAGGGCTATCAAAATGAATCAGGGGAACAATGTAAATTGTACGTAATATTTTGATGCCAACATTAGTTATTTACGAGCACAACCAGCACGTTACAATTATGTGAATACATATACGAATAAGTGATAGTCTTATAAGAATGATAACAAATTGAATCAACATAGGTACATCTCGAAATTCATATGCGGTTATAGGAAATAAGGATATTTAACGAAGACCATGGACACTAACCTGCGAAGGTTTTTGAGTCCTCTGATAATAATACAAACTACGTATTGACTCATTGGATACGATTGTGGTGCACCGAGGTCAAACATAATCACAATCTCATTGAATTCTATTGGAAGCTGTGACATACCGGAGCCTAAGGTCAACAGAAGCACCGTATATATACAACTCCTGCAAGGGAACAATTATGGCACTGTACACGTACAAAAATGTAAAATTGGAATATTTAGGGAAGTCCGACGTTGTGGAATGTTCTTCCATCAGTTGGCAGTACTTGGAGGAATAGCCGAATATATTTCAGAAACTCCACGAGATCAATGCAGAAACATGCACGAGATAGGAAGAGAAACTATAGCACACAGCGTCATCGATGGAATTCATAAGAACACATCCACCACATATACAATAACTTTAGTCGGAACAGTCACCGCTGGAGGAGATTGCAGTGGAACCTACTACACCGACCCATATGGGACCTGGGAGAATGTAATCGTGATGAGAAAAGCCAAAATCGCTCTCAACGATTATGAAGCCAAAACGCATTTGGAGGATGGGAGAATCTTTCTTAACCCTCAGTTACCCCACGTATTTTTGTATGTTTTCGTTAATCTCTCGTTGTGCGTTACAATTAACTGAATGGAATTTCCCCTATTATCAAAAATGTACTATGGTTTTCAAACTTCATCCCTGTTTTGGTTTCAAATCATCCCTCTTCACCCCTATAAAGAAAATATCAGATTTTCCAAAACCTCTTGTTCCCTTCAGACCCCCGTGGGGTAACTGAGGGTTATATCTGTAACTCAGTGCTCAATGGACTTGGGAACTTGCATCGATTTATTCGGAAGTTACGCACACTGGAACGTCATACCCAGAATATCATGCGAATTCGATCGATATGGGGTTCTATACAAGGGATGTGGAGAAAAATTAATCGACCAACTCCAACATTATGAGGAAACAATTTATATGGTTAATACTCAGGACATAACATTTGCATTATCAACAGAGAAATCCCAACTGTTGTGCGGCTATCATTTGATGAAAACACAACACCCTCAACTCTACATTTTGGAAGGGAGAAAGGGAAATTTTTTTAAAAGCTCTACACCAATCAAAACAAAAGAACTCGACTTATTTACCTATGTCAACAGTAAGTTTGTGTATGTTGAAAAGCACATACGAAACTAAATACATTCGCTCTACAAAAATGTGATGCCACATCGTTGTAGGATGGAACAAGATTTATGGCGCAATGCGCAAACATTGGCATTGATTAGACCCGAGGAATTTGTATATAATTACTTGAGAGGACCTGGTTATACCGCGATTATCACTAAGGGAGTCGCAGGAATCATTGAATGCACCCCAGTGGAAGTGAGAATGTCCAAATTGGATAGATGTTACCAAGAACTGCCAGTCACTAAAGGAGACAAACAATACTTCATGACGCCGAGAACACATATATCAGTGTCGAGGCGTTTTGAAATTCCCTGCAGTACAATCCTGCCCCGGAAATTTAGCCGAACAAGCATATACATGGACAAAGACTTGGAAAAGTCTCTACGAGACTATATCATGCTACCTCTTGAGCAACCAGCTATTATCAATAAAATCGTGGGACACGCCACCGGCGAACAAGAAAATCTTCAAGGTTTCACATTTGGGAATCTGTTAAACGATCAAGCCTTGGAAACTATAGCCAAATCCACGTGGACTAAGATCTGGAAAAATTTCCACACATTCGGATTATTCAGCGCCGGTATTATTGGAATACTCGCACTTGCAAAAATAATCAAACTCATCATGGATACGATCATTCACTTCTTCGCACTCCATAGCGTATATTTATTGGGGAGTCTATGGGATCCGCCAACGAATCTATTGTTGCATATAGCAGACCAGCGAAGGAAGGATAACAATACACAAACTTCCACTGTAGAAAAAGCACAGAAAACGGAACTCATCGAAGTCAGAACAGAAAATCGAAATGAACCAACCTCGGTATATCCTACCCAGGAACTAAAATCCCAAAAGTCAGAAACGAACCACCTCCAATTACATGGAACTAAGAGACCATACGGTCTCAATAACTGAGCCACGGATCATGACAAATCTCTTACGTCGTTTTGTCAGAAAAAACGGGGGAAATGTGACGAAAAATGTACTTTCTTCTACTATTTTATATTTTTTTTCTCTATATACAGGGTGAACCATTTGAAGTGATATAGTCAAATATCCCCAAAACTAGTAGAGATGGGAAAAAAGGTTACTGATGAACAGTTTGGGGTTTCAGGGGGGAAGTATGGTGCTGACCTTGAAAACTTTCTCAGATGTCATTTTGAAGGTCATTCAGGGCTCAAGATGGTTTTTCCAAGCCGGACCTCAATTTTTTACTCTGGCATGTAGAAGCTGGTCTCAAACCCATTACGAAACACTGGTCATGGACCTCCTTTCACCCATTGGGTTGCAAGTTATGGACCATCGAAGTCAGTGATGACCGCGCGCGGGGACTGGGGCTACCGAGAGCGTAAGTGCGTAGATAGGCGTGATGATTCCAGTGGTGAGACAAAGATCAGTCATGGACCTTGATCTTTCGGTGAATTATCTGAAAACTAGGAGGATGTTTGTGTCTGTTCGAATGCGCATCTCAATCAACGTTATGTGGTATGGTGAATACACGGAGAAAAAGGTCTCTTGAAAAACATCATAAGTTATGGATTTTTGGCGTTGGTCTAACCCGAGTCAAAGTATTCACGTGAAGATACCTCTAAAAGTATCATAATGGCTGGAACTTTGATGAGGAAGGTACCATACTTCTTTATAAAAGTCCAAGAAATTATGGGACTCTTGAAGGTTCGTTCACGTGAATATTTTGATTCGGGTCAGACCACCACCAGAAATCCATGAATTACCCAAGTAGCACGGGAATGTTTGATTCTTGATTGAACCCTTGTTGAACCCTGATGGAATCGAATGAAATGATTCAAAAGATTTCAAATGCAATAGTGAATCGTAATAAACCGAATACATAACTGTCACTCATGATGAGCAGAAATTCGATGTTTCCATTCAATGATGGATTCTTCTTCTCCGCTTTCCTCCGAAGATTGTGACTGATTCCAATTCGGTTCATCACGATTCATTATTGCGTTTGGAATCGGTTGAATTATTCTATCCGATGCAATCAGGGTTGAGAATGAGTATCGACTCTCAAAAATTGTTGAATAGCTGGGTCGAAATATTGAAAGTATCCACCATACCACATAACGTTGATTGGGACGCGCATTCGAACAGACACAAACATCCTCCCAGTTTTCAGATAATTCACCGAAAGATTGAGGTCATCACTCATCTTTGTCTCTCTACGGAAATCATCACGCCTATCCACGCACGCACGCTCTCGGTGGCCCCAGTCCGCGCGCGCGGTCATCAATGACTTCGACGGTCTATTAATTGCACCCCAATGGGTGAAAGGGGATCCATGACCAGTGTTTCGTAATGGGTTTGGAACCGCTTCCACATGCCATAGTGAAAAATTGAGGTCTGGCTTGGAAAAACCATCCTGACCCCTAAATGACCTTCGAAATGACATCCGAGAAAGTTTTCAAGGTCAGCACCATACTTCCCCTCTGGAACTCTAAACTTTTTATTGGAAACATTTTTTACCATCTCCACTAGTTTCCGAGATATTTGACTGTATCACTTCAAACGGTCCACTCTGTATACAGGGTGGGGCATTTAAAGTATCGCGGGCGTTTTTTCCAAAAATAAAGTGAGATACGAGAAAATTTTCCGGACAAAAGTTGTAGGGTACCGAGGGGGACATCCGATGGTGGCCTTGGCTTTGACCTCAAATCTCATCTTCAAGGGCATTCTGAGATCAACTCTTGTTTTTTAAATAGCATCTAATATTTTTTACTGCAGATTTTGATTCTAGGTCAAAAACCAAGAAACTTTTGTCTGAACCATTTTCCTGAAATCCGCAAAAATGGCGCTCTAATAGATATTGTTCCATTTTGAATCTGACATTCGAATAACTCGAAAACGAAGGGTCTTGCAAAAGAATGTTTCGTACAAAAGTTGTCAATACACAACACATTTCAATCGTCTACATTACCACCATTCAGAGCTCACGCGATGTAAACAAACGACGGGGTTCAGTGAAAATTCACGATTTTGAAAGTCAGTTTGTCAGTTACATTTGATCATTACTTGGTTTATGACAAATTGAAAATCATGGATATCCGATACACGGTTTCTGAAAAGATCGATATGATCTACATTTACGGTGAAGTGCATAAGAACCCCAGACAAGCATATGACTTGTATGCAGAACGATTTCCTGAAAGAACAACGCCATCCATTAGGTATTCTCAACGCATTACAAAATTATTCTCAGAAACGGGAAGTGTTACAAGGGAAAAACGACATCGAATGAGAACTGTTAGCGGAGAAAATGCGGAAGTCAATGTACTAGCTGCAGTAGCCAATAATCCACACGTGAGCTCTCGTGAAATTGAACTCCATTCGGGAATTTCTCGAAGAAGTGTTCTTCGAATACTGAAACGTCACAAATTCCATCCGTATCACATTTGTTTGCATCAAGACCTTCACGGTGATGATTCCGAAAATCGTGTACAGTTTTGTCGATGGGGTCTAGCGCAAATGCACAATAACAACTTCATCAACATATTATTTTCTGATGAGTCGACGTTCACCAATCATGGTCAAGTAAATCGACATAATATGCATTACTGGGCGACAGAAAATCCAAGATGGTTACGTCAAGTAGAGCATCAAAGACAATGGGCTGTGAATGTTTGGTGTGGTATTTTTCGATCTCGAGTAATTGGACCGTACTTCATTGCAGATACGCTAAATGGAGAGAAGTACAGACATTTCTTAGATCAAGTACTTCCAACATTACTTGAAGACATACCTATTCAGGAACGATTGGATATGTGGTATCAACACGATGGTTGTCCATCCCATTATGCAGTCACAGCTCGAGAAATATTGGACAGAGATTATCCTGGACGATGGATAGGACGTCGTGGACCAGGTCATTGGCCTGCCCGTTCTCCGGATCTTACTCCTCCAGATTTTTTTTCATGGGGATACATAAAAGATACAGTTTATCAAAAAGCACCGACTACACCTGAGAATATGCGTCAACGAATCATCAATGCATGCGCGAGCATCAATGGAGATATTTTAGCACGAGTTCAGCAATCTTTTGTAAAACGTTTTGAAATGTGTATTGAAGTCGAAGGCCATCATTTTGAGCATCTACTGCATTAAAATTATCCAAGTGATGTAGACGATTGAAATGTGTTGTGTTTTGTCTGTTATACCCCATCACCTCCGTTTCAGTTCAAGGGGTCCCCCTTGGAATCAGACAACTTTTGTCCGAAACATTCTCCTCCAAGACCCTTCGTTTTCGAGTTATTCTAATGTCAGATTCAGTATGGAACAATATCGATTAGAGCGCCATCTTTGCGGATTTCAGGAAAATGGTTCAGACAAAATTTTCTTGGTTTTCGACCTAGAATCCAAATCTGCAGTAAAAAATATGAGATGCTATTTAAAAAACGAGAGTTGACCTCAGAATGCCCTTGAAGATGAGATTTGAGGTCAAAGCCAAGGCCACCATCGGATGTCCCCCTCGATACCCTACAATTTTTGTCCGAAAAATTTTCTCGTATCTCATGTTATTTTTGGAAAAAACGCCCGTGACACTTTAAATGCCCCACCCTGTATACATAGTACTCGAACATAATTTCTTTCAACAAGACAAGGCAGTGGAATTTGAGTCAAAGTTTGACCTCGCATATAATCCGCGATAACGAATTTGGAATCGAATATCAACACGCTTTGTTCAGAGGTATGATGTCTTAGATTCTGTCCGATGCGTGTTCTATAGAAGCATGGCTTCCAGTAGGAGTATCATTATAATATGATCTTTGTAGCGAAATGAACCGTACTATTACTCACATTTAAAATTATGCGCGCAAAGGGATCGCGATATAATCAATTACCAGCCCACTATCGATTGCGTAGATCGCGAAACGATCTTGACCTTTTCTCTTCCGCTTCACTTCGTTTCGTTCTGCCCAGACATAACGGCTACACGCATACCGCTCTCGTTTTTGATAGAGTACCCCAGTTTCAACGTGTATGTCTTCCGGTCCCTAATTGTCGATAGGTTCAAGAGAACCCTCGTGTTGGCATATAGCTTCATACGGCCGGTAATCGCGTGTGAGATTTTGGAATATCGCTCGCCTCAGATTCATATTGAAAGACATTAAAGTGTCCTCGTGTTCAAGACGAAATCCACGTGTGAATCATTTTCAATTCTTCCCATAGAATCTCCTTCCTCAAACCTCGTCTCCTTGAGCAAGAATCCAAATCTCACCATTCCATAAATCTGGTCCTTCGAGCCGGATTCGGCTCGAGTTCCTTTACCTAAGTGAAAACAGTGGAAAGCCCTGTGAAAATTTGTTAAAAACCGTGAAAAGTGCTGTGGAACAAGTTCATTGAATTCATCCATTAGGAATTCCAAGTGGATGACGTCATCGCCTCCGCCACCGCACATCGTTCCTCATCTTATCTACGAGATAACACTACCGTCTCCGCTCTCCACCTCGTCAACGATTCAGTTCTCTCGTCTTCGCTATCGCCTCGTCTACAAGTGCATTCTCTTGTCCCCGCCAGCCCTTCATCATCGAGTACCACCTTTCGCCTCCGTACATCGTCTTACCAACGAGTACGCTCTCTCCTTCTCACACATCTTCCTATACGAACGTTACGTTCGTTGCGAGAGACTGTTACAACGACACAGTCATCTCACCTGTACATCCCTTTATCGGAAGTATAACGAACAATTCTACTTCCTTTTCGTACGCATTGAACATTCAATGCATGTGTAATTTGTTCGAATTGAATAATTAGAATTTTATTGTACACTATTTTGTACAACTTCAAACCATTCCATCATTGGATTGATCAAATCCAGTGAAATAATTGATCGATTTCACTTATATTTGAGTTGTTACTCACGAATCTCCATCATCAGAACAATTAAGAATCAATTGATTCTTGTTCTTTCACTCTTCTTCGTCATTCGTGACTATTTTCCCTCGAAATCTTGTGAGTCGGACTCAGCATCCGAATATCATCATACTTCATAAATCGAAGTGTAATCATGCCTTCCGACGACGAGAACCCTAACGACGATGCACTCGATATCTTAATCGGTCAACAAAGAAGATATATGACCGCAGTTGATCGAACTCTTCCCAATTTCAAACGCATGGGAAAAGCCAAAATGACTTTTGCGGTTACGAAAAATCGCTTATCGGCATTAGAAGCGTTATTTTCCAAATGCCAAGGTTTGGACAGTAAAATCCATGCGCAAGCCAGCGCTGATCAAGAGGCAGAGCATCCATATTCCAAGGAAGACGAGTTCGTCCAGTGTGAACAAGCTTACAACGATGCTTCGGATTTCATGGCGGAAATTATTCAAAAGGAGACCCCTGCACCACCATCAGTCAATGTAAGTCAGATGAATCAGTCTACCGTCGAATCTACGCCTCGCACATCGACAAATCTACCGCGGCTGAATCTGCCGACTTTTTCGGGCGTTTTTTCCGAATGGGAAAGCTTTCGCGATCGTTTCACGTCGATAATTATAAATGATCAATGCTTAGATAATGTCCAGCGACTGCACTATTTAGTTCCGTGTTTGAAAGGGGATGCAAGTAATGTTTTAAAACATTCGAGTATAACTTCCGCGAATTTCTCTGTTGCTTGGGATATTCTAGAAAATCGATACGAGAACAAACGTCGATTGATATTCGGTCATGCAAATGCTCTTCTAAATTTACCGCGAGTTACATCGGAAACTGCCAAAGACCTACGGGAATTGAAGGATAAGTTTAGTATGGCGATCGAAGCTTTAAAAAATTTGAAGAGACCCACGAACAAATGGGATGATCTACTTGTAGTATTAATATCGCAAAAACTTGATCGTGCATCGCGCAAAGCATGGGAATTCCATTTAGGTGATTCAGCTGACATGCCAACCTATACTGATTTAAATAACTGTTTGCAGTCCCGAATTCGAGCATTAGAAGTAATTCCTCCGATTAACTCAAAGGTTGAAAAAATTAATAAATCTTCGGAGTCCGCGGAACCGCGAACTTTTTCATCACATCCTGCAACCACGACTAACATTGTTTGTCCGATTTGTGAAACGAACCATCTCTTGTATCAATGTCAAGCTTTTTTGAACCAATCCCCGGTGCAACGATACGATTTCATTGAAAAATGTAGAAGATGCATCAATTGTTTCAGTTCTAAACACGCTGTAATCGCATGTACGAATGTACGTACTTATAAATATTGTAGTAAAAAGCACCATTCTTTGTTGCATTTTTCGGAGAACGCTGAGCAACCTCATGGCGAGGTACCAACCACAAATTCACCCTCAACGTCCCAGAGTGATGTCCCTCTGGCATCACCTTGTTTGTCAACAGTTGCATCGACCCAATCAGGGATGTTATTGGCCACAGCGCACGTAATTCTCAATTCGCCATAAGGTCGCTCGGTAAGAGTACGGGCGTTGATTGATCCCGGATCCACTGTTAGCTTGATTCCAGCAAAAATTGTGCAAGATCTCCGACTAACTAGAAATAGATATTCAGCTTTGGTAACCGTGGTCCGTGATGTGAAAACTCCTATTCGATATTCGACTTCTCTCACTGTAACTCCATCCATTGCCAAGGAGCCTGTCTATCCAATCACGTCTTTTGTGATGAAAACATTGACTCGGTATATGCCTGCACGAATCAATGCTCAATCCACATGGAATCATGTATCGGGATTGACTCTTGCCGATGCAGATCCCATGAGCTCGGAACCAATCGATATTCTGATTGGTAGCGACTTGTATAGTAAGATTGTCCGTGAAGGGGTGCGCCCAGGATCTGACCATCAACCCCTTGCACAAAACACAACGCTTGGGTGGATTTTAACCGGGCCAACCGGTTCCTTTCCCAGTCCTACCACTCCCTCTTTGCACATCCACCATCAAACCCTTCTCGATACTCTAGATGAGAACCTACGGCGTTTTTGGGAGATTGAAGCCATTCCACAGGAGATTCATTTGAGTCCTGACGAACAAAATGTGAAATGCATTTTCAAAAAACGCATTCCAGATCATCGGATGGGCGTTACACACTTGGATTGCCGTTCACACATGGCCCTCCAATCGATATCGGGGAATCGAAACCAGTCGCCCTTCGTAACCTTTCCCACACCGAACAGCGCTTCAAGCGCAATCCCGATTTAGGAATTGCGTATCGGTCCTCCATGACCGAATATGCCACCATGAGTCATATGGAAAAAGTATCTGCCTCATCCCAAGACCGCGGTGATCAAGTTTATTACATTCCACACCATACTGTGCCACGAGAAGACAGCAGTACTACGAAATTACGTGTTGTTTTCAATGCTCCTTCTCGGAGCGCCAATGGTGGTTCGCTCAACGATCATTCATTAATCGTACGCAATCAGTTCGTGTCTCTCAATATTTCTCTGATTCATTTTTTGTATCCTCAGGTGTACCGCAAGGCTCACATCTAGGTCCTTTATTATTTATTATTTTCATTTATTATTTTCATTAATGATATCTCTACGATTTCCAAGTACTGCACACATCTTCTTTTTGCTGTTGACCTGAAACTGTTTATGATTATAAGAACTTACAGAGATGCTCAAAATCTGCAATCTGATTTGGATCGGTTACAATCTTGGTGTGTGCTATCTAATATGTCATTAAATCTCACTAAATGCCATGTGATGAGATTTCATAGAGGTAAAAATGCTATTTATTTTCCTTATAACTTGTCTCATTCTCTGTTATCACCTATAAATACTGTTCGTGATCTTGGAGTTTCATTTGACTCTCGTTTTAACTTCTCAGATCATTACAATCACATAGTTGGTACTTCCATGAAATCTCTCGGATTCATCAAGCGCGTTTGTAAAGATTTTCGTGATCCTGTTGCACTTCGAACACTGTATTGTACTTTAGTTAGACCTCATCTTGAGTATGCGTCTCAAATTTTGAGTCCTCATTTAATTTGGGATTGTACAGACTTGGAAAGAGTTCAGCATAAGTTTCTGCGTTTTGCTGCCTATCAGATAGGCCGTCCGTTGAGCGTCACTTGTCATGATTACTCATTGATTATGGCTCTACTTAACTTGCCTCCCTTGGAATCACGTCGTTTGTTCAATGATTTTTCATTTTTGTATAAAATTGTTAATGGGAAAATTCGCTGCCCTCAACTGCTTGGACTTGTACGTTTCAATGTCCCTTCTCGTTTATTGAGGCGCCCTAAATTGTTCAATCCAATTTCTTATAAATCGAGACACGGTTATTCTGATCCGGTAAATCGGATATCTATCCTAGCAAATTCTTACAGTGATGTGCTTGAATTATTTTCATCTCATTCTGATCTTAGGAATTCTCTTTCTCTTATTTGTCAAATTTAATATCTAATTGTCCTTTTCACCTATAATTATACACGTTAACTGTTGTTGTAATATAAGATGCATGTAGTCGAGCTTAACATGATGCTTAATGCTTTGATGTATGATATATATAATGTGGTTCAAATAATGTATATTCTATGTACCAAAGGGTCTTTTATACCCGTATAAACAAAATAAATAAATAAATAAATAAATTAATAGGGCCAACACTTCAGACTGAGCCAGCCGCGATTATTTCCCAATGGCGGTTCCATCGTTACGTTTACACCGCGGATATCGAAAAACGTATAGGCAAATTCTTATTCATCCCGATGACGTCCATTACCAAAGAATCCCCTGGTGTGAATCTTCCGTCGAACTGATAGACGAATACCAGTCACTGACAGTGACATACGGCACAGCTTCGGCCCCCTATCAAGCCCTACGAGTACTTAAACAACTTGCGCAAGATGAAGGACACCAATTCCCTTTAGCCCTACCTGTATTAATCGATCAATTTTACGTGGATGACTGTTTATTCGGCGCTGATGACCGTCAATCGGCAATTGCTACGCGAAGACAACTGGTAGCGTTACTCGAAAAGGGACATTTCCGCCTTCGCAAATGAGCAAGCAATTGTCCGAGCCTTTTAAGAGACGTTGATACATCGGATCACGGTCTAGCCGAACAAAGGGATATGAATCCACAAGACTCAGATAATAGCTTCAAGATTCTCGGAATTGTTTGGAACTCTCGCCAAGATCTTTTCCAATTTCGGGTGAATTACTCTCCTAATCCTGGGAATACGAAGCGAGCCATATTACCGAATATCGCGAAATTATTTGATCCGTTAGGATGGGTAACTCCCGTCGTAATAATAGCGAAAGTTCTGATGCAGCAACTATGGCTTCGCAGGTGTGACTGGGACGAGTCCATCCCTCTTGATTTATTGACTCGCTGGCATCAATACCAGGAGAGTCTTCCTCTACTTGGAAAATTAGCCATCCCCCGATGGACAACCTATAGTTCCGATACAATTCATGTAGAAATTCATGGGTTTTTTTACGCCTCGACTGCTGCGTACGCTGCCGCAGTTTATATCCGAATAACATCTCTGACTGGATCGACTCACGTCTCGCTTCTCGCCGCAAGATCAGCGGTCGCCCCGTTGAAAACGTTAAGCGTGCCACGTCTTGAACTCTCTGCTTCCTCACTTCTTGTGCGCTTAATTTCGTATCTTCGCCCTACACTCCCAATGCAGGAGGCCAAATGTTATTGTTGGACAGACTCCACCATAACCTTAGCCTGGCTCAATCAACCGCCCTCGAGATGGAAGACATTTGTTGCTAATCGTGTCGCCACGACTCAAACCCTACTCCCCGATGTGACATGGCATCATGTCCCCACGTACGATAATCCCGCAGACTGTGCATCCCGAGGCTTATCCCCTGCCGAGTTATTGACCTTCGACTTATGGTGGTCTGGACCCTCATGGCTGAAGGATCCGGACATGCGTCCCCCGAACAAATTTGATTCAATTCCCCCTGAAACGCTCCTTGAAGAACTCCGAAACAAGGTCGCCAGCCATGTTCTAACCGAAGAACCGTGGAATTTGGCCACTCGGTACTCTTCGTGGTCGGAACTCCTGAGAGTAACTGGATACGTTCTCCGGTTCATAGATGAAACTCGTAAAAAATCCATCCCTGACGACTACAAATTGACGGACGACAATGTTCCTCCTGTGGTTCTGCAAGCTCGTGAAATCCAAGCAGCTAAAGTTCACTGGCTGAAATACATTCAAACGGAATTATTCTCCGAAGACCAAGCAAACCTAGCGAATAATGTGCCTGTTAAAAAAGGCAGCCCCTTGTCGGGTTTGAATCTCTACTTAGATAACGATTGTCTGATCCGTGTAGGAGGGAGACTTCGTCACGCTGATCTACCCGAATCAACCAAACACCCCATTGTCCTGAAAACCCATCAACTCCTATCCCTCATCATTACGCAGTACCACGTTCACAATCTTCATTCCGGGCCGACGTTAACCCTTGCGTTGCTCAGGGAAGAATTTTGGATCCTGCGTGCACGCGCGACCGTGCGAGCTGGTCTATATCGATGCGTAATCTGTAGTCGCGAAGCTGCAAAAATCCCTTCCCAGCTCATGGGAGAATTGTCCAATTTCCGAGTAAATCGAACATCTCGAGCCTTTATTCATGTGGGCATAGACTACGCCGGTCCTATACTCGTGCGTCGGCGCTCTGGGCGTGGCTCCAAGTTTTACAAAACTTACATTGGTATCTTCGTCTGCATGACCACTGAAGCCATTCACCTCGAGCTCATTGATGGATATACGTCTGCCTCCTTTATGGCTGCCTTCGCTCGTTTTACTTCGCGTCGAGGTTTACCGAACCATATTTATTCGGATAATGGAACCACGTTCCAGGGCGCGAACAAAGAGATGAGAGAAGCCTACCGCACCGCAATCTCCGACCCAAACTTTCTCAATAGATCAACAAGCGAAAGAGTTGCGTGGCATTCCATCCCTCCATCTGCTCCGCATTTCGGTGGATTATGGGAGATTGGAGTACGAAGCGTGAAATACCACCTCAAGAGGTGTATAGGCACGTTGACTTTTGAAGAAATGGGCACGCTGCTCTGCCGCATTGAATCTTGTTTAAACTCACGCCCAATTGCGGCTATGTCAGATTGCCTGGACGATCATGAGGTGTTGACTCCGGGTCACTTTCTCATAGGCGCTCCGTCGCGCGCGATCCCCGAAGCCAGTGTGCTTGGACTGAGAGAAAATCGCCTCTCGAGATGGCAACTAGTTCAACGCATCTCCAAAGGTTTTTGGCAGTCATGGGTTAAAGATTACTTGCATACGCTCCAACAACGTCCAAAGTGATGGATCGCGCAAAAGGTAGCCACTGTTGGCCAAATAGTAGTATTAAGGAACCAACTAGCCCCCCCGAGTCAATGGGAGCTCGGTCACATCACGGAGTGTTATCCCGCCAATGATGGACTAGTTCGGGTCGTAAAAATCAAAACCGCTCGATCAGAGTATGTGCGGCCCATCGTCAAACTATCTTTTTTACCGGTTCACATTAATGATGAAACCGAACGTGCCGACTCGACTTTGGCGGGCGGCACTGCGCCGTGGTGCGACACCCTTCCGTCGATTCACAGGAAAAATATATCTGTTACCCCAGCGCACCTCCAAGGAGAACTTGTGAATAGTTAAATTATAAGTCCTACTTAGTTAACGAAAACACAAAGAATTGTACTAAAACCATATGTCTTCGACGATAATTTCGAATGTAACCATTCGAGGCGGGCGGTAATGTAGCGGAATGAACCGTACTATCACTCACATTTAAAATTATGCGCGCAAAGAGATCGCGATATAATCAATTACCAGCCCACTATCGATTGCGTAGATCGCGAAACGATCTTGACCTTTTCTCTTCCGCTTCACTTCGTTTCGTTTCGCCTAGACATAACGGCTACACGCATACCGCTCTCGTCTTTGATAGAGTACCCCAGTTTCAACGTGAAACGTGTATCTCTTCCGGTGCTTATTGTCGATAGGTTCAAGAGAACCCTCGTGTTGGCATAAAGCTTTATACGGCCGGTAATCGCGTGTGAGATTTTGGAATATCGCTCGCCTCAGATTCATATTGAAAGACATTAAAGTGTCCTCGTGTTCAAGACCAAATCCACGTGTGAATCATTTTCAGATTTTCCCATAGAATCTTCTTCCTTAAACCTCGTCTCCCCGAGCAAGAATCCAAATCCCACCATTCCATAAAATCTTGTTATAATAGAGGGATTGATAAATGTACATATGCGAACTCTCGTGCACCATCATTCGGTGATATTCTTTATTATTAAGTGAGGTTTATCAATTTAATGAATCTTGTTTCGCAATATTTTTCTTCACTTTCTTTCATCTCGTTACAATTCATTAGCGAAAGTACTCAGTCAGAAGTATTCATCAGTACTATTGATAGAACATTCAATAAGTTCTTACGGAAGATTGTTTTTTTTTTACAATTCAAATCTGAATTCTATTGACGATTAGTTATTATCCGCCGAGTATCGAACTTGTGAGATGAGAAGCTTACGGCGGTTGTGTTTGCGAATAATTCGAATAACCAGCTCCAATTGTTTCGTATTTTGAAAATTCAGAATGGGTCCCGATGATATTGCGAAGGGTCCCTTACGCGAAGAATTGGAGAGTCAATATTCAGTAGCCCATCGCGAGCGTTTATTCCACCGTTTACAATTGACGTATGATATGCTTCGAGATTTACCTCATAATCAGGATGTTTTTCTTGCGCGTTCAGAAAGATTAGATGAGGATTTCCAGGCGTTCGAATCGACCCAGAATCGACTCGGACAATTGAATGTGTCCGTTCCTCGGGACTCTGTGGTCAACGTAGAACAAGCCTCTAACTCATATGCAGAGTTTTATTTCATTATCAGAGCGAGAGTTACCGCGATTCAAAAGGAGGCTGATGCGTTACCAGTTGAGTGACCGCCCAAACCTTCTGTTCCACCTCTTCGTCCGAAACTACCTCCCATTCAGATTCCTAAATTCAAGGGGGACATTGATAAATTTCCTTCATTTATATCCTCATATGACACCCTGGTTCATAATACTGATTTAAGTTCCATCCAAAATTTTCATTTCTGAAATCCTATTTAGAATTTCCCGCGGCTAGCGTCATCGAGCACTTCGCGTTTATTGAAGAGAATTATATTTCCGCGTATCAGAAGTTGGTACAACGTTATACAGATAAGAGATTGGTGGGAACGCACATTCTCAATGAATTATTGAATTTCAAGCCCTCTGCAAATGCTTCCTTACATAATTTTCGTCAATTTGTTGATATATTCTGCGTGCAATATCAGTCTCTCAAAGCACTCGAGATCCCAAACCTTTCTGACTCCATCATACTCAATCTTGCATTGGAGGTCTTAGATCCGGAGACCAAACGATTGTTCGAGGATATAAAGAGCAACAAGGCGTTCCCAACCTTTGAAGATGTATCGTCCTTTATAGACAGCCAATATAACATCGCATCTATCATGCAGGTTCCGACCAAAAGTCCATTATCGAAACCTTCTAATAACTCTGAGAGCTCTAATTTCTATAAAAATCCACGTAAACCGGAGGGGCATAGTGTAACCCACACCAAGACGTTGGGAGCTAAAGCACATCAGGTACAGAAGGAAGGCATTCCGAAACGGCCATCCTTTAATAATACGTATGCATCCCAAATATGCCCAGTATGTAATTCCTGCCACCGGATTTATAGTTCTAGAATCTAGAAAAAAGACTTTCTCGTAATCCGGTTCTAAAGGAACAATATCAGGCGAATCTACGCGACTATCTGGAGCAGGATCACATGCAACTTGCCACTGATCCCGCCGAATATCTACTGACGCATCACGCTGTAATGGAAGAGAGCAGCACCACTCGAGTACGGGTAGTTTTTAACGCCAGTGAGCGGAGTGATACAGCTCGTCGCCTCAACGATTTCCTAATGACAGGGCCGAAATTACAAGCCGATATATCCCAAATTCTTTTGAAATTTCACTACAGCCCATCGCGCTCACTGCCGATTCGAAACAAATGTTCAGATGCATACGTTCAAACCCGGCGGACTCTCGATTTACACACCTTTTATGGCGGGATGATCTTAGTGAGCCTGTCAGAGAATGGGCACTTACCACCCTTCCATTTGGTCTCACATGCAGTCCCTACCAAGGGCAACTAGTACTGAACCAATTCATGAGAGATGAAGGCGCTGATAGTCCAGAGGCAGCACTCGTTCCGCAAGATAATATGTATATAGATGATTTAGTCTGTTCCGTTGCGTCCAAGGAGAAGGCCATTGAGCTTCATCGCCGACTGAGAGACCTTCTGCTCCGCGGGAGCTTCGTTATCCGCAAGTCCTCCAGTAATTCTCCTGAGCTTTTTCAGCAGATCCCTGTGGATCACCAAGAAACTCCAACGTCATTCGACCATGTCGATGGCATTAAATTGCTGGGCTTGATTTGGGATCCTCAACAAGATGCCTTCAGTTATCGATTCTCGTTTGAGAGGGCGATCTCCACCAAGCGAAGAATATTGTCACAGGTCGCTCGGATCTTCAATATCAATGGATATCTTACCCCCGTGACATTCTGGATTGAATACCTCATCCAACGCTTGTGGATCGCCGGTCTCGGATGGGATGAGACCTTACCGATTCAGACGATTGTGGACAGAGTTTCAAGCTCAACTTGCAGAGTTGACCCGGTGGCGTATTCCGAGGTTTTTATCCGATTGGACGAACGGTCGGATAGTACTAGTTGGTTTCTGTGACGCTAGCGAACGAGGTTATGCGGCATGCTTGTATTTGCGTACAAAGGGGTGTCCATCAGGTATTCAAACTTATCTGCTCAGAGCCCGGAGTGGAGTAGCTCCGCTCAAACCGGTTTCAATTCCCCGATTGGAGTTGAACGGTGCTCGTTTACTAGCCAAATTGATCCATTCGACTCAAGAATTTTCAGCTTGCTTACCCCCTCATACGCTGTACTGTTTCACAGATAGTCGCGTGGTTCTTCCTTGGCTGCGAACTTCCCCGCATCGGTTGAAAACTTATGTCGCAGATAGAATAGTTTCGATTCTGGGATACACTGCTCCGAGCGTTTAGTGGCATGTAGACGGTAAGTCAAATGCAGCCGATGTTGCTTCGCGAGGCCTCTATCCCCGACAACTGCTCGAACATGATCTTTGGTGGGAGGGACCACCCTTCCTAGCTCAAGAGATAAATTCTTGGACTCTCGCGCGTCCTATGTCACGCGGGACTATCCCTGGATTGAAGACGCGAGTTTTGAATACGTACACCAATGAAGTTGACCGATCCCAAGACCACCACCCTCTTAGAATCATTCTAGATCGTAGTTCATCCTTCTTGAAGGCTCAACGCGTATTGGCTCACATCATTCGCTTCAGCATGTCGTGTCGTCATAGGAACCTCCCGAGACACTCACGTTCTTTTCCTCATGAGGAATTGGCACGGTCTGTGAATCTCTTCATTGGATGGACACAACAAGAATATTACTCCGACATTTTTCATAACCTTCGCACACACACTCCTATCCAGAGCCCCATCCGTCATCTCACTCCATTCATCGACGAAAAGGGAAAACTACGAGTGGGGAGACGTTTGGATAACGCTCCTATTCCAACTTCTGCTGAACATCCCGTCTTACTTTCCCGACTTGGTCAGCGACATTTCAACGGCTGCTTTTCTCGCTACTCTCGACCGCTTCATCTCTCGACGAGGTCTACTGACAACGATGTACAGCGATATGGGGGCGAACTTTGTTGGAGCGACTAGGGAACTCAAGGACCTGGCAGACCTTCTGTATCGAGATACAGACGAAATTCAAGCATACTGCCGAAGTCCTCACATCGTTTGTCAGTTCAACCCACCCGCAGCACCTAATTTTGGCGGTATTTGGGAAGCAGCGATCAAGTCCGCGAAGAAACATCTGATGACGGTCACTGGAGATAGGGCTTTGACCTTCGAGGAGTTCTCCACGTTATTGGCTCGTGTGGAGGCAATTCTGAATTCCAGACGCCTCTGTCCGATCTCGACCAATCCATCCAATGGCTTTGAGTACCTTACACCCGGACACTTCCTGGTCGGAGCGCCGTTATTATTCAGTCACGCGGAACCGGATCTGACAAGCCAACCAAGCAACCTACTCACTCGTTGGCAAATCCTCACTCAGACTACTCAAATTTTCTGGAAGAGATGGTCACAGGAATATATTCATACGCTAATGCAGCGTCCCGAATGGGAGCGTAAGTCACCAAATGTAGTCCCTGGACATATGGTCTTATTATCCGACAAGCGACTACCGCCCACCGCATGGGAGTTGGGACGAATGACTGACGTATTTCCCGGGACCAATGGAGTGGTACGGGTCGTTCAGATTCGCACTGTCCAAGGGACATTCACACGCCCAGTGAACAAATTATGTCTCCTCCCTTTTCAAGAGACATGATGTTTGGTTTTCGTTCAGCCTCTCTACTCTCGTACCTGAAAAGGACCCTACACACGGGCCTTTTGGTGGGGGGTAATGTTGCGTCGTGATTCAATGAGTAGAGAGTGTCGGCCTCTCTTGACGCCGCGACGCAGCGAAAATTGATGCACGACTTCAATCCCCATTCAAATTCACAATTACGTTATCATCCGTTCCCGATCTTCTTATCGACATCGATCTACGCATCCTGGTCTTCGCCACGAGGCCTCCTTCTCGTCTCACCTTGCATGGAGAACAGATCGTTCTCTTCAGCCTCCGTTGCGGAATTTGTGAACCGCGCTCTTTATGTTTCTGAATAGTTTTCCGCGCTCTTTGGAAGTTTGAATCAGGCGGAATTTGCATGTGCAAATCCGTCCAAAATTATAAGAATTTCTTCCCGATTCGTTTTCTTTTGTTCTTAAATTACTAGTTTAGGTGTGTGAGTGGTGTGGTTGGTGATGGCCATCACACGTGGAGAACTCGTTGCGAAAGGATGTTGCGGGCCCGCTATTCAATCAACATATTGATTATCAAATCAAAATATCGATAAGTATTTATGTATAAGCATTGTGGAAACTTCAATGAAATTAAAATTTCGTGAATTCAAAGCAGAATCTTTATCATACTCAACGAACGAAGAAGCCGACCCAGCTTCCCCAGACTTCATTTTCCTCAACAACATTTCAACGTTCGAGACACTCTTTGATTTTACTCTTTTCTTCAAATTCCATTTAGATTTCTCAAGAATCTCACTCAAATTTTTTTTTGCATTCGATCGAGATGAAACAAAATGTATTGCAATTTTTGGAAATTCCCGACTGATTCCCGACGTTCTCGGAATTCCCAACTGCTAGACACCCTGTTCTGAGTGAGCAAAAATGTGATTGTCGATACAGCAATATTATTGTAGGTTTTTCCCGTGTGTACTAGGATGGGTCGAAGGAATTTTTTTTTCTGGTCGAAATCTAATAGTGTGAAAAAGTTGCTTCGAGGGATCAATATGAACCACCAAAAACCTCAGCTCGATCAGACAATATCTTCTGTTTCAAACCTGAACTTGAATTTTCGATTTTGCAGCCGAAAATACATAAATACGCGATAAACCGCAACTCATTTTGTCTTTATTTAGGGATCTTGAAGTCAATGTTATTCTTTTGAAATGACTCGAGATATACTTCTTTATATCAATAATTACCTGGAACAATTAACTTTTCCTGAAGATTCATTCAATTATCACTAATCTAATGGAGAACACCCAAGTGACAATCAACACAGCGATCAAGTAAAGCGCAATCAAGTTTGACTACGCACAATCCGTCTGAATCTCCTATTCACTTCTCCTGTGCATCAACTCCATCAGCGTCGTGTTTTTAGTTAGCATCCTAATATCTTATTTCCTGTTGTACATTATGTTGGCGTCGGACTCAGACGCCAAAGCTCTATCACTCACACCATCGCCACTTATGTGGGTGAGAGCATTTTTCTGCCTATATGACCTCGCTTTCATTCTTCAAACTTGTGAATCAAGATGTACGAGGTGTGTTCAAAAAGTAAGGTGACTTTTCAAATTTCGCGGGCAACGTACTTTCGATTATCGATTTTTTTGTTTTGTTATGTTGGCGCACTCTTCCCGAACATCTGTACCAAGTTTCAAGTGTATAGCATTTTTTGTTTGGTTGTGAGAGGCGTAAAGGTTATAAGTGTTTTGCGTGCTCGGCGATTTCTTGCTATCGAAAAATATGGATCAAAGGATTTGCATCAAATTTTGTGTAAAAAATAAAATAAAGTGCTCCGAAACACTTAAAATGTTGACAGTAGCATACGGTGGAACTGTTCTGAATAAAAAAAATGTTCACAAGTGGTACAAACTCTTCCAAGATGGCCGGGAAGATGCCAATGACGAGCCTCGCTCTGGACGCCCAAACACGTCAACAACTGATGAAAACGTTCAAGCAGTGAAGGAAATTGTTTTGGAAAATCGTCGAATCACTATCAGAGAAGTTGCTGAGGATGTTGGTTTATCGCTTGGCTCGTGCCATGAAATTTTTTCTAACGTTTTGGGCATGAGACGTGTGTCAGCGAAGTTTGTTCCGAAATTGCTGAATTTTGACCAAAAGAACCGTCGCATGAGCATCGCTCAAGAACTGTTGAATGACGTCAACGACGACCCAGATTTACTCAAAAGGGTCATAACTGGTGACGAATCATGGGTATATGGTTATGATGTCGGAACCAAAGTCCAATCGTCCCAATGGAAGACCCCAGATGAGCCAAGACCGAAAAAAGCACGCCAAGTTCGATCAAATGTCAAAGTTTTGCTCACTGTTTTCTTCGATTACCATGGCGTGGTGCATCAGGAGTTCTTACCATATGGTCGTACGGTCAATAAATAGTATTATCTTGAAGTTATGCGCCGTTTGCGAGGAGCAATACGAAGAAAACGTCCAGAATTGTGGAAAAATAATTCATGGCTTTTGCATCACGATAATGCCCCTGCTCACTCATCTTTGCTTGTGAGAGATTTTTTGGCCAAAAACAACACCACAATCATGCCTCAGCCACCATATTCACCGGATTTGGCCCCATGTGACTTTTTCTTGTTCCCAAAACTAAAGAGACCTATGAGAGGACGGAGATTTGCAACGATTGAAGAGATAAAGACTGCATCGCTGGAAGAGCTCAAGGCTATACCGAAAAGTGCTTATGAGAAGTGCTTTGAGGATTGGAAAAACCGTTGGCATAAGTGTATTGTATCTGAGGGGGATTACTTTGAAGGGGACAACATAAATATTGATAAATAAATAAATATTGATAAATAAATAAATATTTTTTCCTAAAAATACAAAGTCACCTTACTTTTTGAACACACCTCGTACTTGTGATATAGAAACACTGAACAAATCGTGTGATCCAACTAGTACATACTTGAAGTGGATACGTGGATGACTCCGTCAAAGCGTTAGTATACAGGGTGACCGAAGTGAGGAAAATTGTATTCCAAGGGCGTATTCTGCAGCCATAATGCAAGAATTTCCTGTTGTTTGAAAATTAGTTCTTGAGAAATGAGTATTTTTAGTTTTTTTTTCAAATCCAAACCAACTTGGATCATTTCTGTTATTTTCAATTGGATATCATTACAGCCATGATTTGATCATGATTATAATAATATCATTACGTTATTATATTGGATTAAATTTTTCTGAGTTTTTTCAATCACCCGTACATTAATTTCAATTTTCATGCACAATAACTTGAAAATTCAATTAGATCCCCAAGATAACACAAACCTCCAAGAACGTCCAATAGACGTACTGGACGTCCAATAGACGTTAAAGTATGTCCGTTGGGCGTATTTGGAGGTTTGTGGTTTTCTTGGGGATGTATTTAGATTCCTATTCCAGTTCACGAAAATTGAATTTTCATCCACATATGTACATGAAAAGTACATTAAATTTCAAGAAATTTTCAACAGTGCACGAGTGTGTGTTACGATCGGGACACTAGCTTCAACATAAATTGCTTCTACTTTCCCACACAGCACGCAGTTCTTGAAGATATCTAAAAGAATACTCAATTGAGAGATCTTCAAGAACGTTCTTGAAGAGTTCTTAAAGATATCTTTCAGAAGTGTTGAAAAGACATGTTGTGAAAGATTTCTAAAAGATGTCTCGATTCAAGACATCTCCAAGACGACCATGCGAGATATCTTGAAGATATCTTTGAGAAGCGTTTGAAAGATATTTTCCTGGAAGACTTTAACAGAATATGTTTAAGAAGATAGATTGTCAGCAGGTTTTGGTTATAAATACCTAATCATATGAATTGACATGAATAACACTCGGAATGTGCCTTTAATTATAATCGAATTACACATGTGATAAATTCGGTCACAAATCGAGAGCTTGAAAAATCTATAAACATGCCAAGAGATTTCAAATTCTGCAAAAATTACGATTTTGTAACCTTTCAATACCCGCGCTGGAATTAACGAATCTTCAAGACACAAATATTTTACAAATCAGTGAACTTCTTACGCTCAATTTTATGTACAGCCTTCAAGTAAATTCAAAAAAATTCTCATTCATACTCATTAATAAGTTATTCTTCAATAACGTTGGGATAGAAATAATTTAGGAAGAATCTGTGGTATCCATGACCAACTTATCTGACATTCGTTCATATAATAACAGTTTTTTCAAAAGATCACTTCTACTCTGAAAATGTACACCACTGACACGATTCCACTGTGTTATATTGACAATCATAAGCATCAAAACTGAACTGTCTCCATAGCTCAGGTCACTGAAGCGTAAGTACATCGTAAGATGCACGGGTTCGATTCCCGCAACCTCAAGGATTGAGATAAAGTCAACTTAACTCGATGATCAAATCAATAAAGGAATTTTATTAAACTAGAATGTACAACAGGAAATGAGATATTATGATACTAGCTGAAACACGACGCTGATGGAGTTGATGCACAGGAGAAGTGAATAGAAGATTCAGACGGATTGTGCGTAGTCAAACTTGATTGCGCTTTACCCAATCGCTGTGTTTATTGTCACTTGGGTTTTCTTCATTAGATTAGTGATAAATGAATGAATCTTTAAGAAAAATTAATTGTTCCAGTTAATTATTGATATGAAGAAGTATATTTCGAGTCATTTCAAGGGAATATCATTGACCTTAAGATTCCTAAATGGAGATAAAATGAGTTGCGGTTTACCGCATATTTATGTATTTTCGGCTGCGAAATCGAAAATTCAAGCTCAGGTTTGGAACAGAAGATATTGTCTGATCGAACTGGTGTTTTTGGTGGTTCATATTGATCCCTCAAAGCAACTTTTCTGAACTATTAGGTTTCGACCAGAAAAAAAATTTTTCTCGACCCACACTAGTGTGTACATGGAAACGACTCAATTTTTTTCAGCATATAATACAACTGAAAATTGATATAGATAAATAAGCAATATTAATTTCCAGGTTACTGGCTTTTCCATTGTCACATCGAATTCCATGCTGAAGTGGGGATGGCTTTAATTTTCAAAGTTGGTGAACATGAAGACTTCCAACCCGTGCCAAATAATTTCCCTCAATGCGGTGACTGGAAACCCCATGGATATCTTGAGAATGCTGAACAAAAAACAACTCCACGAATCGTTACTCCCACTCACAATAATACGTTGCCATCATACAATTTTGAAGGAAATGAAATTTCAAAGGACGACACATACTACAAATTAAGACTCATAGAATTACTGCCACAAATTCTTCAAGACTTGAAACAAATATCTTCTTCAGGCTCTGAGTTCATTCAAAGTACAAGTATTCTTTCATATTTTATACCGTTCATCATTTTCATCATTTCTGATTACGTATTCTGCTGACATACAGTAAAATCATAGAGCATATTTATATGAACGAATTTCAACTCATTCAGGTCACACCTTCAAATATTTACGTAAAAATCACACAGGGTCTTTTGGATCAAACGAACAAATGCCGTTCTCCCATTCTCTCGAATATTTATTGTTGCAAAAATTTACATCTCAGTAGTGATGCCTATTGTCAACAATAGATGGTAGCACACATTCGAATTCATAATACACACTCTAAGCTACAGAGCTACCAAAACTGCCAAACAGGCAGAATCATTGAGAAGTATATCCTCACTATCGTCTCATGCATAAAAGTTCCGAATGTGTACAGTTTTTACGTGAAGGTGTGAGTTTTATATGAACGACAATTCCTCTGAATAATTCTGCTCATCTGGCAGCTTCGGAAGCTAAAAATTTTTCCTCGGGTCCACTGGACTCCCAGTGAATTCGAAGGGTTGAGAAAATCCCTCATAAGCAGAAACCCAAGTCGCACCAAAATATACTATGAACGTTTTTCGAGTATTCAGAATATGTTCCATGCACATTTAAAAGAAACCGTTCCATAGGTGATATGCATATTCATCGGTCATATGTGAAAACTCCAAAAAAGTAAAAAAACAACGCCAAGCACATGGAACTGTAATGAAAACTCACGAACAAAACATACAACAGAATGTGCGCCGTTTAAAAGGAAAAAAAGATGTGGAATCAATATGAGCTCCCAAGTCCATTTGGTTATTCACATGATATGTGAATGATTTCTGGTATATTGTAATTCCAGTGTGTGTATGTATTCTGGAGCTACTTGGGTTCTAATAGGTGATAACAGGTTGTACATTTTGGAAATTGGTGCATATCTTTGTTATTGCAAAGGATGTAAAGTTTCAAATTCAGCTGAAATTGAGAAATTTTGGGGAATTTTGTAGGACCTCCAAACAATTTTTGTTCTGTCGTTACAGTGAAGAATGAGGAGTGGAGGGCTGAAAAAACATGAAAATTTATGGGAATATAAAATCAGTTCATATGAACCGTTCGTGAACGGCATCGGAATAATTTGATTTCCACTATAAATCTCATTTTCTAATGAAAAATTACATTAATGGAAGCGTTATGAAAAACATGTTGCCTGGCCCAGACTTCGTTTTATATTGTATGTTCCAATATACAAGGACTGTCATGAAAAGTACGGAAAAGATTTCGATCAAGGATACTCTAAGAACAAAACGAACGCACATAGTTTTGTTTTCTCAGGCGATTATTATCATCTTCGTTGATTACAATTCTGTATTACAATCAGGATTTATCTGTATTTTTAGGGAAACGGAAAGCGAGAAAGAGAAAGTGCGTTTGAAAATTTTACACCAAGGTGAATAAAATCCACATATTTCGTATGTGCTAAAACATGTCAGACTAACAAATCGAATGTCTGCAAAACTGTACAACTGCTGAATTGTGATAACTCAACAAAATGCAGACCATTTGATTTGTTAGTTTTACATGTTTTTGCAATCATAGAATAAGAAACACGTGGATGTTTTTCACATTCGTGCAAAATTTTCACACATACTTCTTTTTCGGTTTTCATATTCCTAAAAGCACAGACAAATACTGATTATAACACAGAGTTGTAATCAACGAGAATGATATTCATAGCCTGAGAAAACACAACTACACGCGTTCGTTTTGTTTCCAGAGAATACTTAACGGCATTCACCACCTTCCCAAAAAGTTACTAGATTCCAAAATCGCCTCCCCCCCCAGTTTTCTCAGAAACAAACAAATAAAATGAAAAATAAAGACTAGCTGCACTTTCTTTGATATGCTAAGAAGATGCACCTGCTCATTGAAATCGATTATATTCATTAATCGTTGAGAAAACTGGGGGGAGAGATCTAGTAACTTTGCCTCTGATGAATGCCCTTAAGGGGATTCATTACTCCCTGCAAAAGTTACTAGCCCAGATAGACAATTCGCCTCACGTTGTGAGCGCGAGCCAACAGGCATGTGTGCGCGCATTTGTGGATCATTTGTACCACAGATTGTGAAAAATCAGATGCTGGATTGCATATGTACGACATAAGCATGTCTTGAGCTGACATACGCATGCGCATAACCCACCTCAGAATCTGTTGCTTTTTTGTACTTTATACTGTACCACAAATCAGCAACAGATTCTGAGGTGGGTTATGCCCATGCGTATGTCAGCTCAAGACATGCTTATGTCGTACATATTCAATCCAGCATCTGATTTTTCACAATCTGTGGTACAGATGATCCACAAATGCACGCACATATGCCTGTTGGCTTGCGCTCACAACGTGAAGCAAATCGTTTATCTGGGAGATTCCAAATTTCTTCCCCCAGTTTTCTCAGAAACGAACACATAAAATGAAAAATAATGAGTAGCTGCATTTTTTTCAAAAGCCTAAGAAGATGCACCTGCCCATCAAAATTGATTCTATTCATCGATTACTGAGAAAACTGGGGGGGGGGGGGGGAGATCTAGTAACTTGGCTTGTGGTGAATCGCCTTAATCGGCATCATTTCCGTACTTTTCCAGAGAGTGTGGATTTTCCTGGCGGAAAAATCAATTGCAGTGAACTGTATTTACATACTAGAATGAGTGCAACAATAAAATCACATGCACAAAGAGGTACGAAAGTGTGCATGTGTCCTTGTCTATCCAATCAAAATAACGAGAGAGAAACTTAGACGAATGTTAATCTATGTTCGTTCAATAGATAGCGTTGTCTTCTTCTAATATCCCTTTTCTCTTCCTCTCTCTCTCTCTCTCTCTTTCCTCTGTACACACAATTGTATTGCTGTGCTCATTCCAGTACAGTCCGCTCTCTCAACAGTGCCGGTGATGGGAGAGAAGGGGAGTATTTTTCTTAGAACTCATGTACCCCCACCATTGGCGTACACGTATGTTCTCAACATTCGTAAGCCACTCTCGCAATAGTGCCACACGCTTGTGTATGCAAAATTACTCTCTTCTGTCTTCTGGTGATATTAAGTATAATATTGTTTTTTTCTTTTTCATTTGATATTAGATATTTTTGTATCCAAAGAAATGATTCAAGTTCATGAAATCACATTCATGAGTTCACATTCCTGTATACATATTTGATGTTTGAATTTATTTGTATCATTTTTCGGTTATTCCTTCTTGATTAATTCCGAAGTAATCACACCAATTTTCTATTCTTCATCTCGACACATTTGCCATGATGAAACATGGATCAATTGAACATCAGTTATGAAGAGTTCTTGATCATATTTGCGGGTGGCACTATTGCGAGAAACGGTTTCAAATGTGATGCCACAGGATAGCGTGATGGATGGTGGGGGTAGTGTTCGAGCACGAATGAGGAGAATCGGCACTATTCAGAGTGGCACTGTTGAGAGAGCAGACTGTATGTATATAGAGTTCACTGATCGATTGTTTAGAAAATCGAATCGAAATCGAGCAATACTACACTGGAAAAAAATTGGAAGTCTCAACTTCCTAAAAAATCGTGTACCGTTGGAAGCTGAGACTTCCAAATTTCTTCCAGTGCACCCCCAGCCAGCACCAAATGATCAATTTGAATTTATAAAAGATCATGAAGACTTCTTGAAGACTTCTCAAACAGTCCCCGTTATGCGACTAACAATGAGTTCAATATGAATCTATATGAGTTCAAATGAACTCTTAATGAACAACTTAATGATCAGAAAGAATTCATATCGAGACTACATAATGGATTCTTTCTGAACATTAAGTTCTTCATCAAGAGTTCATTTTGAATGCACTGTATTCATATTGAACTCATTGTTAGTCGCATAACGGGGGCTCTTTGCGGGAGCTTTGGTGCTGTCTGGGTCGGGAATACTTGAAGAACTCTGAGCTCTTCAAGACTCCACCAAGAATTTGTAATAAACTGATTTGTTATCTATAAATTCTTTAAAAATTCTCATGAAAGAATTTTTAGTAAACTCTATAGAAATAGTTCTTTGAGAATTCTTCCGGGACTGTGATGCTGTGTGGGTATATATACAACGTTCGGTTGCTACTTCGGGATGAACATCGTGTATGCACGGAGAGAAACATCGCCATCATCACTTTCCAGTTTTGTTACCATAGCCGTACACAATATGCTCAGTGAAGGAAGGTTCTGTAGAACTTAGTATGTTGATAAATATACTGCATGTTGTTCAGCATAACGATATCTCCAGGTAAAAAAAAACATATCGTTTCCATGCCAATCCGATTCATTGTATTAACGATACACTTTTGACGATATTTTGGATTGTCACGATGACAATATTCTTTTTCATAACACGTGCCCCTTATAGCACAAATGTCTCAGTAATATCTCCAGAATATTCTGGAGACATTGTAATATTGTCAGAATATTCTGGAGATATTACTGAGACATTCGTGCTATATGGGGCGTAACAAAGATGATTTTCCATCCTTATAAAGCGAGTGCAAAACGACCAATTCCAGTAGACTCCGTGAAATCCTTGCTGAAAATGGCGGAATGAAACGGAAAGAATTGAGATGCGAATCATTGCGATTCGTTCCGCATGGCAGAAGTAAGATTTGAGACGGAAATAAAAATTGTACGAAACTTTCCGTATCGTCGGAGAAGGAATGCAACTGGATCAGCGGAAATAAAATGAATGCGTTTTGATGAGGAATTGCAATTTTTCATCGAATCCTTTGGTTTTGTCCGAAATGGCAGGTTTGAAGTATTACCGTTTTGATCAGCATATACGACGACCTGACTGATTGCGTCCCAAGTTGGATTTGCGGAAAGGAAGTTATTGCGTTCGAATCCGTGTCAACGGATCGAGTGATTGAACAACAGTTTTCAGTTTGCATCCGGAAATGCTGAATGGAGAAGTGATGTTTTTCTTCCGCAATTACGGTAGGTACGTTTCATTCCGTTTCTTGTTGGAATTGCGGAAGTGAATTTATTGCGTCCAAGTCCGGTCCGACACCCCACTCGATTGAAAAAATCTTGTCGTTCACATCTGCGAACACGGACATGAAAAATGATGGTTTTGTTCAGTAATTGATACATGAGGAATCAGTTCCGCTTCGAGTTGGATTTGCGGGAAGGAAGTTATTGTGTACGAATCCGGGTCGGCGGATCGGATGATTGAACAACAGTTTTCAGTTTGCATCCGGAAATGCTGAATGAAGAAGTGATGTTTCTCATCCGTAATTACAGTAGGTACGTTTCATTACATTTTTTCTTTGAATTGCGGAGATGAATTTATTGCGTTTAAATCCGGTCCGACACCCCACCTTGCTGAAAATAACGGGAAGAAACGGAAAGAATTTAGATGCGAATCTTTACGATTCATTCCGCAGGGCAGAAGTGAGATTTTGTGACGTAAGTAAAATGTGTACAAAACTTTCCGTATCGTCGGAGGAGTGCGACTGGAACAGCGGAAGCAAAATGAATCTGTTCTGAGCTGGAATTGCAATTTTTACCAAATCCTTCGAGTTTGTTCAGAATGACGGGTATAAGATATTACCGCTTCAATCAGCATAAACGACGACCAAATTGATATCGTTCCAAGTTGGATCTGCGGAGAGAAATTTATTGCGTTCCAATCTGCTTCGACGAGCCGGATGATGGAATAACAATTCCCAGTTTGCATCCGGAAATGCTGAATGAAACAATGGTGTTTCCATTCCGTCATTAACGCATAGACATTTTATTCCGTTTAAAGTTGAATTCACGGATATGATTTTATTTCGTTGAAATCCGGCTTGCCAAACCAGCTGATGAGGCGTAAGCCGTCATTTACGTATGTCAATGCGGACATAAGAAATGGTGGTTTTGTTGAGTAATCAACACATGCCAAATGGGTTCCGTTTCAAGTTGGATTGGCGAAGAGAAGTTGATTACGTTTCAATCCGCGCCACAAACCGCATGGTCGAATGACAGTTCTCAGTCCGCATCCACAAATGCTGAACAAAATACTGGTGTTCTGATTCCTTAATTACCGCACAAGCATTTCTTCCGTTTTAGGGTGAATTTACGGATGGGAGTTCATTGCGTTAAAATCCGGCTCGATGAGCCAAGTGATTGAGCGAAAGTCGTCGTTCGTATGTGCATACGCGGATATGAAAAATTATGGTTTTGTTGAGTGATTAACACATGGGGAATTGGTTCCGTTTTAGTTGGATTTTCGGAAAAAAATTTATTCTTTCCTAATCCACTTTGACGGATTGAAGAATTGAACGAAAGTTCCCAGTTTGGACCCGGAGAAGCAAAACAAACAAATTTTGTTTGTGCTCAGTAATTACTGCATGCACATTTCATTCAGTTCTAGATTGGATTCACGGATATAATTTCATTGCGTCAAAATCCAGTCTGACAAGCCGGGTGATCTCATACAGCGGTCGGAGAATTCTTTTTCAAGAACATGAATAGAATTGTTTATGAATTTTCGAATTCATGAAATCATAAAGAGGTCCAGAAGAGTTCACTTCTTGGGATATTAACTAACTCGAATACTGAAAGAACTGTTTCAGTATCCTCAAGAGTTCGTCGAATATTCCCGTGTATATCCCATTGTAAATTTCCAGTTGGTTCGCAAGGGAAATTTCCCATGCGAATTCGGGACTGGATTTATTTCGCATGTAATCACGTGACATGGGTTACTCCTGTGAATATATCACATGGGTTACCTATGGAGGAATATTGCCCGGGTTACCCATATGAGAATTCCAAACACAACAAAAACTCACATGAACTTGAGACAATGAACATTTCCATTATTGTTTCACATTCACGTAAGTTTTTATCCTGTTTGGTATCCTCGCAGCGGTAACCCGTGCAATCTCCCCATGAGTAATCCATGTGATTCGCATGAGTGACCCATGAGACATTTGCACGAATAACCCATGTGATTCACCATGATGAATGAGCAAGGTACATTGGGGTGTCAAATAAATGATTGACATATTCGAACTCAATCAATATGAATGTGATCTACAATTGAAAGTCGATATGTATTTCTGTTTCAAGTTCAATTAATTGTTTAAAATTTTCGAGTGATCTATTTCTCAATATTTTCGCTCATCAATCCATGTGGAGACGCATGTAACCCACTTGAGTCTCATACAACCCACTTGATTCCCATGCAAAAACCCACGTCATCCCATTGATCCACATGTGAAGACCCATGCGCAGTGTTGCTAGAAGGTTATAGACTCACAGAGCTAGATGACACAGCAGTCGGTGCTGTTCAGAGCTAAATTAGAATTGGTAACAGTGCTAGATTTTTTTCGATGTTGTCAAATGTTAGTGCTAAACAAAACGCGGGAAAAATAGAGAATTTTGAATTTGTGAATTTTGCACATTTTGTTATATCAGGAATTTACATTCAGCAGGGTCAAAGTGTTTAGTGAGATACCTTGTATATTTATTTTTCCATTTCACATCTCCAAATAGATGTTCAGGGATATTTGATTCGACATTCAATGACCAAAATCACGTATCAATATACTGTAAACCAGGGTTGTGAATTAGTTAATTGAAGAAGCACCCAATGACCAATTAGAATTTAATTCTTATTTGAAAGTTTCTCCAATTAAAAATCAAATTCAATTCTTAATTGAAGTCATTTCCAATTATCAAATAAATGTAATTGCTTTAGAATCAAGCAATGATTGATTGGTTTTCCTGATGCGCTTTTGTTTTTCTGTATTTGTCAATTAAGAAAGAACAAGAAAACAAAAGAAAAATGGATCAACCATTGCTTGATTTTGAATCAATTAAATTGATTTGTCAAATGGAAATTACCTCCATTGAGAATTTAATTTAATTGTTTGTTGCAAAAATATTTCAATTAAGAGTTTAATTTAATTTTTAATTGAGAAAAATTTCAATTGAAAATTAAATTTTTATTGTTCCTTGAACGTCAATTCAAATGAGTTTTAATTGAATGACTTCCAACCCTGCTGTAAATTGGACTTTTTTCTAACAAACTAAAAACATAGATTCACACCCGTTTGAATTTCTCTCTCGCCATTCTGATTGGATAGACAAGGACACATTGACACCCGTTTGTACCTCTCCCTCTCTATCCGCGCGATTATATTGTTGCCCTCACTCCAGTGTGTATATACAGGGTATCCCATTTTGATCTGTCACTTGGAATATCTCGAAAATGAATAGATTCAGAAGGGAATGTTCCGGGAAAAAAATGTAAGAATCTGAGGGGGACATCCGATGGTGAACTGGGCTTTGACCTCAGATCCCACTTTCAAGGTCATTCTGAGGTCAACTCATGTTTTTTAAATGGATTCCCCTATTTTTTACTACCGGTTTAGATTCTACGCTAAAAACCAAGGAACTTTCGTCTCAAACGTTTTTTCGAAATCCCCATAAATGGCGCTCTAATTGATGAGAAAATGAGAATTCTCAAACCCCCGGATTGTATTCTGTCAATGCTCAACTCTTGAGTGTTTCTCATCTTCCGGAAATTGCCGTTGGCATCAGCGTTACCCAATGTGCACCACGAGGAAGTTGCGCGATCGGACTTTACACATCATTGTGGTCCTGAAAAGGGCCGATTGTCTGAACTGGAGGTGTATCTTCAGGGACGCATTAGGCATTCAAAAGATGTTTAAAATGAGCGCCGTTTTGCCTTTGACAAAGAGCAATTAGTTTATGAAAGTTTTCTACAGTTGCTTGCAACGTAGCAGGTGTTATTGCTGTGCATGCCCTTCTCATTCGATCTTTCATGTCATCACGTGTTGTTGGAGGTTCACGGAATACAGCATTTTTTCTGTAACCCCACAAGAAAAAATCAGGCGACGTCAGATCTGGCGACCTAGGTGGCCATCGCACAGGTCCTCCACGGCCAATCCACCTTCTGGGAAACTTCTCGTCCAGAAATTTTCGAACAATTCGCATGTAATGAGGAGGTGCTCCATCCTGTTGGAACCACATCCTTGATCTCACGTCAAGACTTACGTCTTCCATAAGAGCAGGAAGTTCAAAATGCAAAAAACGAAGATACTCCGCGCCAGTCAGGTTTCCTTCAAAAAAATATGGCCCCCCTGATCCTGGAATTTACAATTCCGCACCAAACGTTCACACTCCAACGGTGTTGATGATTAATTGTACGGACCCAGTAAGGATTCTGAGCACTCCAATAATGGCAATTGTGCCTATTGAGAATCCCAACATTGTGAAATATTGCCTCATCAGAGAACATAACGTGATGAGAGAAAGTAGGATCTTCTCCAATTCTTCGTTGGGTCCACGTGCAGGAGTTCAATCTCGTTATGAAATCCTCAGCTGTCAGAGATTGCACCAAAGTGATATGGTACAGATGATAATCCAACGATTTCAAGATACGCTGAGCTGTGGACCGGTCATTCCCTCAATATGCCGAAGAGTGATATGGGGATTAATATGAATTAATGCTAGCACAGCCAGCGATCTCACATCAGGATCATTGTCATCATATTCATTGACGAGCACGTTGTTCAAGAAATCGGATAGTAATGCGATTTGGACACCTCCGATCCGGAAAACAACGTTGAAACGTTCTCATAGCTTCAACATAATTTCCCCGCGCTTCACCAAGACACAACAAAACGTCAACAATATCGTTTGGCGCGTAATCAGACATGATATTTAGAAATGTGTTTCCTCCAAATGATAACAGAAAACTGAGCAGTTTGGGAATGCTAAATTCCTAAGGTATTCACACGTGAATCAAAACAATGACAATTTCCAAGAACAAAACCAAAACAAAACACAACCGACGACAATTTCCAGGAGATGAGAAACACTCAAGAGTTGAGCATTATGTTAGACAGAATACAATCCGAGGGTTTGAGAATTCTCATTTTCTCATCAATTAGAGCGCCATCTATGGGGATTTCGAAAAAACGTTCGAGACAAAAGTTCCTTGGTTTTTAGCGTAGAATCTAAGCTGGGAGTAAAAAATAGGGGATTCCATTTAAAAAACATGAGTTGACCTCAGAATAACCTTGGAAGTGGGATCTGAGGTCAAAGCGAAGTTCACCATCGGATGTCCCCTTCAGATTCTTACATTTTTTTCCCGGAACATTTTGTTCTGAATTTATTCGTTTTCGAGATATTCTAAGTGACAGATTGAAATGAGACACCCTGTATAGAGCTCAACGATGGGAATAGAGTAGAATAGGTTATCTTTTAACCAATTGAAAAATTCAGGGGAAATTTCCTAATTTTTGATTGGTGGAAAAATAAGCTCACCCACTCTATTCCCTCGGTGGCGGAAGCACCCATATATTGGAATGAGCGCAATGATAGAATTGCGTGGAAAGAAAGAGAGACACAAACAGATGTGAATGTATCTTTGTTTATTGAATCAAAATAACGAAAGAGAGAATCCAAATGGACTGAATGCAGGTTTGTTCAATAGATAACGTTGTTTTTTTCTTGTAATATAGTAATATCCAGTTTTACCTGTATCAGTGATCTTATATGAAAAGAGAGCAGTGAGCTCTTTTATGGTGCTAGATATTGAAAAAATAGTGCTAGATATTTAATCTAAGTGCTATCCATAGTGCTAAGTGCTGTACTTATGAATTCAGGGCTAGAAATGTTTTCATAGTGCTAAATCTAGCAACCGTGTTGCTGTTCTGGCAACACTGCCCATGCGACCCACTTCATTCCCATGCGAAGAACCATGCGACCCACTCAATTCCCATACAAAGACCCATGCGAACTAATTGGGAATTCACAGTAGGGTATTTTGATGGAAAAGGAAGAATATTCAAATACCGTGTATTCAAAAATTCGGATGAAACCGATATGATTTCATGATTGTAAATCCAGACAGATACCATTCAAATTTTCATCTGCATCTACGGATGAAAACTGGAAGACTTCCCACCTTCATTCACTCGAATATCCGGATGAAATCTATGGGATTTCATGGTTGGAAATCCAGATCAATACCATGAAAATTTTTGTCCGCAAGTGCAGATGAAAACAGAAAGACTTTCCACCTTAATTCATCCGGTTGAAACCGATATGATTCCATGATTGTAAATTCGGAGAGATACCATGGGATCCGCATATGCGGATGGAAACAAAAAGACTTTCAAACTCCATTTATCCGAAAATCCAAATGAAATCGATATGATTTGATCTTGACCTTGACTGTAAGTCCAGGTGAATATCATTCAAACTCTCCCTCGCGTATGCGGATGAAAACGGAAAAAAAAAAAAAATGTATAAAAAAAATAAACGTAACATGTACTTTCTTAAGGTGATTATCTGCAAAGTCGCGCAATAGCTCATTCGGTTAAGTCTTAGGCTTCAGACGGTGGGCCGGTAGGAATGTAAGTTTGAACCCTGTAGGTAGGATAAGATTTTCTCTCAATTGACATGAGTGGACAAGGTTCCTCAACGATTTTCGAACAAGGATATGCGAATAAAGATCCTTGTACAGGGTAATTGCTTCTAGTACAATACTGGGATCCCCCAATGAATTTTTTTTGCACACTGTAGTTCATCCGAAAATTCGGACAAAGTCGACAAAATTCAATGATTGGAGATGCTGATCAATACCACTGAAATTTTCATCCGCATTTCCAGTCGACAACAGAAAGGATTTTCATTTCATTTCGTTCGACAATACGCATGAAATCGGTACAATATTATGTTGAGAAATTCGTATCAACACCATCAAAATTCTGATCCGCGTATGCGGATGGAAACGGAAATGCTTCCCCATTCACTTCATCCGGCAATACGTTTGAAATTGGTAATATTTCATGCTCAGAAATCCCTATCAATACCATTGAAGTTTATGTCCGCATTCCCAGTTCCAAACGGGAAAATAAATTCTCATTCCGTTTTCTTCCGTATTTTACGGGACAAAAACCGATATCAAGCGAAGAGGAAAAATTTTCTTTCCGTCACTTGTAGCAGGGATAACTTCTAGTGCATGCGCAGTTCACGGTTTGACGTGTTTGCTCCCTAGGGAAAAAATAAGAATGACGTCACAGTGTAGAAATGAATGAAAAATATATAAGTGAGTAGCGCCATCAGATGGCCAGAGCTGCAACCATCAAGTATCGACAGACAGTTGGCATCACTGATTTACATTCAGTCACAGTTCCATTATAAAACGCGCGAGTGCTGAATATCAAAATGACTAATCAAAATTTCATTATTCTAATGTATTATAGTAATTGTTGGGACGCACTTGTTATGGAAAGTGCCGTGTGCGTCACGGAAGCAAAATGATTGCAACTCGTGTATAGCCCCTCGCTTCGCTCGTGCCGCGAACTTCACACTCGTTAAAATCAGTCGTTTTTCTCCCTTGTTGCACAATGTACTATTCCGTGTGGGATATTTTACTTTTTATACAGTATCGGTAAGTGATAAGTACTGCAAATATATACGGTATCACGTTAATGAAAAATGTTGGAATTTTAACAATATTTATATTATTTTTGGTTTATGGAATATTCAATTATTTTGTACAAAGAAAAGGGCAGGAGTAACTTTGGAATAGCAATTGAAGGCCTGGATTTAATAACTCGCTGAGCGCTCGAAAACATGAAAAAGTATTGTCCAAGCTATAATTTTTAGCATGAAAAAAAAAGTTGGAATTTCGAAAAACAAAAAATACTGGGTGATAGGTCTTGAAAAATCAACCCAAGTCTCTATTTGTCATTCTTTTCTAGGATCGATAGTTTTGATGAAAAAAAAATGAAATTGCACATTTGTTTCTACCTTAAATCATTATTTTCCAACATTAAATTCGTTCGATCTCATTCATTTTTCGAAGAATCAGAATAAAACTTACAGATTCTGATTCGTGAAATTCCAAGGAAGACGACAGTGTTTGAAAAAATTGTAAAAGTTAATAACAAATGATTGATTTTTTAATCCGAAGTGAAACTCATGTTTTCCACGCTGTGCATTGAAAAAGTGGTGGGGGAAGTATGAGCTACAAAAAACTTCCAGCGACAAAGTTGTTCGCTAGTGTATGGACTAACTTTGTGGAAAATTTCAAGTCGATTGGGTTATTACTTTGGAAAATACAGCGATTTATTTACAAGCGCGTAACCCTTATTAGTGATGATTCTCACGTAGTTGCAGGTTGAATATGAGAGGTTACACAAAACATCATGTCCACCCGACTTTTCACCGTAGGTTTATATTTCTTGAGTTGGAGAATCCAAATATCGAACTACTTCTGCAAAATTCATGTCCCATTCTCAGTTATAAACAATTTGATTGTTCAAGACGTGTTTATACCAAAAAGTTCGGTATTTTAGGAGGATAATCGTTCGGGTACAAAAAGTTCTGCATTTCTCGGGGAGAGATTATCTATTCAACTCTTTTCTCAATATTTATTTGGATCATTCATTTGAATAATTCATCAAGAATTGAGTGAGTAATTTTCGCATTTTTATTACAAAACATTCTACAAAGTTTGGAATTTTTATTATCTTACATAATTACATGAATTGAAGTATAACATAGATTTCTTTTACATGCAATTTCTTATTCTTTTTCGAAAAAATGTTTTTGTATTTTGTTTTTCCTGGAATTCTTTTTTCGCAGTCCACTCTTTTATGAAGTTCTTTTAGATGTTTTTCTGCCTATCGGTTTTATCATCATTTTATCAAAGCTTTATCGAAAAAATTATTGAAAAAATTATTCCCTTCCGAACTCAAGTAAGGCATCAATGCTTTAACGTCGTTCATTTTCTCTTTTGTTAATCCAATCCTGTCGGCTGATTCAGTAGTGAGTAATCCATCGAATTCAATGTGCGATACTAACTTATGTTCCGTCGGTGCCCCATTGTAAGTATTAAAAATTTGTACGTGATTATTTGGATAGTAAATGATTTTCACAGGTTTACTTATTTGTAATTTTTTCGGCACATCCACTCTCTTCGGAAGGAGAGTTTCATAATTTTTCACGATGCAGTCGGTTTCTCTAATCACTGTGAATGGCGGATTCCTCGCACTCCCTATCAACCGAATGTAGTCATCTTGCGTTTCTATTGTTTCCATTTTTTTCTTCTTCTGACCATACGAACCAAAGTTGTGATCACAAGAGCAATAAGAATGACCACGAACCGGATATACATGATGGATTTCAACTTGTAATTTTTTCGATAACATCGACAGAAAAGTGAATATTAAATAATTTTTATTTTGCCCCCCGCATCCATCCGAAAACAAGTATATTTTGTCATAATAATCAATCTTCAGTTCTTTTTGTATGGTATCCCAAAGAAAATAACACACAGTGTTTGCTCCTTTTTTCAAGTTGCCTTCCATGAAAAAATACATATAGGTTCTCTTATGATTACTAAGAACATGTACATTAAAAATATTCAGCCAAATAAGTCGACGGTAAAATTGTTCAGAGACAGGAATTTTTGGCAAAGGCAAGTTTTGGCCGAAATCAAATTCTAGACATAGAACATTTGGTTCAGCTAACATAGCTTTCTTCAGAATTTTATGTTCCTCTACACTTTTCTTATGGTTTTCTAATTCAATATTAACTTTATCGCTATTCCTGTGCTCAAAACAAAAATTACAGACGTCAGTGCGAGGTTTGGAGAAAGTAAAATCAACTTGATGATTGAAATATTTATAATAAGTTGATTCTTTAATTGGAGGACTTGAATCACCTGTTTTTTTCTTATAATATTCAATGAATAATTTGTATAAGGTAGATATATTCAAGTCCGAATGATCAAAATACTCCAAAGAAGAACTTTCACGACCATAGTGTGAATCAGAATGTGGAATACATAAACAATGTTCATAGATCATGTTTTTCAAATCATTGGATAAAAGAATACGGTGATTAATTTTGCCGCGATTATCTTGCAAGTCTTACCCTCAAGAATTTTCTTTTGCACACTTGAAAATCTACCTCTCTGAATATTCAATAAAAGACATAGAAAATTTTGACAAACAGGTACGTTTCCGTACATAGAAACGAAATAATAAGACCATGAATTAACTGTTTTTTCAGCGTTTTCGTTCGGACTTGAAGATGTTTTATTCATTGTTTGTTGCAGTAAAATATTTTGTGAATTGTAATCTCCAGAAGACCAAAACGAGGTGTAGAATTCGTGTTGATGTGATCCGCTGATGTTGCGAAAACATTCTTTCTTACAGCAGAACATCACGGGCTGAAATACCTTTGCTGGGACCACGTTTTTTGAGCTTGATATATATTCTTTTCCCTGTTGAATAATTAATACATGTACTTGATAAAAATGAAATTCATGATACGACCGATTACTCTATTTGAAAAGTCCAATATGTTCCAATAGAAACTTGTAGACTCTGTGACAACACGACACGGGTTTCTAAAAGAAATTTTGTTTTCCACCGGCACTTATCCCATTCCTCTGATTGCACAAATAAATATCAATAGAATGTTGTCTCTCACACAAAACTTAATGAAAATCCAATAGTGGTTGTGACGAAACGATACGACAAATCTGCAGTAAGCTATTGGAATCCATAAAATGACACCTATTAGTTTCTATTAGAGCTCATGCATACAGCATTATACCATAAATCAATAATTTTCAGAAATAGCATACTTCATTTCTTAAAACTTTTCTTTTATTATTCTTCCAACTACTTTTATCTCTCGTCCTTTTTCTGCCAGTTCGCGCATGATTTTCTCCTGACATTTTTCACCAACGATAATATAATGGATAACAATAAAGTATTACGACAGATTCAAATATTGTATCGATAACGGATTATATTTCTTCAATGATGCACGTTGTACATAACAAACTGCACAATAAAACACATCTATAACGTCACTAAGCAGTTGAATCTTCAGAATCATAAACAAAGCACCGGAACATCGGACACGTGTGTTTTGAAACAAATGAATCCGATCAGCCTTCTCCTACTCCCTCACCCGGGTCGAAAAATTGAAACGATTTTCATCCTCGTAGTTTTGTAATGTTTTTTTAGCACAGAAATAGCGACAAAGTAAAGGTTTTGTGATAAAAATGCGAAAATTACTCACTCAATTCTTGATGAATTATTCAAATGAATGATCCAAATAAATATTGAGAAAAGAGTTGAATAGATAATCTCTCCCCGAGAAATGCAGAACTTTTTGTACCCGAACGATTATCCTCCTAAAATACCGAACTTTTTGGTATAAACACGTCTTGAACAATCAAATTGTTTATAACTGAGAATGGGACATGAATTTTGCAGAAGTAGTTCGATATTTGGATTCTCCAACTCAAGAAATATAAACCTACGGTGAAAAGTCGGGTGGACATGATGTTTTGTGTAACCTCTCATATTCAACCTGCAACTACGTGAGAATCATCACTAATAAGGGTTACGCGCTTGTAAATAAATCGCTGTATTTTCCAAAGTAATAACCCAATCGACTTGAAATTTTCCACAAAGTTAGTCCATACACTAGCGAACAACTTTGTCGCTGGAAGTTTTTTGTAGCTCATACTTCCCCCACCACTTTTTCAATGCACAGCGTGGAAAACATGAGTTTCACTTCGGATTAAAAAATCAATCATTTGTTATTAACTTTTACAATTTTTTCAAACACTGTCGTCTTCCTTGGAATTTCACGAATCAGAATCTGTAAGTTTTATTTTGATTCTTCGAAAAATGAATGAGATCGAACGAATTTAATGTTGGAAAATAATGATTTAAGGTAGAAACAAATGTGCAATTTCATTTTTTTTTCATCAAAACTATCGATCCTAGAAAAGAATGACAAATAGAGACTTGGGTTGATTTTTCAAGACCTATCACCCAGTATTTTTTGTTTTTCGAAATTCCAACTTTTTTTTTCACGCTGAAAATTATAGCTTGGACAATACTTTTTCATGTTTTCGAGCGCTCAGCGAGTTATTAAATCCAGGCCTTCAATTTTATATACGCCCTGGAAAAAAATGAAATCCATTTCGATCCCATCAGATCTGAGTGGATCCGAATTTTGGCTCACGAGATCAGATCTCAATCGATCTGACTAGATCTCGACAGATCTGATTAGACCTGTGTACATCTCGTTAGATCTGGATTGAAGATCACATTTAATCTTTATGAGCAATTGATTATTCAATTGCCAAAAATTTTGTGATATTTTCTCATGTTCAAATTCGAATTTGAAGATGTGTGTTAGCGAATACAAGCTGAAATCACAGTTTTTCAGATCTCCATAGACCTGTTGAAATTTGGTCAAAAATCAGATCTGGTCAGATCCAATCTCTTTTCCCCGGGTGGGCCTGCGGTATCTGTATCAAATGTATAGTTACAAGAAGTGATTCTTGAGACATAAGGGACAACGCGTTAATCATTAAAGATTAGATCAGACTGCCATTGGTCAGTCTCCATAATATTGATTATTATTAGGGGCCATTCCATTTCAAATCGACCACGACATTCGGGACCAAATTTTTTTTTGGCCTGTAACTCACAGGACACATTCTTTGAGTGATATTAGGAGACACATGTTTCAGCTTTTTGCGCAAAATTTGATCCTTCTCGTTCTAGAGTGAATTGAATTCCCAGAAAACGACATTGATTTCTTTTGTCCTCCTGTGAACTTTTTCTTCAAACCTGCTTAGTTTCCTCAAAAATGCACCGTTTTGGATGATTTTTTTTTTATTTGCAGGTCATTCCCCACACTTTAAGAATCCGTGAATAGAATTCCATTTCTTTGAGCGCGAAATCTGTAAATTTGCATTAAATAAAAATTGTAAAAAAAATTCAACTGCAAAATTTTCAAAGTACTACATTTTTTTTTTCTTTCAAACTTTTTTGTCGAAAAGTACGAGGTTTGGCCAATAATCTCTCCGGTCCTCAATATGCGAATTTTGTTTGTTTCCGAATAACAATTTTTCATTCAAAAATACGACTTTATTCGTGTTTATATGTTTTCAATCTGTATGTATAGCTTTGTGGAGGGAAGGAGATGTATTTATTGCACAAAGTGTCAATACACAAAATAATGAATAAAACTGAAAACAATTTCAGATTCATGATTTTATTTTATTTCAACTTCATCAAATCGTGATCGCATGTTTTGGCTGTATATACGCAAGACGATGAGTCCTCGTTATATGCTTTCTCCCATACATGGGTAGCCCGTATTCCGTTGAAAGTCTTCACATTCTTCCAAGCTTTTATTTTCTTCTCACGGAAAATTTTCAATTTTTTTGTATCAAGAAGACATAAATTTATATTCGGTGTGTAGTTTTTCACCTGCGTCACAAAATCTTCTGCCGTTTTGATACTGTCAAGCATTTCTTTTGCCAAATTATGTTTAGTGGCATAATGTTTAACGAGTCCCCCAATTCCATCGCATGCTCCCTTTCCGTGTCCTGTGGCAGAAAAAATCCATTTCTTATCGTGTTCAGAATTTTTAAATTTCTCAAACTGAAAACTATTTTTGAAGTGCCCTGCTGCTCCATCAGATATGATTGTTTCATACTCAATTTCTTCTGCGGGGTATTTTTGTTTTACTTCTCCTTTAATTATGTCCATGGCTAGTATAGCAAACGCGGTATCGTGCTGTCTGTCATCGCTGACAACTGCAAAGCTTAAAGTTCTCTCACCGTAATAGCAAACTGCTGTGAAACTCGAAATTTGCTGATTTATCCAATGGTGCCCTTGGATTTCATCTTTCAAGATTACAGCCCAATTTTCAGCAAAATCCACATGGAGTATTAAATGACCTGATTTTGTTCTAGCAACGTCTTCTTCATTTCTTATTCCACGTTGCTGAATCTCCTTACATCGTAAATGCGGACTCACCTTCATTGTTCATATTTTCAATTGTTGGATGAAGTTTTCCATCGTTACTGTTTTTTTAATCAGGTCATTCTTTTCTCATCAAGCGAAAGTTATTTCTTCATCCTCATCTATTTCGGAGAATCCTAAAACGTTTACAGTGATCGCGTTAGCTCCGGGGCATGTCGAACATTGTTGAAAAATGCATTCATTACTGTCTACCGAACATACTATCGCGGAGAGAAGTTTTTGACGGATACTTAGCATATTTTGCGTAGTGTCATTAACTTCACAATTTGTCAATACTGTCAGCAATAAATCGAAATTGTCAGCGATGACAGACAGCACGATACCGCGTTTGCTATACTAGCCATGGACATAATTGAAGGAGAAGTAAAACAGAAATACCCCGCAGAAGAAATTGAGTATAAAACAATCATATCTGATGGAGCAGCAGGGCACTTCAAAAATAGTTTTCAGTTTGAGGAATTTAAAAATTCTGAACACGATAAGAAATGGATTTTTTCTGCCACAGGACACGGAAAGGGAGCATGCGATGGAATTGGGGGACTCGTTAAACATTATGCCACTAAACATAATTTGGCAAAAGAAATGCTTGACAGTATCAAAACGGCAGAAGATTTTGTGACGCAGGTGAAAAACTACACACCGAATATAAATTTATGTCTTCTTGATACAAAAAAATTGAAAATTTTCCGTGAGAAGAAAATAAAAGCTTGGAAGAATGTGAAGACTTTCAACGGAATACGGGCTACCCATGTATGGGAGAAAGCATATAACGAGGACTCATCGTCTTGCGTATATACAGCCAAAACATGCGATCACGATTTGATGAAGTTGAAATAAAATAAAATCATGAATCTGAAATTGTTTTCAGTTTTATTCATTATTTTGTGTATTGACACTTTGTGCAATAAATACATCTCCTTCCCTCCACAAAGCTATACATACAGATTGAAAACATATAAACACGAATAAAGTCGTATTTTTGAATGAAAAATTGTTATTCGGAAACAAACAAAATTCGCATATTGAGGACCGGAGAGATTATTGGCCAAACCTCGTACTTCTCGACAAAAAAGTTTGAAAGAAAAAAAAATGTAGTACTTTGAAAATTTTGCAGTTGAATTTTTTTTACAATTTTTATTTAATGCAAATTTACAGATTTCGCGCTCGAAGAAATGGAATTCTATTCACGGATTCTTAAAGTGTGGGGAATGACCTGCAAATAAAAAAAAAATCATCCAAAACGGTGCATTTTTGAGGAAACTACGCAGGTTTGAAGAAAAAGTTCACAGGAGGAGAAAAGAAACCAATGTCGTTTTCTGGGAATTCAATTCACTCTAGAACGAGAAGGATCGAATTTTGCGCAAAAAGCTGAAACATGTGTCTCTTAATATCACCCAAAGAATGTGTCCTGTGAGTTACAGGCCAAAAAAAATTTGGTCCCGAATGTCGTGGTCGATTTGAAATGGAATGGCCCTTAGACAAATATGTTTTTTGATCGAAATTGTTCCAATGAAAACTGACATTCCCCTTACGACTGGACAGTCACAACCTGTTCTTTTACATAAGCTCTTCTTATGTTGCCTGTATTTATAGCTCAATGATTTTATATCATTGGAGTATATATTGCTTAGGGATCATACTTTTACTTTATTTTGCATTCTTCCATGCATTTTATCATTTCATCAGGACGAATAAGATTTTCTGATTTCAATTGTTTCATTAGTATTATCCATATTGATTATATATTTAATGGTCGTAAGCGTAAGAACAGATGCACAAAACCTGTTCGCAAATTTACGTAGTTGTAGTTTAGGGCACGGTGTATCACAGGGTCGGATTCAGGACGGGGCTTGCACCCCACAATCTGGAATTCTGTGATTTTTCAATATAATTTTCATGTAAGTTATATGGAATACTTGAGAAGTTGATTCAATCGTAAAATTCGATTCATCATGGATAATGCTCCTTCCCCTCCTCCAACTCCCCATCCCATGGCCTTCACAATTCTAAATCCGACTCTGAGTGTATAATATAGGTGATGGGATCTAAATAGTATATGCACATTCTGACAGTGTTTTGAGAATATACGCTAAGGATGTTCGATATTTCGATGGACATTCTTATCACGTGTGAATATATTCTAAGCACATTCTCAGAACGTTTGGATGGGAATGTTTTGAATATTTCCAGAACATGATACCAGTAGTGTTGCCGCGGTATTATCGACGATAATTTGAAATAATCGATCATTTCAATACCTATGAAATATTTAACGCATGGATTTCCGACTTTGTACATCATGAAACAGAATGATGGATCATCTTGCACGGAGAAAACAATACGGGAAATATTTCGATTATTTCGATTGAATTCTACCATTATATGTAGAAATGCATCGCAATAGTCTTCCTAATGCACATATCTTCCATATTTATGAATGGATTCATCATTTGTATATTCAATTCAAGTATGCAGCGATGGGAAAAAGTACAACATACATAGGAAAATAATGTATTCTTTGTTTGAAGTTTAAGTGCAATATTGTTATTATACTTTTCTCCAGCTTAATATAAGCACCATACAGTATAGGTGAGGGAGAGTCGAGTAAAGTAGGGAGTCGGTAAGGTGGGAAATGTCAATTGTTCCTGTATAGTCGTGTATTTGAAAGTGGTCTTACTCATGTGACATGTAGTTTTTGATGTTGAATCATTTTTTATCAACCGTAGAGAAATCAGCATATATCGCTCTATTGTTTCCGCAAAAATGTGGAAACCCTGTCCACCCAAAGCAGTTTGTCACAGCAACGTAACGGCGACAAACAATTTTGTGACTGGTGATGTGACCTGTTTGTTACCGGCAATGTCCTGGTTGGTAGTAATTTCCTACTCAACAAATGTAACCACCACATTGCAGATGAAACTTCATTATACTTCTGCGATGTTGGCGTTACGTAACAGGTGATGTTCTAAAATCACTGCAACATTCCAGTAATGAAGTCTGTTACATTTTACTTTCCCGAAAAAGTCATCACTGTAACATCCCAGTAATGAAATTCGTTACATTTTCCTTCCCCGAGAAAATCATCGCTGTAATATCCCAGTGATCAGGTTTGTAACATTGGAATTTTATGAAAATTTACGAATATGAGTATGGATGATTGTTTCTTTATAAGAGTTCAGAAAAGACAACTGAGGGAAAATTAAGGTTCTCGTTGCAGAATTTTATAGAATATCTTATCAATTCATTATTAACTTTGATCAGTGAATATAATTAATTCAAGTCGGATAATCGAATAAATTCTTATTATTGACATACATTATTATCAAACCGGGAACTTATAAAAGAAGGTATCACATTGGAATAAGTACATTATCATCGAAACATGAAATATTTATTATATTCAAAAAATGAAAGGAACGCGCATATAAAATAAAATATGATACTAATCTATTTTAATCACCGGGGACTAGATTGATAGATATACGTTTCAAAGGGTACTTAAGGACGTATTAGCAATGACCGAGGAGAATTAGACCCTTGATATTCGAGAGATCTCGAGCGATATATCATCCATCCTTTCTCAATATATGACTTTTTCTTTTTTTTATAAAAAAAAAACTTACTCGAGTCGGATGAAACGATTATACACTAGAGTGAACTGAAAGGTTTCGAAAGAGAACATAACATGATAATGATAATAAACGTAATAATTATAACGGCAATAAGAATAATAATAATAATCATAATAATAATAATGATAATGATAAGTCACAAATTATGCACCTGTGATTTCAAGTTGAATGAAAATTCAGAGATCTCAGTGACTGAATTGATATTTGAAAAATCATGGGAATATCTGAATTCATATCCAACGTTCGATCCTCTACGAAAAGGTTATAATGATATTGTGAATTTTTCTTCGTTGAAGAGGTTTTGGAAAAATTCATTACAAACTTGTGACCTCTTTGTTCGTACTTGGGGGCCATTCAGGTCTTTTCATTTTTTTGATATAATAAATATTTCATGTTTCGATGATAATGTACTTATTCCAATGTGATACCTTCTTTTATAAGTTCCCTGTTTGATAATAATGTATGTCAATAATAAGAATTTATTTGATTATCCAACTTGAATTAATTATATTCGCTGATCAAAGTTAATAATGAATTGATGAAATATTCTATAAGATTCTGCAACGAGAACCTTGATTTGCCCTCAGTTGTCTTTTCTGAACTCTTATAAAGAAACGATGATTCATACTAATATTCGTGAATTTTCATGAAATTCCAATGTTACAAACTTGATGACTGGGATATTACAGCGATGATTTTCTCGGGAAAGGAAAATGTAACAGACTTCATTACTGGAATGTTGCAGTGATTTTAGAACATCACCTGTTACGTAACGCCAACATTGCAGAAGTATAATGATGTTTCATCTGCAATGTGGTGGTTACATCCTGGTTACATTTGTTGAGTAGGAAATTACTACCAATCAGGACATTGCCGGTAACAAACAGGTTACATCACCAGTAACAAAATTGTTTGTCGCCGTTACGTTGCTGTGACAAACTGCGTTGGGTGGGTGTCTGAAAGAACCAACACAAACCGATAGGTCATATCCTATCAATGATATCCTATCGGTATCTATAAGGTTTTTGTCACAGTACTTAAGGGTTTCCATGAGATTCTATGTGGAAATCAATGTCGTCATTGGTTTTTATCGGTATGATCGACAAAACCTGATAAATACTGATAAGAACAGTATAACGGATCGGTTTCTATGCGGTTTTATTACAACACCTATTGTAATTTATTGGAATCTATCGGACTTTTTGGACAGGGGAGGAAATTTTTGAAATTTTTTTTTAAATTTTGTTTCGAGTATGCTTTGTGATGTTCTTAACGTCATGATTGAGGTAAGTACTTTATTATTCATTTTCCTGCCTTCATCTTTCGGAATGCAGAAGGCTAATGAAATAATTCATTACGGTTCAAAAGGTGTGCATGTACACTGAGAAAAAAGAATTCCAAATTTATTTCAGTCAGATAAGGTTTGTTAACTATTAACAGATCTTATTTGACTCGAAGATGGTTTGTTTGTAATTAATAAGCCTTCTTCGTCACAAACTAATCCTTCTCTCAGTGTATATGTGCGTGAGGTGTTAGTCGAGTAACGTGTGAAATCACTTGTCGGGTGAAGTAAGCATCGTCATTGGACAAGTAGGTACTTATTAGTACGTATTTCCCGTATTTCATCATAGATAGAGGCATAAAATATAAGTTCTACTGAGAATTAAGGTATATGTTCATGTGAAATCTAATAAGCGATTGTGAGATCAACAATTTTTTCAATTTTTGACAGACAAAGTTCGGAATGCTTGAAATCATATATTTGTCAATTGTGAACTCGGAATAAATGAATATTGTCATTTGACTTCCAATCTATATTTGTTTTCAACAAATCATTTGCAAGATGGCGAATATGCAGCGCGACTGGCAGTTAGCTCTCCATTGAAAGTTGATTTGAGTTAGTTTTATGCCTTTATTTCTACCTGAGAGTGTGATCATTGATGATAGTTTTCCACTCATAAATTTTTTGCGGACTTACTCGACTGAGTTTTGGTCCTAGTCCGAACAACTTACGTGAATTCTATGTGAGAACTTTCTTTTGTTGGGACGATGGTGTTGTGTGCCCTCTTGTGACACATTACAGATGTGTGTATGGTTTTCTGTAGAGAGCCTCAAGGAAGAGAGTCGCCAACTTGCTGTGCTCTGATTGGCGTAATCGCGAACAACTCTGTACGGAGTCGCCATATTGAAAATTTGACGTCACCGCAGTGTTGTAGTTTACAATTTGTTTTAGGCTGTCATGACCATAACATCAGCAATCAGTCATACCGATGTTATTCAACTTTGAATGTGAATAAAAATGAATTTGCAGGTTGCAAAACGAAATGAAGCTCACAATTCGCTATAACTGAAGTGTGCTGATTTTATCGTTATGACATCCAGGAACAAATCGTCAACTACAATACTGCGATGACGTCAAATTTTCAATATGGCGTCTCCCTTAAAGAGCTCTTCGCGATTACGCCAATCAGAGCACATCAAGTTGGCGACTCTCTCCCTTGAGGCTCTCTAGTTTTCTGTATCGTGATACAGCCTTGTATATATCTTAGTTCGTCAACGCCTTTCACTCTGTAAGCCGCATTGTGTTGCTGTGTCGTTGTATGTGTTCGCATATTATTTTATAACAACTCAGTGATTCTCAAGTTATGTGTTTAGCTTGATCCGCTGCGGTGCTCAATATGGCCTCTGTTCGTGCTCTCTGCGCTAAAAACATTCTAGTGGTAAATCCATTCGCACCTGTAGCTTGTGTGCGAGAATTTTTCATATTGACTGTACAGTACTAGTGGCGACTGAAGTGCGGGTGGTTGAATTGAAAACTGAGCGGAAACCTGGGTGAGAATATTCCTCTGAAAAATCTGTGAGGATCTTTGAAATTTCTCCGAAGAATCCCAATATATCTATGAGATTTTCAAATGAATCCTGCAAAGATCTATCATATCTCTGAGAAAAGTCTGAGACTTTCTGGGGATTGGAACACGCCTCAGCCGACTTATCAGGAGTTTTTCAGAATTCTCCAGAGAGATATCCGACATTCTTTCGACTCTTTTAGACGACCCATGAGAGGATCTCAGTTCGAAACATATCGGAGAATCTCTGCAAATTTTCCGCAAAATGTTGACATAAGTCTAAAAAACTTGACCTGAATCCTGAGGAACTCTGAATTAACTCTGCGAATCTCCACCAAGAATTTCCGATCAAGGTGGAAATCACGTATTGTGATGAAACAAATCATCACAAAAAGAGTCGCGGGATGGCACCGCGCACGATCCCTATCCGATCGTAATCGTAAACATTCAGAACGAGTTAGTTCACTCGTAAGAACACAGCTGTTGCTCGCTTACACGAGAATCGGGAACACATCTCCTCTCCCTCGCTATTCCTGTCGTCCTCTAATCCCTGTCCTTCTTCTATTTGTTGAGGTTTCCCGTCCCCAAGGAGGCAGCGCCACCTATACCACGGATGCTTGGTGGGATTGGTTCAACGTCAGGAGGCGATATCAACGCCATCTCGGCCGTTCCAAAATCGACAACTCCCAGGAGACTGGAAATCCCTCGCGGACAACACCATCTCTCTCCGACCCTGGACTAGAGAGAGTAAGATGAGTCATCTCCGAGTATGCCACCCTGTTCCTGGATCGGCGGAACAACGGTAGAGACCAACCCGACCACGCTGTACCCCTTCTCCCGGCCCCACCAAAGGAGAGAAAAGGACATGAACACCCGCACCCAGAAGATCTCCAAAACGCACATGCGCACACTCACCCAACGAGTAGTAAGAAGCCACCACCACCCGAGCGCACAAGTCGAGCTCGAGAGTGCGCTCCAACGGAAAGTCACCGACGGGGTTTCGTATATGATTTTGTGAACTCACCCGTCGGTGAAGGAGAAAGAAGTGGCCATGTTGCCTGTCACTTCTTGCGTAACTGAGCCACGGCGACGTTCCAGGATCTTCTCGCGCTCTCGAATTTTGGATACGGTGAGTGTGTCGTGCCATCGAGGTCCGATTTCCGTTGGAATTTTCTTCCTCGTTCTGTTGAGGAAATCAACCGGTGTCAAGTGCCCGTGCGGTGTTCCCTTCGCGGGATTTGTGTGGTAATAGTAGTGTTGTTCACGTGGCCTCCTCCACGTGTCCGGTTTGAAAAATATCGAAGAATCTCTGAAAATCCTCCGCAAAATGTTGAGTAATTTGAAAAACTGGACATGGATTCTGAGGAACTCTGAATCAGCTCTTCAAATCTCTACGAAGAATTTCTGATCAAGGTGGAAATCACGTATATTTCAGCACTGCGATTCACAGTGGGCGGAAACACCTGAAAACGCGACCAAAAATCCTCTCTCGAAGGATTGGGCGCAATTTTGGTGGGTGTTTTTTTTAGTCGAGAAACTTCTTTACGGAACATTCAGAAGACGATAATGCGTTGGAAAGAAGATATGGGTATTAAAGAGCTGGAGCAACACAACACATTTGATTATATATTTTCCCAATGTATGACCTTTTGTTAGTTGTACACTTTGTTCAAAATTCCCAATATCAAATTATCAAAACAACGTGAAAAAAACATTCCAAATGAAACTTGGATTTAACATATTTATCACAACTTCAGGCAACGCTTTCCCTTTTTTGTGGTTCTTCAAAGAAACTGGGGATATCCAAGGGTCTGATGCTATCGAAAGTCTGTCAAATAGGTCTGTCATTGTGTTAATTCTGGAAGAAGAAATGAAGCCATCAATACCCAGTATTGGTGTGAGATTTCCAAAGTGTTACGAGGTGCACCAAAACAGAAATGTATTCACCCATACCTAGAGGATTTTCTAATTAGGTGTTCCCGAAAATATTTCACAAGTTATTGAGAGACTTTTGCGCTTCCTCTGAAAGCTGCCCTATAAGCAAAACCGCTGCCTCGATTACCACCGGAGAGTGTATTCACCTTGTATACCGAGCTAGGCATTTTGTACCATCCGTAGCATGACACAAACAATCGAGCAGTTTTCGTGCGATAATCATCAAATTCACGAACATCGATCGAGAATCCACATGATATTGTTGTTAAAATAACAGCTAATCGTTCAATCAATTCCTCATTCGATCCTGTTATCCCAGCGTTTTCTTCGGGTGTCGTGAAAAACTTCAGCGCGGTGTTGCCGTCATCAGTTGTGCCAAAACCTTGTTTTGCTACATCAATAAGTGATCCCATCTCGGGGTTTGATTTGACCTGGATCAGCATCTTCTTTTCAGCAACATTCTTTTTGGCCACCTCAGTATTGGCTTGCCAAGACTTGATATCAAGGCGATACGCTACGTGTAAAAGACATTTCATGCATCGAGGGGGAAGATGAATACAAGTATTCTACAGAAATTCTGAACAAATCCCTGAACGTTGAGCCTATTGTGTTTTATGCTTACCTGGTATGAGCAAGCAAAGTTGATAAGCCAAATTGAAGGTCATCGCTTTCGATAGATTTCGCTTTGCATTTATCAATGTAAAATTCATTTCACATGGGTATACTCTACAGATAAAGCATCACTGAGTAGAAAAACCAGTGGCAGCTGAGCAAACTTTGCCATCCACCATCGTGAATGTCAATTTCAGTGTTGCCAGAAGGTTACATTTGTTACATTTTACGTAACTTTTACCCCCCTCATGTAACATGGATGTAACATTTTTTTTCAGCCGTATTTACGTAACTTTTGCTGTTTTCATGTAATATGGATGTAACATTCCTTTTCCGGCGTATTTAAGTAATTTTTCAGATATCAAGTGAATTCAAGGCCTAGGACTCATGCTAGCGACTGTCGCGCGCGACATCATTGGAAAGAGAAAGAAATCCGAGTGGAAAGTATCTTCCCTCTGCTTTCATCTGATGGTGTCGCGCGCGACTGTCGCTAGCATGAGTCTCCAGCCTAAGGAATCAGTTCTTGTCTTGTGTTTTTGCCTTGATTTTCAGAAATGAGTAATATATGTTGGCAACGTTCCAAAACTTTTCCTTTGTATTCTAGAGTACTTTCATGAATTGAAGAGAGATCAACTAATATCCCAAGGAAGTAGTGAGGTTTTGGAACGTACACATAGTCCAATAATATCCATTGAGGGGCCTCTCCCATGGAGCGGACAAGCGCAACACGGAATTGGTTGATTCCTAGGTATTTCCGAATGAAACTAGGAATCAACCAATATCATGCGTTCCGTGTTGCGCTTTTCGATCCATCGAAGAGGGACCTATGTGAACAGAAGGTGATACTTCTCATCCAATTTTCAGAGATGGCACTGGTGCTAGGTTAGGGATGTGATTGATATCTAGCCAGTGTAAATCACTAAGTTTCAATTGTATTGTGGTTATCATGAAGGTATAAGCCGATGTAATTTCTGCAGCTGGATAAATAATAGAGATCATTTCGAAAAAAAAACTTGTATATTAAGAGTTGAGGTTATACTCTATCATTACCGGAATACGCTAATTGAACTTGGTAAAACGTATTGAGCATATGTTGAAGACAGAAATAGGTAACCTAAATCATTGATTCATTGTCTGGTTAATTCATGTAGTGTATTATTATTTATTTTCTGTTCTTGATAGAGGCTTGGTTGGTGTGATTACGGTTTCATGTTGCACATCAGATAAAATCATTGTAAATCTAACAGAAATGAAAAAATTTTTGAAACCTTCGACATCCACTCCCAGTATGCGTGATCTCTCAGAGAATGAAAGTGAAAATGAGCCACCTCCCAAAAAAAGTAAAAAGACCGTTTACAACTTCAATGATCAGTGGCTTCTGCAGTCTAAATACAAAAACTGGCTTTCAAAGAGACAGCGAAAAGAAAAAATGACAGCATATTGTAAAGTTTGCGAAATTGATATAGTTAATCATAAGCCAGCAATCAATAAGCACATGGCTACGGCAAAACACCAGAATAATATTAATACTATTTCAAAAATCAAACCAATCGAAGATTTGTTAGTTGTGAAAGAAGAAGATCAATTGGCAAAGAGAGCAGAACTGAAAATTAGTGCTCTCCTAGCTGAGCACAATCTTTCATTCAATGTGGTAGATCAATTGACTCCTTTGATGAAAAACATATTCCCAGATTCCAGAATTGCGAAGAAAATTACTTCAAGCCGTACTAAAGCTACCGCCATTGTCACAAAATCGTTAGGTCCAGACTGTTCAACTGGCTTGATGAATGAGCTTCAAAAGTCGGGCACTTTTTTCAGTATCATTATGGATGAGACTACAGATATTTCTACTAAGAAACAATGTGCTTTAGCTGTGATTTTCTACAATAATACAAAGGCATCCGTTGAAACAAAATTGTTAGATATCTACGAGACGAAATCAGGTACAGCAAAAGATCTCAGTGGCGGTTTATTAGAATGGTTGGATGCAAGACAAATACCGCTACAAAATTTCGTTGGTTTTGCATCAGATACCACAAATAGCATGGTAGGCCAGCATAATTCCGTGTTTAGTCATCTCAAAGAAAAAATACCTCACATTGTGTGTATCAAATGTAGTTGTCACATTATCCACCTTGTAGGTTCTCAAGCTTGTTTGAAATTACCTCGATCCGTCGGAGATATGCTAAGGAATATTGGTGCACATTTTAGCCGAAGCTCTAAAAGGCAGTCTAAACTAGAAGAATTTCAAACATTTTTCCAGCTAGATATTCATAAAATTCTAAGTCCATCAAATACCAGGTGGTTGTCCCTTAAAGCATGCGTGGATGGAACTCTCGAGCAATATGTTGCTCTTCAGGAATATTTCAGAATAGAAGTATTTGAAGATCCTAGTAAGATCACAGAAGAAATTCTTCAGGCGCTTGATAATAAAATTATAAAAATTTATTTAGAATTTATGTCTTACACTTTAGAGCTTTCAAATGATTTCAATAAACTGTTTCAATCAGATAGACCGTTGTTACATCGCTTGCAGCCAGAGGTAGACAAATTAATAAAGACAATCGCCAGCAATTATATGGAATTCAATTACTGTAAAATTACGAAAGCTTTTGGAATAGAATTTGCCAATCCGCGTCATTTTCTACCTATCGAGAAAATATATCTAGGTGTTCCAGCTCAAGAATCTGTAAAGGAATTATTGAAAGAAGATTTTTCATCCGAAACCAATGTAAATCATCTCAGGAAAAACTGTCTCAATTTTTATATAGAAGTGATAAAACGCAACAAACAAAAATTTGATTTTAGCGACCCTATTTTCGACATGATATCAGTTTTGGAACCTAAAGAGGCTCAGTCATTTGAACGGAAAGATTTGAGAAATATACTATCGAGATTTCCAATATTACAAGATATTGTAGATGAACAAGCATTGGATAAAGAATGGCGTAAGCATGCATTTTTAGATTATGCCGAGTTAGGACTCGAATCAAATCTTCCTGCTGAAGAGTATTGGTCAAAATTATTCAACTTGAAAAACTTGGCAGGAGAAATTATGTTTCCGAATGTAAAAAAAGTATTATGTCTCTTATTGATACTCCCATTTTCTAATGTGAGTGTGGAGAGAATATTTAGTCAATTAAAACTGATAAAAACTGATCATCGTAACAAATTGAATACAGATACAATAGCTGCTTTATTGGCAATAAAAGGAAACATTGAAGATCCTATAAAATATGAGCCAAATAAATCACTTCTAAATAGTAAAATTCAATATTGAGAGAACGATAAAAATGATGATTAATATTTTGAAAATGATTTGTTGATTGTTCTGGTCTTGAATTATGGTGTTCATGAAAATTCTCATTCCTGATAATTTCTATCATAAGTTGAATCTTACGTATCAGTAAATCTGATTATGTTCATGAATAAAAAGAAATCTTAGGAGTTCATGAATCATTAAAATCTATTCTATATTTCATTCTGTGCAATATAGTCAAAGTACGTATGAAATGTTTTATATTGTTGTAAATGTTTCTATTTCAATAAAGAATTTTTTTTCGTTTGTATAATATTTTGTTCATATTTGGTTTGTATAATTTCCTGATTGAATATCCCCAGATGTTCAATGAAATAGGAAGAGAAATCCTTCGTCAGAGAGAAAAAAATTTAGTGAATGCACGAAAAAGATAGAGTCACCCATTCAACTACTACCTTCGCTGCAAACATTTTGAAAATCATCAATGTTTTTCTGAAGGTATTTTTCTATAGCATCATCTCTTTCTGGTGAACAACTTATCTATCTCTCTCTCTCTCTCTCTCTCTAACAAAAGTTTTTTGGGGGCGGGCATAGCATTTCATAAAGTTTGATTCATATCGTTAGCAATGTCTTCCTCATTCTTAAAGCCAGTTTACGTGAAACAAACGTTAACGTAAGAACGGGAGGCCGCATACTACCGCAAAATATCATGTAACTTTTGACCTCAATATGTAACTTTCTTCTAGTCCTCATGTAATATTCTGTGAAGGTCCACTGGCAACACTGGTCAATTTGTGTGTTACGCAGTATTGCTTTCCGGAACTTGGATGATATGTAGAGGGCGTCAACTTTACAATCTGGTCGTCGATATATTTTTTTTCTGCTGCAGTAACATTGGCAATTTCCTTGACCTAAAAAATTCAATTCAACATGAGGACGTTGAAAAAGGAAGAACTTTGCAATCGTCTTGAATCTTTGCTGTTTCAAATTCGTTCAAACATTCAGAATCTTTTATAATCCTCTTTGAAAATTGAAATGAAGGTGCCATACCTTTCGGAGTCGAATGGCCCTACGAAATCGAGTGAATGAATGTTGAAGGTTTTGCTACATAACTATTCTTCCACCTGTCTAAGAATTCATTGGAGAAAGCTGTAGCGGCACAAGAGCTGTCAAAAACATGGAGTCATCATCAATACTTTTGTCAATGGACACCTGATGAAAAGCAGGATTCCCAGAGCTCCCATTGCATCCCCACTTGCTGATAAGCTCCAACTCCGGGAGACATCCGGGAGAGTATCTGAGACATCACTTTGGATTTCGAGAAGTCTGACGGTTGTTTGATCGAGTAAGCTTTGGAGTTCCACTTCAGCCTTTTGTTCAGTGATCTCAATGTTATCGGGGTAGCATGCAGATTTAGCGATGCAGACATTGTCATAAGGGGGATAAATGTCAGTGTTTCGTTCTTTCGATCCTTGACGTAATTTATCGTACCCTTCCTTTGAAAGACCAACATCAACTAGTAGTGCGACAGCTTATTCGTCGGGACATGGAATAACTGTGTTTGTTTGGAATTTGAAAAGATCCTTCGATATATGAGAAACGAATTGAACGGGAAGTATCGCGGTCACGATTTAATGGCGTGGTTCTTCGCCGATGGGCTACTCGCAAGAGTCCGTGTGGTTATTGAGAAGGAATAGGAAGAGAAGCGGACTGTAATTGTTGAGGAAACGATTTACTTCACTGTGATTAACGTTCACAATTGATAATTTATTCAGAATTAGGAAAATGAGTAGAAATGATGAAGCTGAGTATATAAACCACGTTTTTGATACAATGATTAGGAACATACGTCTATCTCGATCGTCCTTTGATTTCGCACTGGCGGACGTGCTGATTATCGATAGAAGTAGGGATAGCCCTTCTCGTTAGTGTAGGTACAAGTGTATCGAATTGATTTGAATACAAGACGGTTGAACATAGCAATATTCTATAGGATTTCGGAACAGTGTTCGACTCATGAGATCCTTTTGAAGTGTCTTTTATATGAATCAATCCATTTGGTCAACTTTTGAGAACCTCCTCAATGACCTGGGTAGCAGTTTTTTGATCTTCTGATCTCAGATTCATCTTTGCAGCATATGCCAATTCATCACCGGATGTATGTTCGCGCAGTTCATTCATTTTTCTACGGTTTGACGTGTCCGCCGACGTTTTGAACGAGCTGCGAGGACGACCACGGCTTGAAGACGATGACTTTGCACGGTCAGGGAGACTTGCCCTTCTTGAAAGCCACTTCCTTTGAGTTTTTTCAAATTCTTCAGAAATCCTGCAAGCCAAACTCCACTCATTCCACAGTTGTGGAACAAACGTTTCAGCTAACCACGATAAGATTTTCTGTTTATATATGTCTTCATCCTGCTCTATCGCTAATTTGCTGCGAAGGTCATCGAACATTCGCCTTCGCCTCCTTGCTTCAGACTCAGTTGAGTAGACCTTGTGTATTTCGTGGAGTCCCCTGTTTGTAATCATGGTCATGTTTCAACGTGTATCTAGATGAACACTGATTGTTCATGAAAACAGGCGATAGAATCAAAATAAAAGCACAACACACAGCTGAAATAACGCGAAACACACACGTGTGAAAACAACCTAGCAAATAATGTGAGACATCACTCATCAGAATGGAGACCAGTTGAACGGCGCTAGAACACCTCTCTCTTATTGTTTATAACGCTACCACAACACTGACCTGTCTAACCAAAACTCACATGCTTGATCAGACAGGTTATCTGCCTGCGAATTGATGACTCTGCACTGTTCATACAGAAACACATACGTACATAGTACAACTAAAATGCGTCTAGCGTCCAGAGTAGCAAAAAGTAGCAGCTGAAAAGTTTGAGGTTTCATTATGTATTCATGTTTCTAGCAATGTTTTGATGTTCAGTAGAATGCTTCGCGACGCTCCGCTCTATAGTAGTGTGATGTGCCTACTAAAAACTCGCCCCCCTCATTTTCTTTGGATGACATGGAATCTCTTACCCATAAACAGGATGAGGCTTCTAATTCATTCAGAGCACATCAGCAATAAATTGAACATAAGGATTATCATACATATTCAGAACATGGTTCTCAAAGACATTTAAATCACTTCCAATAATAAACAATGAATTCAGAGGCTTCTCTTGTTATATGGGATATCCATTCATTCATTAAATTCACTAAGATAATACAGTTGAACTATATTTGAATAATTCAGAAATCAAAGGTCCGATCAAGAACTCGCAAGGTCAAAAATGTCTTACTTCAGCGAATACAATTCCGGTGAATGCAAATGAGAAAATTATCAATATCAACGATTTCTCCCAATGGTTCTCTCGGAAGAAGATAATAACGTAGAACATGGAACGGAACTGGGGAAGAATTGTAATTCGAGAGAAAACACTTGAGAGAATGGAATAAAGTCAAAATATTAAGAACATAGAACAACCCCTCTGCATTTATCCGGAGCGAAAATGAAAGCGCGCATACATGCGAGGGAGGATAAACGAATTCACCTAAGATTCTCTATCATTGGGCCTCCTGTTTTTCGTTTTACATTATTCCTAAACTCATTAAACTTCCTATCAAATAATTATCTCAATTCCTATCAACACAGTTTTATATTCTTCTTTTTACATAAAATTAGTCACTTCCAACATAGCGATATACAGAAATTTGCTGAAACTGCATCGAAAAAATGAAATAAAGTGCAGTGAAGTTTGTTAAATGTTAACAAAGGCATATGGTGAGTCTGCTAGGATTTACGAGTGGTATGAGCGTTTTCAAGATGGCCGCGAAAACGTTGGAGATGACGAACGACCCAGACGCCCAAGCACATCAACAAACAATGAAAACGTGCAAAAAGTGAAAGAAATGGTTATGAACGATCGCCGAATCACAATCAGAGGAGTCGCTGATGATGTTGGCATATCAGTCGAAAAAGAATCCGGAAAAAACGCCCGGATTTGTGGCGGAACAATTCATGGCTTTTGCACCACGATAATGCACCTGCTCACACTTCATTGCTTGTTCGTGAATTTTTGGCCAAAAACAAAACTGTAACGATGCCTCAGCCTCCATATTCGCCAGATATGGCTCCATGTGACTTTTCTCTATTCCCAAAAATAAAGAGACCATTAAAAGGCCGTCGTTTCACAAGCATAGGTGATATTAAAAGCGAATCGCTGAAAGAGTTAAAAGCTATTACAAAGATCGAGTTTCAAAAGTGTTTCGACGATTGGAAAAAGCGTTGGCACAAGTGTATTATATCCAAGGGGGATTATTTTGAAGGGGACAAAATAGATATTGATGAATAAATAAATATTTTTTTCATAAAATGAAAATTCTCGGTATTTTTTTAACACACCTCGTATTGAGTTTTGATCTGTCTCGGTTCGTCTTTGTTTTTCTTATTCCTTCGAATTGATACAGTTCAATGATCTGACTAAATTCGCCTGGTGAGACCGACAAGAGAAGTTTGGTGCACATTGGTTCTCACGTTCGGGAGGTTCCGCGACACGTAAATCGCGAACTGATCTCGGCCGTGGGTGATAAGCACAGAATTTCTTCCCCCCTGTTCAGAATACTCCGATAGTTGCTTGGCCGCTACAAGACGAGTAGCAGGGTTACTGTCGCGAGGTCTGAGCAGTGGAATGCGTTCTCCATCATACATTGAGTGTTCCAAAACTAAGGAACTACGTAAAAATTTCCCAATTCATGAAGGGGATAGTTTTGAAGCTGTTGAACTATTTCTCCTCACGGTTGGGAGGTCCCGCGACATAGCAGTCGCAGACCTGTCTTAACCGCGAGGATTGTCCTCAGTTTTTCTTCTCTTTTCTGGACCCCCGGCGATTACTTGGCCGCTGCGAAAGAAGTAGCGCGGACAATCATTGCGAGGATCAGGCGGGGAATAATTACACCCTTTGAGATAATTTATGCGAAAATCTTCTGACCATCGCGACTCAGTACTTTTCTTCCTCGCGAGGGACGACGCCGCTATATAAATAAGTAGTGAGTCATTTCTCCCTCTAGAGGGGTAGTGCTGGATTGTGCAAGTGAAATCAGTTCATCCGACCCCAAGTCTGGCCGCTACAGGGATTAGTAGCTTCGGGAGGAGGCCGGGAGGTCTGGACAATTAATGCAGAAGAATATTTTCCTATCCTATCCGAGGCAAAACATAGCGCAATCGGAGTTCAAGCGTCTATGTCACGTAAAAATAGAAGATCGGGATCAGCACAAACGCTTGAGGCTTTGAGAAAACTTTCATATGCCAGTAAGAATTTGAGTGAGAGTGTGAAGAGTGATCTATTGACCGAGATTCTTGATTCACCAACAAAAATCGTTGCCAAACGAATAAAGGAGCGTGAACAATTGGTTGTGCCCGAACCTGGTGGAACAAAACTCCACGCGATCGCCGGAGAGTTCGAGACACTCCTCATTGATTCTCCGAATCCAGAGAAGGCCAAACTGTCAATCCCAGTCAAAATTGATCTTTCGAGAATCCGGATCGCCTTTTAGCTGAAACAACAACAGGAAGAGCGTTTCTTCAAGGTCCTAAAAAAAAGGAGGTCGGAAGAATTTGCTCAAGAGACTGAAAAAAGGATTCTATCAAGAATCAAGCCTAACCGAGCCAGAATTGGCCAAGTCATTCGAAACCATCTTTGATCTGAAAGTGGAATTATTAAAACCACCTGGTCAACGCTCAAACGGTCCTCCTGTAGAAGGATCGAACTCGTCCGGGGTATATTCAATAGATTCCCCCAACTCGAATTCCCCAGGAGTCGCGATCCCAGTACGAATCGATCTTTCGAAAATTCGAACTAATCTCCAAATTCTAAACCCGAAGTGATACCTACTAAATTTTCTTTCCCCTTGAAGAAAGAAACCAAAGAACAGAAGTGAAGAGCACACCACCTCCTGAATTAATATAGACCGCTACGAATCACCTCCTTTTCTATCGGCAACATTGAAACGGATCAGACGAATGACAGTCACACATACAAGCGTATACTTTGTGTAATCAATCCCACCTCATTCGTCACCAAACTGAAAACGTTGTGTGGGCAGTGCAAACCTGATCGTCGTTGTATTACATCTAAATCTCATATTCGATTCTTTCTCCCCTTCTAGAAGCAATTTTCCCCCTCAACTAAAGTCTCCCAGCAATCATTCATCATGCCTGACCAAGGGAACCTGGATGCAATGGGGAATGAAAACCCAAATGAAGATGTTTCGCGAATGCTCATCGAATTCGCGAGATCCGATCCGGAGTATCGAGTCTGTGAACAACTGGCTCGTATACCTTTGTTCAACGGAAAGTCACCTTCCCTCAAAATTTCCCTACAAGAAGTCGATCGATTCAGTAGAATTACTCCTGAACTGATAGGGGAATTAATAATACTTCGGATATTATTCTTTGAGAATGGCGCGGGCACGGTTCATACATCTAACCTACTACGCCGTCGGCACTGTCAAGCATCAGGATAGTTGTAAGAAAGTTTGTGAATTAGGGTAATGATTGATAAAGCACACCCCATTACCCCCCACAAATTGGTACACCTTGAGGTGGTGTGGGGGCACGGCCGGCCGCCAAGTGCCAATTGTCCCTATATATTGACGTGATGGTCGAACATATGTGTGCTATGTATTACTGTTTCAGCTTAAAACATGACTCGAAGGAGGGGAAACCGTCGGCCTTCCGCTCGACGGCTTGACTTGCTGCATGATTGGTGGGGTGGAGTGGTGCCTTCAAACACACAGTCCACATATACTCTGAGAGATTCCAACGTACCTGGAGACCGAGCATTCCAAGTGAAAGGGATCGCCGTCGAGGTCGTTGCACACCATCAAATGGCAGCCTGTGTCGTAGTTGATCTCTTCGGCCCGACGAGTAACGTACACCCGATCGCTACAAGCGGACCACGGGTAGTGGGGGTTACCCCCATAAAAGTGAAAGTGCGTCCACGAGTTGCCGTTCCCTTCGCCCTCGGTATAAACACTGGATACCCGCTGGCGAGAGTCCAGTGTATCCAGCAGTCTTCGCAGCCTAACATCTCGGCCGTCAACTTCGTGGCCAAGCTGGCATTCTGCTTGCAACCGGAGGAGTTCAAACTTACGCCGACCACCAAACTCGCCTCTCCCTCTGATCCTCCAGCGGGGGTGGGGGCCAGAGCTCCAACCAAAACCAAACCAACCAACCAAGCTCCGCCAAATCTGTGATCACTGACTGACGACCATCGTCTTCTTGTGTGTTCCAGGTAGGTGTCCCCCAGGCCCAGACATACATCGTCAATATTTGGGAAATATCTAGTGGATAAAATTAGAACGCGACTCACTGACCCTGCACTAACCAAACAACTTAGAAGTAGATTTTCCACCCCAAAATCCTCCGGAGAAATAATTAGGAGTTTGAAAACAACAGCCAGCAAACAAACGAAACAGTGAGAGATTTTCTCAATAGATATAGTAATGTGGTACGGGATGCCAGATTGTATATAACAATACTACACTTACACAAGAGGTAAAGGATCACATTAATGAAGCAGCGATGACTGGATGTTTAGACGGACCACCCGATAAGATTGCCAGGTGTGCCGTGTTAGGAAATCCAGACAATTATGATAGTGTCTGTACTCGAGCGATCGAGGCAGGATCATACTACGGTGGCTCCCTAAGAGAATTTACGGATGACAAATTTCCACAATCCTCTCATTCCCTACAAACATACAGAAAAAGTAGAATTCTCAACATAGAGAATTGGTTCTCTCACTTTCTCCACGATAGTTGGATATATAATTCGGTACTTGATGGTAAATTCTTGTTACTAATTCTGAATATGGTGAAGACATGTCAATTACAAATTGGCGGCTTCAAAGTGGTGGAGTGAAGGAATTAAAAAACAGTTCTATAATATTAAAACCGTAGGAAAAATGAATTCGATAAGAACATGTATGAATCATATGGAATCCATACATAATTGATATATGGTCATATGCGGACATATAATCGATATTTAATCCATTTATGGGTCATATATGTATCATGAATACAAGATTTTCCCATATATGTATGGAAGAATCTTGTATATAGGAAAATCCTGCCACATACGAAATATCCTCCATGCATGAATTGTATATGGATCTTACATGGGTCATACATGGTCATATATGGATTATATATGAGTTATATATGATTCAACATGTTTTCATATGTGTGACATCCCTAGTAAAAAAAGGATTATATATCAGCTATATATAACACAGGTCAACATTTGATCTACTCTAGAACCCGAGAGAATCAGTAGGTGCCTATGAGTTTTTGGGGTCGCAGATCACGATGCCTGGGTCTATATGACCCCATCACGTCAGGATCAAAGTCAAATGAAGTTCAAACATCTCCAATCAGGAGACATAATTTTTTTACCCCGGATTCTGAACGAGCGGGAAATTTTACATCGACATACCCTTCTAAATTCAAATCAAAGTGATAACTGCACGTCATATGGTGGTCATATGTAGGTCAAATTCTTCTTTCGAATCTTTTCTCTGATATTAGGCTAGGCAGGCTCTTGGATTAGTTGACTCTAACGTTTTCGGGGTCGCAGATCATGATTCCGGGGTCTATATGACCCCATCACGTCAGCATCAAAGTCAAATGGAGGTCAAACATCTCGGATCCGAAGATGTAATTTTTTTCCTAATTCTGAAATTTTTATTTCTCAGATTTTCAATTTTTCATTCGGAATTCCAAATTATTCCACATAAAATTTCAATTTGAAACGTTCGACCTCCATTTGACCTTGATCCGGACGTAACGGGGTTATATAGACCCGGGAATCGTGATCTGCGACCTCAAAAACGTCGAAGTCAACTCATCCAAGAGCCTGCCTAGCCTAATATTGGAGAAAAGATTCAAAGGAAGGATTTGACCTCCATATGACCTCTATATGACCTGCAGATATAATTGATTCGAATGTAGAAGGGTATCTGGATGTACAATTCCCCGCTGGTTCGGAATCCGGAGGCAAAAAATTATATCTTTTGATTTGAGATGTTTGACCTTCATTTGGCCTTGATTCTGACGTGATGGGGTCATATAGACCCCGAAATCGTGACCTTCAACCCACAAAACGTAAAAGACAACTAATCCAAGAACCTGCCTAGCCTAATATAAGAGTAAAGATTCGAAAGAAGCATTTGACCTACATATGATCTCTATAAGACCTGCAGATATCAGATTTGAATGTAAAAGCATATTTTCATGTAAAATTTCCCCCTCGTTCAGAATCCGGTGTCAAAAAAATTATATCCCTTGATTTGAGATGTTTGTTCTTCATTTGACCTTGATCCTGACGTGATGGAATTTATTATAATGGAACAAAAGAAACCTGATAAACTTCACAATATTTGATAATACATTCTCTGGACAGTCAGTTCTTCGGTAGCAATAATCCCATAATAAATTCATCGACAAATTTCTCTTTGTGTAACGGTTCTGGTCAATCAGTTTCATAAAAGTAACAGTTGGTTATAATTTGACTTCACAAAGTCAATAATACATTTCAGCTCTATCGTGCATTTTTATTACATGAATACTAGCCGAGATTCCAATTATTCCTCCAAATTTTGCTGAGACAGTGAATTCAAATTGATTTTACACAACTATATTGTGAAACCTATATTGCGAAAAACAACTTGAAAATCGGGGTTGACCTGCAAATTTAGTAGTAGAAAAGTTACACGACGCACATGCAGCATTGTGAAATCTCGAAGGGAGAATTAATTTCTGTTGTGGAGTAAGGATCAAGTATTCCGTATATCATTGTATGCTTCCATTTTTTAGTCAAAATTATTTACAAAATTCCAGTAAGTAATTGTCTCAAAATGAAACCTTAGTATATTGTTTGATATACCGACTGCTATTTTCGAAACAAAAAATGGAAGAATCAGATGAGGAATTTGATAACGTTATACCTTTACCATCAGACAACGAGTCAAATGATTTTTTGATGAAATTTGATCAAAGGATGGAATTTGGAGCAGGAGAAGTATGGGAAATGCTGATTCACCGTTTACTGAACATGTTGGTCCTAAAAATCTCCTACAAAGTCTTGGAACATCTGGCAATTTCTTTCTATGTTTATTTTCTCAACAAAATATCGCGCAAATTGTGGATCAAACTAATCTGTACATACGTCAAAAGTTCCTGCAAGTGAAAATGTCACAAGTGAGGAGATACGACGGTTTTCAGGAATAAATATGCTTATGGGTATCAAAAGATTCCCATCGTACCGTGATTATTGGTCAAACAACTCACAACTTTGTGATCAATAGATCAGTTCTGTCATGCCGGTGAAAAGATTCGCTTTCTTGTTGTCCAAAATTAATTTGAATGATAACAGCAAGGAACCTGAAAAAGGCCAACCAAATTACGATGAAATTTACAGAATTCAACCGTATCTTGATAACCTCCTGGAATCTTTTGCTCATTATTACGATACAACTCAATTCCAAGCAATAGATGAGAGCATGGTGAAATTTTTGGGAAAAAGTAGTATGAAACAATATATGCCAATGAAACCGATAGAAAGGGGTTACAAATTTGGGGTTCAAGCTGATCAGAACATATATGTGTGCCAGTTTCGAATGTACACGGGAAAAGTTGGACAGAGACCTGAAAAATCAGCTGTACTTTGATAATTATTTTTCAAGCGTGAACTTGATGAGTTCCTTACTCAGTGATAAAATTTTCGCATGTGCAACTGTAAGGAGAGATAGATCAGGTCTACCTAAAATTCAAATAGAAGATAAAGATCTAAAAGCTGGTGACAGCGAATACCGTACAAGTAATCAAGGCGTACGATGGGTAAAGTGGATGCACAAAAAACCCGTTCAATTCTTGTCCAATTCTCATGATCCTTCAGTTTTATTGAGTGTTAATCGTCGACAGAAGGATGGATCTGTTTCCACAGTCACTTGTCCAGGAATGGTAAAAGACTACATACAATAAGCACATGGGATGCGTCGATAAAGCTGATATGATGAAATCCTTCTACGAGCTTCGCAGAAAAAGCAAAAAGTGATGGCATAGCATTTTTTGGCATTTCATGGATGTATCTGTCGTGAACTCTTTTATCGTGTACCGTTTACATTTGCCAAATAGCAATTCATCACTCAAAGAATATCGATTGATGGTTATTGATGATTTGATACAAGTGCCTAAGCGTTCAAAGCGGGGAAGACCAACTTCATCCGTTCCTGCGAATAAAATATTCGCGAAATGCAGAAAGTTGATCAAACCTACAGAAACTCAGAGAACATCACAATCGTCTCATTTTCCCTCTGCTTATACTCAAGGATTTCAAAGGTGTGCAAACTGCAGTACAAGAAACCATGAACAAAGAACACGATTCCATTGCACAACTTGTAACGTACCATTGTGTATTGCAGCTTCAGACAATTGTTTCGAAATCTTTCATAAGAAGCCAAAAAGCACATGACTCTTGGAACTTCATGAGAAACTGTACCTGATAAAGGCAAAAATAATAGAGAACATATTATGCGCATAAGAGAGAGCAAAAGATATAATGAGAGAAAACACGGGAAGACATATGCCAAAAACCAAAGGTATACTCAATTGAAAAAACAAAACAAATACGAAAAAGTACAAAAAATACAAGAAATAAAAAAATACAAAAAATACCAACAAAATACAAACAAAACTAAAAGTGGAACCAATATCTCCTCACGTCCTCGTCGTTAGTTCTGGGTAATGCAAAGAGGGAGTATTTGTTAAATTTCAATTAGAACATGGCGGTGCATCGGGTTATTTTTGAATTTTCATTTTCCAACCACATTCGCCATATTGGGTCCGACACGTGGGATTTATGAATTCTAATCTCTTGTTTGTTATCAGTGATTCCACAAACAAACAAGAATGGAGGAATCTGTTCAAGTTTTCCCCAATCCTAGTGGGAATGAGTCATAAGTACCCAATATATGATTCCGATGGAACATATATGACCTATATATAATCCACATATGGAAATTTTTCTGTATACATAATGTATCACTCATACATCGCTCACATACGGTTGATATGTAGCTCCTATGTGGGGCATGAATGGGTCATATATACGTCATATATGCGCCATATGTATATAGTTCATATATGCTCCATATGTAATCGACATATGGAAATTTTGTAATATCCACCATATATCACCATATAGATAGCATATATGTGGGTAATTTATGCGTCATATATGCGTTATATCTCACTCATATCTATATGGACTATATTTCCTTCACATATAAGTCATACATGGAGAATTTCCAGTATCCACCATATTTCACTCATACGTGGCTCATATATGGAGCATATATGGGAGTCGTATATGCGTTGTATATGACCCATATGTGTATAGAACATAGATGCTCGACATATGATCCATATATAGAAACTTTTCAGTACTTACCATATATCGGTCATACATAGATCATATATGAGGCATATACGAGTCATATATGCACCATATATGGGTTATATATGTGTCATACATGCGTCATATATGAATCCTATATGTGTCGTATATGATTCTCACAAAATTGATGCGTGGTGCATGTATTATTCATTCTCACTGAAGAAATTTTAATTTCTTCGTTCAAAAAATACCATACCGCTTCGACCATTTAGAATTTTGTAGTTCTGATTCTGGATTCGTAATCAGCGACCTTGAAAACATGAAGAAATCATAAGATCCATCCAAGGATATTGCGAGAAAAAATGTGCCCGTTGAAGGGTTAAAAGAACCAAGAATAAGCAAATTCGATAAACATTACATTGGTCCCTTCAAAATATTAGAAATCTCTGAAAATAATAATGCTCCAATTCAAACAGATCAGAACTCTTATATCACCGAAGACAGGGTATAACTTATACACGTAAGAATCATACACATATTAATTGTACACGAAAAATAAAACCCAAAAGTATCTACACTAATAATTCTTGTCTAACGCATAGTATTTCATGCAATGATTATTTGTGCACGTCCAATTGATTGATGTAGAAATTGTGCACAAAATATTTCACAAGCTTCAAAAATGTGATCAACAAAAATTGTACACATATTGTTTGTGCACGCTTCCAAAATGGAATTAATTAGTGTATAATTATTGTACTCTTAATCTAATTCATATTGAAGTTTTATTCATTTATTGTACACATTTATTGTGCACATTTATTGTACCCATAAGAAATGGAAAGAGATTTTGTTAATTAAACTTATACCACGTTCCAGTGATGATTCGATAGACAGGGTATGATCTATCGTGTATATGATCTATACACGTAAGAATCATACACATATTAATTGTACGCGGAAAATAAAACCCAAAAGTATTTAAACCAATAATTTTTTCTAACACATAATATTTCATGCAATGATTATTTGTGCACGTTTAATTGATTGATGTAGAAATTGTGCACAAAATATTTTTCATGCTTGAAAACAGAAGTGATTCACAAAAATCGTACACATGTTTTTATGCACGGACAAAAAATATAATTGATTAGTGTATAATGTTTGTACACCTAATGAAATTCATATGAGAAATTTTTTTTTGTTTTATTGAATAATGACTATGAATTAGATTGGGAGTACAATGATCATATACTGATTAATTTCATTTTCTGATCGTGCATAAACAATATGTGTACAATTTCTGTTGATTACATTTTTGGAGCTTGTAAAATATTTCGTGTACAATTTCTATCTCAATCAATTGAACTTGCACAAATAATCATTGCACAAAATATTATGTCTTAGACAGAAATTATTAGTGTGAATACTTTTGGGTTTTATTTTCCGTGTACAATCAATACGTGTATGATTCTCACGTGCATCAATCATACCCTGTCATTCGATAGTGGTCCCATATGAGTTGCATCCCAATCGGTTAAGAACTGTGAAAATTTTTGTTTTCGCGATTTGATAATATTCTGAAAGCATGCCTTCCCTATGTCAGTATCATCCGAATGCCATGGTACTCTGAGCATATTCAATTGACGGGGTGTTGGTTATACGATATAAATCTCTGGCAAATCGGAATTGAGAGAAGGAAAAGACGAGCACTAAGTTTCGAAACGAAATTTCGTTAATACCGCTATCATGCGGATATCTTTCATTCCTATCAGCCGACCATTATTGAATATTCACCACAGTTTCATGCAGTCTCAATGGTGGTCCCATATAAGTTTCAACCTACCCTTACAACACAACGGGAGGAGGAAAGGAAACAGAATGGTGATTTTGCGATCGGCCATCTTTTGGCTTCCTGTTATCCGATTACGATGAAATTTATACCACGGTTCAGTTATGGTTCCATAGTGGCCCCATATCAGTTTCATCCCAATCGGTACAAAAATGTGGAATAAGAGTTTTTAGCGATCTGCAGTGTTTGAAAATATTTTTCCCCAACACAGACGAGGAAGCCAAGTCCCAATGGGCAGTTTTTTGTTCGCAATATAATTGAGAAATTTCCTCAATTTATATTTGAACCACAAACAGTTGATCATGTAGCAAAAAAATTATCATGGTTTCAAAAGAAAAAGCACTCTCATCATTGTTATGATAGTTGTAAGGAATATGAAATTTGTTGACATTTGTTTTGAGAGGTATATCTTGAAGAAGAATGCAGATTCCAAGGTGTTGACAATCAGTGAACGATGTATGATGGAGATGAAACAATACTGTTGACGACCCAGTAAGAGAAAAAGACGTCGAAAAGATGTGTTTTAAGATGAACTAATAGATATCCTTTAGAGCTCTTCTAAATATCTAAGAAATGTCTTTCGTCTAGAAGATACCTCAAAGATGCCTAGGAGACATCTCTCAGAAGATGATCTTGAAAGAGATCTTTTCGACTCAAAATGTTTATTGAGGATTGTTTGATCGCAATTTTTTTATCATTTTGATACTCAATAATCAAAATTACAAGTGCAAGGATGTATTTGACGTATCATTCTTCTTTTCTTCAAGTTAGAAAGGATCTTTCAGAGGACATGTTAATACCATTAACAGGTGATGAATTCAAGTGACCAATATCATGAAATTTTGATTCGTTTCAAATTTGAGGAAGAAATACAGTTGATACATTGCTCAATTGTATCAACTATACTTCCTTGGTTGAATTAATCAAATTTGTGATGGCTTTCACTGAGAACATTTGGTTGAGACGTTTTAGTCACGATAACCATGAGAATTTCTCTCAGTGTATCAGTATAGCTATTGTGCAGTAGATATTTATATGCAAAACACTATCATGATACTTCACAGCGCCTCTGGAGCCTACTGCGATTAAACAAAATATACAAACACTTTTTTCCGATTATTGGATGCATATTCAATTGGCGTGAACGGGAACAATTGTATTATGCTATCAGTATAGTTACCATTCAGTACATATTTCAATGGGAAAAAGTGTCACAATGCCTCTGAATCTTGCTGCGATTAGGATGAAATAGCACCCCCGAGTTTCGCGTTATGTTGGGTTTTTTCACCTAGGCCCGAGAACTTGAAATGATCAATTCATTACTTCTCCAACACACATGATAAACCGTTTTTCAATTAATAGATAGGTGACCACGCCGCTGAAGCTTGATACTATTTTGGAAATGAACAAACAATTTCTGCCAATTATTTGATTCATGTCTGAGTCGCGTGAACTTGAACAATCATATAACACCATCAGTATCGTTATCGTTCAGTAGATATTGATATGAGGAAGAATGTATCACAACGCCTCTGAGGCCTAATGCGATGTTTCAGATGTCTAGAACTCCTCTTCAGTACGGAAGATATCTGAAAAATCTCTGGAAGTGTTGCGCAAGGCATCCTGGACTCATCTGAATCACATCGTGAGGTACGGAATGTTTATGGGATCCTATCGAATCTAATGTGGTATATAACGATCTGTATGATCGTGATTGACGGTTTTCCGAAATCGGAAGATCACGTGCAAAGTCATCCACACAACTAATCAATGTAATCCACGGACGTCAGAGTTAAGAACTTCGAGTGCAAAGTCATGCACGTCGGGAATCAGACCGGAAAGTCTGCGATATATTGAATTTGGTGGAGTCTTCAAACCCAGACAGCACAGAAAATTCTCTGGATGTTCTATAAACATGATCTTGGTTCCGCGTGTGTTGGTGCCCAAGGCACATAATTTCCAAATGTTTAGAGTACCTTCGCTTTTGATGCACATGAATACGTACCGAGCACGTTCTTTTCATATACTACGGGACGTTCTTTCTGCGTTTTCTAAACGTGCTTCCATGAAAACTAACCTTTTAAAAACATATGTGCAACGCCGCGGAACGTTGTGAAAACCTTTCCTTGACTACGTCCCAAGAACATTGCAAGAAGACATGAATAGAACTAAACGGGACATTCGCATGTTCCTGCGACATACATGCGACGTTTTTAGAACATCATGAGACGTTATTTGCATGTTCTCTGTGTAACCAAGCACGTTTTCGGAACGTCCAGAAAACCTCCAGGTGCTGTATGGGAACCACTTTGGATACAATTATTATATCTACTATTCAATAATTCATGTCGGGATCACAAGTAATTCAGAAAGAATATCACTAGTATATGACGATCTGTTTGATCGTTATTGACACTCTTACAGAATTGGAAGACCGCGTGCAAAGTCATGCACACAACTAACCAATGTGATCCACGAACGTCGAGGTTAGAAACTTCGAGTGCAAAGTTATGCACGTCGGGAATTAAACCGAAAAGTCTGCGATGATTTGAATTTGGTGAAGTCTTCAAACCATTTTGGATCCAATTATTACATCTATTATTCAAGTATTCATGTCGGGGCCACAAGTAATTCAGAACGAATATCACTGGTATAAATTGACACTCTTCCAAAATCGATAGATCGCGTGCAAAGTCATGCCCACACCTAACCAATGTAATCCATGAACGTCGGAGTTAGAAACTTCGAGTGCAAAGTCATGCACGCCGGGAATCACACCGGAAAGTCTGCGATATTTTGAATTTGGTGAAGTCTTCAAACCATTTTGGATACAATTATTATATCTACTATTCAATCATTCATGTCAGGGTCACAAGTAATTCAGAAAGAATATCATTGGTTGAGTATTACCAGAGTCAGTAGCATAATCAATGAATTCTGCATAGACATGAATGTGACTTTTTTGAACGTGCACGGGGAGAAATAACAAGACCCCAATGAAGATTTCGTATTTCTCGATGTGTTTCACATAAGTTCAAGATGTCTCGCATAACACTTTGGGATATCTTTCAGATGTCGCACATTCCTCTAGGGTTCAAGAGATACGTAAAAGATCTCCAGAAGAGGTCTTCCGAAACGTTCCCCATGATATCACGTAAAACGTAAACACGTCATATCACGATGTGTATGATCGTAATCCAAACTTCATGCTTTTGAGGACTTTCTTCAAGAAAATAGATGTTTCACAATTTTGGTCCCTGCACTTTCCGCTCCTTATACTCTCTCAAAAGGGAACGGTGAAAAACCACTATGCATCAGTGACATTCCACTGCCTTGCACTGAAAATTCACCGTCCTGAACAGCAAGTGGGGTACCACTGGAAAATCAGTGAACGTTTTCTGGATCAAGCAAAAATTTCCCTGGGTCTATTTCAGAGAGTAATACCGTTGTCAAAGAATTCGTCGGGGCACGTAAAAAAACCCAATCAACGTGTGTACAAACGTGCATATTTTTGTGTATCTGGAGAACCTACTCCATCATTTATTTCGATATTTAGAATGGAACACCCGATTGTGGCTTTCTCAGAAACTTGTTCAGCGTCTCCTACTAACTCTTCGTTTCCACCGTCATTTTCACTTGATTCGTTTCCCTCGCGGGCTGCTAACGCGCTATGAATGCAAATTAAAAAGAGTGATCGATTATTTTTGCGGATATGCATTCATCAATATTTTCAAGTAACTTGCTGTTTTTGAGTCAGTAAAATGCAAAATTGCCAGTCAGTAACACGCATATTATTCATCAAAGTTTCTCATACATATCATAGACAACTGAACTCTTGCAAACCGTGACTGCCTCAGATTAGCTTTGTTCATCAGAAGGAAATATTATTTTTTGAAATATACGTCAAGTGTGACATGATTTTACTAGCTTGATAACTTGAGAGGGAATAACTTCTACATAATCCGAGGGAAACGTGTTGCGATCTTTCACACAGTCTTGTTGCATTTATAAAAAAATGTACAAAGAGAACGCGCTGATGTCAATGTAGGATTCCAATGTGCAAAATTTATTCACTCCTAATCTCTCTACCACATACCGTTGAGTTCTTGGAATAATTTCGGCATCTGAACGTGGCAAATCAGCAACTTGCAGACCGGTTGGTCGTTCCGCGCCAACGCGATATCTATCTGCCTCTATCAAAATTATCACCACCCTTGCCTATTATTCCACTCATGCTTCCTGTTCAACGAGTCTCCTTGAAACGTTGCTACAGAGATTTTCCACCTTGTGATATTACTGAAGCCACCAGCAATGTATAACAGAAGGCACGCGCTTGGTGAAAAGGTGTTAATAAATTAAAACTTCAATACTCTGGCTCAGATGAAGTATAAAACGGCACGTAACATATTTATTCGGTATCGTGTGAATTAGATACAACGTCGATTATGACACACGTGTTTGATATTACGAAGGTACGAAAGGAACTGTCTTCCCTCTTACAAACGATGTGAGAAGGGTCTAATCACCACTTTCTAAAGATTCGTATGTACAAAATTACATGCGATAATGAGGCGTGTCGGTAATGCCGAATTCATAATTTAATATAATCCAAGCGATGCCCTCAAGTAGGCGCATCTTACGTGTATGAATAATCACCTAACACTAGACGCGCGTTCATATCACATGTGAAAGCTTCTTCTCCAACACTTCCTATCAATGGAGATATCATACAGCTGTTAATAACAGTCAAAGTGTCAATTGGAAGAATACAAGAATGCATAAGAAAGCGTGATGAGATACCCAACATATTCCATCCATTGAGCCGGATTCTCATCTTCTTACCAGCCATGAAATTAACATTTCCTGTTGTATCATGTGTGAACTGCCCTGGAAACATTGATTGGATCCAAGCAAATGCGTAATTTGCCCATATTCGCCTGGGTCCAATTGAGTTCATGGGAAAAATGATTCGGTCAGAGCTCAAAAACTCGTAGGGGTATTGTCCGGCATCCAAATGCCGCCAATGAAAGTAATATGCCTCTCACGCTTCACTTATCGGACATACACCCTTGCTCTCGTGGACTTTTTTCACAGGAAATTTAATGCTATACAACTTCGGTCCTGGCAGTATTCCTTGGTTTATTATGCTCCGCGACGAATTCTGTGGAATTGATGCTAAATAGAGCGAAGAATGCCAGGAACGAAATTTTGGAGCATCAACTTCCAAGCATATATCCATTTCCGATAGGTAAACAGTAAGAGTCGTGTTTACTTTCATTGGCAGCATTTGGACGCCAGACATCATTCCTACGGGTTTTCGAGCCCTCTCCGTAGCTTCAATTGGATCTCAACTGATTCAATTTGATTCAGTTTGAGATCCAATCACATTCCAACAGATCCAATTGGATCCAGTGATAGGATCCAATTACACGTGATTGGATTTCAGTGGATCTGGCCGGATCCAGTCGGATCCAATCGAATTTATTTCTGAACCTAAATCTAATTGAATCCGATCAGATCCACTCAGATTCAATCAATCTAATTGGATCCGGGCGAATATAGGCGAAATATGAGTCTGGTCAGATCTATGTTACTCACGTTTGAATCGTTCATTGAAACAAATTGATGATCGAATAACAAAATACTCAGCTGTCGAAGACCTAGATTCCAATTCCAAGAAGCTGATTGAAGAAGATAAATGACTATGATTTATCAGATTTCATGAGTTTGAATTTTCGTTTCTTTTCTATAAACGATTCAAATTTCGAAACTGCGTCAGATCTGATGATTTTTTCCCGGGTGGTTTACTATGTAGTGACATGATATATCAGCCAGTGACAACCAGAATATTCACAGATACGTCACAAAGGCTGACAATTCCTATCGAATTTCCTGACTTGATGAAACTTGATTAAATGTATTTAATATTAGAAGTCAATATGTTTCTCGATCCCCACGATCACATAGTCAATTCAACTGTGGATATTTTCCAGTGTAGGGATCGTACTGACGGTCTCCAGCAGTGAGGACACTAAGATCCGTGTCCTATGGAGCGGAATTCGCATACAGCGAAATCAGCGGACCCAGTGATTGAAAAGAGAGGCAACAGCTGGTCAACTCCCTTTTCATTTGGCAGTTCCACCGATTTCGTTTTACGCCAATTCCACTCTGAGGGTCGACACCCTAAATCCGATAATGCCACATCGCGTTATATTAGCAGTCTTGGGCTTTTGAACTCATCAGTACAAAGATTGCGGGGATCCCCTTGGGATGATTTTGGCATCTATTAATTCATGCACAACATCTCGTAGTCCTAACTAAGTAATGATGATTTGATAACTCACATTATCCATTCTTTCTGAATGAATGATGAAAACTTTGACACAGAGTGATATTCTCGGACTTACGTAGAATTGGGTCAATATTATTGAATAATAACTATTGAGATTCACGATCAATATTGAGTTTTTATACCTTGAACATTCCATCACAATACAGCTGAGTGCATCGGAACAGAGCTTTCATCATAGTGTCGGGAATAAAAATGAGTGCGAGAAACCGGTCGGCCCCAACTGCGCGACCGCGATGAATGATTCTCATCGGTTGATATTCTTCAAACTTCTGAACTCACTAATTAAAGTTACGAGGTGTTGAGGGAATGACTTTGTTTTGAGCAGCTAACAACATCTGCTTGTACTTTCTATGATAGTCCAAAGCATCTCGAAACGGCCCATACCTGTGATAATCCAATCATTCTCATAAAATGTGACATCTTAGTGGGATCAATAATTGTTCATAACACCTGCACGGGAAGTTCAACATTCTGGACCCCGTTTGAAGGGGGGGAAGAGGTCGATTTGACTCCGATTACTTCTCCCCGCATTTTCCTCCTTCGGGAAGAGAATCGAGGGAGTTGAGAGAGACTCTCTCTCTCTCTCTATCTCTCGACTCCGTTTCGATTCTCTTCCAACTTTCTCTCGATCCCCTCTCAACTCTCTCCCTCAACTCTCGGTGAATTCTCTCTGGACTCAAATATCGATGATCACGATATTCAACAAAACGAATTGAATATACAGGAAGAATCACGAGCTCAATACTCCCAAATGAGAGGAAAACGGAACATCAATACGGTCTACGAAATTTTACCAAGTATATGGGACATTCAACTTCCCTCACAGGTAGTATGAAAAGTACCATGTGTAACGCGGGAGGAAGCGGGAATATCCCATCATTTTGATTGCCAGCACTCGCCTTCAGCTCGTGCAACAAATCTCCCGCTGGTGGGAAATTGCCTCCTTTTCTCCCTAGATACACAAATAGCTATGGAATGGATTTGACCAGATCCGTATTTTGTCTATATCCACCCGCATCAAATTGAATCCCAACAGATCCGATTGAATATGAATTTGGTGCCTATCAGATCTTACCTCCCCGTGGATGATTACGAGTCTTCCAGGGGGATATTCATGATACCTATCCTTGATATCCTTTTTATCCATCCCTGGTAGTATCTGCTTCCTTTACGTGATAGGGAGGATAAGTATCTCAGAGTTGGATCTTTTTTTTGAGTGGAATGAACTGCTCAAGAGAAAGAATACAAACCGAGAGGAACGAAATCATCCTAATGCCAGGAACATCGGGAAAAACGGAAGGGAAGCGAGGGGAAACTACCGTCCTTGACATGTTTCAATACTTACCGAAGAAATGAAATCTTTTCCAAACCTGGAATATTATGTAACAACAACAAACGAACGAATTAATGAATACATGATGGCGCTCTCTCGGGTAAAATATTCCGGGAGTAAACTAGTCTCCCGTTTGGATCTCCGGGTGGAGGCTGCTCGAGGAAGCTTCATCAGCAAAGAACAAGAACCGAAGAAAAGGATAGGGGGAAGACACAACATTCTCCGAGTCGGAGCGTGGAATGTAAGATCACTGAGGCAAGTGGGAAAATTGGAAAATTTGAAATTAGACATGAATAGGTTGAATATAGACGTGATGGGGATTAGCGAAATGAGATGGCCACAATAGGGCGATTTCTGGAGTGGCGATTATAGAATAATTCATACAGGATCAAAGAACGGTCAAGCAGGTGTAGGAATTGTAATGCATAAAAGAGTAGGAAATAGAATAGAAAATTATTTGCAGCATGATGAACGTGTGATGATGGTGAGAATCAGAACAAAGCCGGTAGACACAGTCATAGTCCAAGTATATATGCCCACATCTGCATATTCGGAGGGAGATATTGGTAAAACGTACGAAGAAATAGGAAAAGTGATAGAATATGTGAAGGGAGAAAAGAATTTGATAGTGATGGGGGATTGGAATGCGATAGTAGGGAAAGGAAAAGAGGGCAACATGATAGGAGATTTTGCGTTAGGGAGGAGGAACGATGAAGGACAACGTTTAGTCGAATTTTGTGTAAATCATAAGATAGTTATCACAAAAACTTTATTTGAAAATCATCCAAGAAGAATCTACACTTGGAAAATGCCAGGAGGTACAGCAAGATACCAAATTGATGACATATTAGTGGAACAAACATTTAGAAACCAAGTGAAAAACTTCAAAACTTATCCCAGTGCAGATATAGATTGTGATCTTAATATGTTGATGATGAAATGTTCTCTGAAATTCGAATCTCTGAAGAAGAAAAGGAAAATGCAGGAAAGATGGAATTTGAAGAACCTCAAGCAGAAACAAACACATGAGGCATTCGAGAAAATGTTGAATGAAAAATTGGGAGATCAAAAAGAGAAAAACTTGGGAATACAGAAGAGATGGACAAAGAGGGAGGGGAATATAGGAGAATGTGTGGATAAGATTTTGAAGAATAATGGGGTAGAGCCTAAAAACCCATGGGTAACGGGAGAAATTTGAGAATTGATAAATGAAAGAAGAAAATACAAGAATAATGATAGCCAAGAAGGCCAGCAACGATACAAATCATTGAGGGATAAAATGATAAGAGAATCAAGGAGAGCAACAGAACAGTGGTTAGAAGAGAGATGTCAGGGAATAGAAATAAGATTGCATTCAGGAGAAAAAGATGGAGCATATAGGATTAATCAAAGATTTTTCGGACAAATGAAATCTAGAAGCAATAAGATTAGAAACTCTCTAGGACGACAATTGATAGAAACGGAAGAGAAAATAGAACAGTGGATCAATCATTTGGAAGACTTGTATAGAGGAAAAGATGATATAGCACTTTTAGAGAAGGAGGAGGATGTAGATGAGGAAGAATTGGGAGATTTGATATTGAGATCAGAATTTGACAGGGCTTTGGAAGAATTGAAAAATAATGAAGCGCCAGGCATAGATGGCATAAGTGCAGACCTTATCAAAGCCTCGAGTGAAGGAACTCGTGACGCACTGTATGAATTGATTAGAGATATGTACGAAAAAGGAGAAGTACCGGAAGATTTCCAAAAGAATAAAATTGTCGCTATCTCGAAAAAACAAGAGGGGGACAAATGCGAGAACTACAGAACGATCAGTCCAACTTCACATGCTCCGAAAATACTGACCAAAATTATATACAGGAGGATGGAAAATAAAATAGAGAGTAGATTGGCAGAAGATCAGTTTGGTTGTAGGAGAAATAGGGGAACGTGAGAAGCAATTTCAGCACTTAGGGCAGTGATAAAGAAAAGGATAAAAGGATAACGCTGAAAAAATCTGTGTACACAGGTTTTGTAGATATACAAAAAGCTTTCGATAATGTGGACTGGGAGAAGATGTTTGCGATCCTGAAGAAGGTGGGGATAAATTATAAAGATAGAAGAATAATATACGAATTATATAAAAATCAAAGTGCAATAATAGACATAGAGGGTCAGGAAGGGGGAGCACAAATAAGAAGAGGGGTGAGACAAGGATGCTCATTATCGCCACTGATTTCCAATTTATATATAGAGGAAGCAATGAACGAAGTGAAGGAGGAAATTCAATCGAAATTACAGATTCAGGGAGAAAATATAAGTATGTTGAGATTCGCGGATGACATAGCTATACTTGCCACGAGTAGTACTGAGTTAGAAAATACTCTCAACACTATGAGAACGATATTATTGGAGAACTATTGTATGAATATAAATGAAGACGAAACAAAATTCATGATGTATACAGCAGCGAATACAGCTAGAAGAACGAAAATCAAAATAGATACCGAGACAATTGAACAGGTGAGAGAATTCGAATATCTAGGACGCATAATAACAGAAAACGGCAAAAGCGAAAGAGATATAAGAGCAAGAATAGCACAAGGGAATCAGGCTTTTCACCAAAAGAAACAGTTATTATGCTCAAAGAATATAAGCTTGGAAGTAAGGAAGAAATTCTTGAGAGGTTATGTTTGCAGCGAGGCATTATATGGTTGCGAACCTTGGACAATGGGGAAAACTGACCAACGAAGACTTGAAGCTTCTGAGATGTGGTGTTATAGGGGGATGCTCAGAATAAAATGGATAGACAGAGTCAAAAATGAAGAAGTATTCGAACAGATCAATGAAGAAAGAAATCTTTTGAAACACATCGTGAAAAGGAGAAGCAATCTTATAGGACACACATTATGGCATGAGAGTTTATTGAAAACAATATTGGGAGAGAAAATGAATGGTAAAACTGTTAAAGGTAGACCTAGAGCAAGTTATATGAAGCAAATCGTACAAGACAAGGGATGCAGTAGATATGTAGAAATTAAACGTTCGGCGGATAATAGACAGGGATGGAGGGTCTCATCAAACCAGTCGTCAGACTGATTACTCCATGATGATGATGATCAGATCTCAACGATCCAATAATAAGATTCAATTAGATCTGATCAGATCCCGAGTGCATCTGATAGGATGTCAATGCATTTGATCGGATTCCATGAAATTCAGATTATAATATGAATTCGATTGGATCTGACTGGATCCGATCAGATGCGCTGAGATCCGAGCAGATTCAATTGGATCTGTTGAGATGTAATTGGATCGCAAATTGGATCAAATTAGATCCTTTGGAATCTAATTGAACCCAGGCAGATATAGGCGGAATACGGATATGTTCAGATCCAATCATTTTTCCCTGGGTACCCTCTGTCCAAAATCATAACTCATACACAAAAGGACCCCATGAATATGATGAAATTGAAAACCCCGAATCAATTCTCATCAATTTTTTATCAATGAAATAAATACTCACTCACCCTTTGACTTCAGTTCATCATAAATTGCCCTGATGTCATGCTCTCTTGCAGCCAGAGTCAAAACCTCTAATGCTTCTTGAAACTCCAATCAGAATAAATAGTGTGGATCGTCAGGATGAGGGTGCTGTCCATTTACTTATATTTTTTGATTTCCAAAGTTGTGTCAAGTTTTAGTTTCGCTCTGCGGGCTCCATTCTTTCTTCTACTTCGGAAAATCGTCCCAGGGTGCTCATTGTCCCGTTAATATACGTGTTCTTCTTAAAAATGCTTGGTGTTATAAATTGCTGTTTTCCTGGAAGTCCCTGAGTTTCTTTCCCTGGGATTGAAATGAAAGTCATTCGCTTGTGGTCTGATATCGAATTCACAGCAGGCAGTACTTGAGTAGACAGTAAAGAGTTCAATAATTTTTATCAACCCTTCAAGAAAACACTGGGTCTTTTAGACCCCGTTCTCAATCACTTTGGCGAATTGTCACACCATGATAATTACATCAAATGAATTCTTATTCATATCAACTTATTTTTCGATATTTCAAGTATTTTTGACGCCGATCGCACCTTTCGTTTCAAACTGACAGACGATCAAAGTTTGCATGACAAAATGGGTGTGTTCTCGGAGGGTTGAACAGTGTTATTCGTACCTCATTCATACATTCTACAAACGTTTCTATTGCGTATAAGTATACACTGTAAAAAATTTCTTTGTGGATTTACAAAAAAATTTCTGAATTTTTTTTGGAATCCAACGAAAACAAAAATATATAAAACACTTCCAGACTTCTTTTTATGAATCCACAAAGAAATTTTTCACAGTGTACGTTGAACTGCTGTTGCTGCTTGGGCGTTCACGTTTACGTTTTCCGTTTGTGTCGTCTATGTAGACAGACCATGAGTGATTGATTTTTATTTCATCCATACGTGGAGTAAAGAAAATAGTTGGACTCTTATCAAATGCGTGTGTTTGCTGCATGTGACGTCCTTAGATGCACTGTAAAGAGTTTCTTCGTGGATTTACAAGAAAGTTCAAAAATTTTTTTACATAACTTACTTCCTTGGATTTCAAAAACAGTTTCGGGAGAATCAAAAATTTGGTATCACTCAACAAAAAGTTTTGGCTTCCTCCAAACTTTTTGTGGAATCCATCGGAAAAGGGCTTATGTAACAAAATTCCAAACTTTTTTTGTAAATCTACGGAGGAGTTTCTTACGGTGTGAAAGAAAAGGTAAAATGTTTTCCCCTTGGACTTCTGTTTTCATCTAATGACATCGCATGCGGCGAACGCACACATGTAATTTCATCTTTACGGTGAATGCTGTCGTATTTACGGTTACGAAGAATGAGATTTTTACTCCTAATTCACTTCCAACAAACTCCATTTAAATTATCGATCGAGCCTGAGCGGCTGGACACGATCGAGTTATGTGGGTCGCTCAAATTTCAAGTTCACCGAAGAGTTGAAAACTCTAAGGCGGCAACCGTAGCTGTGTTCGGAACGAAGGAAACGACGATTCAGTGAGGGAAGAACAAATGAGTGTGATAGTATAATGGAATAGGGAATAGATGGACTGTATTATAGGAGAAATTGAAAGGAGAAGAAAAGAGTGCGTAAGAGAAGTAAAGGAAGCCGAATCCGGTGAAAAGAACGAGAAATCACAAATGAGTTTTTCACTGAATTTAATGATCAACACAATTCACTGCTTATGCAATGATAAAAATAACAGTAAGTTTAAACAAATGAAACTTGGGAACTTGGTCCCAAACCGAACTACTTGGAAAATTCCCGAACAAAGGAAAAGAATGAACCCGTACGTCTTAGCCGTGTGAAAAGCGAAAAACTTGTGTGTCAGAGAGAGACTCGTCAACGACTGTACTATGTAAGAAGGGCTCTCTCCTCACTTGTCGTTATCCCTGATATCGCCAATTGAGGAGAGGGGGTCCCAAGAATTTCAATATTTCAAGAGCCATCGCAAGCTACTCGGTCCACCCGCGAAAGTCCGAGAATTATGAAATTCGGGAAAGACCGAACATCCCGCCCGCCTCGATGCAGATCGAAATCACCCATGCTCTGCTCCTGAGAAGAAAAAACGGAGTAGCAACTCCGCCCGCCATGCCGGGATGAGTTTAATCCTCCAGAGGTAGAGGACTCAGCCTCACAATAGGCCGACGAAGAACTGAGTTTGCTGTGTGGACCGTAACAACCCTGACTTGTCCGTCAGCGCCAGGATGCTGCTCGATGACCCGTCCAAGAGCCCATTTGGTGGGGGGATATCGCTCGTCCTGAACAAGTACGATTTGTCCAACGTCGAAATTCTCCTTCAACGATCGCCATTTCGAACGTTGTTGGAGATGGTGCAGATATTCACGGGACCATTTTGACCAAAAATCTTGCAGCATTCGCTGAAGTAATTGCCACCGTGAGAGGTGATTTACCCGCTCTTGCATGAGACTGGGTTCTGGGATACCGACGATAGAGCCTCCAACGATGAAATGTCCTGGAGTGAGGACTGAAAGATCATCAGGATCAGCTGATGTTGGGCACAACGGCCTAGAATTTAAACAAGCCTCTATTTGGACCAGAACAGTGGCGAGCTCTTCGAAAGTTAATTTTTGGTCCCCGATGACTCTGATCAAGTGAGTCTTAACACTCTTCACGCCTGCCTCCCAGATCCCTCCGAAATGAGGCGCCTGCGGAGGAATGAATTTCCAGGATGTGCCATCGTTAGCCAAAACCTGTGCTATGTCCTGATAGAACTCCGTAGAAGAGCGAAATAAGGCCCGTAACTCGTTACTAGATCCCCGAAATGTCGTACTGTTATCCGAATAGAGCTCCAGTGGGGACCCGCGACGACCTGCGAATCGGCGGAAAGCCGCTAGGAAAGCATCTGAGGAACAATCGCTTACTACTCCGAGATGAACTGCCTTAGTGACAAGACAGACAAAGAGGCAGATGTAAGCCTTGGACGTAGTAGCACCGCGACCCTTTTTGGATTTGAGAAGTACAGGACCTGCGTAATCGAGACCAGCCCTAGTGAAAGGACGAGCGGGCATCAGACGCGCCGCCGGAATTTGACCCATCAGTTGGTTCCCCATCCTTGGATGACTCCTATGGCAGGTGACGCACCTGCGAATGCACGATTTTACCATAACCTTTGCACCCACAATCCAAACTTGTCCTAATAGGATACCCATTGTGAGCGCAACTCCCCCGTGAAGTGCCTGGCGATGTGCCTGAATAACGAATAGCTCACTAAGAGCTCCGCTCCTAGGGAGGATAGGAGGATGTTTCGCGTTGTAAGAAAGTTGCGAGTATTGCAATCTCCCTCCAACCCTAAGCAAACCCTGTGAGTCCAAGAAAGGATTGAGCGTGTTAAGAGCACTCTTGCGAGGAAGACTCTGATTCTTTTCCAGAGCTGCTATTTCTATTGGAAAACTGATCGACTGAACCGTCCTGATGAGAATGACTCGTGAGTCTCTTAATTCCTCAGCAGAGATGAAAGATGAAGGAACAGTTTTACCTTGGGAACGTCGGATAAAGCGCGAACATTGTGCAATGACTCTTATCATTTTTGTCACCGAAGAACAGCGGGAAATTAATTTTAATACGACATTTGCTTGTTCCCTAGTGTGAGCCACTAGAACAGAAGCGCTACAAGTTTCTCCCGACTCTGCATTCTCAACTGTAGGCTGTTGAGGCCAGGATTCCTTTTCCCGCGAGAGCCATTGCGGTCCGTGCCACCATAATGTTGAAGATTGTAAACCTGAGGGGGATGTGCCTCGAGTGGCAATATCCGCCGGATTCTCCTTTGTTGGGACGTAATTCCATTGAATGTCCGGCAGTGACGTCTGGATGAAAGAGACTCGGTTTGCCACAAATGTGGCCCAAGTGCTTGGATGCTTATTTATCCAAGCTAGCGCAACTTGGCTGTCAAGCCATGCAGAAATTGGGACATCAAAGAAGCTTTGAGATTTCCGAACCTGAAGAAGAAGCTTAACCAATAAAGCAGCTGAGCACAGTTCCAATCTCGGAACGCTCAACGTCTTGACCGGAGCAACTTTGGTTTTTGACGTCAGAATGGTAACTGTATAATTCCCCTGCATTGAAAGTAATCGCAGGTATACTACCGCCGAGTAGGCTCGCGTAGAAGCGTCTGCAAACCCGTGGACCTGCAGTTCACAGCTCCCAGAACAATACCCTGTCCACCTTGGGATACGAAGAGTAGTGATCTCACCCAGAGTAGTTGAATACGCGTCCCATTTCTCCCGAATATGCAAAGGAACTGGGGCGTCCCAATCCACCCTTAGCAGCCATAGATCTTGGATCAGGACTTTTGCTACTACAGTAATCGGGGTAATCCATCCTAGAGGGTCGAATACCCGTGAAATGCTGGAAAGAATGGAGCGTTTTGTAGGACTCCTATCGTGAGTGCCACACAATGAGTTTGAGGGAGTCGGAATCTCGAAACTGAAAGCGTCCTCTGTTGGGATCCATACGATCCCCAACATTCGGAGCGGTTCGTGAGGGTTGAATGAGTGAGAATTTTGCCCCACCGAAGCTTGATCTAAACCGTGCAAGAGCGCAGGATGGTTTGCAGACCATTCGTCCAATGAAAAGCCAGCAGAGCTCATGATACCCACAAGTTGTACCCGAATCTGCAATGCAGCTGAAATGTCATCAGCTCCCGAAAGGATATCGTCAACGAATGTTTCGTGTCGAATAGAATGAGCTCCAAGAGGATACCTCTCACCCTCATCTTGAGCCAATTGAATTAGAGTTCTCAGAGCGAGAAAGGGGGCACAAGCAGTACCGTAGGTCACTGTAGACAAACGAAAATCACGGATGTTAGTTTCGCTCGACTCCCTCCAGACAATCCTCTGAAGATCTTGATCGTCTGGGTGCACTAGAACTTGACGGAACATTTTGACAATGTCCGCAGAGAACACATATTGATGTCGACGCCAATCTAGAATTACCAGAGGCAAATCTGATTGAAGCGCTGGACCCGGAAATAGAGAGTGATTCAGAGAATCACCAGAAGCAGTTCGTCGTGATGCATCAAACACGACCCTAATTTTCCTACCCTTACTAGTTGTACGAAATACCGGATGGTGTGGCAGGTACCACCCTGAGCATGGACGACTCTTTTCCGACGAGACCTCTCTCATATGCCCCAAATCCCGATATTCAGACAAGAAAGCATTATATTCGCGCTTTAAGTCAGGATCTCGTTGAAAACGCCTTTCCAGATGAGAAAATGAAGAAACGGCCATTTTCCGTGTTTCCTCTGCCACGGATGGACAGCTCGGCTTGGTCGGGATGGGTACGATATAGCGTCCTTCTTGATTCCGGGAATGAGTCTCTCGAAAGTGGCGCTCACACCAGTCGTTGTCTGGATTCTCATGTTTGACTTCCTTGGTCATCTCCTCAACTTCCCAAAATTTCTGCATTGCCTGAGAGATATCCGCATTAGAGATGCAATGCAAAGAATTTACACCAGCAGTATATTGAATTTGACTGGACTTAAGTGTCCTAGTAGACTCTGATAAAACCCAACCCAAAGCAGTGTTTTGGGCTGTTATTTGGCTGTTGGGTATCGTTATTAACCCTTCCCTGAGAAGCCTGCCATACAAGTCAGCTCCCACAATCATGCCGACTCCATTTGGTTGATAATACAACGGATCGGCCAATGAACCCGGTCCCAGAAGAGAAAGATCCAGTTCAGCCACCTGGGTAGTAGGAAGTTCGGCAATTAACTTCGGTAGAATGATAACCTCCGTTGAAATGTCCAGATTTGGCTCGGCCTTGGACGAAATGTTAATGACAGCTGCAAACTTGGCAGTCCCCGTGAGCGAAGCCGAAATACTCATCAATGGCACATTTATGCGTCGTCGAGCTAATCGGAGTAACTGAGCCACGTTCTCTGAAACAAAGCTTAGTTCAGAACCCTGATCCAGCAAAGCTCTAACCAGAATACTTTGCCCAGAAGGGGCTTTCACTCTTATTTGAGCAGTAGCCAATAGAATAGATTTGGCCAGCGTGAATGTGTTGGCCAAATGAGTGACAACTGGGTCTCCGTTCGAAGAGTTAACATTTGGTTGTGTTCCAGAGCCGTGTGGTGATCCTTGAGGCGTCGCTGCCTCGGAAGATGTTGGTGCCCGTGAGCTCTCCTCCGTATGAATAAGCGAATTGTGCCTCCTCCCACAATGAATACAACGCCGATCGGATTTACAGTCGCGCACAGAATGGTTACCTAAACAGTTATAGCATAAGCTAAGCTGATTGATAATGTTTCGACGTTCCTGAATGGACTTGGAACCGAATTCTGGACAACTTGTAATATAATGTGAATTTTTACACAAGAAACACTTCCTTGAATTTGAGGTGTTGGAGCGTGAAGATGAAGGTTGAGAAGCGGAGTGAAAAGCGTGCGAAGAGGCACGTGAATTTGAAGAGAAATTGGCACCTTTGGCCGATGGAATTGGATTGAATTTAGATGATCTGAGATTGGAAGTTCCTGGCCGTGGTTTCGGAACTGAATCGATAGCTTCCAAAGCTCGAATTCGGGCTTCAAGAAAAGATATTAATTCCTTGAAGGTCGATGGCTCGGTTTTTTCTCCATTGGCTGTCTCCCAATCCCTTCTCGATTGAAGATCCAACCTCGAAACTGTCAAATATACGAGCAGAATATCCCACTTGTCAGTCGGACAGTCCAAAGTTCCTAGAGCTCCGACAGACTCTAGTGTCGTATGATAGATACGCCGAAGGTCCGAAACAGATTCAGTAGAACTACCTTTAATTTGAAAAAGAGTAGTCACGTGTGAGTTGATCAACAATCTTTTGTTGTCATATCGATTATTCAAGGTGTCCCATGCCAACGTGAAGTTCGCATTCTGAATGGGAATATTGTTGAGCAGTTGCGCGGGTTCTCCAATTAGGCAGGATTTCAAGTGCTGAAACTTTTGCACATTTGGCAAATCTGATCTAATAATGATCATAGATTGAAAAATGTCACGGAAATTTCGCCATTCATTATAATCCCCTGAGAACTTTGGAAGCGATAACCTAGGAGGTTGACTTGAACAAGATGAAGTGGTTTGTTGAACAGAACTCTCGTTCATGGTACTATTTGCATCTACGGTTGGAATAGTCAATTTCTCTTTGTAATCAAGAAGTTGGCCTAGTTGAATCAAATAATCCTCTTCCGTAGTATTATACGCATGATCGCGAAAAGATGAACTTGCTCGTGAAGGTTCATCGTTATATGATACTAAATCGAAATGACGGGTACTGTATGTTTTCCAGAGTTCGTTTAATCTTTCAAGTCGTGCGTTGACAACTCCAAGAGTAATTTTTGCCTCTCCTAACTTCTTTAGATTCGGAACTATTCGTGAAATAGAATAGGAATCTTCTTCCTGGGCTCTAATTAACGATTCCATATTGAAAGAATAAGAATAATGCACTTTGAACGAAACAAACCTTCAATGAGATCGAATTTGAATCGTTATGATTTATAACGTAATATTTTTCACGAATATTTACCTGAGACGATTTGAACGGTTCCTTGTAATGAGATTGAAATGACTCACTTCGAATCAATACACTACGGTAAACAAAATTTCTCTCGTAGAAAAAGAGAATCGAAGAATCAGTGAGAAGAAGAAGTAAGGAGCATAAATACCGTACAGAGAACGAAGCGTTGATCGACAAACTCGTGAACCGAGAAGTGCGAAAGAGAAGCTCATGAGAGTAGAAGAAGATGCGAGGCGCGTTACGCGAGGAGGAGAGACTCTTCGTCAACCAGCTCAAGAGGGGTGTTGCAGGTGTAGAGAGAAGGATCCGCTTTACGTTCCAACGGAGATTTCCCCGACGTCGATGATAGTGGCCTTTGGAAGGGATGCGTGGAGACGAATTCCAAAGTGATGACGTCAATCCAGAGAGCAAAATTTGGCGCGTAAATGATGAGTGATGCCAATGTGTCGAACGGAGAAAGCGATATGTCCAATCGCGTAAAATGCACTCAAATCACTGCACTTTCCCGTTTCCTTTCAGGAGGAAAAACACGCAGAAGCCGGCCGGATCCGGCTCGAAGGACCAGAATGATAGTATAATGGAATAGGGAATAGATGGACTGTATTATAGGAGAAATTGAAAGGAGAAGAAAAGAGTGCGTAAGAGAAGTAAAGGAAGCCGAATCCGGTGAAAAGAACGAGAAATCACAAATGAGTTTTTCACTGAATTTAATGATCAACACAATTCACTGCTTATGCAATGATAAAAATAACAGTAAGTTTAAACAAATGAAACTTGGGAACTTGGTCCCAAACCGAACTACTTGGAAAATTCCCGAACAAAGGAAAAGAATGAACCCGTACGTCTTAGCCGTGTGAAAAGCGAAAAACTTGTGTGTCAGAGAGAGACTCGTCAACGACTGTACTATGTAAGAAGGGCTCTCTCCTCACTTGTCGTTATCCCTGATATCGCCAATTGAGGAGAGGGGGTCCCAAGAATTTCAATATTTCAAGAGCCATCGCAAGCTACTCGGTCCACCCGCGAAAGTCCGAGAATTATGAAATTCGGGAAAGACCGAACAGAGTGAAAGGATTATATATGGAAGATTATATTTATTTCTATTACTGAAAAATGCTGGGGATCGTTGCAAATGGTTCTCTTCGAGGCAAACGGGGAATGAACAATGTAAATAAGAAATACACGCGTGAATGAGTGAGTGAATGTGTGAGTAAATGTGAGTGTGTGGAACCTTGAGTACACTTACTATGGGTGAAGCCTAATGGATTTCGTATCGCTGGTCGACTGCAAGCTGGTCCAAAGTGAGTATGTGTTTCCAAGGCTTTTTTGTCAGGGGGATCGATGAGGATGAGGGAGAAGCTGATTTCCTGTGGTCTTGGAATTGCACTGAATCTAATGCACGAGTTATTTCTTGAGCAATTAACTCAAGAATCGAGCTTGAGTGCAGGAGTTGTAATTGAACGTGAGAGCAACTCCACGAGATCTTTGCAGAATGCAAAAATCGGCACGTGGAACTTGAATAAAATTTCACACGGTACCGGACGAGAGAGATTCCACGTCAAATTGGTAGAACTGCGCAGTTTAAATTCATTTTCACAAAGCGTGTCCCCGACAAATCCCGAAAGTCAACTATGCTTTTCCATCAATTTTTCTCCCTATTCAAGGAGCGATGATTTTCATTTCATGGGAGTGGGGAATCATGCTAGTGATGGGGATCTTTGACAAAGATCAGATCGATCCTCAGGATCGATCTTGTATGAAAGATCGGGCATATAGATCGATTGATCGTTTGAAAAAACAATCGATCTTTAAAGATCGATCTCTTTCTCGCGATGAATGGTTTCTTCAGTAGAAATTCATGGTACATATTTTTTATGATTCCTATATCATTTGAGTATGATGAAATAACCTTTCATTCCGTACTACGGAGAAAATTACCCAAAGCTATTCACCTAATGACAAACAATCATGATGGATAAAATTGTCGGGACTAGGACGTCACATTATTCATTCCCTTCCAATATGTTATTTTGTCTTTCTATAATGAAGAGATTGAGACACAGATCGAAAAAAGAGAAATTATGGCATGCTCGAGTATTTTTAATATTTTCCAATAAAAACCTTAGACGCCTAAATCCAGCCAGTGAAGAATTTTTTGATGAGCTCTTTTTGTCTGAGATATAATTCCAAGATCTAGATAGATGGATTTGTTCATAACTGGGTTGAGTAGAATCAAATTGGATATGTCTCACATATAAGATTGGATGATAATTATAGTTATCAATTACCGAACAGGTTCCTCCATGAATTGGTTGATTCTTTCAGAGATTACAACATGAATGGTTGGCGGTATGAGAACCAATCAATGGGGATGCCGGTTTTGGAGTTGGAAATCTCAATTATGAAATAACATTCATTCATGTTGATGGGCAATTTTATTCATGAATTATTGTAATATGAAGCGAATATACGAAAAATCAATATATCAACATCTCAAACTTGACATAGTATGTCATCAGTACTCGAAAACAAAAGTAATCATATTCTCGTTATCATAATATTTACTCCAGCGGAAAAAATATCAAAGTTTTTCTCGTCTTAATGGTGAGAGTATTTTGAAGAAATCTTGTTTCTCCTTTTGGAATATTCAAATGGTCAAGACATCATTCCCTCATATTATTACCTCATATTATATTTCTTTCGATATGAGATGTGAATAATGCTGCAAATTTTATGAGTTTCGAAGATTGTTCTTACTTCATATAAAATAGTTTCTGAATGAGTCTTATTTTGGGAACTGTGTTCTCAATTTTTCCACATCATAACATATTCCTGGAATCTCTGTTTCAACTCCCAGATCATTTGTGATCATTATGGGAATAATACTACAAGAGAATAGGATCGTAACATGTCGAACGCACCCATTAGCACGCGATTGAGGGGTACGTTGGGCAACTTCAAATCTGCATTACATGCATCCGATGATCGCACACGATGATAAAATGAACAAAAAGACACTGAGTAATATTCGATCTTTCTCGACCGATCCTAGGGAAATAAAGACCGATCTATATAGATCGGGGGGACTGAAGATCGGTGAAAAATCCATCTTTTTCTCGCCGAAAGGATCGATTTTAGATCGATCTCGAAAAAGATCCCCATCACTAAATCAGGCCATCGGTCTTTTGCTGATTTGACCAACGTGCCTTGTTTGCTATGCTCGTGCTGAATTTAATGGGTGCGAGAAGGAGTGATTGATTGAGAAAAGGATAGAAGGAAAGGTGCACTGCACTTTAGACGCAGTTTGTGCGATGTCAACGAACTGAGTGTCTTATTGTTTGTACTTAATCAATAAAGAAGTGTATGATGATATATATATATATGTCTATATATTTATATATATATGTATATGTCTACGTAAGCGCAGTTGTAGATACCATTTCAGATATGTGAGTGTAGTTGTATGTATTTATTTATATTCTGTCGGCGCCCTTTTACATTGGCTCAAGGGCACCGCCCCCTACAATTTTCTCCCCTCTTTCATACATTTCCACAACTCCTACTAACATAAACGAAAGCAGTTCAAAAACAAATCAAAAAGAGAAAGAAAAGAAACTAAGATCTCTAAACCATCTCAGAATCCGAATCAAAAAATACCAAACACAACAAAGAATACAGAGAAATCCTATCCATTTTCTGACTTTCATATCTCCCCATCTCATTCTCCAATTAAAAATAGAAACAAAAATAGTGTCTTTTTTATTCCCCACTGTATTTCACTGAAAAACACCCCTGCTCTTCACTTGTCTCCCCTTCCCTTCTCCTTTCCTTCCTGTGCTCCTCTTCTTCTCCCTGCGTTGCCATCTCCTTTTTTCCCTCTCTCTCCTCTCGCCTCTGTCCTTTTTCCTATCCCAAATCACCTCTATATCCTCACCTTTCTCCAACCTGATCCAGACGTCCCTTCCTTCCTTCTCTATCCTCTTCACCTCCTCTGCTCGAATCTCTAGCCCTATCTTCTCCTCCAGCACCTCCAGCAGTCCCGCATTATCCTTCAACGCTCTCATCCTCCATCCTCGTACGGTGATGTTTCTTATTCTCCATATTTTATCTCTCCCTTTCCATTCTCCCATCCTCCTCCGCATCTCCTCTCCTCCTTCTCCCACTCCTCCCCCTCCTTCTCGCTCCCTCTGCTCTCTCTTCTCCTGTCACTATATGGCTATACCGGAAAGGGACTATTCAGCATGTTTCGATCATTGGAAAAAACGTTGGCATAAGTGTATTTTATCGAGAGGGGATTGCTTTGAAGGGGATGAAATTGATGTAGAAGAATAAATGAAGATTTTTCATTCTACAAACAAATTCACCTTCCTTTTTCTCACAGTAGTACAGTGTCCAGTCACGACGTTCCGCGTTCGGTTCTCGTGGACGTGATTTTCTTCAATATATCCTGATAGATTGTTCCTTTGAGTCTTATGTCTCCACATTTATGATGAAAGAAATTTTGTTTCTCTCCCAAGATTTTGATTTCACAAAACGAGGAGGTAGCTGTATTCGTGAATACATTCTTTTCTGTACATGAAAGGGAGTAGGGCTGGATTCGAATGAATAGGTTATTCGAATACAGCGGAATAAAAAGTTTATCTCAATCGGATCATTCTTTGTTTGATGAGAACAAAATTCATCCGTCCGGGATCAATCTTTTTTGATTCAAAGAAATTTGTTTTTTCATTCAGGCAAAATAAATACTTATTAATATTTTTATTGAAATCACAAATTCATTTCAATCAGAAAGGATTGAAAAACTCTACCCTTGGGGGAATTCACGCCATTTTGACCAGATTTTCTGTTTTGGTAAGAATGTAGCAAATTTTCCTAAGTGTAGAAAAGTGGAAATAACGTCAAGTCTATGAAGACGTGTAAATCCTCCACGATAACAATCGACAAAACATTCATGGAACAAAAACTCAGTGAGGTAGGAAGTGCCCGAAAGGCCATTTACCCGGAAGCAGTAAAGTCTGCGGCTATTTGAGAAGAGCTAGAAACTCTTATTAATTATCCTCTCAATTTGACTTCTTTTACTTTCTACATCTTTCTTCACTCTAACATCTTTTAATTTCTCGGAGTATTTTGTAGGGACTTTACTCGTTCTCAAGAAGATTATTCAATCAACCTGATCATCCTATTCCTTTATTCTACGGAAATTGAAATATTGAAGAAATGAATTATCAATTATTGCTACCACTATCCAAAGTCTGATCCGTTTCCCAATCAACATTTCAACTCGTTCCCACCCACAAGCTTGAACTGACGAATGATACCTTCTAGAAGGGATTATTGAGATTCTGTCGATAGATATAAAATGAAGAAGGTAAGCTTTATATACCCAGACAGCATGAGAGTTTCAAAATAATTCTATATGAATACACTGTATTCATTATGAACGCCATAGGCGTGCCCAGGGTCGCCGAATCGTGGGTGCCAGGTGATAGACCTGGTGACAGATGACCTTTTTTTTTAGTCAACAATTTTTGGTTACTCATACGGCGTGGGTACTGGATACGTAGATTTATTGCACTCTTACAACTTTTTAAAGGCTATATTTGGAACGAATTGAAGAATATAATTGGAAAAATCACAAGACTGAGTTCTTGGATCGACTAGACTCGTACGTTGGAAATGTGCTACATTGAACATTATAAAACATTATATATTATAATACATTACTAATATATTATTGTACATATCATAGATAGGTTCTTTTGGAAGAGAAAGTATCGTGTGATTGCACAGATGAGTGAGTTTGAACACATGTAATATTTAAATAATCGATATTGAATTATTTCCCCGTGTGAGTAAACCTTCACAACATCAGTTGTTTTATATACCTAGAAAATCATTCTCCTCTCAGTGGGAATAAATTTTTTGAACTCCTCAATCACATCATCAAAATTCAGTGAGACGCAAGGGTTTGTTCGACAAAAAGGAACATTAGATCGAATAATCGTTCCTGTCTCATCGTGGATCGAAGTTGAGATTTCACAATCCTGAGTTTCGAGAAACTCCTCTCACAAGAACAACTAGTCACAGGTTTCACAGCGAAAAGTTTTAGTAACTCATAAGAGCTTTCATAAACGTGGATCCTATCAGCTTCAGATAACCATTCCAGCCAATCCCAAATCAAAGGGGAAGGCAAGTCCTTCTTGTCTCTTATCCGAAGTGGATGCAATTCTGCTTTGAGATCACTTTGGTTCAAATCAAATTTCTCGGACACCAGCTGGATATCTTGATCTCCGTATTCATCTAGACGAATCAATTTTGCAACCGAAAAAATTATTTCCTCAGTCTCTTGTGAAAATCGTTCGCCTAGGCCTTGTAATAAGGAATCCAATACAGGATAAGAAGTGGAATACTTCACTTCAGATTTCTTACTGTCCACTATGAATCTCGTATTTGGTGCTTCATCAAGCTTGTAACAATACAAGAATACGCAAAGCGATATGAGGTATAGAGAGGGAGAAGAGAAGAAGGGATGAGAGGGGGCCAAGTAAGAGCTCAGAGATACGAGACAAGAGAGGAGAGTCGCTGATAAGTCGTCAAATCAGACGGAACTAGACGAAGCACTTCGAAACTAATATAGATTATTATATACCGGTCAACCTCTCTATCTTTGGATATACATGTTCCGAGTCGGCTTATTAAAAGTACACTAAACGAATTGATTACGAATGGATACAAATTGGCCACAAGAATATCAACTCTAAGAATCGTAAGACGCTAGCGACTCTTGGGATCTCTTTCTCTCTCTTGAAGCAGCGGTGTTGGCATCGAAACCAGTTCGAAACTTCAAGGAACAAGATAAGTGTGCACACTTCGATAAGAAAATAAAGAAAAATACTAATTTCGCACGTGCGTTAGGGATTATTATAATACATTTGACCGGTCGCATATTGTAAGTTTTCGACTATAATGATATAATGCCTAAGTGTACCTATGATAGCTTTTGATCCTCATTTATCTATCGTTCATTAATATTGACGAAATGAATTGAAATTTATTCTTTATGATCATCATGTTTCCCTGTTCTGTGGTTTTTCATTTTTTTTGGAATTCAACACTATACCATTTATATGCGTGAGAACAAGGTTGTAAGAAACTTTTATATTAGAGAAGCATTCATTACTGACAAGAATTCAAATATATCTCGAGTGTGTTAATTTGCAAGAAAATATTTTTTTTTATTGCCTCTCATCCGTTTCATAAACCATGTGCCTCCTATGATGGAATAATAATTAATTGACGATTTCCTAAATTTTCTCTAAACCATTATAACTGATTGATTTAACGAAACCGTATCAAACGATAACGGTACAAGCTTTTCTGGAATTTTCCTTTTCCTTGGTGCTGGGATATCTACATTCAATTGTTGACAAGTTTGTTCAATTTCTACATGAATCTTTTCAAACATCTCATCGTCATTCCTGAATTTTGTCGGAGCATCCGTTAGGTTGTCAATTCTGGACATAGCTTCTACTAAATCAATCTGGGGAAGTTGTAGGGCTCTGCTCACAATCACGATCATTTGGAGAACCGGTTGCATAATATATGAACTCACAATGAAATTGTAACTTCTCATTCGAAACACAATCCTGTTCCCGTCACAACTTGTTTTGGCATCGGATGATTCATCTATTATTTGCTCAATAGCATTTACAATTGGTATGAACTGTTCATATATAACATTAACTGCTTCAGCACGACAAGCCCAACGAGTAACAAGGATTTTAAGGTTTTCAATTTTAAATCAGTTGCTTTAACGACATTCTCGGAAACAGCATGCCGTTTAGGACTTCCTTCAATGAAATTATGAACGGATTGTATAACGCCAGAGAAATCAAATATTAACGGATTGTGAGCACGCAATGTACAAGTGTCAACTAACACCAAATCCAAACAATGTGCATAACAGTGCACATACATAATATCAGGATTCAGATTTTTACACACTGAAAAAATCGTATACTAGAATTAAGAATATTCCTCTAAAATATGAGGCTAATACATATTCCTCTGAGTTTCAGAGGATTGATGTGGGAGTTCCTCTGAACGTTAGAAGAATGACCACTGATATTCGGAGGAAAATATACTAGGCTCATATTATAGAGTAGATTCTAATTTTTAGAATATGATTTTTTGAGTGCATCTGACTTGTACTCCTGTGAACTCTCCTGCCATCACTGACGCTCCATCGAAACAAACTGCTATTACATCTTTTCATTCCAGACCCATTTCCTCTATAGTTCCCTGTAATATCTTGAATACAGACTCGGCATTTCTGTTCGATAGACGTTCTAAGGCAACAAATTTTTCGACCGATGATGTAGCTCCTTATGAAAAATATCGGGATACAATGGCCATTTGTTCATGGTGACCAACATCAGAAGTTTCATCAGCCATAATTGAAAAGATGTTTCCTCTTATCTCATTCCCTATTTGTCTCAAAAAAACGTTACTCGCGGCTTACAAAATATCATTTCTAATTTTATTGCTTGAATATGTGCAGTTCTTTGGTGTATTTTCTAAATATGACTTGGATGAATTGTCATATTTTTTTGATAGCCCTATCATTTCTAAGAACAATCCTTTATGATTGCTTTCCTCTGTTTTATCATGCCCTCTAAGAGGTTTCCCTCTGTTGGCTAATGTCACAATAACGTCTATGAGTTTTGACATGTGTTCTCTATTCTTCAACATTTGTACTTCTCTTCCCCCAATTCAAGTTGATTTGCTTCATCAATTGAAATATCGATCGGTTGATTCTGGAGGGAAGTTTTCCAGGATTCTGAACTAGACTGGTGACATTCGGTGGTTCGATGAGTTTTTAACCTTTCTGAAGTTTTGTTCCAAGAAGAAAATCCATTACAAATGAATGCCTCATCTATGCTTCCTTCAGATGTAGCTGAATTCATAGCGAATAATCGGCAAGGAAAACAGTAGCATGCATCATTTTATATGCTATATTCCAACCACTCATGCGATTCAAACCATTTTGGATGGATAGCCCGACTCCTTGCGTTTTTGTTCTTCCCCATAGTTTCCGTGGAATATTCATCCAATTTAGGCTGGAATGGACCTCGGTGAATGCGAGCAGTTCTTTCTTCTCGGTTTTTTGGTATATCTAAACTGGGATCAACGGGATGGATCAAATTGAAATTATCTTCATCCTCGTTGGGAGCTGTGAATCAATTTAACATATAAGATTTTCAAACACACAAGAATTTCATCAGACAATGATTATAAGTCCCTAAAACGAAGCAACAATCTATGGAGATTCCAACGGAAGTGGATTTATTTACTCATACAGCAAAAGAGTTCACGCAAAGAGCTCCCGGGATGACAGTAGACATGAATTCATTATGAATACTTTGAATTCAAATTGAATTCTCAATTAACAACTTGGAGTTCAGAAAGAATTCATATGGCGAAAGAATTCATATTGTATTGTTTCATTTTCAACATGTCTTCATTTTAGGGATCTCATTTTCACTCGAAAAATTAGATACTCAAGCACTCGGGTACCCGAGTATGATTTGATTAAACGAGAAGTATCCGGGTATAAAAAATATTACCCTAGTAAGAAACGAATATATATGACTCATACATAAACGATACTTAATACATATAAAATTCATTTATGATTCATATATGAAAACGCATGGAATCATATACAATCCATACTTAATCCATATGTAATCCATATATCATCATTGTGATGTGCCTACCAAAAACTTGCCCCCCTCATTCTCTTCTGATTATATGAGACATTTTACCCGTAAACAAGATAAGGGTTCGAATTCATTCAGAGGATACTGTCAATAAATTTAATAAAAAAATTACCAAAACATATCCAGAACATGGGTCTTAAAACCATTCAAATTACTTCCAATAATAAACAATGAATTCGGGGGCTTCTCTCGTTATATGGGATATCACTGCTATCCATTTATTCATCAGATTCACTAAAGTTAATACACTTAAGCTATACTTGGATAATTCAGACATGGAAGGTCTGATAGAGAACTTGCAAGGTCAAGAATGTCTTACTTCAGCAAATACAATTCCGCTGAATGCAAATGAAAAATTATCAATATCAACGATTTCTCCCAATGGTTTTCTCGTAAGAAAGTGATAAGATGTAACAGAACTGGAAAAGAATTGTAATTCGAGAAAACACTTGAGAGAGTGGGATAGAGATGGAATATTGGAAACATAGAACAACTCCTCTGCATCTATCCGAAGCGAAAATGAAAGCGCGCATACATGCGAGGAAGGATAAACGAATTCACCTAAGATTCTCTATCATTGGACCTCCTGTTGTCATTATTTTCAAATTCATTGGACTTTTTGTCAAATGATCATCATAACGTATCGATATGCGAAGAATTTGCTGACATTCTTCTGTTCATATAAAGATTAGGTCACTCGCAACATTTCGACGTGCGAAGAATTTGCTGAAACTGCATCGAGCTGAATCCAAGGTGGCCCGCACACCTTCCATCCATCCCCTTCCTAATTCATTACTTCTCTCTGACACACATTCATTGATTATGGAGCATGATAACTAGAGCAAATTAAAAATCGGCAAAAATCCAATCGCGTGATTCCTCACTCCCAACGGCAAAAAGAAATCATTCGCTCTTTTAAATAAGAGCGATCCTGATGGAAAGCCAGAGTATACTTTCGGGATCTATCAGGGACACGCCTTGCAAATATTGACGATGTATGTCTGGGCCTGGGGGACACCTACCTGGAACACACAAGAAGACGATGGTCGTCAGTCAGTGATCACAGGTTTGGCGGAGCTTGGTTGGTTGGTTTGGTTTTGGTTGGGGCTCCGGCCCCCGCCCCCCGCTGGAGGATCAGAGGGAGAGGCGAGTTTGGTGGTCGGCGTAAGTTAGAACTCCTCCGGTTGCAAGCAGAATACCAGCTTGGCCACGAAGTTGACGGCCGAGATGTAAGGCTGCGAAGACTGCTGGATACACTGGACTCTCGCCAGCGGGTATCCAGTGTTTATACCGAGAGCGAAGGAAACGGCAACTCGTGGACGCACTTCCACTTTTATGGGGGTAACCCCCACTACCCGTGGTCCGCTTGTAGCGATCGGGTGTACGTTACTCGTCGGGCCGAAGAGATCAACTACGACATAGGCTGCCATTTGATGGTGTGCAACGACCTCGTCGTCGATCCCTTTCACTTGGAATGCTCGGTCTCCAGGTACGATGGAATCTCCCAGAGTATATGTGGACTGTGTGTTTGAAGGCACCACTCCACCCCACCAATCATGCAGCAAGTCAAGCCGTCGAGCGGAAGGCCGACGGTTTCCCCTCCTTCGAGTCATGTTTCAAGCTGAAATAGTAATACATAGCACACATATGTTCGACCATCACGTCAATATACAGGGTGGGGCATTCAAAGTGTCGCGGGCGTTTTTTCCAAAAATGAAATGAGATACGAAAAAATTTTTCGGACAAAAATTGTAGGGTATCGAGGGGGACATCCGATGGTGGCCTTGGCTTTGATCTCAAATCTCATCTTCAAGGGCATTCTGAGGGCATTCTGATTCAATTCAACTCTTGTTTTGTAAATAGCATCTCATATTTTTTACTACAGATTTGGATTCTAGGTCAAAAACCAAGAAACTTTTGTCTGAACCATTTTCCTGAAATCCGCAAAGATGGCGCTCTAATCGATATTGTTCCATACCGAATCTGACATTAGAATAACTCGAAAACGAAGGGTCTTGGAGGAGAATGTTTCGGACAAAAGTTGTCTGATTCCAAGGGGGACCCCTTGAACTGAAACGGAGGTGATGGGGTATAACAGACAAAACACAACACATTTCAATCGTCTACATCACTTGGATAATCTTAATGCAGTAGATGCTCAAAATGATGGCCTTCGACTTCAATACACATTTCAAAACGTTTTACAAAAGATTGCTGAACTCGTGCTAAAATATCTTCATTGATGCTCGCGCATGCATTGATGATTCGTTGACGCATATTCTCAGGTGTAGTCGGTGCTTGTTGATAAACTGTATCTTTTATGTATCCCCATAAAAAAATCTGGAGAAGTAAGATCCGGAGAACGGGCAGGCCAATGAACTGGTCCACGACGTCCTATCCATCGTCCAGGATAATCTCTGTCCAATATTTCTCGAGCTGTGACTGCATAATGGGATGGACAACCATCGTGTTGATACCACATATTCAATCGTTCCTGAATAGGTATGTCTTCAAGTAATGTTGGAAGTACTTGATCTAAGAAATGTCTGTACTTCTCTCCATTTAGCGTATCTGCAATGAAGTACGGTCCAATTACTCGAGATCGAAAAATACCACACCAATCATTCACAGCCCATTGTCTTTGATGCTCTACTTGACGTAACCATCTTGGATTTTCTGTCGCCCAGTAATGCATATTATGTCGATTTACTTGACCATGATTGGTGAACGTCGACTCATCAGAAAATAATATGTTGATGAAGTTGTTATTGTGCATTTGCGCTAGACCCCATCGACAAAACTGTACACGATTCTCGAAATCATCACCGTGAAGGTCTTGATGCAAACAAATGTGATACGGATGGAATTTGTGACGTTTCAGTATTCGAAGAACACTTCTTCGAGAAATTCCCGAATGGAGTTCAATTTCACGAGAGCTCACGTGTGGATTATTGGCTACTGCAGCTAGTACATCAACTTCCGCATTTTCTCCGCTAACAGTTCTCATTCGATGTCGTTTTTCCCTTGTAACACTTCCCGTTTCTGAGAATAATTTTGTAATGCGTTGAAAATACCTAATGGATGGCGTTGTTCTTTCAGGAAATCGTTCTGCATACAAGTCATATGCTTGTCTGGGGTTCTTATGCACTTCACCGTAAATGTAGATCATATCGATCTTTTCAGAAACCGTGTATCGGATATCCATGATTTTCAATTTGTCATAAACCAAGTAATAATCAAATGTAACTGACAAACTGACTTTCAAAATCGTGAATTTTCACTGAACCCCGTCGTTTGTTTACATCGCGTGAGCTCTGAATGGTGGTAATGTAGACGATTGCAATGTGTTATGTATTGACAACTTTTGTACGAAACATTCTTTTGCAAGACCCTTCGTTTTCGAGTTATTCGAATGTCAGATTCAAAATGGAACAATATCGATTAGAGCCCCATTTTTGCGGATTTCAGGAAAATGGTTCAGACAAAAGTTTCCTGGTTTTTGACCTAGAATCCAAATCTGCAGTAAAAAATATTAGATGCTTTTTAAAAAACAAGAGTTGATCTCAGAATGCCCTTGAAGATGGGATTTGAGGTCAAAGCCAAGGCCACCATCGGATGTCCCCCTCGGTACCCTACAACTTTTGTCCGAAAAATTTTCTCGTATCTCACTTTATTTTTGGAAAAAACGCCCGCGACACTTTAAATGCCCCACCCTGTATAGGGACAATTGGCACTTGGCGGCCGGCCATGCCCCCACACCACGTCAAGGTGTACCAATTTGTAGGGGGTAATGGGCTGTGCTTTATTAATCATTACCCCAATTCACAAACTTTCTTACAACTATTCTGATGCTTGACAGCGCCGACGGCGTAGTAGGTTAGATGTATGAACCGTGCCCGCGCCATTCTCAAATAATATCCGAAGTGAACTGTATCCCTACATAAGGTGAACCACAGACAGAAACATGAAATCCACATCGTCCAAGAATTTCCAGCGATATATTCAGACAGAGGCACCGCTGCACGATATGTTGGTCGTCGCGTATGCCTTCGGCGATGGTCTGCCGTGATAAACTCCCCCAAATATTGACGATGTATGTCTGGGCGCGGGGGGACAGAGCTCCAACCAAAACCAAACCAACCAACCAAGCTCCGCCAAACCTGTGATCACTGACTGACGACCATCGTCTCCTTGTGTGTTCCAGGTAGGTGTCCCCCAGGTCCAGACATACATCGTCAATATTCGGGAGATAACACGCGGATTTACCAAGTTAAACGAGACAAAGTTCTTGTTTGGTACCGTGATCGAACTCGCGCAAGTTTCACGTGCCGGTAACAATTTTTGACGGAATACCTATTCCGCCAAACCCGCTTGTACCGCTCTCACTCTCTTATTTAAATTTTCGCACTCGGACTCTCCAAGTTAATTTTCAATCCAGAGTACTACTAAATTCAGTGCATCCAAACCGTATCCAAACTCCTGATCCAGTTGCCACCATTTACAAGATCTTGGTCGCTCACTTTGGATCCAGCTCGCAGCTAGATACACTGAAAAATCGTATACTAGAATTTAAAATATCCCTCTAAAATATGAGGCTAGTACATATTCCTCTGAGTTTCAGAGGATTCATGTGGGAGGTCCTCTGAACGTTAGAAGAATTACCACTGATATTAAGAGGAAAATGTACTAGGCTCATATTATAGAGTAGATTCTAATTTTTAGAATATGATTTTTTGAGTGGATTCAAAGGTCAGCTTGAACGGGAGGAGGTTCGTAAATCATTTTCATATATACACACACATACACATACTTCCTCCCATCACAAACTATCTCGATGTCACTGTTAACAATCTTGGAATTAAAAAGTCATTGTATCTGTCATTCCATCCTATTCGAATCGTTTCATTGTAATCTCTTTCATTTTCTCTCTCTCTCTCTCTCTCTCTTTCTCTTTCCAAGAGGAATGAATATCAATGCGAATAACACTCGCATTAAGAACTAGAGGTCAATCTATGAGTTCATTTCTCTGCCCTCCTTCATCATTAAAGAGAAATCATTGAACATATCTACGGGTGCCGCCTTGGAATTCGGAGTTCCTCGGCAAGCTCAGAACGTGAGCAGACCCACACATCCGATTCGGTCTAGCCGCTTGGGCCGTTTCGAACAATAAATAATTTGTGACGAGGTGATATTAACTACACTTGCCATTCCGCTTCATCACACATATATGACTCATATATGATCCATATACGGAAAATATTTCGTATGTGATAAAATTTTTTCAAATGTATGAAAAAATCCTGCATCGAAGGGTCACATCTGGATTCTGTATGGGCCATATATGATCATGTACGGATTAAATATGGATTGGGTATGGATTATATATGGTCATATATGACTGTGTATGGTTTCCATATGATTTATGTATGTTCTTACATGATTCATTTTTACTAGGGTACTCGCGTTACTCGTATAGTTCGAGTGATACGGGTAATACCGGTAATACAAGTGACAATACATACAGGGTGTCCCATTTTAATTTTTATATCGGAATAGCTCAAAAACAAGGAGTTTTGGAGGAAAATGTTCCGAACAATAGTTGTGAGATTCCGAGGGGGACATCTGATGGTGACCTTGGCTTGGGCCTCGGATCTCAACTTCAAGGTCATTCAGGGGTCAACTTTTGTTTCTTAACCGAAATCCCCCATTTTTGACTACAGATTCAGATTTGACGTTGAAAAACAAGAAACTTTTGTCTGAATCATTTTTCCGAATTCCGCACAGATGGCGCTCTAACCGATGAAAAATGAGTTTTATGAAACACTCGTATTGCTTTCTGTGTAGAACGACATTTAACTCTCCAGTGTTTTTTTTCAGCTTCTGAGGATAACCGTCGCCATTAGAGTTACCCAATGTGCACCACGAGGAGGTTGAGCGATCGGATCTTGCACATCTTTGTGTCCCTGAAAAGGGCCGATTGTCTGGACTGCGGAGGTGTGTAATTTTTCACGACGAACGCTCTGCAATATGTATGAAAATTCACCGTATCGAATGTTCGATATTTGCACCGTTGACCTGTTGGCATCACCTGATTCATCTCTGAAAATGTGGTTCTGACGACAAAAGCACATGACGTAGAATTGTTCGGCAGACAATTCGTATTCGGCGTTTCATGTCATATCTGGTCGTTGGTGGTCTTTCATAAACTACATCTTTGATGAAATCCCATAAGTGAAAATTCAAAGGGGTGAGATCCGGAGACCTAGCCGGCCAGGCAATGTATCCACCGCGACCAATCCATCTGTGTGGGTAAGATGTGTTTAAGAAATTCCTGACAATTGCAGCGTTATGAGGTGGTGCCCCATCATGTTGAAGCCACACCCTGTTCCGTGTGTAGAGATCAACATCTTCCAACATCCTTGGTAATTTGCCCCGAATCAATTGCAGATAATTTTCCTTCCTAACAGTATGTAAGGAGCAATGATCCGACCATTTAAAATCCCACACCACACATTCAGAGTCCAGCGATGTTGGTTGTCAACTTGTCGATGCCATCTGGGATTTTCAATTGACCAATAATGACAATTATGTCTGTTCATAACACCGTCACTGTGAAATGTTGCCTCATCACTAAACATCACGTAATCGAAAAAACCAGGTGGTTGCTCCGAGGCCCATTGACCGAATTCAATCCTACGTCTAAGATCATCTCCACTTAATGCTTGCACCAATGTGATGTGGTAAGGATGATATTTACCAGATCCCACACAGCACATCCACCGATGTCCACGTCGCATCTCCGTGGAGGTGAGGTGGAAGAAAGGGAGACGTGGATACAAGGTGGAAAAAACGGAGAAGCGACGTGGAGGCGACGGAGAAATGTCCGCGTGCTGTACGGGTCTTAGTATGCGTTGTGCCGTTGATCTTGGGATACCTAATTGGTGCTGGATTTCTCTGGTACCAACGTGAGGATTCAGGTGCACCATTCCTAAAACGGCTACTGAGCGTGCATCCATACGATTTCCATCATAACGCCTTCTGACTCTTGGGATATTCATTCTTCTAACTCGTCTTTCTATTGAGCGTATCGCCTGAAGGCTGGCGTTTATTTGGATACCTCTCTCCATACAATGTTGATGCTGCAGCGTAATTACGTCGACATTCTCCTAGTATCAGGAGAATATCAAGTATTTCACCCCAAGGATATCCATGTTATTGAGACCTTCACAACACTGATCAAAGATCTTCTTCAAGTTTGAATCGTATATCGGAAAGAATTTGTGAATGAATGAAGGATATTCAACATTCCGTTTCACTTATGTTTGGAAACAATGCTCTAGTATGAACTTTCTTGTTCATGATAAACAAACACAAGTATTGTTTTGTACTTGTGTTTGGCAACAATTCACAGTAACGGTATTGCGAACAGACATGATTGTCAATATTGGTCGATGGAAAATCCCAGCTAGGTCTCCGGATCTTACCACTTTGGATTTTCACTGATGGGGTTTCATCAAATTTTCAGGGCCACAAAGATGTGCAAGATCCGATCGCTCAACCTCCTCGTGGTGCACATTGGATAACTCTAATGGAGACGGCAATCCTCAGGAGCTGAAAAAAAACACTGGAGAGTTAAATGTTGTTTTACACAGAAAGCAATACGAGTGTTTCATAAAACTCATTTTTTATCGATTAGAGCGCCATCTGTGCGGAATTCGGAAAAATGATTCAGACAAAAGTTTCTTGTTTTTCAACGTCAAATCTAAATCTGCAGTCAAGAATAGGGGATTTCATTTAAGAAACAAAAGTTGACCTCTGAATGACCTTGAAGTTGAGATCCGAGGCCAAAGTCAAGGTCACCATCAGATGTCCCCCTCGGAATCTCACAACTTTTGTTGGAAACATTTTCCTCCAAAACTCCTCGTTTTTGAGTTATTCCGATATAAAAATTAAAATGGGACACCCTGTATACACTAGTGACAGATATTATTCGCGAATGAACTTGTACTACCTGTATCACCCGAGTAATTTCCACTATTGACCCGAGTACTCGGGTATTACTCGTATACCAGGTATGACTCGAGCACTTGAGTACTCAGATTGTGAGAACACTGATTCATTTTGAATTAACTGAATCCATATTGAATTCATTTTCCCTCTCATAATGGGGACTGTTCCAAGAATTTTTTGAGACATTTTCAAGAATAATTCAAACAGATCGTTGTTGCTGTCTGGGTACACAAGACGTTTCCCCACCTACTGTATGTTATATTTAGACTGAACATCACAAACGTTCTACTGAATCGATTTCCCAGCGTCTTTGAAGATCCTTTATGAATATGAGTACATATATGTACTAGTAATATCTAACTCGTGTACAAATTAAGAGTCAAGACCCAGAAAAAAAACTTGTAAAATTAAAATCTCGTCAAGTGAATATAATGAGGACAATTTCAAATATAGTTCGAGCTAACACAATTTGAGTCGAAAATCGGTGTAGAAATGACATACTTGCTACTTGGTTCTGTCCGAAATTTCTTAATTTGAACATTACGTCAAAAACTGACAGGGATTCTTTGAAATGCCTTTGATCGAAATTCCCACTCTACGAAAAATTCATATAAAAAGACAGGGTTGATATGTTTAAAACATCCTGTTTTAAACAAGGTGTTTTAAACATGTTTTAAACAAGACATTATGAACATGTTTTAAACAAGGCATTGTGAACATGTTATAAACATGAACCGTTTTTGAGAAAAATTGGTTCCAAACTCATGTTCTAATGTTTTTTTCATCCCACTTAGCACAAATATGGCAGTAATATGGCTGCAATATTACTGTAATATTAAATACTGAGTGGGAATTTATATTACACGAAGAGAAATTTATAGTTGAATTCACTGTGAGATTATTGCGACCGAGAAACAGACTGAGTTCTGTCGGATTTCACTGTGAGGGACATAAATTTACTATGAAAAAACAATAGAATGCTAATGCTGTTTTAAAGAGAATCTCGTCTTAAGTCAGTCTATTCCTCAGTCTCTATGATTCCTTAGTAAATTTAAATATAAATTTCTCTCCGTGTATGAACATGACTTTTCTTATTACATTTATAATCTTGAAGATAACAGAATTATTGCTATAATTCTATTGACTGAATTATTAATTATGCACGGAGAAACACATGACATTATAAAATGTTATATTTGCGTCAGGGGTTATTGAATTTGAGAGTATCCCGTACACCTAAGAGTTACTGGATCCCTCTACCCAAAATACTCGAAGATGATTTTTTTCCATTTTATCAAGCCACTTTCGAATATTTTGGGTAGAGAAGTCTAGTAATTCTAGGGTCTACGGGATACCTTTGAGGACGTCCTTAAATTCAAAGAATGATTATGAAATTTGAGAATGTGTTATTGAAATTTAGAAATTTATTATGAGATTTAATAAATTCATGAGTGGATTTAAATTAGGAAATTCTCCATTAAAAATCATATACTGAGAGAAATTTATCAGTAAAAATTACTGGTTTTTGTCATTCAATGGGCACTGTAAAAAATTTCTATGGAAAAGTTCGCATACATGTTCGGAAGTAATTAACACATACACGCGTTAGGAATTTTCCGTATTTTGCCGCAAATTTACTTGAAAATTTGATAGTACAAATCCCATAAAATTCGGAATTTCCAGTTGGATTTATGGGAAATTCCACATACATGTGCCAGAAATTGATTTCCCATCTCATGATCGGAATTTTCCTGTTGTTTCGTGTAGGAAAATTCCGATTATTTTTTACAGTGGGGGATATGCTTGACATGAGATTTTCAAATTTTTGTCATAAGAAATTAAATGCTCAAGCATTTTAAAAAATTATTATGCATACTTAAGGGGATGTAAGTGTCGGGGAATTAGCCAAATTTATTCTGACGTTTTACTCAAAAATGAAGCAATATAATCAAAATATCGCTCTGTCCAGAACTTCTTCATTTGATAAAGGTGGTCTGTACAGAGCGATATTTTGATTGTATCACTTCATTTTCGCATAAAACGTCAGAATAAATTTGGCTAATTTCTCGGCGCTGGTATCTCCTTAATGACATTAGACTGGGTTTTTAATTTTGAATTAAAAGTATAATCAGAATTCAATTAATGCACGATCTCCATACCATCAAAGCAGATTACATCACACTATTTCATTCAGTGAAGAAAACCTTGACCGTAACAACAATAATTCTTACATATATTCACTGTTTATTACGGTCAACATTGGAGAAAAGTTTTCACTGTTCAGACAGTGGATTTTACTGGAGTGACGGATAAATGGTCAAAAACTAACTTGCCAAAAATCAGTTGATCCAAAAAACAATAAAATAAAAAAAACCATGTGAATTCCAATGAAACAATTGGAGATTAAGTATGTTCCATTAAAACGTATCAATGAACGAGTATTCGGCGAGTTGACTTTTTGACAATTTGTCCTGTATCTTTTTACTGGGGTTCCAGCGATATGAATATCATTGTATGGAATGGTGAATTTCCGCTGTTTCTATTTGAAAGAACACGCATTGAAGAGTAATTTCTTTTGAAACCACTATTAGTTGAACATGCTCCATCAAAAATCCGCCATGCTGAGTATCAATTATCGGATAAATAGCAATCGTTGGAATACAGTACTTGAAAAAGTCATGTATAGAATATTTTGATATAATTTTCATCATAAAAAAAATCAAAATCTGAGTTACAAAGAATGGTTTTGTGAGCATGAATGCAGTATATCATTCAATTAAGGAATTTTCATCCTTCGTTCTGGATGTATCAGAAAAGCCTTGATCATCATGTAGTAGGAGATCTACCCGGAACTCATACCTCATTAAAGAGTTTTTCTGAACATGGGGGGGGGAGGGGTTGTTTATACATTCCTATATTTAATACCACTCCCCTCGATCCCTCAACGTTCAGAAAAACCTCTTAATAAAGTTTGATTTACCGGGTAGATCTCTTACTGAACGATTACCAAATTCTTTATGGAATTGTGTTTTAAACATTGTTTTAAACAGAAATAATAGTTTTAAACAAAAAAAACACATGTTTGTGTTTTTTTTAAAAAAAACATGTTTTTTTTGCAACCCTGTAAAAAGAGGATCAGAGTTTGATCGGTTTACTATGCGTTGCTTTCACTCCTAATTCAGATGGAATCCAAAGAAAGATGTATGGAATTACGAATATCTCCAATTAAATACATATCAAAGCGATTAATTACGCACACGGGAAAAAAAGATCTTGGAATGATCGCTAGGAAAGATAGTAAATTGGTGACAACTACGAATTTCTGTGCACAGTCGCTAACAGAGACGAGTAATGATTCTTATTTTGGTATACTATATTGTATTTTATTATACCAAAATAGGAACCATTATTCGTCCCTGTTAGCGACTGTGCACAGAAATTCGTAGTTGTCACCAGTTTACTATCTTTTCTAGCGATCATTCCATGATCTTTTTTCTCCGTGCATATAATCGAGTAGACACAGTTTCATCCACCCTTGATGTGAGTCATTAGGAAAGTGCAAATGAATTAATCAAACGCGGATAAAAATTGTTTGTATTAGATTCTATATGTACTTGATCGCTTTGATACGCATGCGATTGCAAATATTCGTCATTCCAAACATCTTTGTTCGTATTTGTTATGAAAGACGATTACTCCACAACTACAAACGTTGCAGATTCGCTACGTGTACTAAATTCACTTTTCTCATAAATTCCAACAGCATTTAGCTTTGAACATGAAGATAAAGAAATCTTCTGGATTCCTTTCGATGCGATAAAGACTTTTTCATGCTTAATTGAGGGTTTGGGAACTTGAAACAGTTGACAAAGGAAAAAGTTTAAATCCTTTGTTTTTACCGATTTTAGATCCCTCACATCATGTTTGATGTGAAGAGAAGAAGAACAACATTTTTCCTCGTCTGTTTGATAGCTTGGTACTTAAAGGGTTAAAGAAACGTATACATAATAAACGAATTGAGTAGGTATCCGATTTGTAATAGGAATTTTTCGTAGGCAGTCTACAGACTGTAATATGCAGTCGACAACTAATAACAATATGTATGTCCGGTTTGGATCGGATCTTGCAATTTATAAATTTCGGACAGAATCGAGTAGAAAATTGGTCAGTTTGTGACTGGATTCTACAAGATAAAAACTGTTCAAGGCCTTTAACTTTTATCGTATTCTGCCGCATATTTTGAATAGGGCTGTTGATCGATGCTTCATCGCATATAATTACTTGTGACTGGTTAATTCAATCGAACTGATATACTCACTAATCGGTAATAAAACTGGATCAGAAACCGGAAGTGGAAAATTGTGGGAGTGAGTTGGAGAAACAGGAGGAGAGTCGTGATCGTTATTTCCAGGAGATGTGACTTCTTCACTTTCCCGACTGGAAATTGTCATCAGGTTAACCCAACATATGATGAGGACCTGACAAGGTCATCCGAAATAAGGAATACCCGTTACGGTCCTGATCGGGATTAGGTGTGGATGACTCACGTATGGATGACCTCATTTGGTCCTAGTCAGGATTTCCTCAAATTATCCTGAAAAGGTCGAAGTAGGTTTTCCTCGCTGTATCCGCATCAGGACCTCATTCGGTCATCCTAAGATCATGGACATAGTTTGATAAACTGAATACAAGAATGTACAGACTTGATTTCAGATTGTACACTCTTTGATTAAACAAATTTTCCTTCAATAAGAAGAACATGTTTGAACGATTTTCAACTGTGCCTGTTTTTAAATTCAATCCCTTCATTCCGAACACATTACCTACTTCTGAAAACTGTTGAACAATTTGTTCAATCTATTCTCAATGTGAATTGAAAACTAACTATTTGGGTTTTAATTAGGCGGAACTTATGAAAATTTCACAAGATTTTCCACGTTATGCATACAGCGAAAAAAACTTAGCAAACGTTCAACCATCACCAGCGAAATAAGTATTTCATTTAACTTATCACAATTCTCATAAGGTTGATTTATTGACTATTCAGCATCATTCTTCTTTCCTACACATCACATCATCTGAGTATTATTCAAAGAGTATATATGAACTGAATGAATATGTGTTTCGTCATAATCAAATATAAGTTTCGAACAAGTACTCTTCTTTCGTTATTTCTTGATTAATACGCATAAAAAAATCTGTTATTGAGTGCAAAATGAATTATTAAATCAGTTATCACTGCTGTAATATGTAAAAAATCATAAGTTGCTGATGTGGTGGGCAATTAATTCTATTCAAATATACGATAATATCAACAACGACAATATCTATATCAATATTAATTTACATCAGTATTTCTCGGAAAAAACTCAGAAATCCCAATCATTTTGTAATAATAAAGGTCATGAAGAACTCATTCGATCAAAAATATTTCAAGCGAATGTTCAAAATGAAATGCAAAAAACTTGAATTATTCACTTTCAGCTCGACGGATGGTTTTACTTTTCAAATTAAAGAGTACTCTGGAAGTTGAAATTTGTTAATTTCAGAAAAAAGCCTCATTTTCTGAGTTGAATTTGTTGTTAGGGTGATGATAAACTTGTAAGAAGAGTTTGAAAGTTGAGTGGAATCTATATTGATCAGGAAAGTCCAAATCGTGTGGCAAAAGTTAGAAAATCTGTCAACTTAGCTCACGGCGCATGGGCTTTTCTTCACTAAACCAAATGCTGGCAGGAGAAATTCATCAAAATATAGTGGATTCAAAGTGATGTGAAGTAAGAGAGGACCGAAATATTCATTAGATTTTATTCGTTCTCATAAACGTTCTAAAAATAAGAAAAGACTATAGAAAATCCAAAGTGTCGTCTTCCCATATTTTTGTTCCAATAATGTTGTGTCATGTTCCTACAAATAAATGTTATTATATTTATGAAACAGGTTCAATACACATGTTTTCTCAACCTAACACTAGTTACTGGTGAAAAGATACGAAAATGCACACTCAAAAATGCAAATCATTGAAACAAAAATATTGAGAGACGATACATTGAGTCATACATAGCCTTACCATATTTATCAACATTTTTATAATAACTAATAAAATTCAATGCATGTATCTGTCCTCTCTTACTTCACATCACTTTGAATTCACTATATTTTGATGAATTTCTCCTGCCAGCATTTGGTTTAGTAAAGAAAAGCTGATAGAATACCCATGCGCTGTCAGCTAAGTTGACAGATTTTCTAACTTTGCCACACGATTTGGACTTTCCTGATCAATATAGATTTCACTCAACTTTCAAACTCTTCCTACAAGTTTATTATCACTCTAACAACAAATTCAACTCAGAAGATAAGGCTTTTTTCTCAAATTTGAAAATTTCAACTCCAAGAGTGCTCTTCAATTTGAAAAATAAAACCATCCGACGAGCTGCAAGTGAATAAATCAAGTTTTTGTTATTCATTTTGAACATTCTTTTGACATATTTTTGATCAAATGAGTTCTTCATGACTCATATTTCTTACAAAATCAATATGATCTCTGAGTTTTTGCCTAGAAGTGCTGATGTAAGTATTTGAAGAAAATTCATTTTCACTGCATCAACAAATTACGATTTTTTGACACGTTACAACAGCTATGACTGATTTACTCAATCATTTTGCACTTACTAACAGACTTTTTGATACACATTATTCAAGAAATAACCACCACACATTTCACAAAAATAATTCATCCATTTGTTGATCACATAAATTTAACCTCACATCTGTCAACCGAACTGCAATTTTCACACAGGCTCATAGATTAGTTTTGATTTATTTTTGAGGTTTTAGTAAGGAATTCCTCACAAAATCCTAATTAGTCTTTCCTGATGGGGTCCTCATAATAGTGCAGCGTGACATGACTTGTTAGGTCCTGATGAGGTTGCCTTATCAGGACCTGATCTGGATCAAGGTTTACCTGATCTAGTCCATGGGGTAAATTTCTAGTCGGGTTGTGATACAGTTTGTGCTGATATTGAGTCTTGTGTATTCAACTGTGAGTTCAGTAATGAATCTGGATTTTTCATCAGCCAACTATCCAAAAGAGTCTTTCGTGATATAATTTTCTTTTTTTAACAATCCTGTTGGAAAAAAATTGAAAAATCTTATATATTTTTTATGTGTATACGATTTAGCGATTGATAGTGACTCGACTAAATTTGAGTGAAAAAACGATACCCTTTTGTGTGCACACGGGATTATTTTGATTCCAGCATTTTAATCGGATTGGGATATTTTCTTCATTCGGTTTCAACTTCAAGCATGTTTCTCAGGGGAGAGCGATTTTTGTCTGCAAGTATCACCTTGAACCTTGAAGTTCAATCAATACACTGCAGGAAAGTGCATGGTTATTTAGGTATCCGCTGAAGAAAATAGCTTGGGGTCAATTTGACCCTGTGTACACTTGACGATTCGCTACGGAAGTGCGCACACTAAGAATTGAAAAATTGTCGATGAAACAATATATCTCTGAATTGAAAGTGACTATTCCTTGATTTTATGAAAATCTGCACACTAACAGAAGTTTTCTTTATATTTCCAATCTTCATTCCGATAAGGTGAAATGAGTATTTATTCTATAAGAACATTCTATGGTGTAGTATTTTTCACCCATTTCCTCTCACATCAATATAGATAAAAACCCAGGAGTGCACATCATAACCCATCATTTTAGAAACGCATTATGGTTTTCCAAAATTTCTCTAATGTACCGATTTTGGAAATCTTGTAGCCACCTTTCTTATGAGATCTAGAAGTTATCAGGAAGTTGAATAAGTTAAATTATCAGAAAGTTAAATAAGTTTAACAACAGAAATAAGTTCGTGTGTTTAAATTCGCTGTATCGGCGACAAACGCATCGATTATTTACTTTGATCAATGATATATTTTCTTCGATTCTGTTGAAGGCATTAACTTCTGTTTAACATGAAAAAACAGAAAAAATTTCTAGGCAGGTAGTAATTGCTTATCGAAAACAAATAATAATATAATTGATTATCAGCAAATTGAGGTTATGATTTATATAATTTATTTTTTTCTCAATGATTGGAAATCGAAAAAGTTAAATTCAGTTCCAATGAGTTACCTCAAATATGTATTACATGAAGACAGTGATTACAGATACGAAACGCAGTCGTTACTCGCACACAATCAGCGGTCTGTACATGTGAAGACAGAGGAGGTGATATTGCATGCACAGCCTAGAATACTTTCTCCATCCATTGCTCTGAGCGGGTCGGTGCCGAATCAACGAAAAACCAAATCAACGAAAAAAAATTTACTAGCAGTATGAAGTTGTCATTTTGTTGCAGTATGAAATTAAATTAGTCATAGATCATTGATTAAATTAAACTAAAAGTAAAAAACATCGATTTGCTAACACAACCCCACGGTAAACCTAATTTCCCTTTGTTATGTTTATGATTATGGTATGGTTATGTTTATGATAACAACAAACCGATTTTCGTTCTCTACAGACGTTTGAAACAGTTTGATTGTACCGATCGATTAGGAAGATCATTAATAATTTTATTAGTATGATGAGTTACGTGTCTACTGTAATAAACGGGTGCAGTGAATAGGTTAACATAAAGAATTTTCGTTTAATTTAATCAATGATCTATGACTAATTTCATTTCATACCGCAACAAAATGACAACTTCATACTGCTAGTAAATTCTTTTTCGTTGATTTGGTTTTTCGTTGATTCGGCATCGACCCCTCTGAGCTGCTATGAAGCCAGAGTGAGAGAGAAGCACGCTACTGTGCGCGCAATCATACTCTCTTTGTCCCCACATATACGTATCCCTGCTTATGTATAGGTAAGAGCAGCTTTTCAAATCTGTGAATACTGCGTACAAATATTATCACAGTCATATACGCTGTGAGAGATTTTTATGGGAAACTTCATGTACATTAACATGAAGTTATTAAACAGATACATTGTATAGAAAAAATCCTAGGAAATTTTTCATCGATATACAGAAAACATCTCAAGAAAATGTGAATTTTCATAAATTCTCATATAAAAATTCTTGTATATGTCATAGGAAATTCATTTTCCATACAGAAGTAGGAAAATTCATATACTGTGTTTATAGGGGAAATCCGTGTATTTTTTACAATGTAAATATCTTGATACGGCAGAGCGGTTACAACAACGACAAATATTGAAACTCAGAAGTCGTTCTCGGAATATGATTCAAAATATAAATGAATTCGGTTTCGCAATGCAAAATTCAAACTTAGAAGTGCGACACTGAAAAAATCATATACTAGAATTAAGAAGATTCTTCTAAAATATGAGGCTACTGCAAATTCCTTTGAGTTGTAGAGAATCGATGTGGGAGATGCTCTGAACGTCAGATCAATCTCCACTTATATTAAGAGGGAGATGTACTAGGCTTATATTGATGAATACATGGCCAAAGAGTACACGAATCTCCAAAGAACAGAGATGTATACAACGTCCGCACACTTTAAGGGTTCACTGGACGTTCCATGAACATGAATGTATACAGGGTGTCGCAGATCAAATCATCCGTATTTTGGTGGCATATTCTGCGACCAAAATGCAATAATTTCCCGTACATAAAAACTTTTTTCGAGGCTTGGTTCTTGAGATATGAGCATTTCTAGATTTTTTTCCAAATCCAAATCATTCAAAAGCATTGCATGCTACCCTGGTAGAAATCACTCTAGTCATTCTCTAGGCGATTACAAGGCCTTACGAGGCCTTGCAAGTCCCTCACAAGGGCCTGGTGAGGCCTCGCAAGGCCTAGAGAATTACTAGAATGATTTCTGCTAGGGTACATACTTGAGGTTTCCATCATTCGCTAAGTTGGAAAACGGCGGATCTCTGTAAAAAAAATCAAACTATTGTATCATCGTTCCGGAGTTATAGCGATTTGAAATTTTTTAGCTTTCAGCCAATCAGAATTCAGCAACTTCAAATCGCTGTAACTCCGGGGCTAACAATGATACAATAGTTTAATTTTTTTTCCAGAGATCCGCCGTTCTTCAACTCAGCGAATGGTGGAAACCTCAAGTATGTAACATACAATGCTTTTGAATGATTTGGAATTGTAAAGAAATCTGAAAATGCTCATATCTCAAGAACCAAGCCGCGAAAAAAGTTTTTATATACGGGAAATTATTGCATTTTGGTCGCAAAATATGCCACCAAAATACGGATGATTTGATCTGCGACACCCTGTATACAATGAACAATGGAACTAAATTTCACCTAAAAGGTCTGTGTTCTTTTAGGGTGAATTAAATTTCCAAGTCTGAATCCTTACACTGAAAATTTGTTGAACAGATTGGTATTGGAAAATTCAGAACATAAGTACTCTAAGTAATCTTCTGTCATCTCATATAATGAATATTTCATATTCATGGAAATGGCAAGTAGTAAGACTTTAAATTCCTGTGACTTCAAACTGCGGTTACGCATCGCATGCGTGCGAGTTATAGTTACTTGGTTAAATATATGTATCAGTTACTCTAGAGGGAGTTCCTATGGGGACACCACAATGTTGGAAATAGCTATTTTTCGGAGCTATGATAGGTCACAATCATTAATGCCACACTACTCGTTACATCTATTTGAGTCAAAGTTTTAGTTGTGACAAAAGATATCTCCTCACTGTGACCTCTTCGGAAATATTACATTAATGTTCATTCATGTGAATATTTTTTAGAGCTAGGCATCATTTCGCCTATAAAAAGAAGCTACGGACACAAGAATTTCTTCTTAGTGTAATCACATTCGAATTCACTACAGGTATTTATAGTTTTCTCAATATTCCAAAGAAAAAAAAAAATTCTGGTTTCTTTGGAATTGTGGGTGCCACGGCACCCACGGTGGGCACGCCTATGATGAACGCTTTTGGGACTCTTGTGCTATCTGAGTGATTGTATTGTTTGTGAAGTTTTTGGAATTTATGAGGCATGTAGTTAATCATAATTCCCATTCACAGATTCTGTACATGCAGAAGTATAGCAGGTATTCTACAATTCTTAGTGTCGAGTGCATTGGTGTTGATGTTCTTATTATGATCCGCAGAGAAAAGCGAAGCAGATCTTGGCATATCGTTGATTTGGCTTCCATCCCGGGGTGGGTACCATATGTAGGAACGTATTTTCAACACCCCCCCCCCCCCCTCAACCGGCCCCCAGCGTTCAACAAAACGTTTCAATAATGGGTGGAATTGGAGTAGTTCGCATGTGATACGTTTATCAAAATTCCGCTAGTATATGGTCAGCAAAGAATTTGCAGGAATAGCAAAGCGTTTGCTTCTACAAGAAACATGTTCATAAATCATTCCACACATCACATAAGTTCAAAGAGAATTCTTGAGAACTCATATTGAATTCTTCAAACCTCGATTGGGTTCTTTATGAACTCTCTTTGATATGCTGTACTGTATGGGATTATACTTACTTGGAAATTGAAAACATATGATACCATCGTTCATTCCTCCCAGTTATTTGGAAATGGTATCTGCAGCCAAAATGAGGTTCAAAAAATAATGAATGGGCAATAAACATTGCAACCATCTCAACAGCAATATACTCTCACAACACCACAATCCGAGAAGAATTCTTGAAGAACACAATCAGTTCAATAAGAGTTCTCCATGAATTCTTCTGTGACTGTGGTGCTGTATGGGTAAATTCCCGTAGACCTGGGGAGACTTAACTTTGTTCCCACAAATTTGTGGGGACACTAACCGCGTGTCCCCACAAATTTCTCGTGTATATGTATTCACAAATATGAATACAAATACTGTACTTGAAATACAATATTTACTCATTCTTGCAATATGATTGAGCATTTGGAGGGTAATGATATCCATGTGCAAAGGAATGGCAAAGCGGTTACTGCCACAAGAAGAAAGTTTACGTGTCATTCTACGTGGTTTTTACACAAAAATTTCAGAATTCAATGAAGTAATGTTTTTTTCATCCTTGGTCGGAAGATATTCGATACGTGTTTTTGGATTTTGTTTTTTGAGGCTTTTATTCGAAAATATGACTTTGTGAGAATCTAATGTTCCTGAAATCTCCTAATTTTTGAGTGCTTGTTACTTAAAATCTTTCAAACGTATCAGATACTCCCATAGACATGAGAGTTAGCATTTTTCCCTTGTTTTCAATTCTGTGAATTTGATCATTAACATAATCAGCGTTAATTAGGAATTTTCCAATTTGAAACTAAAAGTGAGATTTTTCAATGATGTGTAGTTGTGAATCTCTTTGTTTTTCCACAGAATGATCTGTAAATTATATGGAAAATTTAGCAATTGTTTCTATAGGGCAGATATCATAGTTTTCGAGAAATCAATTTTTTTGTGGCCACATTTGAGTTGTAATCCATGCGCGCGATGCGATGACGTGCTGCAAGCGTTACGTTGCATCGTGAAGCGTGTTTTGGGAGGCCAATATTTCACAACGCAATACTTGGAGCACCTTATTGCGCCGCGCGCGTGACGTATAACTTGAATGTGACCACAAAAAACCCATGTCCTGACAACTATGATATTCACCATCAAAGAAAAAATTTCGGAATGATCACTCTGTAAAAAAATGAAGACATTCTAAAGTATCTATTAGTAACAAAGTTCAGTTCTTAGTACCTAATTGAAAAATTCTCAATTACTGCTGATTATATTGATTATCAAACTCACAAAATTAGAAAAGGGGAAAAATGCTCTTATATATTTGGAAATTTTCAATACGTTTGAAAGATTACAAGTAGCAAGCACTTGAAAATTATGAGATTTCAAGGGATCATATTTCCGGGAAAAGGCTTAAAGAACGATAACCAAAAACATGTATCGAATATTTTTTGATCAAGTATCGAAAAAAACTACTCCATTGAACTCTCAAATTTGAGTGTGAAAACCACGTGGGACAACCCTTATGCATGATTATATTTGCTGAGGAAACCAGAAAATACATGTATGAACCATTGTTCATTCCTTCCAGATGATTGAAAATAATATCTGCAGGCAAAATAAGGTTGGCCAAATTGTTTATGAGCTATAAGCATTGCAACCTTCGCCACAGCAATATGAATTCCCATAATTTTGTAAAGACTTGACTCTGTGTTCGCACAAATTTGTGGAGACATCAACCGCGTGTGCCCACAAATTTCTGAGGACTTGATTATATAATATATGGGGCATTTTATACCGAACCGACCACTTTTGACCTCGACCCCTTTCAATTTGGCTGCAAATCGTTTGACCCAATCAAAAAAGAAGTTATAAATTTTTGAAAAAAATGGCTCTTTTTTAAGATTGTCATATCTTTGTGGAAAATTGATCATTCGGGACGTTTCTTTTCAAAATCTTCGTAATTAGATGTACTTTCAAGAAATTTTGGATAATAAACTCTATGAAATTTTCGCGGTATTTGGGAAAAACCGTGAATTTTTCGAAGTTTGCCAGCTTAAATGTTTCTTTCATCCCCTCAAGAAAACCTTCAATCAATTCCACGGTGATCTCCGCGAATTCCAGAGTGGGCCGGATTCCCTTCCTATTCTTTTTCATTAAAGAAAAAAGTTTCAATTTTTCAAAATTTTTCTTTAGAAATCTCGTTCATGTGAAAAATAAATGCAAGTAGATTCACATTTTTTTGGTTGCAGAATCCAAATACGTAGTTATTTTTGCAACAATCGTTATCCATTATTTCACAAAAAAAAATCCAATTTACTCACATATCACAAACACATAAGAAAACATTTTTCCAGAATTTTCCTCGTGAAAATTTGGACAAAACGATCTACTAAACACAAGTGGATCATTTATTTCCATTTACAATCCAAACAAATTATTTCCGAACTGTTTAGGTTCTTTTAGTTTTTTCAGCCTGGCTCATTCTCGGAAGTAGTGAGCAGGAATCCTCGAATATATTTGATAGATGACTTGATTAACGATATATGTATGTTACTATGCATATCTCAGATGCATTGAATAAGTGATATATTCCAAAATCTTTTAGTGATTCAAGTATCATATACATTATGTTTGGAATGAAATGCAACATGATGTAAATACAATATTAATATGTGTTTGATACGTATTTGAAATCCAAGGCGCGGGGAGGTTCCTGTACTGCATTGTTCCAATAATCATTCATTTTCTGGAAGTGACGCGTTCTGTTCGGAACAAACTCTTTTTATTTCGACAGTTCAATTGGAAAATGAATGAAGTTCCAAGAAAGTTTCAACAGTGTACATTCTTCAATTGCATATCATAAACATCATCATAATCTTTGAATCTCAAAGAGTAAAAATCTCACTGAACAGTAAGATAGGCTCCCTTCTGACTGCTTAGAGAGTGGAATTCCACTTTGTTCGAGTGAGAATTAACTCTTTAGGCCGTCAGAAGGGAACCTATATTTCCGTTCGAGTGAGATTCCCGCTATTTCAGATTTAGAGAATATTTATCAAGAAAATTATGTGAGAAGCAATGAAATGTTGACTGTAATCCTTTCAAATGTCGACTTTATTACGGAAATACAAAGACTTACAAATAGTTAGATAAAAAAAATATATTATTATAATCACTGTTATCATTATCATCATTATACAAGCGTGTTTTCCTCAATATGAATATAATTTCCACAAAATTTGTGGTTGGTATAAAATGTTTTGTATGGTTATATGATAATAAATGGCCAACGTACATAACATTCTCTCATACATATTAAGTGAGTTTCGAAGCTTGAGAGTCTTTTTTTGTTTCAATTTTCTTGAATAAATCATTGAAGAAACTTCGTCCCTTCGGACGCAAATATCGCAATAAGGACTGGACATCTTTCATTTTCTTCTTTGTGATACCAACACAATCTGTTTGCGGTGCATTTTCCAAATCATCCAGTGTTACAGAAAATTCAATAAACTATGTAACCGGATTGCTGTCGTACTTTTCAAAAACGTCTATTTGACCGTTTGGATGGTAATTGATCCTAACTGCTTTACTAATTGATAATTTCTTTGGAATTTCACATGTGTTCTCCAGAATCAGTTCAAAATTGGAAACTTTATAGTCGGTATGCTGTACTATAATAAAAGGAGGATTTCTCGCAGATCTTACGATTTCTAAGTATTTATCCTCTGTCTCAATTACTTCTAAGGATTTCTTCTTCTGCTCATACATACCAAAATTACGATCACATTGGCAGTAAGAATGTCCTCTAATTGAGTAAACGTGTTGAATTTCCAACTGGAGATATGTAGATAATAATCATAAGAATCTTAGCACTGTGTAATTGCGATTTTGTCCTCCACAACCATCAGAAAAAAGGAAAATTTTATCGTAACATTGGAGTCCAAGTTCTTTAGTAATGCAATGCAACAAAAGGTTGCAAACTGTGTTGCCTCCCTTTTTGAATAATCCTTCTATTTGAGGGTACATGTAACTTTTTTTTGCTGGTCCGAAAGTATGTATATTGAATATGTGAAGCCACAATAATCGTTTATAGAATTGGTCAGATACAGGAATTTTCGGGAGAGAAAGATTTTGACCAAAGTCAAATTCACAGCTTAAAACATTTTGTTGCGATAACATACTGGATTTTAGGCATTTATATAACTCCAGACTTTTTTTATGATTCGCAAGATCTTCTGCTTTGCCTGGATTCCTTTCATTCTCGAAACAAAAATTGCACACATCAGTGCAGTTGACGAAAGTCGAAATTGACGTTACGATTGAAATATTTCCTGTACGTTGATTCATCAATCGGAGGCCTAGGATCATTTGTCATAGCAGAATAATATTCTAAAAATAACTCATACAATTTTTTTAGCATTAAGTCTGGGAAGTCAAAATATTTCGATTTAGAATGCTCGCGAGTATAATGAGATTCCGAATGGGGAATGGATTGACAGTGCTGTTGTATTAATTTTTTGACAGTGTCTGTTATTCTAACAGTATGACTTTTGTCATGACCACGATTATCGCCTAAAGACTCATTATTTTGAAGTTTTTTTTGGATTGTTTCGAACCGTGATTTATTTATTTGAAACAGCTTCAGTAGGAAATTTCGGCAAACAGGTGTGCTGGTATTTGGGGAATTAAGAGTATATTACCACAAAGTAATTTCCTTCCCAGCGTTTTGGTTTTGTCCTGGCGAATATTTTCTTTTCATCATCCCTCTCAGAATAGCGTTTTGCACATCGTAGGAACCGGACTTCCAAAAAATCTCGAAGCTTTCTTTTCGATCAAGATTAGCAACGTTCTTAAAGCAATTTTTGACACAACACGACTCCACAGCGTTGAAAACTTTTGCGGCAATCACGTTCCCTGACTTTGAAACATATTGTTCCCCCTACGACGTTTTATTGGTTCATGTTAAACGCCAGTTTGGGTTTGATGAGTGCATTGATTTTGGTTGTAAATACAAACTGCATCCGCGGAGAGAAATCGATTGTGAGGTATAATGTTGATTAGGAAAATATTTCAAATAAATTATTCCGCTTTATGATAATAATCGAATTCGTTATTTGAGTATTCCTTACAAATGTAACTACTATTACTTCATGAGTCTTTTTAAACCTTCAAAATTCTTATAAAGTCATCTTTTTTGCCTATATTGTTTTTGTAGAACTCTGAATAATTCTCATTAACTTTGGATATCTCTTGCGGAAAGTCATGAATTTCAGGGAGAATAAGATTTTTGGAGAGTTTAACACTTTTCTTGACATAGGAATATTAAGATTTTCAGAAAATCTGAGTGAGAGTTCTGGAGACTTCTCAAGAGTTTTCACTATGGAACTACAATAGAATGGTGGTCATATTCACTATGTTTCATAAGAAATTTCGTCATAGTTCAGTCTGTTCCTTCGTCACAATAATCTCATAGTAAATCTAACTACAAAAATTTCCTTTCGTGTACGATTAGAATACAGATGATGATACTATGAAAATACAAAGTAAGTAAAATAATTGTGAGTATATTACTCCCATAATATAGGAAGTTTGACTGTAAGAATCTTATATTGTAGCAGTAAATAGATAGTTAATACCATTAAACGTATAGATATTACCAGTGAGTATCCACATTTGTATAATACGATTAGTACACTGTTGAAAAAGGCTAACACCAAATTGATGGACTTATATACACACCGGGATTGTGTACAGATTATAATCAAATCGGTGGTAATTCTCAATAATACCATCACATATCTGTGTAAAGTCAACACAGTTCGGGAATAAAAGTTTATCACAGAATTGATGGACTTATATACACACCAAAAAATGGTTACGCGAGTTCAAATTTCTAACAGTGTATAATCCATTTCTCTCCGTGGGTCTGATTCGATTGCATGAGAAATCTCACAATGAGCTTATTGGAAATTAATAAATGTGCCATTCAAAATTTGTATATTAAGATCAGTATACCTCATTCCGACATGATTTTCTTACAGCAGATTTCCACGAAGTTTCTCTTTTCTGTCGTTTACGACCAGTATCTTCATTTACATTCTCAGTGGACATATTGACAAACTTTCAAACAATATTCCTTGTTCGTTATTGAAGAAAATCATTACCAATTTATCAAAATAAAAAGAGTTTGTTCGGAACAGAACGCGTCACTTTCAGAAAATGAATGATTATTGGAACAATAAGACGATCATAAACGCAACGTTCTGAACTTGTTTCGGAAGAAGATATAAACAAAACACTATGCAGTACAGAAACCCCGCCGCGCCTTGGATTTCAAATACGTATCGAACACATAAAAATATTGTATTTACATTATGTTGCATTTCATTCCAAACATAATGTATATGATACTTGAATCACTGAAAGATTTTGGAATATATCACTTATTGAATCCATCTGAGATATGCATAGTAATATACGTATATCGTTGATCAAATCATCTATCAAATACATTCGAGGATTCCTGCTCACTACTTCCGAGGATGAGCCAGGCTGAAAAAACTAAAAGAACCTAAACAGTTCGGAAATAATTTGTTTGGATTGTAGTTGAAAATAAATGATCCACTTGGGTTTAGTGGTAGGGGGTCTTTTAGCCGAAAAAGTTTTTCGCCGAATTTTCCGCATTGGATAATAACTAGTATTTCCTAGGGATTCGTGGTTACCTTTATTGGATCTGCCAATGAACAAATTTCGGCGAAAAGACCCCCTACCGGTTTAGTAGATGGTTTTGTGCAAATTTTCACGAGGAAAATTCTGGGAAAATGTTTTTTTTATGTGTTTGTGATATGTGAGTAAATTGAATTTTTTTTGGTGAAATAATGGATAACGATTGTTGCAAAAATAACTACGTATTCGGATTCTGCAACCAAAACAATGTAAATCTATGTTGGAGAATCAAAGTATTAGAATTATTTTAATACTCATTTGAATATGATCATTATATTTGAATGAATAATCCAGAAATAAAAAAAATGTTTAGTACGACATCTAGGCCTCAGCAAAAACTGTTTCGTTGAGACATTTTCCCTCGAAATCCCATAGTTTGTTCGCAAAAACGTTATGAATAATCAAATTGTTTATCAGGAAAACAATGGTCAACGAATCTTGTAAAAAGGTTGGATACTTGAATTTTCAACCAGAAAAACATGCATCTATGTTGAGAAATCAGGTGAATACAACCTTCCCTTTTGTTCGTTATGTTCAGCCGTTGAACGACGTGAGATTGTGAAAAATTTCTATTCCGCGCTAATAAATAAATCGCTGTATTTTCCAAACTAGTGATCCAATCGATCTGAAAATTTCCACAAAGTTTGTCCATACACTAGCGAACAACTTTGTCGCTTGAAGTCGCTTGAATTTTGTCGTGTGACGTCACGGCCTGGACAATACATATACCGCGGTTCGAGCGCTCGCCCGGTTATTCGATCCGAGGCCTCAATTTTACACTCAAGGATGCAACAGGTTACATCACATCTGTTACACGAATGTTATGTTGCGTCTACGAAAATGGAATTGTTCAAAAATGATGAAACATTATATTTATGTAACAGCTGCAATGTAACTCGTTTCGTCTTTGAGCATGGAATTATAAGTTAAAATTCCATTGCATTCAACATTCTTGTAACAAAAAATGTGATGAGTTAAGGTGGCTTCCTAGCCACTAGTTATAAGTTTGGACTTTGAATTGAGTATGTTATACCGGAAGATCATTTACTTGCATTTATTTTCTACATGAACAAAGTTTCTGGAAAAAAATTTGGAAAAATTGAAAATTTTTTCTTCCAATTGAAAAGAAAATAGCAAGAAAATTCGGCCCACTCTGGGAGTGGCGGGCTCACCGCAGAAATCATCGAAGTTTTTTTGGAAAGATAAGACAAATTAAAAATGGCGAACTTCGAAAAATTCACGGTTTTCCCAAAAAAACGCGAAAATTTCATAAAATTTATGATCTGAAATTTCTCGTGTATTTTTTCTAAAGTACATTCAATCACGAAGATTTGGAAAAAACGTCCCGATTTATCAATTTCCGACAAAGATATGGCAATTGGAAAAGAAGCCATTTTTTCAAAAATTCCTAACTTCTTTCTGATTGGGTCAAAAACTTTGAAAAAATTCTGAGAACTGTTTTGCATGGGGTAGAAGAGGAAAAAAAACTCCCGGTCGAATCGAAAGCGGTCGAGGTCAAAAATGGTCGATTTGGTATGGAATGTCCCATATATATGTATAAGAGTATTAATACAAGTATTAGACTTAGAATACAATATTCACTCGTTCTTCCAATACGTACGACTTGGTCCGGCTCGTCCACCAAATTCGGCACAGGAGTTGCGCGCGAGTACGACTTCAATTACGTTTAACATCTAAGCCAGATTTGGTGTAGGAGTCACACTAAATCGTACGTACCAACGCTGCGCCTCATTGAAATGACTAGGCATGATTGAGATTAGGCACCGAAATTCTTCCAGTGAGATGGAACCGATAAAAATCAGTTTCTGAAAGTGAAATGAATATAAGTATCTGTTCACCACTTTTCTCTAGGATTGATAGTTTTCGAGAAAACAAATAAAAACTCCCTATATTTTCGCACCAAAAATCAATGTTTTTCAATATTAAACTCGTTCTAACTCGGTCATTTTTCGATGTATCATAATAAATCTTGCGGATTCTGATTTGTAAGACTTTCGCAAAGACGACAGTGTTGGAAAAAATCGTGAGAGTTAATAACAATCAATTAATTTTTTAATCCGAAGTGAAAACTATGTTTTCCATACTTCGCATGAAAAAAGTGTCGAGGGAAATATGAGCTACAAAAAACTTCCAGTGACAAAGTTGTTCGTTAGGGTATGGACAAACTTTTTGGGAAGTTTCAGATTGATTGGACCATTAGTTCACACAATACAGCGATATATTCATCAACGCGCAACAGAAATTGATCACAATTTGGGGTCGTTTACCGACTGAATATCAGAGTCCATTGGAAACATTTTATTCACGCAATTTTGCAACCTAGGTCTATGTGTTTTGGGTCAGTGAATTCGAATATCGAATATGTTTAACAAGAAATTCGAATTTTTTTGACGACTTGTGGTGCGAGCCCCTAAGCTGCAGCCTAGTCAGCCTATCCTCAAATCCAGCCCTGGATATTCAAATTCCATAATCTTCCAAAATTGAACGACCATTTTACGAATTGCCATTAACTTTCAACCAGGGTTCCCATATGGTACATGAAGACATTTACATCAGATCAAGTCCCTATAAATTTGTAAGGACATATGAGTTCCTAATGACAAATTTCGATTTCTTGGGGATTCTTAAGTAGTATTTTGAATAATCAATTCCTCACTGATTTTATAGTTTTGAAGCGTTGATTCGATATGAATCTGTCGTTTTCAATTATGTGCATAGTTTTGAATGGGAAGGGGCTATATCGTAATGATGTTTTTCGATTATATGATTTTTTTCCCATGGTTTTGATCATCGATATCAGACAAATTATCATCTGAATTATAACATGAGAAATTTTATTTGAACTGAGAAGATCTTTTCTTTCTGTAAGAAACATCTGAACATTTTCAAATCAATCAGGTAATCATTGTTGACTTGATTATGTTACGTCAAAAGTATTTCACTTTTTCAATGACCGACGATGATGCATTACATAAAAGAAAAACATTGGATGATCGAGTTCAATGTTCCCTTAAGAATTTGATTTCCAATTTAGCTAGTGAATTGTACTAGACAAGGACTGGAGAAAGGATAACGTTAAATGAAAATTTGCTTTGTTTTAATACTGAAATGCATTTGTGTATATTTTGAAATTTAGGGAATACATTGATATAGGGATTTTATTCAATTCATTAATAAAGAGATAAATTTATTTAATCCAAATAATAGTTTTATTATCAAGGATTTATGAATGTTGACTAATGAAATATTGTCAACTTTACTAGAGAAAGAGAAGTTACTTGGGTAATCTTATCTGATCGAAGATGTATGGAGGAGATAATTTTCTAAAGAGAATTTCCGTTTTAAGACTGAAGACTTATGAATTTACCAATTCGGTAATAAAAGGAAAAGTGAAATAGACATTTCACATTCATATTCTCGGAAGGTTACTCAGTAGGAATTTAATGTGAAACTTTTAGTTCATGCTATAGGGAAGAAGTAGAAAAATTCAATAAAGGAAGAGAAAAATACATTGAAACAAAATGAAAGAAAGATAGAGGAGAAAAATAAGCTCTGAGGGTTACTCAGTAACTATTTTTCTATTCTTGGTCCAAAGAAAATCCGGAAGGGAGAAATAAACATCCATTCCTTTTAATCAATTTTGACTAGTTTTCTTGACATGAAATATGTATAGAAATGAAAAGGATTTCAGGAAGAAGAAGACCCTCCAATTCGACGGTAGGTTTTCCTCAATTTAAGAGAATTCTATCTGGTATATCTCATCATCATAGTCCGATAGGAAAAAGGAGATGGAGTTGGAGTTGGGTGAAAGGAGAATTTGAATCTAATAAGGGTTAAATCTATTTTGACAGGGAGGGCATCGAGATTTATTTTTATATAAAATATCGCAAGGGGCGACTCTATTGTTCTGAGGAATTTCAATTGATCCCAAATTTACTCTCACTTTTGAAGATTCCAAATATAACTCAAGGTTATCCAATTCCTCTTTGGATGTGATCAAACCTTTTTTCTTTTTTAAGGTTCTATGAAAAACATGGAGCTTGTGACCGGTGGCAACTACCGCGTCTGCTCGTATATGTTCATTTTTCCTAGCGATTCTTTTTGCTGAAGCCTTGACTCTATTTTTCAAATGTGAAATTTTTCCTAATACCTCGGGCCCCACTCTAAAAAGAAAGAAATACTTCAATGATTTCACTGTTTCAATCATGAATTGCACTAAGAAAAAGAAAATGATTTCACTTGATAGGCTAAAAGATTTTACATTGAAATCTGAAAGTCAATTTAGTTTTTCTTTACTCACTTGTCTGGTAGATTTTTTTCTTGACACTCTTGTTATTGGAAATTTGTTCAATTTAATCGAAGAAACAAAAGAAAAGGGATAAATTTTCACTAATGAATTTCATAGAAATGTCGTTGCTCCGTTGGAGTCCAGCACTTGTGTAGTATCAATAGGGTATAGAGTTGCCAACGAAGATCGATTTTGCGATATGGTCGAATTGTTGAAGAAGACTGTTCCTTGAAGGAAGAAATTGTAGTTCCAGTATTGTCGTGGGAGTGTTCCTTGGAGAAAATTTTACTATCCAAGTAACCTCGGTTTGAGTAAAAAATGGGGGAAAAACGACAGTGGTGGAGGTCAGGGTTGACGAAAATTCGATCGGTACGTCTGGACACATGGAAGATTGGTGGAAGGCATGCAAAAGGATGTTCTTGTGTTTTCAGAAACAGATGATTCGCAGTTGAAATAAGAAGAGGGTTGTACTTGGAGGGAATTCTCCATTCTCGTCTCATTAAAGGATCGCCCACTTCTCCTTCTCCTTACATATATTCCTGTCTTTGTTCCTACGAGTGAAGTTCTTTCTATTTGAATTCATGAGTGCAACCTTTAGACTATTTTTTCGTGAGTTAAAAAATTAACTATTTCTTGTTAATTTCAATTGTTAAAATATTTGGGAAAAATCTTGAGGTTAGATTAATATACATATGAAAAATGAACGATAAAAATCGGTTGAAAATGAATGATTTTACATTCATTCAGGATTGACCAAGTTGAAATTCGTTAGTAAAGTTTGAGTTTAATGTTTCTTGAAATAATAACTATTACGTATTCAGATGATGGTAGAGATTATTGTTGTTTGTTGGAACTTAAACTTATTATTATGAACAATAAGAGGTGAATTGAAATTATGTAGATTGTGGAAATTGAAAGCAAGTTTCTATTCCTCTTTTCCTTTTTACAATTTATTCTGTGTTTTTAAATCTCAATTTCTGGTTATGTGTGGCTACTTTTATATTTATTACAACAACAAAAATGTATAAGAATTTCTTACTTTCAAAATGTCAGTATAACTATTTATTTCAAATTTTCCAAGACAAGTTCTGAGAACAAAGTTAGAGAACATAGAATTATAGAAAGTCGGAAGAGATTGTTTTATAGATAGGTTGGGTCATATTGGGTCATGGTTTATTTCAATTGGAAATGGTACGTTTGGGATGAGCTGGTTTCCTTCTATGTGGTAACGAATGTTTGTTGAAAAATTGAATTGGTGGGGTTTTGAGAATTGAAGTTATCGTTATTTTAATTGTTGAATATTATAAAAGGTATAACAATGATTATTTTTGAAAGAAAGATTATTCATAGTTCCTGAAAAGAGAGAGATTCCTGTGAGACATGCGATCATCGAAAGGTTTTTAATTTGAGTGTACTGTTTGTAGTAGAGTTTTCCTCGCGTGGAGATTATTTTCTGTTTTTACTTATGTCTTTTATGACTGCTTTAGTTCAAACTCGATGTATTCGGGGCCTTTATCGTCGGTTCAGTTTATTTGTTCTGGTACTTTGAGATTCCGTTGTTCGATTCTACAAATCTTTGCTTTTAACGAAGAAAAAATACAGAGGGGAATCGAAAAAATTCGTACAGGTTTGGGTTGCACGAAGGGGCATGCATACGAGTTACAAGTCTCGTTGAACGTGCCTTGAGAAGAGTAGAAAATTAGGAAAGAGAGGATACTGTTTTACCCAGTGTTGGATCATTCCAAAACTGTAGTGAAAAGTGTCTTATCAGACAAGGGTCATCTATTGATTTGATTTGTAACTTTCTCCCGCGTGGGTGATTTTGAAATGAATTTAATGGTGACTATTTTCAATATGTTTCATGTATGGGGCATTGCTGTTACGCAGGGGTTGAAAATAGAAAGAAACAATAAATGAGAAAGGAAAGAAAAGAAAACGAAGGCGAGAAAATTTGGAAAAATTTGGGTCCTCGTTACAATGACTTAGATGGGACCCTCAACTATCCATATACAGGGTGGGGCATTTAAAGTGTCGCGGGCGTTTTCTCCAAAAATAAAGTGAGATACGAGAAAATTTTTCGGACAAAAGTTGTAGGGTACCGAGGGGGACATCCGATGGTGGCCTTGGCTTTGACCTCAAATCTCATCTTCAAGGGCATTCTGAGATCAACTCTTGTTTTTTGAATAGCATCTCATATTTTTTACTGCAGATTTGGATTCTAGGTCAAAAACCAAGAAACTTTTGTCTGAACCATTTTCCTGAAATCCGCAAAAATGGCGCTCTAATCGATATTGTTCCATTTTGAATCTGACATTCGAATAACTCGAAAACGAAGGGTCTTGCAAAAGAATGTTTCGTACAAAAGTTGTCAATACACAACACATTTCAATCGTCTACATTACCACCATTCAGAGCTCACGCGATGTAAACAAACGACGGGGTTCAGTGAAAATTCACGATTTTGAAAGTCAGTCTGTCAGTTACATTTGATTATTACTTGGTTTATGACAAATTGAAAATCATGGATATCCGATACACGGTTTCTGAAAAGATCGATGGGCCATTCCATTTCAAATCGACCACGACATTCGGGACCAAATTTTTTTTTGGCCTGTAACTCACAGGACACATTCTTTGAGTGATATTAGGAGACACATGTTTCAGCTTTTCGCGCAAAATTTGATCCTTCTCGTTCTAGAGTGAATTGAATTCCCAGAAAACGACATTGATTTCTTTTGTCCTCCTGTGAACTTTTTCTTCAAACCTGCGTAGTTTCCTCAAAAATGCACCGTTTTGGATGATTTTTTTTTATTTGCAGGTCATTCCCCACACTTTAAGAATCCGTGAATAGAATTCCATTTCTTTGAGCGCGAAATCTGTAAATTTGCATTAAATAAAAATTGTAAAAATAATTCAACTGCAAAATTTTCAAAGTACTACATTTTTTTTTTCTTTCAAACTTTTTTGTCGAAAAGTACGAGGTTTGGCCAATAATCTCTCCGGTCCTCAATATGCGAATTTTGTTTGTTTCCGAATAACAATTTTTCATTCAAAAATACGACTTTATTCGTGTTTATATGTTTTCAATCTGTATGTATAGCTTTGTGGAGGGAAGGAGATGTATTTATTGCACAAAGTGTCAATACACAAAATAATGAATAAAACTGAAAACAATTTCAGATTCATGATTTTATTTTATTTCAACTTCATCAAATCGTGATCGCATGTTTTGGCTGTATATACGCAAGACGATGAGTCCTCGTTATATGCTTTCTCCCATACATGGGTAGCCCGTATTCCGTTGAAAGTCTTCACATTCTTCCAAGCTTTTATTTTCTTCTCACGGAAAATTTTCAATTTTTTTGTATCGAGAAGACATAAATTTATATTCGGTGTGTAGTTTTTCACCTGCGTCACAAAATCTTCTGCCGTTTTGATACGGTCAAGCATTCCTTTTGCCAAATTATGTTTAGTGGCATAATGTTTAACGAGTCCCCCAATTCCATCGCATGCTCCCTTTCCGTGTCCTGTGGCAGAAAAAATCCATTTCTTATCGTGTTCAGAATTTTTAAATTTCTCAAACTGAAAACTATTTTTGAAGTGCCCTGCTGCTCCATCAGATATGATTGTTTCATACTCAATTTCTTCTGCGGGGTATTTTTGTTTTACTTCTCTTTAATTATGTCCATGGCTAGTATAGCAAACGCGGTGTCGTGCTGTCTGTCATCGCTGACAACTGCAAAGCTTAAAGTTCTCTCACCGTAATAGCAAACTGCTGTGAAACTCGAAATTTGCTGATTTATCCAATGGTGCCCTTGGATTTCATCTTTCAAGATTACAGCCCGATTTTCAGCAGAATCCACATGGAGTATTAAATGACCTGATTTTGTTCTAGCAACGTCTTTTTCATTTCTTATTCCACGTTGCTGAATCTCCTTACATCGTGAATGCGGACTCACCTTCATTGTCCATATTTTCAATTGTTGGATGAAGTTTTCCATCGTTACTGTTTTTTTAATCAGGTCATTCTTTTCCCATCAAGCGAAAGTTATTTCTTCATCCTCATCTATTTCGGAGAATCCTAAAACGTTTACAGTGATCGCGTTAGCTCCGGGGCATGTCGAACATTGTTGAAAAATGCATTCATTACTGTCTACCGAACATACTATCGCGGAGAGAAATTTTTGACGGATACTTAGCATATTTTGCGTAGTGTCATTAACTTTACAATTTGTCAATACTGTCAGCAATAAATCGAAATTTGCACAATATATACACAGGCAAACTCCCTGAGATGGAGAGAGCATAACCCGCGTTTGCTATACTAGCCATGGACATAATTGAAGGAGAAGTAAAACAGAAATACCCCGCAGAAGAAATTGAGTATAAAACAATCATATCTGATGGAGCAGCAGGGCACTTCAAAAATAGTTTTCAGTTTGAGGAATTTAAAAATTCTGAACACGATAAGAAATGGATTTTTTCTGCCACAGGACACGGAAAGGGAGCATGCGATGGAATTGGGGGACTCGTTAAACATTATGCCACTAAACATAATTTGGCAAAAGGAATGCTTGACCGTATCAAAACGGCAGAAGATTTTGTGACGCAGGTGAAAAACTACACACCGAATATAAATTTATGTCTTCTCGATACAAAAAAATTTAAAATTTTCCGTGAGAAGAAAATAAAAGCTTGGAAGAATGTGAAGACTTTCAACGGAATACGGGCTACCCATGTATGGGAGAAAGCATATAACGAGGACTCATCGTCTTGCGTATATACAGCCAAAACATGCGATCACGATTTGATGAAGTTGAAATAAAATAAAATCATGAATCTGAAATTGTTTTCAGTTTTATTCATTATTTTGTGTATTGACACTTTGTGCAATAAATACATCTCCTTCCCTCCACAAAGCTATACATACAGATTGAAAACATATAAACACGAATAAAGTCGTATTTTTGAATGAAAAATTGTTATTCGGAAACAAACAAAATTCGCATATTGAGGACCGGAGAGATTATTGGCCAAACCTCGTACTTTTCGACAAAAAAGTTTGAAAGAAAAAAAAAATGTAGTACTTTGAAAATTTTGCAGTTGAATTTTTTTTACAATTTTTATTTAATGCAAATTTACAGATTTCGCGCTCAAAGAAATGGAATTCTATTCACGGATTCTTAAAGTGTGGGGCATGACCTGCGAATAAAAAAAAAAAATCATCCAAAACGGTGCATTTTTGAGGAAACTACGCAGGTTTGAAGAAAAAGTTCACAGGAGGAGAAAAGGAACCAATGTCGTTTTCTGGGAATTCAATTCACTCTAGAACGAGAAGGATCGAATTTTGCGCAAAAAGCTGAAACATGTGTCTCTTAATATCACCCAAAGAATGTGTCCTGTGAGTTACAGGCCAAAAAAAATTTGGTCCCGAATGTCGTGGTCGATTTGAAATGGAATGGCCCCGATATGATCTACATTTACGGTGAAGTGCATAAGAACCCCAGACAAGCATATGACTTGTATGCAGAACGATTTCCTGAAAGAACAACGCCATCCATTAGGTATTTTCAACGCATTACAAAATTATTCTCAGAAACGGGAAGTGTTACAAGGGAAAAACGACATCGAATGAGAACTGTTAGCGGAGAAAATGCGGAAGTTAATGTACTAGCTGCAGTAGCCAATAATCCACACGTGAGCTCTCGTGAAATTAAACTCCATTCGGGAATTTCTCGAAGAAGTGTTCTTCGAATACTGAAACGTCACAAATTCCATCCGTATCACATTTGTTTGCATCAAGACCTTCACGGTGATGATTTCGAAAATCGTGTACAGTTTTGTCGATGGGGTCCAGCGCAAATGCACAATCACAACTTCATCAACATATTATTTTCTGATGAGTCGACGTTCACCAATCATGGTCAAGTGAATCGACATAATATGCATTACTGGGCGACAGAAAATCCAAGATGGTTACGTCAAGTAGAGCATCAAAGACAATGGGCTGTGAATGTTTGGTGTGGTATTTTTCGATCTCGAGTGATTGGACCGTACTTCATTGCAGATACGCTGAATGGAGAGAAGTACAGACATTTCTTAGATCAAGTACTTCCAACATTACTTGAAGACATACCTATTCAGGAACGATTGAATATGTGGTATCAACACGATGGTTGTCCATCCCATTATGCAGTCACAGCTCGAGAAATATTGGACAGAGATTATCCTGGACGATGGATAGGACGTCGTGGACCAGTTCATTGGCCTGCCCGTTCTCCGGATCTTACTTCTCCAGATTTTTTTTTATGGGGATACATAAAAGATACAGTTTATCAACAAGCACCGACTACACCTGAGAATATGCGTCAACGAATCATCAATGCATGCGCGAGCATCAATGAAGATATTTTAGCACGAGTTCAGCAATCTTTTGTAAAACGTTTTGAAATGTGTATTGAAGTCGAAGGCCATCATTTTGAGCATCTACTGCATTAAAATTATCCAAGTGATGTAGACGATTGAAATGTGTTGTGTTTTGTCTGTTATACCCCATCACCTCCGTTTCAGTTCAAGGGGTCCCCCTTGGAATCAGACAACTTTTGTCCGAAACATTCTCCTCCAAGACCCTTCGTTTTCGAGTTATTCTAATGTCAGATTCAGTATGGAACAATATCGATTAGAGCGCCATCTTTGCGGATTTCAGGAAAATGGTTCAGACAAAAGTTTCTTGGTTTTTGACCTAGAATCCAAATCTGCAGTAAAAAATATGAGATGCTATTTAAAAAACAAGAGTTGACCTCAGAATGCCCTTGAAGATGATATTTGAGGTCAAAGCCAAGGCCACCATCGGATGTCCCCCTCGATACCCTACAATTTTTGTCCGAAAAATTTTCTCGTATCTCATTTTATTTTTGGAAAAAACGCCCGCGACACTTTATATGCCCCACCCTGTATACAGGGCGTCCCATTTGAAACAGGACAGCTGGATAACTCTTCAGGGAATGGAGGGGGAGAAAAATTGTTCAGATAAAAGTTGTAGGATTCGAAGGGGGCCATAAGATGGTGACCTTGAATTTGACCTTGAGGTCAATTTTGGGCATAATTGATGATCAAAGTATGTTTTTTTCGAATGGAAAACCTTTCGTTCGACCTCAGAAATGGAAAGAGCGGAAAATTTTACGTCCGAATATGTTAACATATCAGGTCATTCAGAGGTCATTTGGAGGTCAAAAAACCATTTTCTATGGATTTTCACGGAAAAGCCTCAAACGAGTTGTTTCTCTGACCAAAGTTATTGAAGTTAAAGTGGAACCCCACGTTTCGACCTTGAATTGAAAGTAAACAGAACTAACCTTCAGAGTTTATTCTTCATATCAGTACGAAAATGATCATTAAGAAGTTTTCATCGTTTACGGTGTAAGTGCGGGTTCAAAATGGTTTATTCACCTAACGAATGTGTTGATATTTTAATGATCTTGGGTGAGTGTCGCGGAGTGTATCAAAGAGCGTCACGATTGTACAGAGAGCGGTTTGAAGATCGGCAGCATCATCCTTCTCCAGAAGTCATTCGCCAAGTTGAAAGAAATTGTCGACAAGGAAGGATTGGTCAATGCCGAAACAATCAAGGTTTCAACTTCAACGACCCTCGATGCGTTGCTGTTTTAGCAATAATACACATGAATGCTCATGTTAGTTTACGTGATATTGAACGCGATTTGGGTATTCCACGCAGTACGGCACACAGAATTCTACAAGCTGCTCAATATCATCCGTACCACATTGCACTGACCCAAGAATTATCTCAACAAGATATGCAGAATCGGGTTAACTTTTGCCATTGGGCTTTACAGAGGTTGAACGAAGCGCCCGATTTCTTTCGATATGTTCTTTTCAGTGATGAATCAACGTTTCAAAGTACTGGCTTGTTAAATCGTCACAATAGCCACTATTGGTCAGCGCAAAACCCGCACTGGACTCAACAAGTTGATCATCAGCATCGGTTGAGTATGAATGTTTGGTGTGGAATTCTAGACAATCAAGTTATTGGGCCGTATTTTTTTGATGGAACTGTTAACGGTCCTAATTATCTACAGTTTCTACGAAATGAATTACCAGTTCCCCTGGAAGATGTGACATTAGCAACTAGGCAGAGGATGTGGTATCAACAAGACGGTGCACCACCACACTTTGCTCGATGTGTGAGGGATCTAAATATCCTTTTCCCCAATCGTTGGATTGGTCGAGGTGGATTTTTACTGTGGCCGGCAAGATCTCCTGATCTCACCCCTCTAGATTTTTATTTGTGGGGTTACGTCAAAAATGTCGTTTATACCAACCGACCAACAACACCTGTGGATCTACAACAACGCATCAGATACGCAATTGCGGATATTCGTGCAGAAGTTTTTCAGTCTGTTCTTGGAAACTTTCGACGCCGGCTGGAGTTATGTATTGAAGTAAATGGCGGTCAATTCGAAAATCTCCTGCAATAAGTGTGTCTTACCCGTCAACGGATTTGTGCCATCTGTAATTATAAAACGACGAACTGGAAAAATTAATAATTTTTTAATTATTGTTCCAAATTTGGCATTCATTATCGTTCTCAGGGTCGAATTCAAGGTCGAAACGTGGGGTTTCACTTTAACTTTAATAACTTTGGTCAGAGAAACAACTCGTTTGAGGCTTCTCCGTGAAAATCCATAGAAAATGGTTTTTTGACCTCCAAATGACCTCTAAATGACCTGATATGTTAACATATTCGGACGTAAAATTTTCCGCTCTTTCCATTTCTGAGGTCGAACGTAGGGTTTTCCATTCGAACAAACATACTTTGACCATCAATTATGCTCAAAATTGATCTCAAGGTCAAATTCAAGGTCACCATCTTACGGCCCCCTTCGAACCCTACAACTTTTATCTGAACAATTTTTTTCCCCCTCCATTCCCTGAAGAGTTATTCAGCTGTCCTGTTTCAAATGGGACGCCCTGTATACACTGATGGTCCTCATAAACTGGTACCCACAAGTATATTTACATATAATTTGATCGCGTACTTACAAGGAGGGGTTGTCAAACGGGGGGACACCGATTTTGATGAAACTTCGCTGGTTTGTAGGATTTAGTACATGACTGAAATCCTCCACACCATTTGCCGAAATGAGCAGCTGTCTTTGAGACATAAGTATTCTAATGATCTGCTGTTCTTCGAATACGACTATAATTACGTCTTAAGTAAGCGAGTCTCGGTAGCTGAGCGGTCAGAGGGGACGACTGCAACATTGTAGACCCGGGTTCAAGTCCTGAGGAGAGGATACGTTTTTTTCACATACACACATACTAGCGTTTTTTTTCTAAATCACTTGTGGATATAAATGGAATACAAAATGATTTATGTGAATCAGAGGAAAATAGAATTCACTTTTTTATTTATCCCAGGTCATAATCAATTCTGAGACCACTTTGATCAATCATCATTGGAGACCGGATCATATGCATAATCGATAACTTCTGCATTGATTCCCTCGGTTTTTATTGGACCGAATCAATTTCATTGATGACTGAGGACAAGATTACATGAACATGAGTACGTACATCCAATTGTAACTGAATCGGTTCGATGGAAATGAAAAAAAAATGCATATGAAAATATTGATTATGTATATAATCCGGTCTCTAATCATCATTTCCTTCAAGTTCTGTAGAGATTGATCCCGTACAATGTTTGAGAGGATGATCATCATAAAAACATTACAAGTGTTGCAAGAAGTATCCTTATAGCAGATTAGTTATCATCAAATAAAACATTACAAGTGTTGCAGCGGTTCACCTTGACCGCTCAGCTACCGCCCACACAGCACGCAGTTCTTGAAGATATCTAAAAGAATACTCAATTGGGAGATCTTCAAGAACGTTCTTGAAGAGTTCTCAAAGATATCTTTCAGAAGTGTTGGAAAGACATCTTGTGAGAGATTCCTAAACGATGTCTCGATTCAAGACATCTCCAAGACGACCATGCGAGATATCTTGAAGATATCTTTGAGAAGCGTTTGAAAGATATTTTCCTGGAAGCCTTCAACAAAATATGTTTAAGAAAATAGATTGTCAGCAGGTTTAGGTTATAAATACCTAATCATATGAATTGGCATGGATAACACTCGGAATGTGCCTTTAATGATAACCGAATTACACTCGTGATAAATTCGGTCACAAATCGGAAGCTTGAAAAATCTATAAACATGCCAAGAGATTTTAAATTCTGCAAAAATTACGATTTTTTAACATTTGATTACCCGCGCTGGAATTAACGAATCTTCAAGACACAAATATTTCACAAATCACTGAACTTTTTACGCTCAATTTTATGTACAGCCTTCAAGTACATTCAAAAAAATTCTCATCCATCTCATTAATAAGTTATTCTTCAATAACGTTGGGATAGAAATAATTCAGGAAGAATCTGTGGTATCCACGACCAACTTATCTGACATTTGTTTGTTATGATAACAGTTTTTTCAAAAAATCACTTCTACTCTGAAAATGTACACCACTGACACGATTCCACTGTGTTATATTGACAATCATGAGCATCAAAACCGAACTGTCTCTATAGCTCAGGTCACTGAAGCGTAAGTACATCGTAAGATGCGCCGGTTCGATTTCCGCAACCTTAAGGATTGAGATAAAGTCAACTTCATAGGAGTGCGAGAGCGACAAAGACAAATATGGGGGGAGGGAGGAGGAGGAAAAAAAAGAGGTGTTAGAATTTCTTTTCGTGTAACTTTCAGGAAAACTTCTTCGAACATTGACGAACAACTTTGTCGCTTTGAGTTTTTCCAAATCGGAAATTCCCTCGATACTTTTTTTCATGGAAACTTACAAGCGCGCGTTTTCAACAGTATTTGTTAATTATTAAATATTCATTGGATAATGAAATATTCCGACATATGGAACTGACTAGGCATCTTCGGGGATCAATGATAAAGCCGTGTACCAAATTTCAAGGCAATCCGGTGACTTTTCGTTGAGTAATCGCAAAATATGTTTTGAATTTAATTGATATTGAAGAAATGAAAATTTTCACTTTTCAATTTTTATCTTATAAACTATTGATGGTAGAGAAAAATTGTTCTGAGGAAGAATGTAAGGTTTGATGAACTCTAGAAGGCTGTATTTTTTATTTTCCATTTTGACGAACTTTTTTTTTCTTATTTCACTGGTCGCTTGGATCAACTTTGAAATGCGTTCGAACGCTGAGACTGTTATTGCATCCGCGACCTCAATTCCAGATGTGAGGTGCGAGTTGCTTTTTCCGCTGCCTGGATTAGTTGGGGGGTTTAGAGCATCGGATGGAGTATAGCGTTCTTAAGAAAGGTTATGATGTCTATCATGTGTGTAAGCGCGTAGTAGTACTGATCGATTAAATATTCCTGTTGCTTTATCCATTGGCGGAAATTTATTCAATATAAGTCCAACTTAGCTGTACTCTGATATTGTGTCAATTCTGCGCGTAATAGTTGAATTGATGTGAATAGGTTATGAATCTTTTCTGATTGGTTTCTGAATAGCAAGTGGATATCGTGAAGTTGTGATTTCATAATATGAGTTTGATTTGCTAATAATCCTGCTACATCTGATTGTTTACTGTATAACTTGTCTGTTTCATGATTATATTGTTCGGCTTCGTCTTCGCTTAGTGTTCCGAATAGAATGTGCTGTATTGACCTGACGAATGCGAAGGGTGCATTACGTTTTGTTTTGTTGTATTTTGTAGATGTAATTTCTCGTAGGATTGTTTCTATTTCCATTGTTTTGCTCAATTTTCCGTTCAATTGTGTTATAATACATGTCATTGGACAGCCAGTTATTCTTAATACTTTGCAGATCTTTTCCGCCTCTTGGATATGGTCATTTATGTCGGGGGTTGATCTTAAGAGTTCCGAAATATCCAAAAATGTTACAAGATTCCATTCGGTGTGATATAGTTTCAATGTTGATATTTTATCGAAGAAAATTCCAGTGCCTTGTAGACTCATAATTTGATAGTTGTTTTGGCCAAGGAGTCCTGGGATGATGCTCAGAAACATTAACCAACCCGTGAGTCCCATGCTGTCTAGCAGCTTCTGAAATCAGAGAGAGAGAGAGAGGGGAAAAAAGTTGGATGGATTCATGGATGGGTTCTTGGGTCGGTGCCGAATCATCGAAAAACCAAATCAACGAAAAAAAATTCACTAGCAGTATGGAGTTGTCATTTTGTTGCAGTATGAAATGAAATCAGTCATAGATCATTGATTAAATTAAACGAAAAGTGAAAAACATCGATTTGCTAACACAACCCCACGGTAAACTTAATTTCCCTTTGTTATGTTTATGATTATGGTATGGTTATGTTTATGATAACAACAAACCGATTTTCGTTCTCTACAGACGTTTGAAACAGTTTGATTGTACCGATCGATTAGGAAGATCATTAATAATTTTATTAGAATGATGAATCACGTGTCTACTGTAATAAACGGGTGCAGTGAATAGGTTAACATAAAGAATTTTCGTTTAATTTAATCAATTATCTATGACTAATTTCATTTCATACTGCAACAAAATGACAACTTCATACTGCTAGTAAATTTTTTTTCGTTGATTTGGTTTTTCGTTGATTCGGCACCGACCCGGGTTCTTTTGTGGTAGTGACAGTCTTTTTTTTTACTTCCTGTTTTTCTCTTCCATTTGTATTTATTTCTTTTGTGGGAGTACTTGTTTTTATTTGTTTCACTCCTCTTTTGGTTTTTTTGTGTGGGGGGTTCCTATATTGGATTGCAGTGTTTCCTCATTCCCTTTCTTTTATTTTTTTTTGTTTCACCTCTTTTTTTTCTGTATTCCTTTTCTTTCAAATTATATATATATATATTTTGTTCATCCGTCTGGTTGTACGTATTTTTGTGTTTTGCTTCCCGCCTAGCTCGTCGGATGTCCTGGGAGGTCTCTTGATGCTGGCATGATGTTAATAAACAATGCGGGAATTACGACGTTGATTTACGAGGAGAGAGAAAGAGAGTGAGACAGAAAGGGGGGAGGAAAACTGCCAATGTGCCTTACGAAAAGTTCTTCGTCAGGGCTGGGTTTGAGTTGTTTTTTTCCGCAGCTATGGGCGAGCTAGGGTCATTCCGGAATTTATCTTCTACATTGAGCCGGCCCATAACTGCAATCTCCCGAGCGTATTGCGTTTCTGAATCTGACTTTGTGTTATCCTGAGGTATGCACGATAAGAGTTCTCGTAACATTATTTCATGCTGAGTGGACTCAAAAAGGCTTGCTGTCTGTGTGTATAGCGATGGGGCATGTACCTATGTTTCTTTAAAGAGAGGAAGTGTAATGTGATTCTTTGATATGGAAATGTTGATTCGTCTTGAGTAGTCCGCTAGAGCCTTTCAGCCGTTACCTTTCTGCCTTGCGTTAATGACGCCGGTGATCCGTGGTCCTCGGGCAATTGTGATTGTAGATTTTTGTTTGTTTGTCATGTTTGTTTTTAGTGTTTGGGGAAAAGGTGTTTTTTTTTCTTTTCTCGACGTTGTGTGTGTTTCTACTCTTAGGATAGTGAGCCTGGATTCAGTGTGGAGGTTGGCTTATCAGTCGTGCGTGCGCAACTTGTGCTCCGAGCTGATCTGAAGGAATTGGAGTGCCAATTCAACGAGTCATGGGGACGATGATTTGTGTGGGAGAGAGAAAAAAAATTTTGGACTCCTGGGGTCGTTTCAAGTTGTGTGTTTTATTATTTTTATTTTTATTCAGATTTCCGATCATGGACGTGGGTTTCTCCCGTTTTCCCGGCGAGGGACTGACGCTTTTTCGAGGGGATCATTTTATTACCATTTTCTAGTGTTCTGTGCGGTGCGCGAAGCACAATTTCACTAAAATTTGTTCTATTTTCAGAAAAAAATTATATTTGAATTTATATATTAATCAGAGGGAATTTTCTATTTATTTCCTTGTGCTAGTTCTTTCACGGTGTTCTCTTCCCTTCCCCGAGAGTTGCTGGTACTGTTGTTTGTGAGGGAAAAAAAGGTGATGATAGTGGGTACTCATACATGCATACACACGCACACATGGATGCGTATTCAGGCGTACATCACCCACATACATATACATATGTATGTATATACATATATACATATACACGTATACACGTATATATACACATATGTACATGGTTGTACCCATGTATCACGTATGCACACATACCGTATAATATATCGCGGTCAATCGGGTATCGTCGTAAATGGAGGAATTATCGGATAAAATAATGGAATCGTAAAGGCTGCGATCTGGGCTCTGGTATGGGGAGATGCCTAATTCCTTTAACGTTTCTGCCAAATCTGGCGGTCCAAGGGTGCTCGATACTGAAGTGCTGGGTGATAGAATTGGTGGATCGAACGATGTTTCGAGGATCTAGGCTCGTTGAGGATTGGAGAAATGGGTTGAGTTTGCATTGGGATTTGCGATGGATGGGTCAGTGGGATCTTCGTCGTTTAGAGTTATTTCGCGCATCAGCGTAGGTAATAGACTGGGTCTCAGAGAGCCGAGTATGATTGATGGTTCTAATGGATCTGGGACATCATTGGAAGTTTTGTTTCCTTGAGCTCTCCGTCTTTGTCTAACTCGCGCCACGATGCAGCTTTCATCGGTGGTATCCGTGTTTGTTCCTGTTTTAAAAGACGGATCGTCTTCGTATTTGGGTCGGATGGGATTAACTGTTGCTATGGGATTTCGGGATAGTGCGTCGGCATTTGCATTTGCTCAGCCCAGTTTGTACGCGATTTCGTCTAGGTTGGGGTGGGATAGGACTTGATGAGCCCATTCACTCAGACGAGTCCAATTTTCTTTGGAAGTTTCCATATGTCGTAACGGTTGGTGACCTGTAATTATTGAAAATTTTGAATTGTGGAGGTATTGACCAAATTGTTTTAATGCGTAGATGATAGCGAGGAGTTCTTTCTCTATAGTTGAATATCTGGACTCTGTTTTTGAAAAGAGACGTGATGAATGGGCCAAGGACAAATCACTCCCTACTTTTCCCTGGCTGAGTATCCCTGGTGAAAGGGAAGCGTGTAATAGAAAGTGTCAGAAACGTAGTTGGAAAGTATTTGGAACGTGGATTTAAGCGTATACCGAGCGTCAAGTGGAACATTAAGAGTGGTTCGAACGTATATTTGAAGTGTGTGAAGCGTATCCGAAGAAACCCCAATTTCATAGAAACCGGGCTCTACGTCCGGAAGCGTAGTTAGAGAGTGGATAGGAAGCATATGAGAAGTATTGAGAAAGTATTCTGAAACATGCTTACGCTTCCGTTACTCTTTATGACACGCTTTCCTTTCACCAGGGATAGCGCCTATATCGTAACCCGAGGTCTCTGCAGTTACGATGACATCTTTTGAGAAATCGGGATGTTGAAGCAACGGTTCAGAGCAGAGTGGTTTCTTTAAGTTTTCGAAACTCTCCCGTTGGGTCTCGATCCAAAGAAATTTTGTTTTCTTTTTCAAAAGGTCTGAGAGGGGTTTCGCTACTGCAGAAAAATTTTTGATGAATTCACGGTAGTATCCAGCTAGGCCAAGGAATTGTCTAATTTGTTTGGCAGTAGTGGGGGTTGGAAAATTTCGAACTGCATCTAATTCCTTGGGATTTGGTCTCACACCTTCTGCTGGGGAAATGTGTCCAAAATATACTACTGTTTCTTCGGAAAGCTCGCATTTCTCAGTTTGAAGAACAAAATTGTGTTTTCTGAGACGGGTGAGCATTTCGCGAATTAAATTTATATGTTGATCCATAGTCGATGAGTGAATGTTAATGTCGTCCAGATAGATGCCTCATCCTTTTCCTATCATATCGGAAAAAAATTCGGTTCATGAGCCTTTGGAATGTGGCTGGCGCATTTTTGAGGCTTAAGGGCATGCGAACGAATTCGTAGTGCCTGAATGCGGTTGAAAATGCTGTCTCGGCCTTATCATCCGGATGAACAGGGATTTGGTGGAAACCGCTGGCCAAGTCAAAGGTTGGAAAATACTTTGCGCCCCATAATTTATCTATTATACCCGATATCCTGGGAATTGGATGTCTGTCGTCTACGGTTTTTGAATTTAGAGCGCGATAATTAACGGCTATTCTCCACTTTTTTTTGCCATCTGACCCTGCCTTTTCAGGGACAGGACGTAGTGGAGCATTGTATAGAGAATTAGAAGGGATTACAATTCCTAGATCTAGCCAGTTCTTCACCTGTTTCTCTACTTCATCGATCAACGTTGGTGCGTATGGATATTGAGGTTTATTGATCGCAGAAAAGTCTACCTGTGGAATTCTGTGAAACATGGTAGTACACTGTTTGAACGCGTCTCCAGTGATGTAGAAAATGTCTGGGAAATCAATAATCAGAGGTTCAGTAACTTTTTTAAATTCTGGTTCTAACTCGCTCAGCTGCAGCAATTGGTGAATCAGAAGAATTCGTTGATCCCCTTCTTTCGGATCTACCACATATTCACCGAAATCCTCGTCGCTATCTGTTGAAAAATCATCTCCTGTTGAAATTTGAGTAGGGGTTTGGATTTCGTACTGATTGTGTATATTCGAAAAAATATCTTCGTCCTGTTTTGGTTTCTCCTCGGTTACCACTAAGTTGTCCAAATTTTTGGTTCTTTTCAGTATACTTCGTTTTGGGGATTTTGTTTCTGTTTTAGACTTCCGCGAGGATAGGTTTTCAACGATTTCTTCTAGTTCGCAGTAATTTGAGAAATGGATGGGTTTAATAGGGGTGCTTTCATTTACCATGGTGTTATGGTCAATAGATGCATAGATAGATAGATAATTTATTGCTTACCGAGAACATAGTCTCCATAGCAAGGGGGTTACAAAGAATGTTTACATTATTTTTCTTAACATTGAATACAATTTCATTTTTGTTGTTCTATCCAGGGCTTCCGCTCATTTACTTTTCTTACTCTTTCTTACTTTTTTCCACGTTGTTTACTTTTCTTTACTTTTGGTCCGAAAAGTTTACTATGTTTACTTCTTTTTTTGTCATCAGTATTCATTAAAGACGATTATTTTCCCCACTCAGAGCTTTCACTTTTATTCTTTGCCAACAGAATCGTCCAATCACGTGTGCTTATTGATTAGAATGATTCATAGAGCTCAGTATATACCACAGTGTATAATATAGGTGATAAACTGAGGCTTTTCCCCCTAGAATTGCTGTGATCTTTTTGGAGCCCTTCGTATATTCGCCACTTGTGGGGCTACGTATTTTAGTGTCCAAGGTAACGTACCACCATGGCTGATTGGAATGACATATAACTGCGTATTACAAGATGGATTGGTGAACCGACTAATCTAATTTCATTCCTTCATTGATTATTTGAACAGTGTCTTAGAAAATTGCATGTACACTCAATTCTGTATTGATACACATTTATATCATTTACCGAAAAAAACAGATATGAAAAAATGAAATTCATAAATAATGAGTTATTTTTCTTGCACTTCTACTCAGAATTTGATTTGAAATAAATTTCCAATACAATGGAATTGAAGAAATCTATTGAACAAATGTGGAAAATCAAATCAAAATAACTTTATATATATATATATATATATATAGCATGAGTGGTCGCCATATTGGTACTCTAAACACACGTGGCGCCACGTATGGCGAATGCGCGAAGGGTCCCAAAAAGATCACAACAAAATTTCGTACTTTCATCACCTATATTATACACCGTGGTATATACCTGAAGTGAGCGCAGTAACGCATCATTTTGTTCCAAAGAAATGGACGCAATACACAAAAAACATGATTTGTTTTAGCGTAACAAAATCGAAATGCAAAGGAACTTTTCGGTCGTCTGAAATAAAATTTGTTACGCTGGAACAAATATGATTAGATTATGGGTGCTTCAAATAACTGCTCCGAGCAGAGCAAAAGCAATTTCCAACTACTCAAAAACTTCAAAATTTTCTCCCTAATTCTTTGATTGGTTTGAAATTGCTTTTGCTCTGTTCGGAGCAGTTATCGGAAACACTCTGGACGTTTACGACAATTACTTGGAGTTTGCTCGAAGCAAGCAGTGGTGAAATCCCCCAGATTTCCCTAGAGTGCTACGAGCAATCATTCTGCCGTCTCACAAGTGATCGTAGCGAGCAGTATCAAGCACCATCAAATCTAACGGAATTAACGTAAATGTACTGAATTCCGACACCTCAAGGAAACCTTAACTTGATCTTCCAGAAATAAGGATCCTAATTACTATTAAACCTTCACATCATATCCAATTAAAAGAATGATGTATTTGAAAACAGGAATCAAGTCTTGTTTTTTCAAAATATAAATGTGTTATAATATTTTCATACAATAGAAAAAATTATACAACATATGATGAAATGTCCCTTATTCCGATCGAAAATCATGGTTTTACTTAATTACGACATGACATGTACGCTTTTCCGACTCTTGGATCTAATGATGATTTTTTTTTCAACATAAATCATTACAGGAAATGAAGCAAAATGAAACTCATCATTTCTATGGAGTGGTTTTATTATTCAAAATTTTGAGTCTTAATTTAAAATAGTTTATTTGCATTATAATAAGTGAACGGGAATAAAATTTGCTTTTGAAGTGAAATAAATGTACAAAGTTCGAATATCTGATGATCCTAACTCATTGATATTATTCAATAAATATTATCATTTAGTCTCTATGAATTATGAAAAAAAAACTGAAAATGTACTCCGAACAAAGTGAACTCGAATGAAAATTTTAATATATTTACAAACAACTTAAGATTTATATGCCTCCTGAATTCGAAAGAAATTAATAAAATGAATTCATAAAATATTGAATTATAATTGAATAATTATTCTTCAGTCTTCAAAACTATTAGACTTATCGATACTTTTGGTCACGTCTTATATCTCTCATTTCCGGAACGTTATACTGACCACGACTGTTCATCAAAATCGGGTCTTTTATCTGACAAATAATGTCATTGACTGGATAAATTGAAATGGCATCTTCATTTGGCCATCTCCAATGATGACCGCTCATCGTCATCGTTTTGATGCTTAGCCCATCTTCTGTATTTTTCATGATGCATCCTGGGTAAAATTCACCTTCACAATTAACCACAACGTAATCTCCGGTATTGTACTGTTCAGACGCTAGAAGAATTTTTTTAATTTCGTTTTCATTTGTCTCATCTCTTTCGATAATCACATTCTCATTATTCATTAGCCCTATTGTTTCAGCCTCATTCAGTTTTTCAGTTTCATCGGTTTTTCGTTCAACTGAAAGTGTAGTTTTTGATTTCTTTTTTTTTAAGAGTTCATTTTCGATTGCCATAGCCTTCCTCTTTCTTATTCTCTCCAATTTTTCCATAGCTTTTTGTTTTTCATCCTCATCTTTTTTTTGCATATATTCCATGAATTCACTACTTATAGCTACTGTTGGAGTTATCTTTGAAATAACCTTTCGTGATTTGTTTGACTTTTCACTTATATTATATTTTTTTGGCCAATATAATGCATTTTCAAACGGTGTTGTAACTTTCATAGGCAACGTATCTTCCTTTGCGATATTTATGATATCTTCCAAAATCGAATCAGCAATCAATACTCCTTCTCCTTGATTTTCTGTTTGGATTTCAATTCTAACATCAAGGTTCTCAATCTCCATATTAGAAGAACTTGTATCTTCATTAACTGTTGAAATTTCAGAATTGTTTTGATTCTTTATCTCATTTGGAATATTCCTGTCATCCGTATTCGTGTCAACTGTTTGCTGTTCATATTGCTTTCCTAAAAGATTATATTCCTGTACTCCATTTGAAATCTCAACTGATCCATTTGAACTAGTATTTAAATCAAGGAGTCCACCGTTTTCTTCCCAAATCTGGTCATCTATGAATATATTCTCAATCACTTCTGAATTCGCTAAATTTATCAATTTATCGTTCAGGGGATGATCATGCAAAGTTTCAGTTACTTCAATCAATTTTTCATTATCAGCTGATTGTATGGGTTTGTCATTTAGTTTTGTGGTGAGATTATTGTTACTTTCTATTTGTTGACAACCCATATTATGATGAGTGTCATGTATTTTCGGACATTTCCTTATATTCTTCCAGAAATCATATAATTTTTTGTGAGATATATCTACATATAATAAATTGGTCTTACATGCTTCGAAGTTCTGAAGTGTGACTGGGTCAAGACGTTTTTCAAATTCCTGTAAGAATTTGATGTCATAGTCACAAGTACATGTGTTGGGTTCTTCTATCCTTTCATTTACTACTATTTTTTTTGTCACAAGGTTAGTATAATTTATTCTGTCTGCATTGAATGGACATAAACCACAAGTTTCAAATCCTTCGGATACAAGTTGCGCCGTACAAGTGTTTTCTACAGTGGATTTCAAAAGTGCAGGAAAATCTTCTCTTTTCAGTTTTTCTCCTTGGTGTTCTCTTCGTCACTTATGGACTGCATTTTTCCATTTCTGCTTTATGGGTTTGAAAACGACGACATCTAAAGGTTGTAGGATATGAGTTGAGTTAGGTAGAAGAGCTATTAAGATAATACCCGCTTGTTTACAAAAAGTCATCAAAGGTAAATTAATATGAGAGCTATGGCCATCCATGAAGGAAACGACAGGCAATGGTATCTTACTTTGTTGAAGCCAGGGATAGAATACATTTGTAATGAATTCATAAAAATTTTCGCTTGTCATCCAGCCTGATTCTGATTGTCCAATCGCCCAGTCTTTTGGTATTTTAGCTGTAATACTGGGTGGCATTCTTTTATAAGGGAAGAGAACTAGAGGAGGTGGCATTTCACCACTGGCACTTATTGTTAACAATACGGTTAAACATTCCTTATCGTCATTGATAATTCTATTATACACTTTTTTTGAACCTTTTTTGACAAGTACCTGCTTTTCTTGAGGAGATAAAAAAATGCAGACTCGTCTGTGTTGAGTATTCTTCTTGGAGCATCGGAAACGTTCAAAGATAGGCCTTCTTTTATAAAGAAAGTTCTCACTCGTTCGAACCAAGCTCGAATAGATTCCTCAGTTATATCAGCTCGTGATTTAGTTAAGTTTTGGGAAATTCTCTTCGTCAAATGAGGATTTCTGGAGAGAAAAGCTTCATACCAATGCCGTCCTGGAACACCGTTTTCAAATGTGTTTGGGCGTTTTAGTTCTGAAACCAAATTACCGACGCTTTCTAAAAGTTGTGTTTTGGTCACTGGAAGACCTGCTTCTCCCATATCAATAATCCACTGAACTATAGTGTCTTGTTCTTCTTTTGTTAGAATTCTTGGAGCTCCTGCAGTCCAGCGTTGCCAGTATTCCCTAGAAAAATCTTCAGCATCTGATGATTGGTTATCTCTCGTACAACCGGCACATCATATTCACAATTTGAAAAGAAATGACCAATGCCAAAAAATCTGAAGATTTTTCTAGGGAATACTGGCATCACTGCTGCAGTCTGGTTTTTATACTTTTTATTTATTTTATCTATTAGTGTAGTTCTTGGGATATTAAATTGTTGTGACGCTTGTTTGTAAGTCATTCCATTTCTGATTGCATGTAAAGCATTATCAAGCGTTTCCAAGGGATATTTTTTGGTTTTCGATTCTTTCAAATTCGACATTCTGAAACTGCAAAGAAAGATCTAAATCGGAATAATATAAATACATCATGGATCATGCAAAAAGGAAGAAGCTTTGTATTTCGTAAAGAAAATGAATATCGGAATTAAATACCACGTATCAAAAAATATGTCTTTAATTACGACTATTGAAAAAATCTAATTAATTCTTAGCCATAAGGAATTTTCATCAATTCCGTCATTGATTTGTCCTCAGTAAATAATAATTTACATGTTTTATTAGATATTTGCAACACGAATATTCCAAAAGTACTTTTCTTAATGATGATTGTCAACAGTATGTTGACTCCGGTAGCCTTACAAAGTAACAAAATTCCCTTTCAAGTACTGTCGATGTTTTGAAAAGTATTAAGCTGACGAGTGTCGTAATTCGCTCTCGATAAACAATATGTAATTGAGTAATCAATATCGAGCCATCATCATAAAGATCCAACTTGTGAAACATCAATAATTATGATAAAGAAGACACATGACTTTTAGCTAATTCCGACAATCTGTCGTAATAACGAGCAAGCAAAATAACAATGAACCTGATTCGCGATAAGAAAAAAGTGACTGTTTAGGTTAGACTTGTGATAAATTGAAGAACAAAAATTTCGAATATACATGAGAAGAATACAATCTATCACCGTATGACAATGAACGAATAAATCATGACTTACAATTCGAGGAAAATCCTTATCCAATGACCCACTGAATTTAGAGCGATTCAGAGCAGTTTATGCGTTAACGCTATCTCCTTTCGTTGTTTGATTCATAACTGATGAATACGACAGATAGTTATATTGAGTTGGCGCACTGTTGATAGAGAAGGTATTCAAATGTCTTTTTTACCACATTCAAATATCAATGACAAAGAAGTTTAAGAGATAATAATGAAATTATAATTGATCGTAATTAGAGACAGTGTCGGTGAAGGGTACATTTACGTTATTGAGCCGGTAAACAATTTGCATTTTTTGATTTAATTAATCTAATAATTGATGTTTGAAATGTGAAAAATCATTATCCACCTGTGCTATCCTTTTTCTTGTTGAAATGATTCAATAGCATATATAATACGTGAATAAATAATGAAAAGTGGTAAATTAACCTCAACCTTCAATTTCTCATTCAGATGAAAATTATCGATGTTCAATATTGAGATAATCGAATTGTATTTTGCAAGTCCTCTGTGTAATTATTGTAAATTTTTAATCATCTTAAACAATCAGTTTTCTCATTTAAAAAATCTACATTGTGGACCATTTGAAGTGAAATTGAAATATTACAGGACATGAAGTATTTGAGGTTATAACTCTATAGAGTTCTTACTTCGAATGATTCACAACGTAGATTTTTTAAATGAGAAAACTGATTGTTTAGGATCATTGATTTTTCACATTTCAAACATCAATTATTAGATTAATTAAATCAAAAAATGCAAATTGTTTACCGGCTCAATAACGTAAATGTACCCTTCACCGACACTGTCTCTAATTACGATCAATTATAATTTCATTATTATCTCTTAAACTTCTTTGTCATTGATATTTGAATGTGGTAAAAAGACATTTGAATACCTTCTCTATCAACAGTGCGCCAACTCAATATAACTATCTGTCGTATTCATCAGTTATGAATCAAACAACGAAAGGAGATAGCGTTAACGCATAAACTGCTCTGAATCGCTCTAAATTCAGTGGGTCATTGGATAAGGATTTTCCTCGAATTGTAAGTCATGATTTATTTGTTCATTGTCATACGGTGATAGATTGTATTCTTCTCATGTATATTCGAAATTTTTGTTCTTCAATTTTTCACAAGTCTAACCTAAACAGTCACTTTTTTCTTATCGCGAATTAGGTTCATTGTTATTTTGCTTGCTCGTTATTACGACAGATTGTCGGAATTAGCTAAAAGTCATGTATCTCCTTTATCATATTTATTGATGTTTCACAAGTTGGATCTTTATGATGATGGCTCGATATTGATTACTCAATTACATATTGTTTATCGAGAGCGAATTACGACACTCGTCAGCTTGATACTTTTCAAAACATCGACAGTACTTGAAAGGGAATTTCGTTACTTTGTAAGGCTACCGGAGTCAACATACTGTTGACAATCATCATTAAGAAAAGTACTTTTGGAATATTCGTGTTGCAAATATCTAATAAAACATGTAAATTATTATTTACTGAGGACAAATCAATGACGGAATTGATGAAAATTCCTTATGGCTAAGAATCAATTAGATTTTTTCAATAGTCGTAATTAAAGACATATTTTTTGATACGTGGTATTTAATTCCGATATTCATTTTCTTTACGAAATACAAAGCTTCTTCCTTTTTGCATGATCCATGATGTATTTATATTATTCCGATTTAGATCTTTCTTTGCAGTTTCAGAATGTCGAATTTGAAAGAATCGAAAACCAAAAAATATCCCTTGGAAACGCTTGATAATGCTTTACATGCAATCAGAAATGGAATGACTTACAAACAAGCGTCACAACAATTCAATATCCCAAGAACTACACTAATAGATAAAATAAATAAAAAGTATAAAAACCAGACTGCAGCAGTGATGCCAGTATTCCCTAGAAAAATCTTCAGATTTTTTGGCATTGGTCATTTCTTTTCAAATTGTGAATATGATGTGCCGGTTGTACGAGAAATAACTAATCATCAGATGCTGAAGATTTTTCTAGGGAATACTGGCAACGCTGGACTGCAGGAGCTCCAAGAATTCTAACAAAAGAAGAACAAGACACTATAGTTCAGTGGATTATTGATATGGGAGAAGCAGGTCTTCCAGTGACCAAAACACAACTTTTAGAAAGCGTCGGTAATTTGGTTTCAGAACTAAAACGCCCAAACACATTTGAAAACGGTGTTCCAGGACGGCATTGGTATGAAGCTTTTCTCTCCAGAAATCCTCATTTGACGAAGAGAATTTCCCAAAACTTAACTAAATCACGAGCTGATATAACTGAGGAATCTATTCGAGCTTGGTTCGAACGAGTGAGAACTTTCTTTATAAAAGAAGGCCTATCTTTGAACGTTTCCGATGCTCCAAGAAGAATACTCAACACAGACGAGTCTGCATTTTTTCATCTCCTCGATTCAAGTTCTTCGAGAGTACTCAAACAACACTTCCGATATTCTCAAAGAGCTTGTTAATGTCCGACAGATTGAACACCTCCAGAGCTCTATATGAATTCACTAGTTCGAAAAGAATTCTTGGAGAGTTCTATTGTCGCTCTTGAAAAAGAATCCTTCGTGTGTTATCTTGGTGGGTTCATGTCCTGAAGAATATCTTTTTTTTCCCATTTCATATTATTCTTTCCTTAATTCAAGCAACTGAAGATAGTAATTGTAATAATCTTATATTATAATAGGAACTAACTTTTTTTCCTTGCTGTTATTATATTGATATATTACTGGTTGACAGTACCATCTACCCCAAAACAAGCACCTTCATCATAAATGGATACTTGTACTTATAACACTTATGATCTAGATACTTGTCCTCATACTCGAAAATATATTATCAAATATTCCAGCCTTTATGATATCTGTCATACTCCTCAGAATCCATTGCTCTCCGTGAGGAGATTCAGAATCGATCGGTCCATATTCCACGGAGACGAAGTTTCGAAATTTTTTTATCAATTCGTCAAAGGGTTTGATGGAATTTGCAAGTATACTTTTTAAAAACATTCCTCCGAAGTGATTTCATTTTTCATTTCAGTAGATTGCGAATCGATCGGTCTTCATTCGATGGACACAAGTTTCAGGAATTTTTTCCATCAATTTGTCACAGGAATTGATGGAATTTGCAAGTACACTTTTTCAAAAATGTTCCTCTGAAGTGCTATTCATTTCTCATTTCAGAAGATTCTGCATCGATCGGTCTACACAGTGAAAAAAAATTCCGTCATTGTGTAAAAAAGAAGTACGTGTCAAAATTCAAGTGTTGAATATTTAACTACGTGTCAAAATTCAAGTGTTGAATATTCAACTACGTGTTAAAATTCAAATGTTGAATATTTAACACTTTTGTGTGTTCATTTAACACATTGATCAAATGCTGTTCGATCGATTCATTTTCAACACATTAAAATGTTATTCGAGTTCAAATTAACACTTTGTGAGTGTCATTCTGGAATCAACACACGTTGAGTGTGGAGAAAAATGGTTAACATTCGCTTGTGTGTTGAATTTGACGAAAAATTTTTTACTGTGTATATCTCATGGACACGAATATTTGGGAAATCTCCAATCGACTCGAACCTGTACTTGGTCGAATCCGCAAGTGCATTCTGAAAGATCAGGATTATTGATAACATGACGATGTGATGACATAAAAAATAATAATCGGATGTGAAATTTAATTATTCACCAGAAAGATGACAAAAAAAAATGAAATGTCTCCACACAGAATCGAACCCGAACGTTCTTTCGCAAGAACGAGGTCTTTTGCCGCCAGGCTATGGGGTCTTGTAATATTTCGATCCACATATTACGTCTATGCAGTAATGCAGCGAAGGAAAGAGACTGATAGTGCGTGAAATGATGAAATATCAATTTGAATGCTCAAATCTAGTTATTCAGTCCATTGAAAATAATTTGCACTCAATCAATTGAATATTCAGCCTTATTATTTTGATGTTGATCAACATCTGATAATCGATGTTGATTTGATTATCCTCATTATTGGAATATCATAGTGATCTCTGAAAATTAATTTATCAGGGAAAATTATGGAGTTCACCGCAGGACATTTATCATAGATCCCCAAACTATCTTAGAATTTTTCAACCATCGATTGATTGACAATTCTAATGAAATTCATTGAAAAATCATCAAGATTTAAAATAATGATTAGAAATGCGTAACTATTAGAAAATTTTTATACAATACATATAGGAGTTCTTGAAAGCTTCATAATCAGTCATAAGGATAACCAATAATCTTATAAAATTTTTGAAAAATAAATAATAATTGAAAAATTATTTACTCATATTCGATTTCAATTCAATTAAATGATGCTATGCATCAAATCTATATTTCATCGTGATAATTTAATAATCAGTATTGAACTGGCTCTTGATTTGAAAAAAAAACGAAAAAAATATCGAAGGGCCCCGGCCGAGAATTGCCCAGGGTGCCGGGTAAGTCAGTTCGATACTGATTACAATAAAATTGTCGCTTGGAAAAGAAAAAGCGGTGAAACTTTTCGGTAAGTCGACCGCGTGGGCTCTAAATTTTTTCCGATCTTGCACGGAGTTAGCCGATCGTAAAACATATTGAGAAGACAAAGACCGACGGATAGTTGGTACTCTCTCGATTGTCCAAGCTGACTCGAAGTGAACCGACCGGTTCCGAATCACATGAATACGGGTTTCAATGTGTGCGTACTCCCGGCTGGAATGATGGGGACGAGAAATGGTCAGATGGAGAGGGTAAATCGACTCGGTCGACCAAATGCTGGCATCACTGATCTCAACATGTAATGAGTTCACCGGTCTCCTTATATTTCACTCCGTGGTCATTATATCGTTGATGACACATTGACTCACGGATTGTTAATAATGATTAACAATATTAATATTGTTTATTAATTTTGAGGTCGGCGTTGGAATTATTCATAAGAACGTACATTAAAAGGAATGTAAGTATTAGTTTTGTGGTATTGGATTTTTGATTGATCAACTGTTTAATTTTTAGGAATTCTATCATAATTAAAAAACCCTAATATGTATCGTATTTTTATAAGTGTGAAGAGCTTCGAAAATATAACCTATCCATATCCAAAATGGTGTATAGGCATAACGCGTGCCTAAGCCAGTCATAACCAATAACCTATCCATATTATCTCTCACAAACTACACATAATCCTCTTCAATCGAACTCCTTTATTTTTTCCTTCCAGATCCGAATTCACTATTAGAATGTCTTGCTACACCCGTCAAAATTGGCTGCAAGAAACTGATTCGCTTGGCTATGTTTTATCTTCATGGCTTAAGATTGAAAGTAAAACTTTAACTCTCTGCGTGATTTGTGATTCCAGAATAGATTTTCGTCTTAGAGGATTTTCTGCCGTTACACAGCATAAAAGGTCTTAAAAAACATACGAAAAACGCAAATGCAAACTTCTACCAGTCAAAATTTAGATGAAGAATGTGGAACCGATCAACAAACTCCATTACTCAACCTCGTGTGTACGAAAGAGGTAGCTCTACGTCAAGAAATTATATGGATAATGAAATGTGTTGTCTCAAATTTTTTTGTCGTATCCTGTGATGGTATAAGCGGTTCATTTGAGATTATGTTTCCCAACGATGTAGCTCAGGATTTCTCACTTGGAAGAACTAAAGCTGGTTACATTATGACAGATGCCCTTGGACCATATCTTAGAAAAATGATGTTGGATGATGTGCAAGGGATATATTTCACATTATGCTTTGATGAAACAACAAATTCTGAGAATCTTAAAGGACTCCAAGTCTCTTTACGATTTTGGTATAATCATGAAAATAAAACTGTATTCAAACATTTGGAAACATTTTTCATAGGGCATGCAACAAGTGAAATAATAGTGAAATGTTTACAAAAAGCAATTACCAATGCTGAGTTATCATGGTCATATGTTTTAATGCTGGCCTGTGATGGTCCGAATGTGATTAAAGCAGTTTTCAGAGAATGTGATAAAATTGTGCGAAGAGAACGAGAAAAAGGTTTGATTGAAATAGGCACGTGCAATTTACATATAGTACATAATGCTTCTGCTCGAGCTTTGGAAGAGTTTGGCTATGATGTGGATGGATTAGTGTTGAATATTTCCACTTTTTTTCATGGGTGGCCAAGTAGATGGGAAGATTATTCCAATATCCAAGCAAAACTGAAACTTCCCTCACATCGATTTGAAAAACATGTCACATCTCGATGGCTAACGCTTTCATCTGCAGCTCAGCGCCTTATAGAACAATGGCCAGCTCTTATTTCTTATTTTACGAATTTTCTACCAAAAACTAATAATAAAAAATTATTAAATAGGATTAAATATGAAAATATATACACAACATTAAAAAATCGTACTGCTGAAGCTCAATTTCATTTTATCATTGAAAGCGCTGAAGTTTTTGAAAACTTTTTAACGGTTTTCCAAAAACAAGAACCCTTAATACATCTCCTCTATGAAGAAATTTTGGATTTGAATAATATTTTATGTCGAAGAGTATTGAAACCTAATATGTTCGAACACATCCTTTCCCTTGATGAGACTACGTTATTTTCTCCAGATAATTGCCTTCCTTTAGCAGAAATAGAATGTGGTACAAGAACAGAAGGAGTTTTGAAAACTGTGACAAAGGAGGATGTTTTAAGGTTCAAATTCAACGTGAAAAATCATATAATTCCTGCCGCTAAGCATTTATTAAACAAATCCATATTGTGTTCAAATACAGCAAAACATTTCATATGTATCAAACCTTCCGCAACACGAGAAGAAAAAAGTATTCAGAGTATTTCAAAAATCAGTCATCTCACCATTCGAGATCTCTGAGAATCGACTTCGAGATGAATGGAGATTATTACAATTGGATAGTCATATTTCTGTTGAGGATGTGACCCTTCCAGTAGAGCAATATTGGAATAAAATATTCTCAATCAAAAGAGGTGATGGACACCCAAAATACCCTATGATTGAAAAAGTTATAAGATCTGCTTTTTCATTGGCTCATGGTAGTGCGGATGTTGAAAGAGGGTTTTCTCAATCTGGTCATATTTTATCTGATGATAGGACATCTATGTCTCTTCAAACATTGGATGCCAGATTAAATATTTTGGATGGATTGAAAAAATTTTGAGGTAAGCCTCAAAATGTTCCTATTACTTCTGGATTACTATTTTCCGCAAGAATGGCACACAGGAAGTATGTGGATCATCTTGAACTTGAGAGAAAAAATGCTGAAGAAACAGCCCGCAGAGGGTAGGGGGTCTTTTGGCCGAAAAAGTTTTTGGCCGAATCGACATGATTTGACAATCACTAGTCGCTTTCAGAGAACACTAGGAAATGACTAGCGATTGTCAAATCATGTCGATTCGGCCAAAAACTTTTTCGGTCAAAAGACTCTCTACCCCCGCAGAGAAAGTATGAAAGAAGAGGAAAGACAAAAACTCCTCACACATATAGAAGAAACAGCAAGTCAACATGAAAATATTGTGGCATTAGAAAAACGAGTCACGGAGGCCAGGATTTCTGATAAAGAGCAAAAAAACGCTCTGGACGAACTTCTAGATGAAGCACATGCACGATTAAAAGATGCTGTGAAGAAAAAAGATTTAGAAGGAATACAGGTTGCTCAAGGCATGCTAGAAGGGGCACAATCTTTGAGACAAGAAGCACGAGAAAAAGAATCAGAAACTCAATCTCTTCAACGGAAGTTAAATAAAAGAAAATCGCCTTTGATTACAACATTTTTACAGAAAATACCTCGCTTGAACGAGAAGCCATGATTCATTTTAATGAAAAGCAGAAAAAAAAGCTAAAAGATGTGATTGAAAATGAAATCCAATCTCAAAAAGTTTTATTTAAAAGTTATATAAATGATATCTAAATATGTTGAATGAATGAGATTTTATTATTGACTATAAATGACTATGGTTGACTATAATTTACTATTCATTTACTTTTTCTAAAGTAGGTTTTTACTTTTTTTACCACTTTTAACCGGGTTAGGCGGTAGAAGCCCTGGTTCTATCTGAACCGTAATAGGTTGCGCTCCGTATTTTTCATTCATTGAGTATGAAAGCTCTGGTTTCACAGCTGTTTTTCACAAAAAGCCACAGTGACTTCATAGAGTATACATTCCCTCTAAGTAATAAATCTTTTATTTCGAGCGTATCTGAATTGAGATTGTTTTTTGCAGCATAATGCCATCTATATGGCGCGTCATGTACACATTCAAGCAGCATATTTACAATAGTATCCGTCCCACCTTAGTTACATACGGGGCAGAGTTGGTCAGGGTTAGAATGTATGAAAATTGTCATTTATATTTGAGCTAAAACCATGCTTGCTAGCACATCTGATTTGAGCTATCGTTCTGCTTACTTGTAACGGTGCATTCATCGTTAGATATTTTGCCATACAATTGGAATTGCGCGTTCTTTCCACCGATATTCGCAGATAATTTACGTTACCTGCTATATTTTGATCTTCGGTATCTAATAAGATTTTGTATTTTTCCAGTAGTATTTCTCCTGCTTCTTTCCACACAGCAAATTCTGAGTTTGTTTCCAGAAATTTATAGGAAGGGTCTATGAGCTCCACCAACCTAAATAATTGGGTGGCCCAAATATATTTATACTGAGGATTTCTCATGTGTAAGTCTATTAACCTTTTAAAACAAATTTTTTGGAGTCGATGATCACTCATCTTTAGAATTTTCAAACAACAATTCCATGTTTTAGTACCGTGTAAGCAAGCTTGGTTCTTCCGACTTCACTTTCGACCAGGGCCCCGCATGTGTTTCTCGGTAAAGCTAGGAACAGTTTATAGAAATCGGTTTGAATTTTTTCAATTTCATTCATGTATTTCAAGGGCCATATCAGGCACGCATATAATAAAATCGAGGTTATCATTGCGTCGAAGAGTTTGGAGCTCCCTTCTACTGTATTTACTTCAGCCTTAGTTATTATCGACACTATTGACCACACTGCTACTTTTGATTTCTCAATTGCTGTTTCCATGATATCAGCTCCAGATATAGGAGAGGAGAAGGGTATTCCGAGATACATATAACTTGGTTCTTTTTCAATTTCTTCGTTTAAGTATTTGAATACAGGTTTCCTCTTCACAGGGCCTCCAGGTTTTTCAAAATGACTATTTTGGTTTTATTCGCATTTACCTGTAGTTTGTTGATTGCACAATATTCCGCTGAAGCAGCAAATTTCAAATTGAGATCTGGGACAGAGTTTGATGAGATGACAAGATCGTCTGCGTAAAACAGATCCATCAGTTTGGAACGGTTAATAATATTTACACCCTGAAAGCTTTTAGTTTTGAGGGAGGAGTTGAAGTCAGCAATGAATAAAAGGAATAATAATGGACTTGACACTTTCCCTTGCAGCACGCCTTTGGTTATATCGATATCATTCAACATTCCGCCATTTTGCTTTACACATAAAGTAGCATTATCATACATGTTCTACAAAATTCGTATTATTTTTGCACTGACCCCTAGATTCAATAACTTATACCAAAGGATCCTCTGGTCAATAGAGTCAAATGCTCTTTTCAAGTCAACAAATGGAGCAAATATCGTCGTTCTTGGGTGTCTAAGATTATCCTGTATCACAGACTGCAGAGTAAGAATATTATCAAGGCATCCTCTGTCCCTTCTGGAGCCAGCCTGATCCTCTGGTATAATGTTATTATTCTCAGCCCATTCCGTGATCCTATCATTCAGAATGCTGGTAAATATTTCTCATCATCATCATCACCATGAAGTAATCAGTCTTACGACTGGTTTGATGAAACCCTTCACCCCTGTCTATTATCCGCCAAACCTTTAATTTCTACATATCTACTACATCCTTAACCCAGATAGAAAAATGTCTCCATAATGCCATCATAATGGTGACATGCACGCCAAGAAATGTTCGCATCATGGCGCCAAGGTGTTTCCGCATAAAGCATTGTTATTGGTAGCAAAACGAGGTGATGGCACCATAATTGAAACATAATGTTTACATTCTATGCATCATTGCAAGCTGAGCGGAGTTCATGATAGTATGTTTACGGCACGTTATGTTACATTCAGAGCATGCTTTTCTATCTGGGAACAGCACCAAGGTCCCTGGACGTTTCGAAAACGTTCTGAGAATGTTTTGAAAACGTCCCAATGTTCTTGGAACGTTTTAAAAACCTCCCAGTGCTGTTAGGGATCCCTTGTCTTGTACGATTTGCTTCATATAACTTGCTCTAGGTCTACCTTTACCAGTTTCACCATTCATTTTCCCTTCCAATATTGTTTTCAATGAACTCTCATGCCGTAATGTGCGTCCTATAAGATTGCTTCTTCTTTTCACGATGTGTTTCAAAAGATTTCTTTCTCCATTTATCTGCTCGAGTACTTCTTCATTTTTGACTTTGTCTATCCATTTTATTCTGAGCATCCTCCTATAACACCACATTTCAGAAGCTTCAAGTCTTCGTTGGTCAGTTTCCCCATTGTCCAAGTTTCGCAACCATATAATGCTGTGCTCCAAACGTACCTTTTCAAGAATTTCTTCCTTACTTCCAAGCTTATATTTTTTGAGCATAATAACTGTCTCTTTTGATGAAAAGCCTGTTTCCCTTGTGCTATTCTTGCTCTTATATCTCTTTCGCTTTCGCCGTCTTCTGTAATTATGCTCCCTGGATATTTGAATTCTTTCACATGTTCAATTGTCTCGGTATCTATTTTGACTTTCGTTCTTCTAGCTGTTTCCGCTGCTGTACACATCATGAATTTTGTTTTGTCTTTATTTATATTTATACAATAGTTTTCCAATAATATCGTTCTCATAGTGTTTAGAATATTTTCTAACTCAGTACTACTCGTGGCAAGTATAGCTACCCCTGGTGAAAATAAAGTGTTACACTGTAGTTACAGTGCAATGCGAGGTTCATCCGAATGTACCTGGAGTGGTGTTTCGCGCCGTCGAATGCATCGCAAATGTATTTTGTTACATTTCGTTTCTACCAGGGTATGTCATCCGCGAATCTCAACATACTTATATTTTCTCCCTGAATCTGTAATTCCGATTGAATTTCCTCCTTCACTTCGTTCGTTGCTTCTTCTACATATGAATTGGGAATCAGTGGCGATAATGAGCATCCTTGTCTCACCCCTCTTCTTATTTGTGCTTCCCCTTCCTGACCCTTCATGTCTATTATTGCACTTTGATTCTTATATAATTCGTATATTATTCTTCTATCTTTATAATTTATTCCCACCTTCTTCAGGATCGCAAACATCTTCTCCCAGTCCACATTACCGAGAGCCTTTTGTATATCTACAAAACCTATGGACACAGATTTCTTCAGCGCTATCCTTTTCTCTATTACTGCACTAAGTGCTAAAATTGCTTCTCGCGTTCCCCTATTTTTTCTAAAACCAAACTGATCTTCTGCCAATCTACTCTCTATTTTATTTTCCATCCTCCTGTATATAATTTTGGTCAGTATCTTCGAAGCATGTGAAGTTAAACTGATCGTTCTGTAGTTCTCGCATCTGTCTGCCCCTTGTTCTTTCGGGATAGCGACAATTTTATTCTTTTGGAAATCTTCCGGTACTTCTCCTTTTTCGTACATATCTCTAATCAATTCAAACAGTGCGTCACGAGTTCCTTCACTGGAGGCTTTTATAAGGTCCGCACTTATGCCATCTATGCCTGGCGCTTCATTACTTTTCAGTTCTTTCAAAGCCTTGTCGAATCCTGATCTCAATATCGAATCTCCCAATTCTTCCTCATCTACATCCTCCTCCTTCTCTAAAAGTGCCATATCATCTTTTCCTCTATACAAGTCTTCCAAATGATTGATCCACTGTTCTATTTTCTCTTCCGTTTTTATCAATGGTCGTCCCAGAGAGTTTCTAATCTTATTGCTTCTAGATTTCATTTGTCCGAAAAATCTTTTAATAATCCTATATGCTTCATCTATTATTCCTAAATGCAATCTTATTTCTATTTCCTGACATTCCTCTTCTAACCACTGTTCTTTTGCTTCCCTTGATTCTCTTATCATTTTATTTCTCAATGATTTGTATCGTTGCTGGCCTTCTTGGCTATCATTATTCTTGTATTTTCTTCTCTCATTTATCAATTCTAAAATTTCTCCCGTTATCCATGGATTTTTGGGTTCTACTCCATTATTCTTCAAAATCTTATCGGCACATTCTCTTATATTCCCCTTCATCTTTGTCCATTCCCTCTCTATTCCCAAGTCTTCCTCTTTTGGATCTCCCAATTTTTCATCCAACATTTTCTCGAATGTCTCATGTGTTTGTTTCTGCTTGAGGTTCTTCAAATTCCATCTTTTCTGCATTTACCTTTTCTTCTCCAGAGATTTGAATTTCAGAGAACATTTCATCATCAACATATTATGATCACTATCTATATCTGCACTGGGATGAGTTTTACATTTTTTCACTCGGTTTCTAAATCTTTGTTTCACTGATATGTAATCAATTTGGTATCTTGCTGTATCTCCTGGCATTCTCCAAGTGTAGATTCTTCTTGGATGATTTTCAAATGAAGTGTTTGTGATAACTATCTTATGATTTTCACAAAATTCGACTAAACGTTGTCCTCTATCGTTCCTCCTCCCTTGCGCAAAATCTCCTATTATTTTGTCCTCTTTTCCTTGTCCTACTACCGCATTCCAATCCCCCATCACTATCAAATTCTCCTCTTCCTTCACATATTCTATCACTTCTTCTATTTCTTCGTACGTTTTTTTAATATCTCCCTCCGAATATGCAAATGTGCGCATGTTTACTTGGACTATGACTGTGTCTACCGGTTTTGTTCTGATTCTAACCATCATCACACGTCCATTATGTTGCAAATAATTTTCTATTCTATTCCCTACTCTTTTATGCATTACAATTCCTACACCTGCTTGACCGTTCTTTGATCCTGTATGAATTATTCTATAATTCCCACTCCAGAAATCGCCCTCTTGTGGCCATCTCATTTCGCTAATCCCCATTACGTCTATATTCAACCTATTCATTTCTAATCTCAAATTTTCTCATTTTCCCGCTTGCCTCAGTGATCTCACATCCCAGGCTCCAACTCGAAGAATGTTGTGTCTTCCCCCTATCCTATTCTTCGGTTTTCGTTCTTTGCTGATGAAGCTTCCTCGAGCAGCCTTTACCCGGAGATCCAAACGGGGGACTAGTTTACTTCCGGAATATTTTACCCGAGAGAGCGCCATCATGTATTTATTGATTTGTTCGTTTGTTTTTGTTACATAATATTCCAGGTTAGGGAAAGGTTTCATTTCCTCGGGAAGTATTGAAACATGTCAAGGAAGGTAGTTTCCCCTTGTTTCCCTCCCGTTTTTGCCGATGTTTCTGGCATTAGGATGATTTCGTTTCTCTTAGTTTGTATTCTTTCTCTTGAGTAGTTCATTCCACTCAAAAAGAAGATCCAACTCTGAGATACTCATCCTCCCCACCACGTAAAGGAAGCAAATACTACCAGGGATGGATAAAAAGGATATCAAGGACAGGTATCAAGAATATCCCCCTGGAAGACCCGCAATCATCCACGGGGAGGCTCATTCCGTTATTTTTGTGACATGGTTAAGCAATGCGATTCCCCTGTAGTTTGCCGGGTCAGTTATATCTCCTTTCCTTTCATATAACATACACATTACCACGTTACACCAGGATTTTGGAATTCGTTCTATTCGTAGAATTTTATTGAATGTATAAACTAAGAAAAGTTTCCAATTTTGTGGCGGTGCCTCGAAAAATCCGTTGGTTATTTGGTCCGAACCAGCAGCTTTATTGCATTTGGCTTGCTTTATAGCAGATTTTAATTCAACGTATGTTATATCGCTATCTACATGGAGGTCTCCAACTCCAAAGTAGGAATCTGGATTTACCGTTCTTATTTTATATGCATTCGTGAGAAAGGCTCCCCATTGTGCAATGGAAATTGAAACTTTTCCTTCAGTGTTTGGTCGGAATTTATCAACAGCATTCCAAAAGGTTTGGGAATCTCTAACATTCCTCAATTTTTCCAACAATACTCGCTCATATTCTTTACGCTTCTGCTCACTTAATGTTTCAAAACTTTTTCTACAATTCGTATATTCTTCCCTATATTCCTTCATGAAATTTGTTTTTCGGCAAACCTTCAGTGTTCTGTTCAAGTGTCTTTTGCATCCAAACATTCCTGATCAAACCATGGTTGTGACCTGCTATTCGTTAGTGTATTGCGATCAATAGATTCAATCATATCCAGGGGAAGAGCCACATTCTTCATAACATTTGTGAATTTTTCGTTTAATTCATGCACATTAGAGTCATTGAAATCAGTTTTTACATGTTCTGACCACTGCATATGCTTTGTGAACGAGTTTGACCCATCCCTTCTCCACCACAACCTGCTGCTTTTCATTGGAGCATCCTTAACAGAATAACCAGGGTTTCCTATTTCACAGATGAGTAAGGTAGGGAAATGATCTGACAATGAAACATCTTGTATAACATGAAAATTATTTATCATTTTCATACTAGGCCAATTTGCCCAAAGTAAATCGATGGTACTGGCACCAGCCGTGCTGCAAAAAGTATACTCTGCGGGAGTATCATGTAAGGTTTTACCGTTTATTATAATGAATCCTTGATTACTCATAAAATTTTCCAAAAGCGTGCCTCTACTTGATATAACTTCGTCTAGAAATTCTCTGGAATTATTAAGTTTTGAATATTGAAAAATTTCCTCTGGTTCATCTGTGATGCTCCCAATTCTAGCATTAAAATCCCCCCCCCCCCCCCGCCCCACCGAAACAGGTGAATGTCCATAATCTTGTAACACCCAGTGCAAATAATCTTGCATTACATCTAATAATGCTTTTATGTCTCTATTTGGATGGGGGTAAACATAGCCCACAACCAGGATTTGCGTATAGAATTCTATTAGTATGAAGATCCAGCTATCTGTGGATTCCAGTAGTTTAACTCTAATGTTTTTTCAGTATATACACAATAAACCACCACTCGGGGGCCTTTACTCTTTCCCTTTGTGGCTTGGAGTGAAATACATTCCTAATTTGAGAGATTACTTACATGTACAACCGGATTTGTCAACCATGTTTCGGAACAATACATGATATCACCTAAGATGTTATTTCTATCATTATTATTAGTAATATTTGATAGGTTTTTATATCCTTGTACATCCCAAAACATAATTTCTACCAGTTTTTTGACGCACGACGATCTTCTTCTAGTTTCTGGGACCCTCCTGGTAGGTGGTTTGATCTTCCGATTGTTTATTCTTCCATGGGATGAGGTTTCCTGCGTCCTTATCGAGTGTCATCCATTTATTTCTTATGAATATTCTCGTATTAATCACTTTAACTCTTCCCCCTTCTTTTTCTCCCTCGTGTGCGATGTTTCTCAATTTTTTCATTCTTCGCATCTCTTGATTGGTGTAATCAGGTTCTATGTAGATGCTCGTTGCTTTCAATCGATGTCCTTCATTTTTGAGGATATGTATTTTGTCTTCTATTTTTTGTAATCTGACCCTTACAATATTTGAATTAGCATGATTTCTTGAAATTTCATCGATCTCACCTACGAGTTGGAATTTTTGTGACAGAAATTCATGTATTTTCTTCGGTGAAGATAGCATGCTTTGTTTCAATCCTTTGATCATGATATTCTTAACTTTTTCTTTTTTTTCATTAGCATGTATCAAATTTTCAAGACTTCATTTCATGCTGCATGTTTTCATCTGCTTGTGTATTTACATATCTCATTCCAACTTTATCGCTCCTGTTTGATAGATCGGTAAACTTGCTTTGCCAGTTATTCTCTCTTATTTCCAAATCACCTCGCAGATTTTCTATTTCTATTTTACTTTCAGTTCTCAATTCTTTCATTTGTTGCTCTAGGTTATTTGATTTGTGTGTATTCTCTTTTCTTAGGTTAACAATTTCATGTAGTAATTGTTCCAACAATGGTTTGTTCGGATCTATTTTGTTTTGACTGGAATCTTCGATAACATCTTCTGTCTTTGAATTATCATTGTTAGTGTTGTTATCACTCATACTGCTTTCACTTCCTGGGAGTGTTTGTGATAGATTATTCGGTGTATTCATGGTAGTATTTTGTTTTTCATTCACTGGCTTTGTAAAGTTTCCAACAAATGATTTTTCGAGATCGTCTTCAATTTCTCTTTTTCTCTTTTGAATAAAGTCTCGAATTGTACCTCCTGAATTTGGCCTACATCTATTTAATAATTGAACGTTTGTAGGTCTGTCTTTTTTCTTTTTCGATCCTGCTTCTCTAGAGGTGGAATCTTTCTTATCATTAGATGATTTTGGATTGCCGCTATCTTTTTCGGTAATCGATAATTGATTCGTTCTATTGACCGTGCAGTCTGTATTCTCTCCGTCAATACTAAGAGCGCTGTCTTCCATTTTCTTCTCTGTTGGCACAGTATTACCTTCAACCTACGTTTGCGCACTATCATTTTTCATACTGATTATACAGGCCTTGTGGAATTGAAGTTGTAAAACAACACAAAGCAGAACTTATATCCGAATTTATAACCCGGATAGAAAAGCATGCTCTGAATGTTTTGTAACATAACGTGCCGTAAACACACTATCATGAACTCCGCTCAGCTTGCAATGATACATAGAATGTGAACATTATGTTTCAATTATGGTGCCATCACCTCGTTTTGCTACCAATAACAATGCTCTATGCGGAAACACCTTGGCGCCATGATGCGAACATTTCTTGGCGTGCATGTCACCATTATGATGGCATTATGGAGATATTTTTCTATCTGGGTGAATTCTTCTTCGATTTATATTCCCACTTTATACACTCATATTCACTTTTGCACATAGCGTTGAATTTAATACGTATTAGATATATTAGGTTTTATAGTTGTAACGGTGCGAATGTGTCATAGACATTCATACGGTTACAACACCGCGCCATAGTGAAAGAACATAAAATAATTTCCAAAGGAAAAATGAATAATTAAATTATAAAGAGATAAAGACGTGTTCACATACCTTAGATGAAAATAATGTATACACGCAAAGTATAGAGAGTAGAATAGCGAACGAAAATTCGTCGAGCGAACGCGTTATGAAAAAATGTCAACATCGTCGGCACACGAACGATGTATGTATTCCGGTATTTAACATATAAACGATGACATAATAGCGTTCGATCGACGAAAAACGTGGAAAGAGAATAGATAATCACATGCGAGTGCACCAGACAAAATTCTAAGAAAGAATTAAAGACCGCGTCAAAATAAAAACAATTATTGAAGATTTCTTTCACCTCTATAGCGAAGTCTCGGAATGTAAGATCATCCAAATGTGACAAACAATCGATCCATAATCGATATCTAATATTATACATGAATAACCAATGATAAGAGACCTCGCGCGTTCTCAAATTATTCGACAATTCGATAACAAAGCTTATAAACAAAACCGACAGATGTTGTAGTCGCATGTGATTCAAAATAAACTTTTCACAATATAAATATAGGTAAAAATCAATGTAAAATTGAACTTGAGAATATCTTCTCGATTATTAAGCCAAGGCACATACACACTCTCGTGAACGAGAATTCAAATAAGAGGTTTACCTCACAGATTCTTTTCAGCTGAATCCCCTCGACTTCTTCTCATTGCGAGCGGAACGTACAGGTGGATTCATTGCAAATCAAAGTTATATACGCATACCTGAGGGACAGTTACCGTACTTATTGTAAGTTACGTATACTGCTTTCTCACGTGTGTAGTTCAGAGATTTTCTCGAGTTCAATCTAAATTTATGTTCGAACAATTAGGATAGACAAATGATTTGTGAATTTCCCTTTGCTTATAGATTCGGAGTCAAAAGGATATACATAAGGAGGAAGGAGAATTATTATATGACACTCGTCTTTTATAACTGTTAAATGAATTCTTCCTCCGATATTTCATAGGCTTTGTTCATTTCAATCAACCTAAGAAAGGTTCCATATATCCCTCTCGATCGTTAAATTATAAGTCATTGAGATCTTCTTCGGGGTGTAATCCGTCATACGGAGTTCTCTCGTTATAGAAAGGAACCATCTTGGAGAATATAGAGAGGAAGCGGCACATAGCCCCTTGAGGTAAGATACCGAAAAGTTCATTCTGAAGATCGATAAGTATCGGCACAGTAAATTAATTATTAGCAAAGAAAACATTACGTAGTAGAATACAGAGCCGTCTTTTGACACGTGTTGTTGTCACGGAATATCACGTGATCCCCCCGACTATGGTGTTATGGTGGAATGAGATCTCGGTTTGTTTTTCTACGAGGAAAGGAGCTTCCGAAATTCCATCGTATGGTACCCTACAATCTACTACATAAGAATAAGCCGTTATTGTTTTACCTGCGAACATAAAATCCATTACTACTGTTCCTAATGCATGGGTGGATCCGGTGGATACTTATTATCAGTGTTCTTTGATCTTTATTAGAATCCGAATTTAGTGATTTGAAATGAATAATGTTTATTTCCGAACCGATATTCATTGAGAATTCGCCACCTCCTTCAATTAATTCATTTGATTTCAGGAATAGCGTAGGAGGAGGGGCTTGTATTATTAATTTTATTTCTCTTTCGATCGTGAAAAACGGATCCTTCGGCGACTGTCTTGAGTGTCGACGCTTATCGGTTCGCCGTAGCGATGAGCGTGATTTGAGTTTGAATGTTGGGTGGGGTCTGCAGGAGAGGAGTTTCGAATGTCCGAGCGATCTGGGGGTTGGCGTGGTGAATAATTTGAATGGTTTGGTGATGGAGATCCGGTTATCGATTTGCATCGCGACCAATGTGTGTCTTGTTGTCGCGGGTGATAATTCCTGTCCAATCGAGATTCTCGCTCCTCCTAGGGTCTTCCATGGTTCCTACGGGAGTCTATATTTTCTCGATGGAAGTTGTTCCGCCTTCCATCGCGCGATTCTCTTAGGGAATAATCGTCTGTTCCATTCGGATTTCTCCATCACGGTGGGGATGGGCTGTAATTTATCCAGCGGGATTCTGAAGTAATAACTGCGTATGACTGGGGTGAATGTGATCTGGGATACCTTTGGTCTCGAGAATACGATTCCTGCGCGAAGCGCGTGGTTCCTTGAGTTTCGGATAGGGGTGAGGTTTGACGCGCTGGGTCATAGGGGTTGGATAAAAAGGGTAGGGAACTGTGGGTGGATAATACGGAGGTAGTTGTGGATTGGATTGATAAGGTGTCTGTGGGAAATTAAGATGTGGTGGGTAAATCGTGGGTTGTTGGTGTTCTGGGGATGAGGGTGGATTTGGACGAGGTGATATGTGTGGAATGGTTTGATTGTTCGAACTTGCGTAGTAGGACTCAGCCTCAATTGCTCGATTACAAACTTCGTCATAGTCCTTGGGATTCCTTAGCCTCACAAACCTTGAAATTCTATCCAGTAACCCATCCAGACAACCGGTCATCGCAGCCCTGTTTATATTCTCTTTCACTGCATCAGTCGAAGTGTCTGCATTCTCTTTGACATACACCTTGGCGTCTCGTACGACGTAGCTGTATCGATTTAGAGAATCTCGGACCGTTTCATTCGGCGCGATCATAGTTGTTTTGAGGTTTCTCATTATCCGGTCGAAGGGTTTTGGGATCGAGAATCGAGTTCTTAGTTGTTTCGCCAAATCGGCTCAATCTATAAATTGCTTGTTATCTACGAAGTATAAGGCGGGGCCCGCAAGTCTGGTTCTGATTTTGTCAACCAGTGTAGCCCCCATTATGTCGGGATTCATTTTGGTGAATCTTCCAACCTCCTGCATGAAGGTTTCGATCGGAGGGGATTTTCCATCGAACAGGGGTATTCGGGCTAGTTGTTCGAACACTCGATATTCTGAGTTGGATCTTGCGTGTTCCTTAATGGCCCCAGTGAGTTCGAGGAGGGTTTGTGAGAGATCAAAGTCCCGATTTGCCATGATTAAGTTGGGTTTTTTTTTTTAGAAAGACGACAGAAAGGGGGTAAGAAAAAAACGTCCAATCTCGAGTTCTATTCACTAAGTACTAAGAGAGAGGGAGAGCAGGGAGATGTTCGATGGATGTGTTATGTATTGGAGAAAGAATTAAAAACCAGTGGATTTTGGGTTTGTATTGCCTTCCTTTTTTTTCAAAACGTTTCTCTTCCTTAGAAGTTGATTCTAATCTTTGAGAGGTCGATTTGGGCGGGAATTGAAATTTTAGCTTTACTCGGGTTGGGTGAGTCTAGTAGAAGAGTTTCTAATTCGGTCGTAACTGCGCTAAGCCGAATTTTCTCAGTTGTTGGCTCGTATTCTGTCAGGGAATTCGGGTTTCCGTTGTTGCTGAGGGCTTGAATCTTCATTTCCCTCTTTCAACTTGCGATTCCAACCTGTATGTCGAATATGCCTGCTAATAGGTCACCTTTCTCGTTTATCGATAGGGCCTTGTTTGTATGTAACTCCTTTCTCAACGCCTTCGCTTCATTAATGAGTCTCGCTTCCTTCCTTCGCAGAGCTATAAACTTTTATTTCGCTTTTGAGTGGCGTTTGACTATGTCAGAGGCATTAGGATGAAATGAGAGGTGGAGGAATGCACCAGTTACTGAAGTATTCGAATCCCTGGAAGACGAATCCAGCACCACTTTTTGTGATCTCCGAATCGTCTACGGGGAAAACTAACTTCCCCGTACCCACGCTGCTCTCCCACTCACCGTGATCACTCCTTCGTGATCTAGTATCAAGAACAGCGTGAAGTTCGGTTCAATAATCGGTGTCCGAGACTTTATGTTTTATTCTAGCACTCAGATCCCCCGTGACAGCCACACGCCACCACTTCTTGTGATCTGCGTGATAAGAATCGAGAGGATATGAGCACTCAATGAGGTAAATTTCCTTGAGCCGTGATGATCAGCGGACAGATCCCCGTGGTATTCCAATTCCCAGACGGTGGATTCAGCACCACTTTATGTGATCTCCGGACTGACGAAGGGGAAAGTAACTCTTTTTGCACCCACGCTGCTCTTCCACTCACCACTTCTTTGTGATCTAGTATCAAGAGCAACGTAAAGTACAATTACGCTTGTCCGAACAGAAGACTCCTGTCTTACTTCTGTACTCAAATTCTCGGTAAGTCACACGCCACCACTTACATGTGATCTGCGGGGTAACAATCAAGAGGACCTGAGCGGATATGCTAAGTAAAAAGTTTGAAGTTTATAGTTTATCTCAGGCCTCTGAATTCTCGGAAATGCGACAATTCCTCGTTCTATTGGTAGAAAGATTTTTCTTTTATTTGCGCGTTGAGGAAGGATTTAGAATCATCCACGATCTTTCGTAAAAGCTACGAGGCGAATACAGGAGGCACGATCCTTCTGAAATGGAACGCGATCGCGGTATACGAAGCTACTTGTATACTTCCTAGTCACGTGTTTTTTCATAATTCCCTAAGTTCTCAGCTGTAAAGGGAGATTGGGTGCCTCCGAGAACTGTGTGACGTTAGATGCGATAGGTTAGGTGTGATAGCTGTTTGCAATCGCACTATACAAACACACATATAAATACAAGTGTGCAAAAGATCAATCGAATTCAATAAATGTACTTCAAAGAGAGATGTTGCATGATGTTGCACTGTTTTAGGACACGCTCGCTCCTGAAAGAGGTGAAGTGATCGATAATGTCTTCACAAACTTAGGGGACGAAGAAGAACCTAGATATCTGATAATCGATAAAAAAATTGAGATCTGAATCTAACGTCAAGAGTTGAAATTGAGTTCAAGTTAAGATGTAATGACTCAAGGTCACAAACGAAGAAAAAATTGCGCAGAAAATTCTACTATAGTAGATTAGCTTTCAATATGACAAAAAAAGGGATGTTGGAACTCGAACAGTTATGAAATACCATTCACTACAATTTCCATGCAAAGTTCACAAATTTAACAACGAAAAAAAAAGTTTGAAATACGTCAAGATCAGGTGGACATAACGAGCGTGTACACAACTCTCTTTGGCATAAATATCGCCTGTAAAGAGATAAAGAGACAAGAGCGAGAGAAGAAAAATGACGCTTGTAATGTGTGTGTGTATCCACGAGTATATGGATACACTCATGGTATGTGGATATGTGAATTTGAAGCGAACGCAAGGCCGAATGTCAGTTGACAACACTGACCTACGGCGATGCGACTAATCACAATGAGAATTAAAACGGTATACCAGTTTGGGTTTAGCCAATTTTGGTGAAGGAAAGGAGAGTTTTTTTTCAAAACACGCAAGATAGGTAGTGATGTTGAAATAAGGTACGAATTCAGATTATCATTAGTAAGAATCGCGGGGAAAAAAAGGAGAAGGAATGATTTACTCCGTTCAAGGAAAAAAAAAGAGTTTAACACTGTGCAAGATATCGTGCACGGACTCTATGTACGACGAACGCGTGAAGCGAACGTCGTTGACATCGTTGAAGTTGTTGAAGAAGAATCGTCCTCCTACAACGACGAGAGAAAAAGAATCCTTCGAAGAGTCGTATATCTCTCGTACAGTGTTGTGCAGAGGAACACGAAGCGATAGATCAAAGTGAGCAATTGATTTCATGATTTTCAGAGAAGAAAATGATTCGACAGTTGATGATTGAAGAAAAATGAAAGCGGTTCCTCTATGGATTCAGGAAAGCTAGATTGTTCACGAGCTACATTGTTGAGTAAGAATTTCATCGACTTATTAATCGTTGATCGGAATGATTGGGAATGAAAATCTTTCGGTCAATAAAATTCGATAGACCCCACACCCGGCACCAATTTTTGTTACGAGGTGAAATAAAATTTTTACTCCTAATTCACTTCCAACAAACTTTATTTGAATTATCCATCGAGCCCGAGCAGCTGGACACGATCGAGTTATGTTGGTCGCTCAAATTCTAAGTTCGCCGAAGAGTTGAAAACTCTAGGGCGGCAACCGTAGCTGTGTTCGGAACGAAGGAAACGATGATTCAGTGAGGAAAGAACAAATGAGTGAGAGGATTTTATATGGAAGATTATATTCATTTCTATTACTGAAAAATGCTGGGGATCGTGACAAATGGTCCTATTTGAGGCGAACGGGGAATAAACAATGTAAAGAAGAAATACACGCGTGAATGAGTGAGTGAATGTGTAAGTAAATGTGAGTGTGTGGAATCTTGAGTACACTTACTATGGGTGAAGCCTAATGAATTTCGTATCGCTGGTCGACTGCAAGCTGGTCCGAAGTGAGTGTGTGATTCCAAGGCTTTGTTATGAGGAGGATCGATGAGGATGAGGAAGAAGCTGATTCTCCTGTGGTCTTGGAATTGCACTGAATCTAATGCACGAGTTATTTCTTGAGCAATTAACTCAAGAATCGAGCTTGAGTGCAGGAGTTTTAATTAAACGTGAGAGCAACTCCACGAGATCCTTGCAGAATGCAAAAATCGGCACGTGGAACTTGAATAAAATTGAACACGGTACCGGACGAGAGAAATTCCACGTCAAATTGATAGGACAGCGTAGTTTAAATTTATTTTTACAAGGCGTGTCCCCGACAAATCCCAAAAGTCAACTATGCTTTTTCATCGATTTTTCTCCCTATTTAAGGAGCGATGATTTTCATTTCATGGGAGTGAGGAATCATGCCATCGGTCTTTTGCTGATTTGACCAATGTGCCTTGGTTACTATGTCCGTGCTGAATTCAATGGGTGCGAGAAATAGTGATTGATTGAGAGAAGGATAGAAGGAAAGGTGCACTGCACTTTACGCAGTTTGTGCGGTGTCAGCGAACTGAGTGTCTTATTGTTTGTACTTAATCACTATAGAAGTGTATGATGATATATATATATATATGTCTATATATGTATATATATATGTGTATAAATGTGTAAGTATATATATGATGGATGATTCAAACGATCTTTGAATACATAATTGTAAGTTTAAACAATGGCGATGTGAGAAATTCCTGAGATAGAAGCATGAAGACCCGAGTAAAAATGAAAACTCCTGCAACACGTCTGCACTAGTCCCGCACTTATATTCACGCCCGTAACACTCCCGCAACAGATCCAAAAATTCGTGAGATTCTTGGTTCAAAATCAGAGCGCCCATAACATACCCGCACCAGACCTGTACGCATATATATTTCCGCACCACGCCCGCAACAAGTATGTACGTTTTTCCTGTTCTGAAACTATATAGACGTGGTGCAAGCATATCGCAAGAGGCTTTTTTCTCATCTCCATTAAATCAGTACAATTTTTCTGAATCTCTAATAATTTTGCAATTAGTGAAATTTCAGAATAAGAATGAAGCGAAATGAAAACTTTCTAAGGCTCAAACGTAAAAGTTGTAAGAGGAATCTTCCTCATACAAAAATTCGGTGTATTACTGCTTTCGAACGCGTGCATATTCAAAGGAACCCAAACAACGCCGTGTGTATGACACAAATTATTTTTCCCAAAATTTATATTGGGTTTCCTTTGACATCCATTACGCAAAGAGTAGAAGTTGTAATTTGGTATGAAACATTCCGACAAACTTTGAATGTGAGGACCCAGTCATTGCATGGTGTTATAGTGTATGAAGCAATGAAACCATAATATCGCTGTATACATACCTTTCTCAATTAATGAAGATGGTATGTATAAAGTGATATTTTGATTTTATTGCTTTATTTTCGAATAATTTATCAGAAAAGATTTGGCTCGGGTTGCATCGTCGAGATTGCTGAGTATCCCCTTAAGGGCTTTTGAATGTGGTAGAACTATAAATATGTAGGTACACACATATAGCACATAGGTATAGTTAAAGCGAGGAAAACTTTGCTCCAAACTTTTGTGCAAAATAGCAATTGATGTGAAATTTAAAAAATATTTCACCATAGTGCTTACCCGAGATTGCGCCGTGAACATAAATCTAGCAGTAAAATCACTCTCCATTCCCTATAAAAAATTCGTGAATGCACGAGATGATTTGACATTTCGTCGTCGCCATGTTGATTTCGAAAATATCTTGAGATGCAACTGGCAGCTGCGTTTCAAAGTAACCATTTGATTATTCTTTATTATATTCAAAATTTCAAGGTTTTCGAAATAATCAATCGATTGATGGAATTTTTCAATATTGCACGTGATTTATCGTAATAAAACTTATATGTATATACCTATGAAACTATTCCGCATGGAAAAATTACATTACACTTCCCATGAACCCTTCATAAATGTGATTGAATTGAGATCGATTAGTTTGGTTATCATCCCGCATAAAATTTGATCGACAAAATTTTTATTCATTTATAAAAAAAGAGGACCATTTGTTTAAAGAAAGAACGATCTTTGATTATGATGAACGAATTGTACGTGTAACGGTCAATTACCGATACATCGTTTCCTCCACATTATTCTACATACGGTTATGTAAAATATTGATTTCATACACACATGCATAGTCCACGGGAAATGCAACGCAATTTTTACACTGGAATATTTGTTTATGCGGAATAAAATCAACGATATACATCATCACTTTCACAGCACATTATGAGGTGAAATTGTAGAAAATTCACGATTGAAAAAAATTTTTTTGTTATTCTGAACATGGTAATAAAAAAAATACTTACTCCAAAACGTCGCTTTCAACTGCATTTTGCGATATTCTCAAAAGCAACACGGCGACGGCGAACTGTCAAATCGTCTCACGTATTTACGAATTTTTTACAGGAAATAGAGGTAAAGCCCACACTGAGAGATATTCATTATCAAAAAATCCTGGTTTTCCCATTAGTCGGGGGATATACTTGACATAAGGATTTTATATACCTGGCTTGAGATCACAAATTGATGAGAAAAAACAGTAATTTCTCATGCTCCGAAGTTTGAAAATTAAAACCAGAGAGAGATGAGAATTCATGTTGAAAAACAGTAATCTTTTATCATACAAGTTGTAAACGAAAATTCTTAATTGATGACACTGATATGAATTGAAAACCATCCCATTTTCGAGATTGTTGCGTGGCTTCGGGGAAATAAGCCAGGTTTGTGATCACGAACAATGATGTTCGATGCCGGTGAGGATAAAATTTTTTTTTCGATTAAAATAACGCTATAAAGAATTACTGATATTCCCCATCAATTTGTAATCACATGTCAAGTATATCCCTCGTCTACTGACAAAAACCAGTAATTTTTTAAATGAATTCTTCTCAGTGCAGGTAAACACTGGGCAATCCCAGGTAAGCACAGTGGTATAATATTTTTTCGTATCAATGACTATTCCGCACAAACGTTTTTTACAAACGTAATTGAGATGAAATTTGAAAAATATTACACCATAGTGCCTGAATATGAATCCAGCGGTGGAATCCAAGGGCGTATCTAGGGGAGGGCCCCAAGGGGTCCGGACCCCTCCCCCCCCAAATCCAGCATTTTTTCGTTTTTTATATATCTATATATTTCGTATATATAGATATACATCCTTAACATAGGCCCTTTCCAAAAAAAAATTCTGGATACGCCCTTGGTGGAATCATTCTCGATTCATATATATAAAGAAAAATTCGTACATACGTCAGACGATTTGACATTTCGTCACCCCCATGTTAAATTTGGAAATATCGTGAAATAAAGTTGGAGGTTGCGTTTTGGAGGAACCTAAACATTCTTTCTATGGTCAGAATATCAAAGTTTTTTTCCATGATTATAAAGCTCTTCAAAAGTTCACACTGTAAAACAAAATATGTTGTAAAAGTGTTGTAACGTATATAATTGACATTACTTATCATAAAATACATTTCAGTATCAAAATTATGTCATATTTCTCGTGAACTATACTTTTTTGAATGACATAAAATTTTAACATAAACGTACGTAGAATTATAATCAAAACGATGTATCGATAATTGACCGTTACACGTACAATTCGTTCATCATAATCAAAGATCGTTCTTTCTCTAAACAAATGGTCCTCTTTTTTTATAAATGAATGAAAATTTTGTCGATCAAATCTTATGCGGGATAATAACCAAACTAATCGATCTCAATTCAATCACATTTATGAAGGGTTCATGGGAAGTGTAATATAATTTTTCCATGCGGAATAGTTTCATTTGTATATACATATAAGTTCTATTACGACAAATCACGTGCAATATTGAAAAATTCCATCAATCGATTGCTTATTTCGAAAACCTTGAAATTTTGAATATAATAAGAAATAATCAAATGTTTACTTTGAAACGCAGCTGCCACTTGCATCTTGAAATATTTTCAATATCAACATGGCGACGACGAAACGTCAAATCGTCTCGCGTATTCACGAATTTTTTACAGAGAATGGAAAGTGATTTCACCGCTACATTTATATTTATGGCGCAATCCCAAATAAGCACTATGGTGAAATATTTTTTAAATTTCACATCAATTGCTATTTTGCACAAAAGTTTGGAGCAAAGTTTTCCTCGCTTTAACTATACCTATGTGCTATATGTGTGTACCTACACATTCACAGTTCTACTGTGCTCGAGGGCCCTTAAGCACGCATTGCAACAGTAATTTCGACATTTACGGGTCTGGTGCGGACCTGATACAGCTCTATTGCATGCATGTTCTGGGTTTGGTGCGGTCTTGGTGCGAACACGTTCCGGGATTTATCGTCCATCGTCATTCACTGTGTGCGGGTCTAGTGCAGCTATGGTGCAATCGTGTTGCGGGTGTACGGTTTGCCAAACGGCCTTGGTGCAAACGTGGTGCGGGCGTAATCATTTTTGTGTGCAGGAGTGTTGCAGATGTGGTGCAGGCATATACGGTACTGTTATGGGCGTGGTGCGGGTGCTTACAGTATTATTGCGGGTTCAGTACAGATGCGCCCGCAACACATCCGTAACAGTACCGTATATTTTCATATCAGCGATTTAAAAATTTTAACTCGGGGAGTGAAAACGAATCTCAAAGAGGGTCTCTCCTCCTTAGTCACATGTATGCGTGCTTTAATTGTCGCTCCGCATAGAAGTAGTAGGTTCTTTCTAGTTCCTTTGAATACGATGGATTTATTGGTGTCTTTCAACTATGTTTTCGAATTACAAATTTCTTGTTGCAAGTATTACTTTCTTTCGAAACATCGTTGAAAGGAGTTGTTTGGAATTCGCATGGTACTCATGAAAGGGATTGCTGATTGAGCATTTCCCAGGGTCTTTGAACTCTGCGATTCGTGTTCATTCTTCAAGCATGGTTTTGTAAATGGACTTGAATGATGCGAGGGAGGTTTTGGTAGGTACATCACATTATCATGAATGTGACAGAATTTTGTACGTTTCGAACCAGTAGCGGGGTGGGATGGGGGTCAAATCAGCGAAAAACCAAATCAACGAAACCGTTAGTTGGAAAGAATAAGACATCATACATTATACATCTCTTCCTTTTCAACCAATGGTTTCGTTGATTTGTCCTTTCGTTGATTCGGCCCTCATCCGCGGGGTGGGACCTTTTCTATCGTCCTTCAATTGACGCGAAACAAAGACTCGCGTTTTCATTCGAGTTGACAGAAGACAGGGATGTTCCCACCATGCCAATGTTTTGGAAAATCACTTAGAATGTGTTCGCATTCACGGTGTTTATGTTTACATTCATGGTATATAATAGAAACACATTCAGAGCGACTGTCTGAACGTACGAAAGTTTTTCACATTCATGGTGAATGCGACAACATCTATTGTAGTTGTTCTCTTTTCTCTTGGCAAATACCAAAATGCAGAGACTTCCAGGGAAACAGCAGTATACGGCTAAGTATTTTCACGACCGATTTTCCGATTCAGCCGAAAGAACGGAGGTTGCGAAGCAACGATTTACGTTGAGACATTGGAGAACTTGAAAAATCAAAACATCCAAGTAAATGGACAGCATAATCATCCTGACGACCCACATTATATATTGAGATTGAAGTTCCAAAAAGAAGCAGAGGATTGGGCTCGGGCTCCAGGAGAGAATGATATCAAGGGGATTTATGATGAACTGAAGTCAAAGGATGACTGAGTATTTACCAGGGGTGTAATAAAAAGAAATCTTTAATAGAAAATTTGACAATATTTCTCAAAATCTGAGATGATTTCTTAAAATGTGAGAAATCTCAGATATAATATTTCTTAGATTTATAATGAAGTCAAAACGGTTCACATTGGTGTTGAATGTTACTTGAAAAATGATAAAAAGTTATCAATACTCAACATGTTCTTGAAGTTTGAATTGTTTATACGTTGTGAAAAATTTCTTTGTGGATTTACAAAAAAAGTTCGAAAGTTTTTCACATAAACGTTTTTTCTAGTAGATTCCAGAATAAAATTCGAAAAGAATCCGAAGTTCTTGTGATTTGGTCAAAAAATTTTTGTTGATTGACAAAAATTTTTGATTCTTCCCAAACTTCACTTTGGAATCTACTAAGAAAGATGTTCATGTAAAAAACTCCCAAACTTCTCTCGTAAATCCACAAAGAAATGTTTTACAGTGTAGAAACGAAACGAAAATTCAAACTCACGAACACTGATAAATTATCGTTATTTGTCTCCTCGAATCAACTCCTTTAATATTCAACAATATCGAAGTATTGTGTTATTTGATGACTAATTCGTTTCAATAAACGATTCAAACTTCCGCAACATATAGGGGAGAGTGGGGACACTTGCACCACTTTTTTTTTACATTGTTATAACTTTCGTGGTTAACTTCATTCGATATATTATTTATGGGATTTTGACAGAGCAAACATTCCTTTCTAAGTTGCAAATGATAGCAAGGTCGAATCTAACATCCTATCAATGATATAAGTGTTCTTCAAAAACATTGCGTTTGGTGCAACTCTCCCCACATGGCGGGAGACTTGCACCACCCTGTGGGGATATTTGCACCACCCTGCGAATTAGCTTTTTCTCCCTCTCTCTCTCTCTTTCTCTCTCCCTGAGTAATTGATCCTCTCCCTGCTAAATTTTCCCAATAAGGACCGATACAAAACGATAAATGTTTTCTATAGTTTTCAATGAGGTTTCTGGATACGGAATTTACGAAGTTATATCGTTATCAAACGATAGAACTCTATCGTTCTTTATCGTTTTCTATAAAAATTTAACAGATTGTATAGGGTTTTATCGTGAAATTCGTATAGGAGAAGTATCAATTATTTGGAAAAAAATAGTTATGTGTTCTAGAATAAGTAGTACTTTTCCAATACGAATTTCACGATAAAACCCTATACAATCTGTTAAATTTTTATAGAAAACGTTAAGGAACGATAGAGTTTTATCGTTTGATAACGATATAACTTCGTAAATTCCCTATTCAGAAACCTCATTGAAAACTATAGAAAAAATTTATCGTTTTGTATCGTTCTTTATGGGGATAATTTAGCAGGGCTAATTGGAATAATAACCACTATTTTCAAATCTATTTATCAGTATTTATTTGAAATGAATAATCAGATATACAAGTGAATAGCTGAACTTACGATCAAGATGGACTTTACGCAGTTTAGAGTTTGATACTAGCAACAACCTTTTATTGAAAACTAATTGCACAAGAGTGTTTGCTATGAACGGAGGAAACAAGTGAAATTTGTCACTCCTACCAACTCATATCAGGAGGCATAAACTCAATTGAACGTTCTTGAGACTGATTTCAGCGCCGCCAAGAGGAAGGGTACTTGAACTAATCTCACATGAAGGCACTGATACTGTCACAAACTTTTATGATTTGTTGAGCATTTGTGTAAATGTATCCATGTGAGGTTAGTTCCAGTAGCCTTCCCCTTGGCGGCGCTGAAGTTCATTATGAAAATTCTCTCATTGAGTTTATCCCCCCTGACTTATATGAAGTGAGATCATTCATGGAAATAGCAAAGAATTCACAGAGTATTTTATCAAACAAAAGAATCTTTCTCTCTCTCTCTCCTTCCTCTCCTTCTCTCTTCTGTTCTTCGGAAGAACATTCAGATTCGAACATCCGAGTGTACGGATCATTCTGAATACCTGTTTCTATAAAAAAAATGAAACATCGGAAGTGGTGCAAGTATCCCCGCAATTTGTGGTGCATTGCACCCCTCACGGCATCAACAGACTACTGATGCTCGCAAAAAAATTCCAGATATTTTCAGTCAAAAAGTGGATCATGAAAATATTGTGCAACGATTGTACTTTCGATTGAGATTGGTTTCGTGGTGTTTGGGATCACTTACAGATCATGGGAAACTTTTTCTGAAAAACTAAGGAGACACAAATCAAACGATTTTGAGAGTGCCAAACCTTTTGATATCAATAAAAAAACAGAGATTCATTCCACATTCCTGTGAACTCGTGTGGAGTTAGGTCATCCATTCAGCAAACGCCACGTGCAAGAACAGTTCAGAAATTTTGGAAAATTAAGAGATATCTGCTGTGGTGCATATCACCCCATGGTGCAAGTGTCCCCACTCTCCCCTACTTAACAAACAATAGACACAAATATGTACTTTTCAAAAGGCGTGTATGGAATTGTACAAAGTGAATAAGAAAATTTCGAAAATTAGATCTTTGAATTTTCTTATTCACTTTCAAAATTTCATGCGCACCTGTTGAAGAGAACATTTGTGTTTTTATTTTTTGTTAACAATTGATAATTTTCCATTATTTTTCAAGTAATATTCGATAATAATGTGAACCGTTTCATCGTTATTACAAATTGAAGGAATATTCTGAGATTTTGAGGAATACTCTGATTTCCAGGAATATTCTCAAATCTCACAGTGCTACAAAAAAGAAAAAATTAGAGATACTTTTTGAATGACCTAGTGTAGGTTGTTGGTCTGGTCGGATACAACACAAAACCATGTTTGAAAATTTTTTTACAACCTCAAATGAAGGGTCGACGGTCTAAACCTGTTAACTGACATTTCAGAAATTTTACACGGCGAAGAAAAGTTGATCCAGATCTTTCAATTTTCATTCAAATGATCTGAAATTTGGAAGTATCATTTACCCTTGTAACCCGAAGGAAAAACTTTTTATAGACTAGGAAAATACCAAAAATTAAAGAGATGCCAACGTCTTTTCTTCGCCTTGTAAAATTTCTGAAATATCATTCAACAGGTTTAGACCGTCGACCCTTCAAATTTCAAAGTTATGGTAAAAAAACTGATTTTTGGTGATTTTGTACATTTGGAAATTTCTAACTCGGCCATTTTTTGACCAATTCCAGAATCCCAAACGGGTTCTGAGAGGGGAATGTTAGTACTTTCGAGACACATGTATGTTTTCGAGTATTAAATAGAACTTAGTGGAAATTTTTCCTCAAGAATTGGAAATTTTCACCTGTTTTCTTCATTCTTTCTATTTCAAAAGCATTTTTTGCGACCATACTTCGTGAATCAATGGTTTATCATATGTAGTATTGGAGTGTGTTCAATGCTGTGTGAAATGAGTCGTTGTTCATTGAAATCGATCAAGAATTGTCGGAGTTATACAATTTTTTCCGCAAAAGGAAATTTCGGTCTTATACGACAATTGATGTAGAGTTCAATTATTATTATTCTATGCAGCATATGACGTATTATGGTATCGAATTCGATGTTTACTTGTTCTATCATCACACTAAGAAAAGAATATAGGCCAAGTGCGTAGAACTCAGGCCAATATAACTATATTGATTATTATTATAATATGATTATATTAGCCTGAGTTCTACCTATTTGGCCTATATTCTTTTTTCAGTGTGATGATAGAACAAGTAAACATCGAATTCGATACCATAATACGTCATATGTTGCATAGAATAATAATAATTGAACTCTACATCAATTGTCGTATAAGACCGAAATTTCCTTTTGCGGAAAAAATTGCATAACTCCGACAATTCTTGATCGATTTCAATGAACAACGACTCATTTCACACAGCATTGAACACACTCCAATACTACATATGATAAACCATTGATTCACGAAGTATGGTCGCAAAAAATGCTTTTGAAATAGAAAGAATGAAGAAAACAGGTGAAAATTTCCAATTCTGGAAGGAAAAATTTCCAGTAAGTTCTATTACTCAAAAACATATATATGTCTCGAAAGTGCCAACATTCCCCTCTCAAAACCCATTTAGAATTCTGAAATTGGTTAGAAAATGGCCGAGTTAGAAATTTTCAAATGTACAAAATCACCAAAAATCAGTTTTTTTACCATAACTTGAAAATGTGAGGGTGTAAAAAAATTTTCAAACATGGTTTTGTGTTGTATTCGACCAGACCAACAACCTACACTAGGTCATTCGAAAAGTGCCTGACCAGTGTAGCACCGTATTTCCTATTGAAGATGAATATCCTTTCGACCTGCATTTCTCTCACGTTTACTTTTTATCGGGAAATAACTCTTGCTTTCGGGTCGGGCTCTCGAAAAATTCGGTGATCCGACAATGTCAGGAAATCATAATTGAAATTGAGAAAGATTTCATTTCATGAAACAACTATTGGGGAACCGAAGTTAGTTCGAGTACTCCAAAAATTTCGGAAGAGCCGAATTAAGTCGAGTACCCGAGAATTCGAGAGATTAAAAAAAAATCTGAACCAGTCCCGATTCTCGAAGCAAGACCTTGAATTATTCGAATTCTCGCGAATGCCTGGTATTTATTGTACTCATAACAAGTTAACCCTAGAATTGTAGACAAAATTTTTTTACCCTTAACACTGTTTACATGGATCCACGTGATCCGGCGATGGTATGTCCTACAATTCTTGAGAATAGTGTTTGATTTCCTTCCGATGAGGAAGAAATCGAAACGCTAGACTGTAAGCTTCCCACAGAGATGAATGAAGGTCGTATTCAATCGCACGTATGTTCTTTCTCCGCATGATTGCGATTACGAAAACGCGCACGGTTCAAAACGGCATGGATTCAACAAAATTCTTTGGGTCCACCAGACCCATGTATACAGTTCTACAGTTAATGAAAATTGATTGGCAGTTCCCAATTTCACCATATTCACGGGGTTTGGTGTGTATAAGTTTTTATTTTTGAGAGGTTACTTTTCATTCCAAACTATTCAATTACTATGATGTTACATTTTATGGAAATGATTGAATTAACACAGGTATGAGCTCATTCGAAATGAATTGGAGTACCATAGGGAATACAAACAACTCATGTTAGCTGCTAGGGCCAAAAATATTCCCCCAACTCCTCGCAACTTGGACGAGTTAGTTGGAATACTTGAGGAATATCACCCGATGAGGAATATTCATCGAGGTTGCGCAGTTGGAGTTGATGGGTCTCTCGCTCTCATATTTATCCACGACTCTATGATGGAAGCTCTTTCACGATGCGCTCAGCTTTATTGTGATGGGACATTCAAGGTATATACATTCAATATTGATCGTGAACCTTTATGGTTACTATTGATCATTATTGAGCCGATTGTAGATAAGGCCGAGACTACCCCGCTGTGCTCAAGTTTTCATTATTCATTTTAGGAAAATGGATAACGTAAGTTATTTGATCGTGATTGCTCTGTTTGAATGACGAGCTCTTGAAAATAAATCAATGAATGCCAATATTATTTTTAGGGGTTCCCTGCGATATTTGTCTTGATGAGTACAAGAACCAAAGATTGTTATGACGCGATGTGGCGTCAAATATTGCAATTAGTGCCTCAACTTGCAGAAAATGTTAGTTCGATCTGTAGTGATTTTGAACGGGCCCAAATTAACAGTGCCAAAGAGAACTTTCCTCAGGCGAGGATAGTGTGTTGCTTGTTCCATTTCAAGCAGGTGCGTGATTTATTCTTCCAATTTCTGAAAGGCTTGATATTTCATACTCCCACAAATCATTTATTTTTCACATTCTTAGGCGATTGTCAAGAAATGGAGCAAGCTACGCATCCCCGCAGGATTTGAATATATTTGAGAGAGGACGTACGCCCTGGCTCATCTGCCAGCAGACAAAATGGTGGAAAGCGTGAACTCGGTTCAGTCTTTGATGGACCAAATTTATCGCCAAAACAATGAGAATCGCCAAAAATTACAAGCCTTCGCAACGTCTTTACGGACATTCTGGTTACCTCCGGCCGATATCATGTCAGTCCATAATAAACCCATTCGAACCAACAATACCACAGAAAATTTCCATCTGATTGCTGGGAGGGAAATGGGAAATCGGCCCAATGTTTGGAAAATGTTGGGTATGTTATTACGTTTTCTTATGTATTTCCCCATAGGGAAAGGACACACGGGCTGATACTGGCTCAGTACTGCTGCCAGAGTCGCCAGTACTGACGAATCCAAAACTGCCAAAGCTATCAAAACTGGCAAGAAGTTGGCATGATAACTTCATTTTACATAAAGGCCTGTATAACATTTCAAACCGTTTGAGTACTGTTCGTTCAAATGTGCCGACTATGGTAGAATTCTGGCATTCCAACCTAGTCCGAAGAGTATCAATTTAATACTGGCACAAGACTGTCTGTCCATTCAACTCAATACCGTTTGAAATTCAGCGAATAGACGGTGTCGGTTGACAGATAATAATGACTCTCGATAAGAACAATTATTCCCGCCAAATTTTCGGCAAATATGACCTTGCCAGTACTATGCCATTTGTCGACTTCCGTAATTCCCACATGGGCCTATGGGGAGATAGTCAGAGTTAACAAATGACGCGGTACTGGCAATGTTTTTTTCCCTTAAAGGAGAACCCAATAATTGCGCCTTGTCAGAATTTCATCCTGAAGGCATCGAATATATTGCATTCTTATCAGACTCGTCCAAAAAAGGAACAAAATGATATATTTCCGATATTTTTACGATATATACAATAATTATCCGATATAAAATCAACAGGCTACCCGATGAGTTTCCGATAGGTGTCCACTTTGGTTCTTTATCGGATAATTCGGGATTCCACTGATCTTTCCAATAACACGGTTACTTTAATGAGACAGTACTAAGTTATTACTAAGCCAGAGTTGATATGATCATTCAATATGTTCGAGGGACAAGGATGTGCCAGTATTGATATGACTCTGGCTGATTACAAAATCGGTAGTCGACTGACGTTAAAATTACGATCTTGGCAACGTATCTGTTGTAGTGAGTCGAAGTCGCGCCAGCATTCAGCCAGAGTTGGTGTCATCATCCGATATGCTCAATAGACGACAATGTGTTAGTATTCATAGGACGCTGGCTAACTATGGAATTGATAGTCGACTGATATTAAAATCACGATTTTCGCAACTTGGCTTCCGTAGTGAGTCGATGTAGCGCCAGCATTGAGCCACAGTCGGTCAGATCATTTGATCTGTTCTATAAACGGCAATGTGCCAGTATTGGTAGGACTTCGTTTCACTACGGAATCTATGGTGAATTGTATGATTCTAACTGAATTCATACAATGAATGGCAATAAGAGTGATCCATCGTCAAGTCGGAGAATAGCTGATGTGATAGAGACTTAGTTTCTCATTTGCAGGACCTGGGTTCAATCCTCACTCAGTGAACTTTCAAGAAATCACTTCCAAAGTGCCTTTCTCCGAATACGGTAATGAGAAAGATGGATTTGTACGTTTTTCAGAGTCCGAATTCAACGTTATCCATGTTTTTCTGTTATTATTATTTGAAATATAACTCCAGGAATTTCCGATTACCAGTATCATGCCAGTACTGGGTCAGCTTCGAATTCATACTTAGGATCTCGTCATTCCGACTCCTTGTCATTTCTTCTTAACCACTGGTAAAACAATTGATCCTATTGCAATGCTAGAGTTCCACCATAGTTAGCTCGCATTAAACCATTATCAGTACCGAAGTGATGGAAAATTTTATGCTGGCCCTTATGGAAAATTATATTATCGTTTCGACTGTTGGCCAGTACTGTCTATCCAACCACGTCCATAATGGTAGATCTGGAATTCCCAGTCCTGACAACTGTGGCAACGGTGTTCAGCCAGTAGCGGCGCGTCTTTTCATTTTCGCATGGGTTATTGTATTCTTCCAATTAACGATTTCACTATTATTAACATTTGTATGATATAATCATCGATGGGAAGTATGAGTAAAATCATGGTCACAGTTGCTGACAATTTTGAGAAAGTGGAAAGAGGACGTCGCGTTAGTGCGGCACGACCAAGAGACCTCCAAGTGGCTGATTTGGCAATTTTGAATGCCGAAATGAATTTGAGAACTCAACGGTATGGTCAAAGCGATGAAGAGGAACTAAATGTCACATATTGGAATCCTGCATTCACATCGAATTGTGTTTCTTGCACATTTTTATACACGTATCAAAACTGTGTGGATATTGAAAAATGGCAACACGTTTCACTTTGATTCTGTAGAATTTATTTCCTCTCAAGTTATGAGCAGGCTAGTAATATTATGTGATACTTGACTCATATTTCTCAAAATAACATTTTCAGATACAGTGTTGAGGAATTCCTAATGAACGTAGCTGGGCTGAGGTGGTAAGAATTCGCGAGAGGTCAGTTGTCTAAAATATATAGAAGAAATTCTAATAAATAAGATATGTATCACTGAATGACAATTCCGCATCGTACTCACTCAAAAACAGCCAGTTACGTGAGAGTATTGCTGAGTGTACATTCTGAAAAATGACCAATTGTACCTTTTAGTTTTCATTGGTAACGAATTAGCAGCCCGCGACGATGACGAGTCTAGCGAAGGTAACATTGAACACGAGGAGTTCGCTGAACAAGTTCCCGATGAAGAACCAATCGAGTCCTCCAAATCCATCCAAAATCTGAATGCAGACGCTGGAGCAGGTTCTCACAATGCATTAGGATATTTAATTTTTTAAGCGCGTTGATTATGCGTGAAATAAGTCAGTGGACCCGAAGTGGATCAAAAAAGCCACCGCACCGTTGAAAATAACGGAGTTGATAAGATATGTACACTGTTAAAAATGTCTGGACAAGACTTCGAATACACGTAACAGGAGCACTTTCCGATCACGTAAAAATTTAGAGTACATGTGTATGAAATTCCAGTCACGAAAATATACATAAACGTGTCATATGATATAATAAGAATCTTAAATTCCAATTACTTGTGAATAAATTTTCAATTCAAATACCAAGAATTTGGAATTTCAGTTACAAATGTGATTGAAGTAGTTATGGAATTTCGAACAGTTTTTAGCAGTGTGATGTCGTATAAAAATATAAATATCACATGACATTTATGATTTATCACATGTATAGGTGGAGAGTGCGAAAATGAACGAGTGATTCGCCGGCGACGACGACGTGTCTTAAGTATGTATTGCCTTCGCGTCATTTCAAGTTGATTGAAATAAAATCAGAATGTATTACAGAGATGAATCAGTTTATGTCTACAGTCGAACGAATTCATAATTTCTATTCCATATTTCAGTTAGAGATGAACAAGTAATTCCCCCCGAAGAATCTCAGAATCCTTCGGTCAGAGCTCTTCCTGTTCGCCGTGCGGGCAGGTCTCGTCGAGCTGCTGCTAATTCTATTGGCGCTGGAACTGTGCCCGAACGAGTGCTTCAAGATGGGCCAAATGATCCCAATGACGAAGCTGCCGAAGAAAATGTCATTCTTCCAGTTCGACGTGTAGGCAGGCCTCATCGAGCTGCTGCAAGCGATACTGGCGCTGGACTTGCACTTGAGCGAGTGCCTTCCGGTAGAACGAATGGCCTGAACCAAGAAGGTGCTGCAGGGAACGTGAATCTTCCAGTTCGATGTGTAGGCAGGCCTCGTCGAGCCGCTGCAAATGCTGCTAGCGTCAGACCTGTGCTCCAAGAAGAGCCTCACAATATATACGGAGAGCGATACAATCTTCTCGAGTCACTTGGACATGAACGTGACATCGAACCACCAGCCGAGATCAATGTTCACTTCCGAGAACTACCTGTACTTGAAGCTGAAGAAAATGTTCAAGTTGGTATGTAGTAATCATTATATAAAAAATTAGGTTGAGCGAAATTTGAAGTCAGTGTAAAAAGTAAATTAATTTCAAACATTGATGTGACTCAGGCATTGTTGAAAATCAGCTGCCGTTCGTTGACGGAGTTCAAGGGGAAGCAGCATCATTTGAAAGTAATGCGGAAATCGATGCGAACATCAATGGACAACCCACACAGCACGCAGTTTTTGAAGATATCTAAAAGAATACTCAATTGAGAGATCTTCAAGGACGTTCTTGAAGAGTTCTTAAAGATATCTTTCAGAAGTGTTGGAAAGACATCTTGTGAAAGATTTCTAAGAGATGTCTCGATTCAAAACATCTCCAAGACGACCATGCGAGATATCTTAAAGATATCTTTGAGGAGCGTTTGAAAGATATTTTCCTGGAAGACTTTAACAAAATATGTTTAAGAAGATAGATTGTCAGCAGGTTGAGGTTATAAATACCTAATCATATGAATTGACATGAATAACACTCGGAATGTGCCTTTAATTATAATCGAATTACACATGTGATAAATTCGGTCACAAATCAAAAGCTTGAAAAATCTATAAACATGTCAAGAGATTTTAAATCCCGCAAAAATTACGATTTTGTAACCTTTTAATACCTGCGCTGGAATTAACGAATCTTCAAGACACAAATATTTTACAAATCACTGAACTTTTTACGCTCAATTTTATGTACAGCCTCCAAGTAAATTCAAAAAAATTCTCATTCATACTCATTAATAAGTTATTCTTCAATAACGTTGGGATAGAAATAATTTAGGAAGAATCTGTGGTATCCACGACCAACTTATCTGACATTTGTTTATATAATAACAGTTTTTTCAAAAGATCACTTCTACTCTGAAAATGTACACCACTGACACTATTCCACTGTGTTATATTGACAATCATAAGCATCAAAACCGAACTGTCTCTATAGCTTAGGTCACTGAAGCGTAAGTACATCGTAAGATGCGCGGGTTCGATTCCCGCAACCTCAAGGATTGAGATAAAATCAAACTTCATAGGAGTGCGAGAGCGACAAAGACAAATATGGGAGGGGGGGGGGGAGGAGAAGGAAAAAGAAGAGGTGTTAGAATTTTTTTTCGTGAATATATTCAAGCTTCTTTCAAGACATTTTTATGAATTTTGCAAGACATCTTCAAGAAATCTTGAAGAACTCTTTTAGATTTCTTAATTTCTTCTTAAAGATATCTTGGAGAAGTCTCCGAGACATCTTTTAGGAATCTATTCATGTTGCACAACACATTTTTTCGAATACGAAAAGACATCTTTTAGAAAATTCTTCAAGACTTCTTGTACTTTTGGAAGATATCTTTTAGAATTCTAAAAGATATCTTCGTGTCTGTTTGGGAAGTGCCATCCGAGAGGGAAAATGAAGAAGGAAATGAAACTGATGATGAATAAGGATGATTGTTTCTAAATTGAGTGATGTTCCGGTTACCAGATACCGTATCTGGTCATCCGGTGCTGTCTCCGGATAATATATCTGGCTGGATATTAGAATAGTATTAGATATTCACTCGGATCATACAATCATCCGGTACCGGATAATATCATTTTTATTATTCTTCTGGCAAAATATTTACAACCCCCACCCCCTTCGACTTCTCTGTACATAAGGAATTTTGAAATTTTTCAAATTCCTTCATGATCATCCCATCGTGGCTCAGCCGAATATCCATAAGATAGAAATGTGAGGTTGATAAATGGGATGGTCCAAATTATGTATGTTCTCTATGAATACGGTGATAATATCACCACACGTATGATTGAAATTGAATTAATATGTCATTATTGACCCACTAATGTCCAAAAAACTTTTTAACGACTTCATTCGGGAGAAAACCGAACGTCGGAAAATTCTACTCAAATGTTTTCTCACGTAAAATTTTTTGAATTTTCGGATTATGTCACCGAAATTTGGAGAAAATGCAGAACAATAACTCACATTTACTCATTTAACAAAAAAACATGATTTTTTCATTGGAACAAATTTTTCTTCCAATATTTTCGTCACGAAATCTTCATAAAATACCCCTAGCCAGTGAAATTCCGCGTCCATGGAGACTGTGCTCCAAAATTCAGAGCAAATGTCATGATATGTTCTTGAGAAATCCCAGACTTCGACGTTTCTATAATTGATTCTCATTCAAAATTGTAACCAACCACCATGATCATCAACCACTAAACGGTGGTGAAAAAATCTCTCTGAATCTCTCTGAAAATTCCATGGTCTAGACAGATCAGAGGATTTCAGAAGAATTCAGTGAAGTTTGGAGAGGTTTAGAAAAAATCAGAGACATCTGGATTAGAAGATATTGTGTGTGGATTTTTTGGAGGAATTCAGAGGGAGGAAAATTTCATAAAAAAATTCAGGGTGTTTTAGAGAAATCCGAACTGATTCAGAAAAATCCTTTGAAAGCTGCATTGGAGAAAATTGCGTGTCAAACTATTCAGAGGAATTAGGAGAGATTCAAATTTTTGGGTTTCAGGCATCATATTGTACCCGCCATCTTCCATTTCACGGAATGTTTTTCATGCTACATTTTTGTGTGTGTATTTGACAACTTTTGGGTCCAATAGGAATCATAATTATATCACATGAATATTTTTTGGCTGATAGATATATTAAGAATACATTAAAAATACCCAACAAGTTGGATTCTTGAAGATACGAAAAGAATATTTCCTGAGTGTTTGAAAAAATTGATTGAACATCCATAACAGAGGCACTGACAAATGGAAAGCAATTTGAAGTATGTTTTGGAAATAATATTATCCGGTACTTATCCGGTATCCGACTGAATAATGGTGCTCCGGATTATCCGAATTTTTAATATCCGGCAATAATCAGTATCCGGTTATCCGGAAAATTTTCAATTCGGGCCATCTGTACCTACATTTTGATTGAGTAAGAATATGATTGCAAAACAACACAGCTCACTATACCGCTTACCTTTTTTTACAGATGAGGGAGCACCAGAAAAAAAGGAGAGGAGGCAAAGCAAGGCGTAAGCAGATTAATATTATATCTCATAATACTAATAGTATTCTTTATTATTCGCCTAATCTATTTATATTTTAATATATCAACAATTACATATAAGTAGTTTTCATTATCAGCAATGAATAATTTATTGATTCACTTCTCATATTGTGTTTTAATTCTTTTGAAGTCTGCGTCGTTTGCTACGCAAGCAAGAAGGTACAAAAATTGGACCCTTGCGAACATGGAGTTTGTTGCGGATGTGCAATTAGGTTGCACGGAACAAGAGCAACGGAACAAATGTTTGGTCCTCTATGCAAAACTGTTGTGCGAGCATGGTCACCACCACACTTGATGCCCGTGTTGGCAAGGTATGATTTTTTTTTTCACACAATGAGTAAACCAATATTCGTTATCCTCTCCAAGAATTAATGTTATGTTGTCCTTTCCAAATGAACACAAGAATTGACGCACTTCTCATTCGATGTAATAAATAAACACTCCTTCCTATTCTCTGCTGATGCAATGGTTACTTTCTTTTCGTTTCAGGAATCCGGTGGCAGATCAAATAATTGAAATAGATTGAATACGAATCATGGGGAGCCATTGTACTCAAATAATTATACATAATACACTGGTGGTGGTGGATTACGTGGTGGAAACCGTAAACCTCTTCAACTTCAGAATAACGTTGGCCCTCACAATCGTGTATCGAATGATGACCAAGCTGCCTCTCAATCTCAGAGGAGTAACCGTCTTGTTACTGGAATGACATGCAAATGAATGAGGCTGGGCTCCCATGCAACCGGATTGTTCGGAACGGAACGATCCTGATTGGTAGATTACTAGCTTATTTGAATCTAACTATAACAATATTAGGCATCTACCAATTGTGAGTGTTTCATTCAGGACAGTACGGCTGCATGGGAGCCTAGCCTAACAGATTATTCAGCATAAATTGGTATCCATAGTAGGATATGAGATTTTCAAAATATGTTTTTTTTGTACACCGGATGGGTGCATGCAGAAGATTCGAAATGGAAAAGATTCGAATCCTTAATTGAAAACAGACGCGGCATCTGACCTCTTTCTCCATCCAAGGTTCCGAATCTTCTACATGCACCCCATCGGATAACGTGTAAATAATATTGAAATGACGGAAAAAAAAATATCATGAATAAATGATATGTTAATGATGCTTATAGTTACTTCCTTGTTCCTTGTTCCCCTTAATGAACACATTGTTCTTTTTAACCTTTGGAAGACGGGGAATTATCAGCACAAATCGACCTGTTCTGATTCGTTGTATTCTATATATAATTCGGATATATAACTCACAACTAACCTCCGACCGAACAGGTGGTCCTTTTTTTCTTCTTTATGTATCGTGGTACATTCTACAATGAAGTCAAATAACTAACTAACTAACTAGGTGGTCCCTTTTGGGACCAGTCCCGTCCGGGAGGGAAAGGTGAATGCAAAGAAAAACTATGCGATGGTTTTTTGGTGTTTTGATTAGTGATTTTTTGCTCTGAGAGCGAAGAAAATGGTCAAAGAAATCCTGGATGCGTCCTCGACCTCGAAAAAGGTCATTTCAAGGTCCAATTCTATTTTTTCCGTGTTTTTAGCCCAAACTGTGTACACCTATTTTCTCCGTTGTGCTGAGTACGGAAGGCACTTGGGGGACAAATTCTAGAAGACCCATTGATCTTGGATACAAACAGTTCAAGGTCCAATATTGTTTTCCTGACCCCGGCGTGAGACATTTCCAACTCCCTTGACATCCAAACCACACAAAAAACACATCATATCCCCTCCATTCTGCCACAACTCCTCCTCTGATGTATGGTATCAAGTGGATTCTCTTCCATCTGAGAAGATTAGTCTGAGTTGTGGAAGAATTTTTATTTGTCCAGAATCCTCTCAGTTGTAGAAGCATATTTCCAATTGGAGAAGAAAAAAAAGATGATATATTTTCTCCGATTGATTTGGATTTTATGTCTTATTTCCGTACTACTTCTTTTTGGTGTGAAAATTTTGATAATATATTTGAGCTTCAGATACAGTTTGTCAGGAAACTGGAGCTACCACATGGTTTTTCGCTCTCAACATGACCCAGGACCAGTGACATGGACGCGGCGAAAATTCGAACCCTTTGGGGTGCTTGATTTTCGTGAGTCCCCTTGCCTCTCACGTCAGGGTGCTTGATTTTCATGAGGCCCATTGCCTCTCACATCAGGGTGCTGGATTTCCGTGAGTCCCCTAGCCTCTCATGTCGGCGTGCTTGCTCTTCGCGATTCCCCTCCTTCTCACGTTGTTTTGAATTAACGGAACTCACGGTAAGATCACTCGGGTGTGGTACTCTTCGAAGCATGGCGTGATGCATAAAGGGATATTGCAAATAGCGCATATGTAATTTGTTTGCGCCGTCGTTTTACGCAGAGCACACAATTGGCACCTTCGTTTCGTAGTAGACTGTGGGAAGTGGCGACCAATTAGTCGAGTGGGAGAGTTCGTGACAAGGAATGCTTTCAGTAGACTCCAGTTTCAATAATGCCCTAGCTATTTGTAAACGAAACGAAGGAAACGATGTATAGTCTTGGTGTGTACTTTCATACAAAGCATGAGCATCACATAGACATGAATCGATAAGGTGAAAAAAGAGCTTTCAATACCACTTCATCGTTTTCCGTCCTGTTTCGGTTATCGATAGTTGTCTATCTTTATTGTCAACGCCACCCATATTCTTATTTTATTTTTGGATACACGGTGGCTTCATAATGTCTTCTTTGGGCTTATAATTTTTTTTCCGGTCGCACAGAATCCTAGTTCGGGTACACTTGTAAGCATGCGAACACTACGTTTGTCTTCTCACTTCATTGCCATTCAAACATAATTATGAGCGATTTGTACCTCACCTCGTTGTAAATTATCTTCTAGCTTTGGCATTCCCTTTCTATTGGCTCTGACCGTACCACAAATCCTCATATCACGATCATGTAAGAATTCAGCCAAAGTACGGGATGTATACCTATTGTCTATGTATATAACATGACCCTTATAGAAATAAAGTTGTAAGAAGTGAGCGACAATATCACCGGTAACACCTAATCCGAACTTTTGATATTCAGTATCTGCTCCAGTGTGGACAATGAAGCCTAGAATGAATCCGGTATCGCGGTCTACCAACTCAAACAACTTGATGCCAAAACGATTCCTTTTGAGAAGAATATATTGTTTGAATCGGAGCCTACCTTTCTATAATAACAGGCTTTCGTCTATGCACAGGTGATTATTACTTATGACTCTTATTATACCTAGATGTTCCATCATTTCTAATAATTTGTAGACAATCGGTACATCTCCTCAAACTTGTACACACACATTTGATCTGGAATTTTTTTGTGAAATCTCGAAGTTCTTCATGAAAGTTGAAGCATTCCTGACCGTTAAAATAGCGAATACATTCTTGACAGTATATTCGCGTATTCTCAGTGTCACATGGAGGACTTGTTTTACAAGAAGAGCACTGACGGTTGCAACGATGCTCGATTGAACGTTTGTAAGGTTGATGGCAAGCGTTGCAAAACCCACGGCTGCCCATAGCTCCACGTAAACTTAACACAGGTTCGTAAAGTAACGAGTCACGATAATAAACGATGTGAAGCGTATGGAGTATGCGACCAAATGTGTGTGCAACTTTGATTCGCCCATCATAAATAGGATCTACACCTTCACCTAATGATTTGAAATCATAAACAACAAGTGCTATCCCTCTTGAAACATAATATTTTTGGAATTTTTCTATGTCTTCCAACCCGCAACAGCTTGAAGGGATATTCACACCAGCTTTCTCCACAAGTTCTTCACATCTAAGGCGTTGTAATTCACCCTGTGATTCTCTGATGTGATTCTACTCAAGTTGTAACGAACCAGAAAGCACTGGTCCTCTTCGTGCAAACATTTCTGCTACTACGAGGGAACGTGGTGAGCAGAGATTATCTTCATTTCGAGTTGTCAGAATTGAGCGTTTGGAAACCACATTAACATTTCTCCTACCACATCCAGCTACAGAATTACTCACTATACACGGATTCACATAACAGGAATCATCTATTCGAAAACAACGAGAACTCCGTGCTACGCTACTTACAAGTTCCCATAAATTTTCGAACAGAAATTCCCTCACAGGTCTGAACGATTGCCAAACAGCATCTCGTTCAAACGCATCTGAAGAAAATGTTAATCCTAAATAATCGTGAGCCCGACAGGAATTTGTGATGTATGTATGAATATCCCTAAAGGCAGCTTCTAACCATCTCAATGAATTCACATGGTACTTTGGAGCGCGGAAATTGATCCTCATTCCACGACCTCGTGTTTTAAATTTTTTAACATACCTAACGTGTTCTGCTGCTATGACGAATCTTTGACCGGGAGGTGATATTTTCATACTGATTGGTATCGAGATCATCATCATCATCCGTATCCTCGTTGTTTGATGATAATGTGTGACTATCACTGTCACTTTATTTTTCTTCTCTTCCTTCCAGTTTCTCTTCTTCGTCTTCTTCTTCCTCTTCTCCTTCTTCTTGAGTTTTACCACTACCGCCACCCCACTGAGTGGTTTGCCCCGATGTGGAAGCTGTGCACAAAAACAAAATTTATACATTTCATTCTGTTCAAGCAGAATGTAGTTTATGTAATTCAACAATAATAACCATCGAATGGAAAAACTGAACGTCAGTTTTTGAATTGAGGGTTTTGTACAAGTAGAATTTCTTCGCATAGTTTCTCAGTTACCTTTTTCATATTGAGTAGTATTTCGTCGCGGAGTTTCATCAGTTTTATTGTCTTCTCCTTCTTTTTCATGCCCTTCCTTTTCCTTCTCTTCGTCAATCATCATACGTTCTACAAGACAGAAACGAAAATAACACCGAGACATCAAACTATGATATACACACATTTTTCTGATAAAAAAATATTCCGAGCGTAGATTTTGATATGAATATACAGGGTGGGGCATTTGAAGTGTCGCGGGCGTTTTTTCCAAGAATGAAGTGAGATACCAGAAAATTTTTCGGACAAAAGTTGTAGGGTACCGAGGGGGACATCCGATGGTGGCCTTGGCTTTGACCTCAAATCTCATCTTCAAGGGCATTCTGAGATCAACTCTTGTTTTTTAAATAGCATCTCATATTTTTTACTGCAGATTTGGATTCTAGGTCAAAAACCAAGAAACTTTTGTCTGAACCATTTTCCTGAAATCCGCAAAAATGGCGCTCTAATCGATATTGTTCCATTTTGAATCTGACATTCGAATAACTCGAAAACGAAGGGTCTTGCAAAAGAATGTTTCGTACAAAAGTTGTCAATACACAACACATTTCAATCGTCTACATTACCACCATTCAGAGCTCACGCGATGTGAACAAACGACGGGGTTCAGTGAAAATTCACGATTTTGAAAGTCAGTTTGTCAGTTACATTTGATTATTACTTGGTTTATGACAAACTGAAAATCATAGCTATCCGATACACGGTTTCTGAAAAGATCGATATGATCTACATTTACGGTGAAGTGCATGAGAACCCCAGACAAGCATATGACTTGTATGCAGAACGATTTCCTGAAAGAACAACGCCATCCATTAGGTATTTTCAACGCATTACAAAATTATTCTCAGGAACGGGAAGTGTTACAAGGGAAAAACGACATCGAATGAGAACTGTTAGCGGAGAAAATGCGGAAGTTAATGTACTAGCTGCAGTAGCCAATAATCCGCACGTGAGCTCTCGTGAAATTGAACTCCATTCGGGAATTTCTCGAAGAAGTGTTCTTTGAATACTGAAACTCACAAATTCCATCCGTATCACATTTGTTTGCATCAAGACCTTCACGGTGATGATTTCGAAAATCGTGTACAGTTTTGTCGATGGGGTCTAGCGCAAATGCACAATAACAACTTCATCAACATATTATTTTCTGATGAGTCGACGTTCACCAATCATGGTCAAGTAAATCGACATAATATGCATTACTGGGCGACAGAAAATCCAAGATGGTTACGTCAAGTAGAGCATCAAAGACAATGGGCTGTGAATGTTTGGTATGGTATTTTTCGATCTCGAGTAATTGGACCGTACTTCATCGCAGATACGCTGAATGGAGAGAAGTACAGACATTTCTTAGATCAAGTACTTCCAACATTACTTGAAGACATACCTATTCAGGAACGATTGAATATGTGGTATCAACACGATGGTTGTCCATCCCATTATGCAGTCACAGCTCGAGAAATATTGGACAGAGATTATCCTGGACGATGGATAGGACGTCGTGGACCAGTTCATTGGCCTGCCCGTTCTCCGGATCTTACTTCTCCAGATTTTTTTTTATGGGGATACATAAAAGATACAGTTTATCAACAAGCACCGACTACACCTGAGAATATGCGTCAACGAATCATCAATGCATGCGCGAGCATCAATGAAGATATTTTAGCACGAGTTCAGCAATCTTTTGTAAAACGTTTTGAAATGTGTATTGAAGTCGAAGGCCATCATTTTGAGCATCTACTGCATCAAAATTATCCAAGTGATGTAGACGATTGAAATGTGTTGTGTTTTGTCTGTTATACCCCATCACCTCCGTTTCAGTTCAAGGGGTCCCCCTTGGAATCAGACAACTTTTGTCCGAAACATTCTCCTCCAAGACCCTCCGTTTTCGAGTTATTCTAATGTCAGATTCAGTATGGAACAATATCGATTAGAGCGCCATCTTTGCGGATTTCAGGAAAATGGTTCAGATAAAAGTTTCTTGGTTTTTGACCTAGAATCCAAATCTGCAGTAAAAAATATGAGATGCTATTTAAAAAACAAGAGTTGACCTCAGAATGCCCTTGAAGATGAGATTTGAGGTCAAAACCAAGGCCACCATCGGATGTCCCCCTCGATACCCTACAATTTTTGTCCGAAAAATTTTCTCGTATCTCATTTTATTTTTGGAAAAAACGCCCGCGACACTTTAAATGCCCCACCCTGTATATACCCTGTATAGGGTGTCCCATTTTGATTTTTATATCGGAATAACTCAAAAACAAGGAGTTCTGGAGGAAAATGTTTCGAACAAAAGTTGTGAGATTCCGAGGGAGACATCTGATGGTGACCTTGACTTTGGCCACGGATCTCAACTTCAAGGTCATTCAGAGGTCAACTTTTGTTTCTCAAATGAAATCCCCTTTTTTTGATTACAGATTCAGATTTGACGTTGAAGAACAAGAAACTTTTGTCTGAATCATTTTTCCGAATTCCGCACAGATAGCGCTCTGATCGATAAAAAATGAGTTTTATGAAACACTCGTATTGCTTTCTGTGTAAAACGGCATTTAACTCTTCGATGTTTTCCTTTCAGCTTCTGAGGATTACCGTCGCGATTGAAGTTACCCAATGCACCACGAGGAGGTTGAGCGATCGGATTTCGCACATCTGTGTGGCCCTGAAAAGGGCCGATTGTAGACTGTAGAGGTGTGTAATTTTTCACGACAAACGCTCTGCAATATGTATGAAAATTCACCGTATCAAATTGTTCGATATTTGCACCGTTGACCTGTTGGCATAACCGAACTCGTCTCTGAAAATGTGGTTCTAACGACAAAAGCACATGACGTGGAATTGTTCGGCAGACAGTTCGTATGCGGCGTTTCATGTCATCTCTGGTCGTCGGTGGTCTTTCATAAACTACATCTTTGATGAAACCCCTTAAGTAAAAATCCAAAGGGGTAAGATCCGGAGACCTAGCCGGCCAGGCAATGTATCCACCGCGACCAATCCATCTGTGTGGATAAGATGTGTTCAAGAAATTTCTGACAATCGCAGCATTATGAGGTGGTGCCCCATCATGTTGAAGCCACATCCTGTTCCGTGTGTAGAGATCAACATCTTCCCACATCCTTGGTGATTTGTCCCGAATCAATTGCAGATCATTTTCCTTCCTAACAGTACGTTGGAAGAAATGAGCACCAATGATCTGTCCATTCAAAATCCCACACCACACATTCAGAGTCCAGCGATGTTGATTGTCAACTTGTCGATGCCATCTTGGATTTTCAATTCACCAATAATGACAATTATGTTTGTTCATAACATCGTTCCTGCGAAATGTTGCCTCATCACTGAACATCACGTAATTGAAAAAACCAGGCGGTTGCTCCGAGGCCCATTGACCGAATTCAACGCTATGTCTAAGATCATCTTTACTTAATGCTTGCACCAATGTAATGTGGTAAGGATGATATTTACCAGATCTTAGTATGCGGTGTGCCGTTGATCTTGGGATACCTAATTGGTGCTGGATTTCTCTGGGACTAACGTGAGGATTCAGGTGCACCATTCCTAAAACGGCTACTGAGCGTGCATCCATACGATTTCCATAATAACGCCTTCTGACTCGTGGGATATGCATTCTTCTAACTCGTCTTTCTATTGAGCGTATCGCCTGAAGTGAAGGCTGGCGTTTATTTGGATACCTCTCTACATACAATCTTGATGCTGCAGCGTAATTACGTCGACATTCTCCTTGTATCAGGAGAATATCAAGTATTCCACCCCCAAGATAATCCATGGTATTGAGACCTTCACAACACTGATCAAAGATCTTCTTCAAGTTTGAATCGTATATCGAAAAGAATTTGTGAATGAATGAAGGATATTGAACATTCCGTTTCACTTATGTTTGTAAACAATGCTCTAGTATGAACTTTCTTGTTCATGATGCACACAAGTATTGTTGTGTACTTGTGTTTGGCAACAATTCACAGTAACGGTAATACGAACAGACATAATTGTCAATATTGATCGATGGAAAATCCCCGCTAGGTCTCCGGATCTTACCACTTTGGATTTTTACTTATGGGGTTTCATCGAATTTCCAGGGCCACAAAGATGTGCGAGATCTGATCGCTCAACCTCCTCGTAGTGCACATTGGGTAACTCTAATGGCGACGGTAATCCTCAGAAGCTGAAAGGAAAACATCGAAGAGTTAAATGCCGTTTTACACAGAAAGCAATACGAGTGTTTCATAAAACTCATTTTTTATCGATTAGAGCGCCATCTGTGCGGAATTCGGAAAAATGATTCAGATGAAAGTTTCTTGTTTTTCAACGTCAAATCTAAATCTGCAGTCAAAAATAGGGGATTTCATTCAAGAAACAAAAGTTGACCTCTGAATGACCTTGAAGTTGAGATCCGAGGCCAAAGTCAAGGTCCCCATCAGATGTCCCCCTCTAAATCTCACAACTTTTGTTCGAAACATTTCCCTCCAAAACTCCTCGTTTTTGAGTTATTCCGATATAAAAATTAAAATGAGACACCCGTATATACGCATATACTTACCAATTGAACGGTGATAATCATTCATAATGTTTCCAAACTCGAATCCCATAGATTGATTCTCAAGCTTAAGATTCTTCCTGCCATCAAGTCTCGTGAAACGTCGAAGCCGTTGAATGGACCAGTCACATACATGCGTGTGAGCACAAAAATTTCATTTTGTCTCGATAAGTGCACAAATATTTCTTTCAATTCATCTTCCGTTACATTCTCGCGATTCAGTTTACGTGTAAAATGATTTTTATTGAACAATTTTTTTGTAAAGTAAATAATATTTATAATACGTAGAATCGTATCATGAAGGTCCATTTTCTTTGTATAAAATACGAAATGCGGAGAAGAATTCATATAAATGTTTAGCCCCGTACTATATAAATCACCGTTGCGTTCCACTCACGTCTTCGCGACTGAGTAATGATTCTGTCTGATCTTTCACTTCATCTCTGATACACTTTTGCTGATGTGTGAAATTTTTTTATATGATTCAAGCAAAGAAGAACAAATGCATCATTAGTCATAAGAAGATGAATATGTACGAAAACGGTCACCTTTAATATCAAATTGCAGTATCTGTCATAATGACCTCTATTTTCGTTTGACGATACATATTCCCCTACTTCTTGAAAATGAACTCAAGCATCCTAATGATCTAATATGCAATCAGATCAGTTTTAACAACCATTGAAGTGGAGTCAGATTTCGATCTCTGTTACAGTTTTTGTTTTCCCTAAATTTGTAAGGGATAGTGATTTGAGCATATCGTCGAGTGAGAAGAGGAAAGCAATGACCAATTCCGCGGAGCAAATGATTGATACCATACCCGACCCGCCAGCGGTGCACAATATGATGCTGCCAACGACGTATTCATTGAATTTTTCGGGCACTAAACGTGTCACAGTTGGCCTAACTCAATTCACGAATGGTAAATTCTTCCCACGCATCTTATCATCTCACAATTCATCAGACGGATTTGATTTTGACATGAGGTCTCAGATGGAATTGAAAGAGCACTTCCCAATCATTAAAAAGTATTTCCAAAGAGATCAAAAGCAACGGAAAAAGAGTGAAATACGACCGCTTGTTTATGGAGACATCCGGATTTTATTCACCACATCGTATAGTAGCAAATCTATCATTTTCGAATTTCATCGAGGAACAAAGAATCGGAGCGATGAATCAACTGATAGCGAACGAGATGGGCCATCAGTGAAAAAACAAAAAACATGGGTTCCAAGTATTGTTATGCAAGAAGTAACGTTTCGTGGTCTATACGATATCTACGAATGTATAATTATCCGATGGAATGAATTGAATACCATCAAAGGACGTGTATTGAAATGTTTCCAATCGACGGAGTAAAACATTGAATCAGTTTTACCGAACGACTACATCGGCGAAGAACAAGTACAGCAGGCAATACACTCTCCACTGGAAGATATAAAAAATCGATGTCAAAAATGGATGAACATTTTCAAACTACATATTTCATAATAGTGTTCCAAGAAATTTTATCGATTTATTCAAAGAAGATAATTTACAATTTGGTGACGAAAAAGTTGATGTGATCTTATTATTATTCTTCGATATCTGATTTATAATGTGCAAGTGTGAATGAGAAGGAAAAAATATTAGTTTGGAGTCCCTTTCATATAATTTCGATCTGTTTCATAGAGAATAGTATAATCACATTCGTTTCTTCTATGTTTTTTCGTATGATGTGTGAGTGTGAAGGAGACGGAATTTTAGTTTCGGTGTTTTTGAATCACTTTTCATTTGATTTATAATAATAATAATTTCATTATTATCAATATCATTTACTATCCTTTCTCAGGTTATAAAGATGTCTTATAAGTAGTTCTTAGTCAATTTTTTGAATGAATTCATTGAATGGGGAGGGAAACTTTGAAAAGTGGTGAATACTAAGGGGCAAAGTGTTTGAAAAAGATTTGTAGCAGCTGAATAGACCAATATGAAAATTTTTATTGGTCAAATTGAACCGAAAAATATACCTCGGAAAAAAATTGTGAATAAATATCAATGTTCCCTCAAAAAACACGATATCTTTATTTTCGATAATCTGTAACCCGCATTTCCTCTTCTTGAACCTTGTATCCCGCGAGCTAGATGCAACGGAAACTAATTAAGGTTTCAATAAGGAACGGTCAAACATCGTGAACGCGTCTTCAACGGTTTGAATCGTTACAAGTCACTTGAATGTCCACATGAGAATATGTAACTAGATGTGGGTGGAATTCAATCCACCGTGCAGACAAAACTTATGATAAATCTGAAACAGTGAAATTATTTTAAGGTCACGGAAAAACTTCAACTTATAAAATTACAGAATAATGTATCGATGAAGGAATGGTAAATTATTAGGAATTTCGGTTACAATTTTCCTTTTATAGGAGGAACAACACATATCCAGGCATACTCTGAAGAAAAATAGAGGTGAACCATTGAATTTGAGAAAAAACATTTTTTCGTCATGATCATGAAGTAATCAGTCTTATGACTGGTTTGATGGAATCCTCCAACCCTGTCCATTATCCACTAACCGCTTCATTTCTGCATATCTACGGCAACCCTTATCTTGTATAATTCGCTTCATATAACTCAATCTAGGTCTACCTTTCCGAGTTTTACCATTCATTTTTCCTTCCAATATTGTTTCCAATGAGCTATCACGCCCCAATGTGTGTCCTATCAGATTACTCCTTCTTTTCACGACCTTTCTCAAGAGATTTCTTGTTTCATTTACCTTCTCAAGTAGGTAGGGGCTCTTTTTGCCGAAAACGTTTTTCGCCGAATACACTGTAATTTGACAATCGATAGTCACCTCTAGAAATCACTAGGAGATTTCGTAGTGATCTCTAGAAATGACTAGCGATTGTCGAATTAAGTTTATTCGGCGAAAAACTTTTTCGGCAAAAGGACCCCCTACCTCTCAAGTACTCCTTCATCTCTTACTTTCTCTATCCACTTTATTCTGAGCATCTTTCTATAACACCACAATTCAGAAGCTTCAAGTCTTCGTTGGTCCGTTCTTCCAATCATCCAAGTTTCGCAGCCATATAATGCTGTGCTCCAAACGTAACTCTTCAAGAATTTCTTCCTTCCTGCTGAGCTAATATTCTTCGAACATAGTAACTGTTCCTTCTGGTGGGAAGCCTGTTCCCCTTGTGCTATTCTTGCTCTTATATCTCTTTCGCTTTTACCGTTTTCCGTAATTATGCTTCCTAGATATTTGAATTCTTTCACCTGTTCAATTGTCTCGGTATCTATTTTGATTTTCGTTCTTCTAGCTGTTTTCGCTGCTGTACAAATCATGAATTTCGTTTTGTCTTTATTCATATTCATACAATATTTGTCTAGTGATATTTTTTTCATAGTGTTGAGAGTATTTTCTAACTCAGCACCACTCGTAGATGATATAGCTATGTCATCCGCGAATCTCAACATGCTTACATTTTCACCTTGAATCTGTAATCTCAATTGCACTTGCTCCTCCACTTCGTTCATCGCTTCTTCTGTATACAAATCGAAGGTAGGGAGTCTTTTGATCGAAAAAGTTTTTGGCCGAATCGACATGATTTAACAATCGCTAGTCATTTCCTAGTGTTCTCTGGAAGCGACTAGTGATTGTCAAATCATGTCGATTCGGCCAAAAACTTTTTCGGCCAAAAGACCCCCTACCAAATTGAAAATCAATGACGATAGTGAACATCCTTGTCTCACCCCCCTTCTAATTTGTGCTCCTCCTTTTTGACCCTCTATTTCTATTATTGCGGTTTCATCCTTATATAATTCATATAGTATTCTCCTATCCCTGAAATTCATTCCTACCTTTTTCAGAATCGTGAACATCTTCCCTCACTCAACATTATCGAATGCTTTTTGTGTATCTATAAAACCTGTATACACAGACTTTTTTAACTCTGGACTTTTCTCTACTACTGTTCCCAGTGCTAATATTGCTTCTCGCGTTCCCCTACTCTTCCTGAAACCGAACTGATCTTTTGCTAATCTACTCTCTATTCCATCCTCTATTCTCCTGTATATGATTTTTGTCAGTATTTTCGAGGCATGTGAAGTTAAACTGATCGTTCTGTAGTTCTCGCATTTGTCTGCTCCTTGTTCTTTTGGAATGGCGACAATTTTATCCTCCTGGAAATCTTTCGGTACTCCGCCTATTTCGTACATATCTCTGACCAATTCGAACAGTGCGTCACGAGTTCTCTGACTGGAGGCTTTGATAAGGTCCGCACTTACGCCATCTATTCCTGGCGCTTCATTATTTTTCAATTCTTTTAAAGCCCTGTCGAATTCTGATCTCAGAATTGAAGCTCCCAATTGTTCTTCATCGACATCTTCCTCCTCTAAGAATCCTATATTATCGCTTCCTTCATACAGATCTTCTGAATAATTGATCCATTGTTCTATTCCTTCCTCCGTTCTCATCAATTGTCTCCCTAGAGAATTTTCAATCTTACTGCTTCTAGATTTCATTTGTCCAAAAAATCTCTCAACAATCCTATATGCCTCATCAATTTTTCCTAAATGTAATCTTCCTTCTATATCTTGACATTCCCCCTCCAACCATTGTTCTTTTGCTTTCCTTGATTCTATGATTATTTTATTCCTCAGTGCCTTGTACGTCTGCTGATCTTGTTAACTATTCTTATTCTTGTATTTCCTCCTTTCATTGATTGAATCGAGAATTTCTTCTGTTATCCATGGTTTCTTAGGCTCTATCCTATCGTTCTTCAAAATTCCATCTGCACATTGCTCAATGTTCCTCTTCATATTTGTCCATCCACTCTCCATTCCCAAGTCTCTCTCTTGTCGATCCTCCAATTTTTCGTCCAACATCACTTTGAATGCCTCCTGTGTTTTTCCTCGTTTGAGATTCTTCAAATTCCATCTTTTCTGCATTCTCCTTCTCTTCTTCAGAGCTTTGAATTCCAGAGAACATTTCATCAGCAACATATTGTGATCACTATCTATATCCGCGCCTGGGAAAGTTTTACAGCTTTTCACTTGGTTTCTAAATCTTTGTTTTACTAATATGTAATCAATTTGATATCTTGCTCTATCTCCTGGCGTTTTACGAGTATAGATTCTTCTTGGATGATTCTTGAATAATGTGTTGGTAATAACCATTTCATGACTTTCACAGAATTCGATCGAACGTTGTCCTCTTCCATTTCTTTTTCCTAACGCAAAATCTCCTATTATGTTGGCCTCTTCTCCTTGCCCTTCTACCGCATTCCAGTCGCCTATGATCAATAAATTTTCATCTCCCTTCACATATTCTATCACTTCTTCTATTTCATCGTACGTTTTTTCGTTATCCTCCTCTGAGTATGCAGATGTGGGCATGTATACTTGGACTATAACAGTGTCTATCGGTTTTGTTCCAACTCTGACCGTCATTACGCGTTCGCTATGTTGCAAATAATTCTCTATCCTATTCCCTACCCTCTTATGCATTATAATTCCCACACCTGTTCGACCATTCTTTGATCCTGTGTGAATGATCCTATGATCCCCACTCCAGAAATCCCCTTCTTGCGGCCATCTCATTCCACTAATTCCCATCACATCGATACCCAACCTCTTCATTTCCAATTTCAAATTTTCTAATTTCCCTGTTTGTCTCAGTGATCTAACATTCCACGCTCCGACTCGAAGAATGTCCTCTTTCTTCCCTATCTTCTTTGGTTTTCTATCCTGTTTGATGAGGTTCTCTCGAGCAGCCTCCACCTGGAGATCCGAACAGGAGGCTATTTTACCTCCAGGATATTTTACCCGAGAGGACGCCATCATGTTATTGTTGTTGCTTTTCTTTTAATAAATCAAAATTCAAAATCCCAGGTTGGGAGAAAAGATTTCATTCCCTCGGGAATATTAAGGATGTCAAGGAAGGTAGTTTCCCCTTGCTTTCCCTCTGTTCCTGCCGATGTTCCTGGCGTTGGGATGATTTAGTTTCTCTCAGTTTGTATTCTGCCTCTCGAGTAGTTTATTCCACCCGAAAAAGAGACTCAAATCTGAGATACTAATCCTCCCCACCACGTAAAGGAAGCAGATACTACCAAGGATGGATAAAAAGGATATCAAGGACAGGTACCAAGAATATCCCCCTGGAAGACCCGCAATCATCTCACGGGGAGAACATTCTTCCGAATTAAGAAAAAAAAATAGAACGAAACGTTCGCACACGATGGGATAAGTCTCAAAATTTTCCAAATTCATCCGAGTTCTTTTGAGAATTCTCCCAAAAAAATCGAAGTGGGCATATATTCCGAAAAAACGGTTTCTTTGCCTGAATCTCAAAATGAACAATGAACGAAGTGATGAATAATAAAAACGTATTTTTCTCTTGAAAGTACATTTGATAACGAAAATTAAAAAGAAAGCAGCTCGATTGGTGTATTTTTCGCGAGGTTATGAGCATTTGAAAAAAAACCTCGAATTTCGAAAAAAATCGATATCTCGGAAACGGGTGGTCAAAAAAATTTGAGAAAATTCATGAGAGCGTTCTTCATCAGTCTCGAACACATCAAGAATTCTCAAAAAGATCGGAGAGGGTGACCTAAAAAAGTGGTCGATTTGGTATGGAATACCCCATACTCATATATGTTCAAATAAGAGAGAGGAATAGCAAATTGTCGAATGAAGAAAATGTGTATATTATTCTGAAAATCGAATAAATTATGTCATTTCCTTCCAAACTGTTCCACAAGGCTGTCTTAGACATGTCAAAATGGTTCACTCTGAATTCTGAGTCAGTCTTGTGTCAATATGATATTTGTTTGATTTCACTTCCTTGGAACTCCTTTCATACATTCCCAAATACAATGACATGTCACTTTTCGTTTGACCTTCCGGTAGAGGCAATATGGTTCCCGAAATATTTTAATGGAATACGAAATGAAAACTTTCTCTCAATGTTCTGTTAGAACTGTAGAATGACAACGAAACGATGCCATATACGATTCGAATTATGTATATTTGAGGATTACCGATCAATTCTGGTTCATTCATCAACATGAACACTAGGTGGAAACACCCATGCACCGCTTTAATTTGTGGTCCCACAAACTGTGGTAAAACATATTTTGTCGCTAATTTCTTTCGATATATGGATCGAATGAGTGATGCTCGGTTGGATCGGATACTTTTTTTTTTAACGCGGAATGGCAACATACTCATCAACAAAGTTTCACTGCTCGTAATATCGAATTCCGAGGTGTTCCCAATCCAAATGATTATTCGAATGATCCAGAATGTTCTAAATTAGTGGTTATCGATGATCTCATGCGTGAATCTTCCACTAACGCTGTGGTCGATCTTTCCACCAAAGGCAGTCATCACAAGAATTTAAGCGTCATTCACATCACTCGAAACCTTTCCCATCAAGGGCGGGGCCAACGCGATATTTCGCTGAATGCTAGTTACATTGTGGTGTTAAAAAATCCTCATGATCGTGCGCAAATCAATCATCTTGCTCGACAAATTTTTCCTGGAAACAAACGTTTTCTGCAAGAAATATATTATGACGCAACATCACGACCACATGATTATTTGCTATTAGATTTGAAACAGAGAACACCTGATAATTGTCGATTTCGAACATGCATTCTCCCTTGTGATTCCTATCAGTATGCTTACGTTCCTTGTGAGGGTTTGAAGGGGCATGATATCTGTCGTAATGTACCAGTTGTTCATTTGTTATAGAGATGAATGCACATACCAGAAACCGTCCACTACCATTCGATAAAAAAATTTCGACTGTTTTGCAGGTTCTGTATTTTTTGAATAAATCACAACGTGGCGCATTGTTGCGTAGGGCTGATGTTCCTCTTTTATGAGCTGTATGTGAATGTGCCCTCAATATACTCCGTGGTAATATTCCGATGGATGCAAATCAGATGAGTAAGTTACGTCCTCATGCAGATGTGATGAGAAAATTGGCATCCAAAAATATCAGCTTTCGAGAGAAAAAACGATTGATTGTGCGAAAAGGAGGTGGAACATTTTCACCTTCATTGTTAGCACTGATTCTGAGTACACTGGTATCTCGTATTATTCGCGATTGAAGACCCTGAACATTGAAAAAAAACCGAAGAATACGCATAAAAAATGGTGCTCATACCTGAAATGGATGTTCAACGGATTCAACAACAACAACAACACCAACAACAAGAAGAGCAAAACGGCATAATCGCATTCAAAGACACCCTCAATTCTATTCAAACCCCTGGGAACCCTTTTAGCCGTCTCGATGCTGAAATGAACGAAATTCTGAACTCGTTAAATTATTCTGACGAAGGAGAAAAATGTAAAGCATATTTACGTGTTTTACAACGTCATCTACGATTTATCGGTATTGACCGATATTCCAGGATACCCAAGGTCCAACGCATAGGATAAAACCGCGAGCGCCCGCGCCATCTGGGAGTGAAGCGGCATGAAATAGGAACTAGTGGTCACTAATACATGCATATAGATACATATGTGTGCACACAACGAAATGATGTGTCCGTGTGATTTTTAGGCCGCCATGTTGCGGTGTGTATATGAATTCAAATAAAGTAGCCGTGTATGTCAACACCAAGTTTTAAAAGACAAAAAGTGTGAAAATAAAATATTGAATAAACTGGAAAAGTGTATGCGTGAATAGGGTGAACCCGGAGGAACAAATAAAATATAATTTCAAAAGGAATCATCAACGAATACCGCTGATTTGACCAACTTTGTTTCTACTTTGCAGGTTAGTAAATTTATTATTACATGATAGTACATAACATAAACTTTATGTATAATAAAATATTTCATTTTCATTGAACATGTCAATCAAATTGGATAAAATAATCATAACACATTTTGATTTCCAGGTTACAAGATGTCGAAGAGAACATGTGCTGTAGCAACTTGTTCGAGGAAGGTGGAGAGATTTTTCAAATCCCCTAATCCATCTGTCCATTTTGAAGGTGTAGCCAAATGGATAGAAATGAGTGGGAATTCTGAATGGTTGGATTTCTCTCCCAACAAGTTGCAGTTCAGAACTATATGTGCAATTTCGAGAAGAAATACCTTTTGGCACATCGATTGACACAGTCTGAGATACCAACATTAAACTTACCAGGTATGTTCACCATTTTTTTATGTTTTATATTTTCACTAGAATGTGAATTCATAAATGAATAATAATAAATTAGTAATAAAATCATCATTTATTTGTCATGTGTTCAATGAATTGCATAAATTTATTGAATTATGACTTGAAAGACAAATAGTCATAACACATGCAATTTTGTAATCCAATTCTTCCATTTCTTTCAGCACCCATTGACGCCTCTGTATATGTGGATGAGTATAAGGAGGAATGTGCAGGGAGACGTAAAAGGATAGACGGAATGCAGTCAACCACTTCGCAGACCATTCATCCTACGATAGGAGTACGGCGTATCCAGCCAGCAGACCATTCACTGCCATCGGCAGCAACAGCGATGGACATGGGAAACACCATAGAGATTAGAATCGCAGAAGGGAATGTTGATGACACTGCGACTCCAACTGGAGGATCATCAAGAGGAATCAGCCATCCAGGACAAAAGGATGAAGCTGTACATTTAGAACCTGAATCATTCAACGGTAAGTGTCAGGATTCTTTCTTGGAATATTATGATAATGCATGAGAGAATACATATTAAAGGTATATACAAAAATCAGAATCAATTGAATATTTATATTGTTGCATGTGAGGTATGGTAGTGAACGAAATTCCCTGTGCTTGTAATTTGAGAGATGATTTTTCTAACGGTAAGAATCTCACACTCTATTTATACCTCAGACATGTGTCATTCAATGAAGTTATGAACAAATATTTTTTGGAATCAAATTACAGTCAAGTATCCATCATGCCAACTGTCTGGAAGAATGTACTATCATTACCACTTTTGTACACCTCTGATGATTTTTCAAACGGTCATCAAGTCACATGAAATGATAGTATCTTCCCAATCAAAAATCTGTGTGAAATGGTATAACCAGCCACTCTGTTGAAATAAATGCTCTGCGAATGAGGAGTAGGTATCCACAAAACTTGAGACGATAGAGGAATTGACTTATATATTGAGAGCGCAGTAAGTTTTCTGCACTCTGATATTACTATGAACTATTGGCACGATGGATACTTATGAGGGATAGATTGTCAAAAATTATTCAGAAATAACTTCATTGAACTATGCATGTATTTATAAATAATCATAAATGAACAAATTATTAGGTCCATTTGTGAGAATCAGAATCAATTGGAGATTCATATTGTTGCATGTGAGATAAGGTAGTGAAGGAAATTGCCCGTGCTTGTAATTTGGGGGATGATTTTTCTAACGGTGAGAATCTCACACCCTATTCATAACTACATGTGTCATTCAATGGAGGTATGCACAAATATTTTTTGCAATCAAATAACAGTCAAGTATCCATCATGCCAACTGTCTGAAAGAATGTACTATCATTACCACTTTTGTACACCTCTGATGATTTTTCAAACGGTCATCAAGTCACATGAAATGATAGTATTTTCTCAATCAACAATCTGTGTGAAATGGGATATTTCTGAATAATTTCTGAAAATCTATCACTTATAAGTATCTACCGTGCCAATAGTTCATAGTAATATCTGAGTGCAAAAAACTTACTGCGCTCTCAATATATAAGTCAATTCCTCTATCGTCTCAAGTTTTGTGGATACCTACTCCTCATTCGCAAAGCATTTATTTCAACAAAGTGGCTGGTTATTCCATTTCACACAGATTGTTGATTCGGAAAATACTATCATTCCATGTGACTTGATGACCGTTTGAGAAATCATCAGATGCGTATAAAAGTGGTAATGATAGTACATTCTTTCATACAATTGGCATGATGGATACTTGACTGCGATTCGATTACAAAAAATATTTGTACATAACTTCATTGAATGACACATGTACTTATGAATAGAGTGTGAGATTCTTACCGTTAGAAAAATCATCTCTCAAATTACAAGCGCAGGGAATTTTCTTTACTACCTTACCCCACATGCAACAATATAAATATTCAATGGATTCTGATTCTTGCAAATGGAGCTAATAATTTTTTCATATATAATTATTTATAACTACATGCATAGTTCAATGAAGTTATTTGTGAATAATTTTTGACAATCTATCCCTTATAAGTATCTATCGTGCCAATAGTTCATAGTAATATCAGAGTGCAAAAAACTTACTGCGCTCTCAATATATAAGTCAATTCCTCTATCGTCTCAAGTTCTCATGTCTCAAATCCATGTTTGGATAGAAATTACAGTTCAAATATAAAATTCGATTCAATTCCTTCAAGTTCTTGTAAGATCTACAATTCAAGGAGCATCGATTTCATCATTCTTATTGATATCTGATATACTATGTCGTTCTCTAAGAGTGGGTAATTCATTTCCCGGCTTACGTGCAAGTTGCAAATCACTTCCATATTATTGTATTTGGAATCATTCATTAGTCCGAATATTGATCGAGAATGAGCATAAAATATTAGGCTCATTAAGTTGATTTGTACAACAAAATAAATATGTGATTATTTATGTATGGTTATGTGTATGTATGTATCTACGTATCTATGTATGGCCATGTGTATGTACGTATGTTTCTATGTATGGTTATGTGTATGTATGTATGTATGTATCTATGTATTTATGTATGTCAATCATGTATACAACATTAGGTATATATAAAACAATCACCTTGTAAATCTGTATATTTTCCAATTGAATCGTTTGATTTTGTCAAAATAAATTTCTTTCAGGATACTGAGACATTACTAATCACATGTCCTATGCTTTATTTTGAATTCGTTCCAGAAAACTACCTAAACTTTCATGATAAGAATTTTTGTACAGTTCCAGCATATATGACTAGGAAAAGGAACGTTCCTATAAAGTGCTCTTCATTTCTCATTTCGAAGGATTCTGAATCGCTTGGTATGTATAATATGTGCACAAATTTTTGAAAATTTCCATCAATTTATCCCAGCACTAGGTGAAATTTCGAGGCGGATTCTTTAGAAAACCATCCTATAGAGTGCTGTTCATTTTTCATCTCGAAAGATTTCGAATCGATTGATATACACTACCGATCAAAAGTATTCGAGCACCTCTCGAGAAAACACGGAATTTTCAAACCTTCATATCTCAGCCGGAAATTATCGTATATTCAAAGATGAAAAACCGTTTCGAAGGGTGGAGTGTGCTCTTTCAAGAAATCTTAGTCTTACTTACCTGACTGAAGTTCGTTATTAACCGCTTTCGGTTGAACTTACAACTTTTTTCGAATTTTTTTCCGACTTTTCAAACCACTGCATGTTTTTGGGTGATTCTTTCCCTGGGAAAATGAGATCATAGATTCAATAGAGCATGGATTCAGCTTCAAAATGATCTCTTATTTTTCTCCCTCGGATCATTCCTTCCAGAGTTATGTCCTTTTTTGTGAAAAAAGTGGATTTTCAGACAAAGTGCTGTAACTCTGAAAGTATCGTTCCAGTCAAAAACTGTTAAGGGGAAAAAAGTTTCGTTTCAACGTTCTCCACATGCATAAAAATTTTGGGAATTATTGAGGCATATTTAATTTTCGCCACTTCTCATCCTTGGTGGAATATCTTGCAGTCTCGAGATCATCAATCAATTCAAATATTCAACGAAGAATAATCGTTAGATGAGTCTACAGTGGTGAACATTTTCCTTCTTTGTTGTACATCCATGTTATAATTATGTTTTGTTGGGAACTCCATAGTGACGTGAATTTTGTGGTCAGAATGCCAGTGATTGTGAATATGAAATCCCGGAAATTTCAAAATAAACCGTGTAGGATAAATTATAACAGTCGAGCATGCTTATCATAGAATTGGAAAATCAAATTGTTCTTATTCAAATTATATTTCTAAATCAAAATATGTACATATGTATACAATCAACATTAAAATTCAAAATCAATTCAAATCAATTCAAATTCTGATTTCAAATTGCAGATTCTTCGAAATAGCCACCTCTTGCTTTTACCACCGCCTTGCAGACTCTCGGCATCCTCGATAATAATTTCTTCAATGTCATAGCAGATATCTGACTCCAACATGTTTGCAAATATTGCCATAGTTCCTGGTTGTTCGTTGGTCTCATTTCCCTCACATCTCTATCGAGTTGATCCCACAACAGTTCTATGGGATTGAGGTCTGGGGATTGAGCAGGCCAGTCCATAATCTGCAACTGATGCGCGTCTTCCTTCCTCCGTATGTATCCCGTGCACAATTTGGAAGTATGCTTGGGATCGTTATCCTGTTGCAGAATGAACCCGTTTCCAATTAACCTCTTTCCAGAAGGTATTAGTGGTTTTTTAAGATACTATGATATCCCTCTTTCTCCAAAATACCTTCAATTTTGGATAAATCACCTACTTATAGTCCTCCAAAACACCCCCATATCATGATTGATCCTCCCCCGTGTTCCACTGTGGGTGTTACACATTGATTGAGCATTCGTTCACCTTCATTCGACGGACGTAAACTCGACGTTTCGTTCCAAATAATTCAAATTTTGATTCGTCCGTACATAGTACTCTCGACCACTCTTCTATGCCCCAACTTAAATGCGCGCAAGCCCAATTCAAACGTTTAATTTTGTTTTGCTTACGTAATAAAGGTTTTCGCGCAGCAATACGTCCCATGGGGCCAGAATCTCGCAGACGACGTTGAACGGTTGAGACAGACAAAGGGGAATCACGAGTTGCATTCAGTTCTTGTTGTAAGTCAGGTGCTGTTCTCATCCTTAGTCGTTCACTTTGAATACGCAAAAACTTATCTTCTTCTTTCGAAGTAACTCGCGAAAATCGAGCCCGATTGGAATTCGATTTTGTACTTTGGTATCGCTCCAGGGTATACAATACGGTCGAATTAGTTACACCGACTCTCTTCGAAATTTCTCTCAAAGAATATCCCTTCACGTAACGCCACTATCACAGCACGTGTTAACTGATAACCTGTAGAATTATAATTGAATAAAACAGTCGCGTTATAGGAGGCTAGCCTGTATTTATCACCATTAACGCATTGTTTTGCATGAAGCAGTTGCATATGAAATTCATCATTTGTTTGTTTCGATAAATGAATATCGATAGTTTTTCACGATGAATGCATCGTTTTGCATGGACAAAAAAATTTCACCACTGTAGACTGATCTAACGATTATTCTTTGTTCAATATTTGAATTGATTGATGATCTCGAAACTGCAAGGTGTTCCACCAAAGATGAGAAAAGTGGCGGGAATTAAATGTGCCTCAATAATTCCCAAAATTTTTATGCATGTGGAGAACGTTGAAACGAAACTTTTTTCCCCGTAACAGTTTTTGACTGGAACGATACTTTCAGAGTTACAGCACTTCGTCTGAAAATCCACTTTTTTCACAAAAAAGGACATGACTCTGAAAGGAATGATCCGAGGGAGGGAAATAAGAGATCATTTTGAAGCTGAATCCATGCTCTATCGAATCTATGATCTCATTTTCCCAGGAAAAAATCACCCGAAAACATGCAAAAGTTTGAAAAGTCGAAAAAAAAATCGAAAAAAGTTGTAAGTTCAACCGAACGCGGTTGATAACGAACTCTAGTCAGGTGAGTGAGACTAAGATCTCTTGAAAGAGCACAGTTCACCCTTCAAAATGGTTTTTTATTTTTGAATGTACGATAATTTCCGGCTGAGATATGAAACTTTGAAAATTTCGCGTTTTCTCGAGAGGTGCTCGAATACTTTTGACCGGTAGTGTATATGATTTGTGAATGAATTTTTCCAATTTTCCATCAGTTCATTCCAGCACTTGGTAAAATTTCGAGGTGGAATTTTTTAAAAAACCATCCTGTAAAGTGCTGTTCATTTTTCATTTCGAAAGATTCTGAATCGATTTGTATATATGATTTGTGAATGAATTCTCTTAATTTTCCATCAGTTTATTCCAGCACTTAGTAAAATTTCGAGGTGGAATTTTTCAAAAAACCATGCTATAAAGTGCTGTTCATTTTTGATCTCGAAACATTCTGAATCGATTGGTATATGTGATATGTGAACAAATTTTTGAAATTTTCCATCAATTTATTCCAGCACTTAGTAAAATTTCGAGGTGGAATTTTTCAACCATCACAACTTCATTATTTCTTGTTTGAAAAAACTCCTTGTTGTTTGGTCCATACATTACAGCAGTGGTATCCAAAAATTTCCATTCAATCCTATATTTTCATAAAAATTGAAAAAATAAAAATGTTCATACCGGGGCCCGGGATAATTGTGGCACCGGCACTGAGATACATGTACACGGATGCGTATGTATATGTGACCACTAGTTCCTATTTCATGCCGCTCCACTCCCAGATGGCGCGGGCGCTCGCGGTTTTATTCTATGCGTTGGACCTTGGGTTCCCCGCGATATTTGAACTATTCGGATCGAAGAGAAGATTAGAAAGGTACAGAAAATGTACAACAGGCCGTTCAAGAACATCAACAACATCAACAATCAGTGAGACGTTTGAGTGACAGTCGAATTATCGAAAGTGTGCCTCGAAAGTATAGTTCAAAAGCCAAATTGTTGATTGAATATTTACATAATCATGCTGAAGATAATATCTCATGGGACAGAAGAGGTCTAGTTCCAATTAATGGTAGAAAATTGCGTCGTTCCAATATCATCGAATTGATTAACGAAGCTATGCGTGCTAGAGAAACGACATCCTCTCACGGTCGAAAGCATTTTGCTCGTTTGCTTCGGACTATTGGGACACCTAGAGAATTTGTGGGTCATTCTCAATTGTGGACTGATGGTAGTTTTGGAACATATGTCTCCCCTCCACGGCTTCCCCCTTCATCTTCAAGAACATCCTCAAGGAACCAAGAAGACGCTGAAGAAGAAGAAATTAGTAACGATTCCAACGACGCAGGAGATAGTGTTTTTTTTCTCAGTGAAAGCGAAAATATACAATCCGGGAATTCGACAGACACCGTGGCAACGTTTATGAATAACAATGAAACTACTGGAGAATTTGTATTGTGGCCTGAAAAAAGCGACATCGTTTGCAGGTGCACATGAATTGTTCCGCGCTACTCGTAATAAAATGAAGCCAGCAAAAGTCTTAGCTTGGCTTGAAAAACAAGATGCGTATTCTCTCCATAAGCCTGTACGAAGACGATTTTTGAGGCGAAACTATCGTATCGATAATATTGACGATCTATTGGAAGCCGACCTTATTGATATGGGTTCAATCAAGACATATAATGATGGTTATGCATACATGTTAGTTGTAATAGATGTTCTCAGTAAGCATGTCTGGGTTAGACCGTTGATCGATGAATCATCTGAATCTGTCACAAAAGCATTCAATCATATACTGGAAAACAACGACAGATCACCAGTATACCTCCAAACCGATAGTGGTGAAGAATTCCTCGGCTCAAGATTTCAGGAACTACTAAAAAATAAAAACATCCAATCCAGAACAGTGCGTAATCCTGATGTCAAAGCTGCGTTCGTTGAGAGAGTAAACCGTACTCTGAAGGAGCGTTTGTGGCGGTTTTTTACACACACAAGAACAAAGCGTTACATCGATGTGTTGCAAAATATTGTAGATTTGTATAATCATACGATACATACTGCTGTCAAAATGCGACCCAATGGAGTAACACTCGAGAACGCGTCCCTAGCTCGTGAAAACTTGTTACATCGGTATACTTGGAAAAAAGGGAAAGCTCCTGAATACAAAGTAGGGGACCGTGTGAGAATCAGTAAGTACAAAGCAGCGTTCGACAAAGGATATGAAGGTGGTCGGAGCGGAGAAATATTCAACATTGTGCGGATCTCTACCAAACGTCAACCATATGTATATATACTCTGCGATTCAAATAACGAGGAAATTGATGGAATTTCTCATGAAGAGGAATTGAATCGTGTGGAAGATAATTCAGAACAAAAATATTTCCGCATTGAACAGATCCAGGACACCAAAGGACGTGGTGCTCATGAAAAAGCGTTTGTCAGTTAGGACGGATATCCAGAAGTATTCAACTCCTGGATACCATACAGTTGTGTGAAATCTTCGTACAAAGGAAAGAATTGGTCATGAGAGACGGATTTTATATCGTTCTTCCAAGTAACAGTAGTATGAAGTATTTCCCTAACAATACAACGACTTGTTCCACGACACGATCGCCCCAGCAAATCCAATTGGATGGGGATTGGTTGGTTGCATTGTCTGAAATCCAAATTCCAATCACTTCCCTCCACGTTTCTAAGAACGGAGAAGTGAATTTCATCAGCGTAATAACAAATGGTGCACCACTCTCGTCGGAAAGTGATGATGGAAAAAATAATAAAATCGAATATCACTAGGGAAGATCGTGTGTTGCACCTGGAATTTATACTTCGATTGATGAGTTAATTGCCGCTGTGAACACAATCACACCTGTGAAGAGTCATTTGAAGTTTATCCGCAATCATGGTGGTATTGTGTCGGTTTCGCGTGTTTGTGATGCAGAATGTGATTGGAGTGAACATTCGTTTTTACTATCACCAGTTCTATGTCAACTCCTCTGTTTCGTCCCTCCCATGAACAAGCATGAACTTGTGCAAGCTAACACGGAACTTGCATGTGAAGCGTCAAGACCTGCTAGTTTGGCAGGAGCTGCACCTACTACTCTCTTTGTATACACAGACTTGTGTGAATCTTACATCACAGGTGATACACAAGCCCCGTTGTCACGTGTAGTACCCATAGACATAACAAAACACTTATATGCAGCCGTTACGGCGAAAACATTTTCGCCACTCAAATATATTCCATTGCTCCGGTCAAATTTTCAAACGGTGGATATTGATATAAGAGACCAATCCGGACAACCGATATCATTCGAACACGGGACACTAACAGTGACACTACATTTTAAACGTATCTCGTAAACAATTCAGAAATATGAGTCAGTATGTAGACTATTTCGATGCCCAGGTGGGTGGCGGAGTATCGAACGTGTATGTAGGGACCCCGTATCAGCGTGGCCATGGCATAGGAAGTTTTCTTGGTGGCTCATTCCGTAAAGTGTTTCCGTTAATCCGTAAAGGCGCACGCGTCGCTGGGAAAGAAGCTGTACGAACAGGATTGAATTTTGCAGACGATATATTGGAAAAAGATATACCATTGTATGAAGCGTTACGCGGAAATCTGAAAAACGCTGGTAAAAATTTGAAAAGGAAAGCAGCAGAACACATAGATCAATTAATGAGTGGCTCGGGATATAAAATGATGAAAATAGTGGAGAGGGTTCATTCAAAGATGCCTCGTCGTCCTGCGAAGACACGAACCCGTAAAACAAAGAGAAAACCCTCGGAACGTCGTGCAGTACAGAAGAAGAGAAACACGAAGAAGAAAAAGCTTACCAAAACAGTATTGAATCGGGCTCGCGAAACCAATACCCCGTACAGTAACTGATATAATTTCATGAAATTGTATGGAGGAAAAACAACGAAATGGCTTCTCTCCATACATATTCGTGCGAGTGTGTTAAGTCAGAATTAGAACTTTTCAGTTTACCGCCGACACAAACAACGATCGAGGGATCTCAGTGGGTGCATTACAAACCTATTCCATCTCTGAGTGATTATTCACCAATCGAATTCGTCGGACCTGGTCAGAGTGAATATTATATAGATTCAGCCCATACAATGCTCAACCTACGAGTGCAAATCGAGTGTGATGTTCAACCAGCGGATGGTAAGGCGGCGGTGGCACCTGAGTGCGCTCCTGTAAATAATTCGATGCACTCAATGTTTAAACAAGTTGATGTTCACTTCAATCAAAAATTAGTATCACCACTCAATAACGCTTACGCTTATAGAGCGTTCATCGGAACATTATTGAATTATGGGCCTGCGGCTGAAGAATCACATCTCACTAGCGTATTGTGGTATGATGATACACCTGGGCAAATTGATTCAGTGAATGCTAATAATAGAGGGGATAAGGTGCGAAAATCATTGACCACTGGAGACAAAACTGTAGACTTATTGGGTCATTTACATTGTAATATGTTTAATCAAGAAAAATTTCTGCTCAACGGTGTAGAGGTCCGATTGCGACTTGTTCGTACGGAAGACGCATTTTGCCTCGTGGATGCAGTTGGAACTTCTACACTGCATATTGTTGATGCCACACTCATTATGTAACGAGTAAGAACATCACCGTCTGTTCTTCTTGCACATGCTCGAGCTTTGTCTAAATCCACAGCAGAATACCCTCTGACACGAGTAGAACAGGAAACTCTTACCATTCATTCCGGTGTACATGGCGAAACGTTAGACAACGTGATTCTGGGTCAATTACCGAAGGAGGTTATAGTTGGTTTTGTTGATAATGGAGCCTTCAATGATGATAGACAGCTTAACCCATTCAATTTTCAAAATTGTAAAATGAGTTCCTTCGTGTTGTACGTTGATGGTACATCCGTTTTAGCAAAACCTTTACAAACAGATTTTCGAACAAATGGTTCATATGTGCACGCATATCACACTCTGTTTCCTGGAACAGGAATTCATTTTCTGAACGAAGGAAATTCTATTTCCCGAGAACACTATCCTGAAGGGTATTGTTTGTTCGTGTTTGATTTGACTCCTGATTTATCAGCGAATAGTCACACACATTGGAATCTTGTGAAACATGGTACTGTGAGAATAGAAGTTCGTTTTGAAGAAGCATCGACAATAAACTGTGTAGTTTACGCTGAATATGACAATGTATTGGAAATTGATTCCTCCACACAGATTATTGCTGATTTCGCAAGTTGATCAAGCGAAGTTTTTATTTATGCTCACACTGGTTGTTCTGTACAATTCATTTGATGAAAATGTGTTGACTTAACAAAAATGACTTTTCACAAGATATAATCACACTTCGAGTCCTTCATCAACCAGTTTGTGTCTGACTAAATAAATGTGTACGATAAATGAATAAAACTTCACTATGAATGAGATTAGGATTACAATAATTATACACTAATTAATTTCATTCTGTAATCGTGTGCAAACAATATGTGTACAATTTTAATTGATCACATTTTTCAAGCTTGTGAAATATTTTGTGCACAATTTCTACAACAAGCAATTGAACGTGCACAAATGATCATTGCATGAGAAATTATGTGTTAGACAAAAATTACACAGCCACACAAAGAAAAATTTCTTCAGACTATGTGTATTATATGTTTTTGGGGTCGCTGAGACTGAATCCGATGTCTATGTTGCCCCGTCACGTCAGGTTTTCGACATAACCTCAAAAAACCGAATTATCACGAAAAAATAAATAATTGGTCTGACCCTGGGATCAGACTATGTATTTTATATGTTTTTGATGCATGTAAATACGTGTAGGTGCGTACTGGTATGTACGTCGTGTACATATACCATACACTGATTGTCAATCTAATTGTTCGAGAAGTAATATTCCAATTTCTGGAATAACATGGCAATTGAGTTTTGTTCGCGCGTAACAGATGACATGCACGAGAGAACGTATGAAGGCCACGAACGGTGGAGTTATCGGTCTATTCGAGCTGCATCCATTCGTAGTTGCATCTCTCTCGTGAGCACGGCTCGAGACCATGAGACAATACTACATTCGTGGATCGACACGTAATACCATACATATCTGAATAGAAACAGATACATATATATACATGATAATGATTTTTTTTTCCGAATTTCATATGAACTGAACTATATTTTCTTCTCTATAATTTCGATTGGAAATAATAATATTGACAACAATAAAAAAAAAACACTGGAAAATACACACAATCACAAATTGAATTGAAAACCATTACAAACTTTGCACATTGAAATACACCACGATTGATTCCAAATATAAGAAGAGTATATACAGGGTGCTCCATTTGAAGTGATGTAGTCAAATATCTCGGTAGCTAGTGGAGATGGAAAAAAAGCTCGGGTGAGAAAGTTCAGGGTTCCAAGATGAAAGTATGATGCTGACCTTGAAAAATCCCTCAGAGGTCGTTTTGAGGGTCATTTAGGAGTCAAGATGGTTTTTTCTGAAGGAACTCCCATTTTTTTTATCACGGCATGGGAAAGCTGGTTTCTAACCCTTTACGAAACACTGGGCATGGACCCCTTCCCACCCATTGGGGTAGAAGGTATGGACCGTCGATGTTATTGATGAACTACTCTCAGCGCTATCCAGGAACAACGACGTCGACGTGGAAGTTCTCTGTTCCCTCTGGAGTGCTCGATTATCGTGAGTCCCCTTGCCTCTCACATGAGAGGTGCTTGATGCTGTGACAATAATTGCTCGGAGTTACCCGCCTCTGCCTAGATACATAATCCTGGTATGTTGGCACAAACAGTGCGGATGCGGTCGATCATGTCCTCCCTCATTTACAAGAAAACTTCCAAATTTTTTTGGTGAATCTACAGATGAGATTTTTCACAGTGTAACTCTGTTTGGTGAATTCTCTGGAGGCTCGAAGGATTTCTGTATCCGTTCGAATGTGCATCCTAATCGATGTTATGTGGTATGGTCAATACTTCCAATGCTTTCAGCGACCTTTGAAGAACTTTTGCGAGTCGATACTCATTCATAACCCCCATTGAATCAAATGGAATGATTTATTCGATTCAAAACGCAATAATCGTAATCAATCGTACACATTACTGCCAACCGTAATAAGCAGAGAGTCAGTATTCCCGTTTGTTTATGTTGACGTTTTTTTTCCAATGAAATTAACTCTGATCTGCATTGAAATCAGTCCCGATCTTCGGAGAAAAGCGATAAACAAGAATACATAAACAAACAGAAACATCGAATTTCTGTTTATTATGGTTGGCTATGTGGATGATTACGGAAATACGTGATCATTTCAACACGGGTTCTAAACTGAGACCATCAGAATCGTTCTTCTTCTTTGCATATTCAATCATCTACATTTATCAATTTATTCCATTCGATTCAATCGAAGATCACTATTCACCCTCTGAAATTATTGATATGATGCTTGTGCTTGACTCATGTCACAATGATTACAACGAAGCCGCAAGAGCTTACCGGGATCGGTATCCCGATCGCCGCATCGCACACCCCACAACCATCCGTCGACTCGAATTGAGGGCTCGACGAGGAGTATTGCAGCAAGGTCTGAGACATCACCGGTACGATGACAATGATATCCGTGCACTCACCATATTGGGACTCATCCACTTGGACCCTCATGTGAGTAGCAGATCGTTGGCACGAATAACTGGTATAGCCGGACCACTGTTTTGAGAATCTTGAAGCATGTCAAATATCGACCATACCACATTACGTTAACTCAAGCTCTCACTCCAAACGACATGAGACTTCGAATTGGATTCTACAACTGGGCACGAGCAAGGCTGGTTGACGATCCTCAATCCTTCGACTATGTAATGTTCTCCGAAGAAGCATCTTTCCAGAGCACTGGGCATTTGAATAGACACAACTCTCAATACTGGTCGGATGTTAATCCACATTGGTATCGAGCAATCGGCAACCAACATCGTTGGAGCGTAAATGTGTGGTGCGGGATCATCAATGGCTATTTAGTCGGTCCACATTTTTTCAATGGCACTTTGAACGATCCCATGTTTCTGGAATTTCTGGCGGATCATTTACCAGGCTTGCTTGAGGATTCGGATTTGAAAAGGAGGCAGAGGATGTGGGTCCAACTAGATGGAGCGCGATCCCATTACGCATTGATCGTGACAGATTACCTTGATCATCATTTCCCGGGAAGGTGGATTGGACGAGGTGGGCCAGTTCCGTGGCCTCCACGCTCACTCGACTTGGCATCTCCCGACTCTCTCTTGTGGGGATTCCTGAAAGACGAAGTATTCAAGGCCCAACCAACAACGAGGGAGCACATGATCGATCGCATCCGCACTGTTTGTGGCAACATACCGCGATCTGTGTTTCTGAAGACGGTCACAAATTTCCGGCGGAGACTGGGATTATGTATCCAAGCAGAGAGGGGTAACTTCGAGCGATTATTGTAACAGCATCAAGCACCCCTCATGTCAGAGGCAAGGGGACTCACGATGACCAAGCACTCCGCAGGGAACAGAGAACTACCACGTCCGAGTCATTGTTCCTGGATAGCGCTGAGAGTAGTTCATCAATAACATCGACGGTCCATACCTTCCACCCCGATGGGCGGAAAGGGATCCATGACCAGTGTTCCGTAAAGGGTTCGAAACCAGCTTTCTCATGCCATAATAAAAAAATGGGAGTCCCATTAGAAAAAACCATCTTGACCCCTAAATGACCCTCAAAACGACCTCTGAGGGATTTTTCAAGGTCAGCATCATACTTCCCCTTTGGGACCCTAAACTTTTTCACTCGAAACTTTCTTTCCATCTCCACCAGTTACCGAGATATTTGACTATATCACTTCAAATGGACCACCTCATATATTACAAATAAATACATGAAGCTCAATGTGACTGTAGAGCTTCACGCACTCAGAAATCACATAACCAGCATATATACACCACTACTCTCGCTCAACTCCAGTGGGTAGCGTCAATTGAAAGATCATAGATCAGCTCAATGTGAGAAATACATTTTGGAATAATCTTAGCTCATCCATAAACACAGAACAAGATATAACACCCAATTCAGCCCTCAGGGAGGACTATTCAAATGACAATTTGGTTGTTTTTGTGACCCCCCCCCCTTTTCGCTCGCTCCCTTCCTCTCCCCTCGTGAATTGACGCCGTATAGTTCTGCATTGAACTTCCGCATTGTTTATCAACATCATGTCAGCATCAAGAAATCCCCCGGAACATCGAACGAGCTTGGCGGAAGGCATGAAAAGGAGAAACTAGAGTACAGAAGGAATCACTACTAAATCCTACATAACCTACACTGTCAAAAATTTCTAAAATCTCGTTTCTTCTCCTAATATTAGAATCTAATCGCTTATCACACTATCAACCAGCCAAATCACGTGTAATGGAATCACTATTGTTTCCGTCACGAGAAAAAAAGTTTCATCAGAAGATTTTGACAGTGTACAAACCCACTTACATATACACAAGTATGCGAAAAAAACAAACTCACAAATAAACACACAAAAAATAATACAACACAAGGGATGCAAAAAGATGGGGTATTATTGAAAAAAAAAACAAGAAAACCAGATTGTCGAACCCCCACAAAGAAAGAGAGAACATGAGAATGATCAAAAGAGGGGCAAAAAGAGAAAAAGGACAAAAAAATGGAAGGAAAAGAAACAAGCCCCCATGAAAAAAAATCATCGAAAAAGTTGACAAAACAGAGAGAAGACATATAACGAACATGCCTAAACACCCGCAAGATTCAATCCAATAAGCAAAATTTTTCTCCCTCTCTCCCAACATTGTAAAACCTCAACAACATACCCACTCCTGAAATCCCATGCTTGAATCCCAACCAACAATGTTCCGGACAGAAAAATTTCGAAATCACTGACTTACCGTAAGGAACTGGAATCTTCTACGACAAACGATCTAATTCAAAATTATATCACACAGAATAGAATTTTATAACATTCTTGAACATCTCAGAACTACTCAAACTCACTCCTGAACTCAACCAACACATACAGAGAGCGCGAAACATCTGCAAATCATACTTTATAGATGATTGGTCTCTGACAACCGTTAGTGCACAACTACATTAGAAATTGAATGCATCATTGAAATTAGAATCAATTCTAAATGAATTGATTCCAACAAACAAAACCAAAACGGAACGAAGTGCATCGTTTGCATTCGTAGGATCAATCCAACATATAATATTCGGCACATTGAGTGAAGATGAAGCAGAACAATATAACAATGGAATAGATAAATTATACACTAGTCAATCAAACGTTGCAGGGTTGCAAGCAAATCGAACACATATAATGAAATCTCAATCACATGGCATTCATGGATCCTCTAGAGATCAATCGCGGAAAATTGACGATCTATCACAATCAATGAAACAACTGAGATCGGAACTGATCCAATACCACAGCGGAAGTAAAATGGAACCATACACAACGAATTTTCGACTGTGGATTACCGAACACGGACATTCAATCGATCAATATCACTAAACTCTTAGTCACATGATAGACATCATTACCTTTGCAAAAAATGATATACTTCACCCTATGCTACTGACACCAGATCAATTCATCCAAGCAGCTCAAAAAACAATGGAAAATTCGCACCTCGAATTCCCATTATCACCTCAAGAACTTCAATCAGGAGACACCAAGGGTTTAATCACACTAAGAACTGCACATTTCAGAGGCCGCACAGTATTCGTTCCAACTGCTCTCCTATTAGACAAGATAACCTACGAGATTTTTGAACCATACAAACTTCCGACAATCCAAAATTTCAGTCATCATCTTATATCAGCTTTTATACAACCACATGCAGAGATGATAGCAATAGATGGATATCACATGTTCTAAATTCTGCTATCCGAAAACGACTTTCATAGTTCTGTCGTACAGGGCGAAAAAGTGGTTACCTCAATTTGTTTTGAAAAATTTTTTCTTATGTCATCTGATGCAGAAAAATTTCCTGAATCGAATAATACAATAATCTTATTTTTGATCAAAAATTGAGTTAACCACTTTTTTGCTTCTCACGGCAGAGTTGCCGTCGAAAGAACGAAGTATACATCTGCTATCAAACGAAAATCCTGCGATCAATACCCAGAAGACCAACATGTGAAGTGAAACTATCACACGAAACACCACAGCAACCACCCTCAGACTTCAAAATGAAAATATTACCAACACGAGATAGTTATTGGACACAGCTAAAATCAGGACATGGCTGGCTATTTTCAATCCTCAACAGAGGAGTAATAGACACACATTGCCCGAATGACCAAATGGAAAAAATCCAAATTCAAGGAACAGGAGTTTCCCGATTGAAACCAGGATGCTCTGCCACAACAGAACCTGCAGTCATGACGACGACACTCCGTTTCACCGCTTCGGAACTAATTCAATTTCAACCAATGGGAACTTCGAACATCTCGAACCTAATAACACACATCACTCCCCACCACATAGAAGCTGTAAAATCAATAGATACAGAAGAATCATCAGATATCAACGATTGGGACAACAGTGAAGACGCCATAGCCCTCGACGAAATTGAAAAACAAGCGGAAATAATACGACATTAACAAAGGAATAACCTTGTCTTACATGTAACATTCATTGGAATACCTTCATTCATAGGAATAGTATTAACATTAGCAATCATGTTGTTGGTATACGGGAAATTCAGAAAAACCTGCTGTTTAAGAAACACATGTCGACCACCAAGATCAAAACGCTCTAGACAACCCAGGACCCACTACCCTCACACGGGAGATCACATCGCCGTAGAAATACATCCAGCACCTATCACACTAGCATTGCCATAACCACCTCCACCACCACCAACAACAGAAACGGAATCTTCTCACGAATTTGAGAAACACCACAACGTTCCGTTCCCCCATGCTTGATCTTGGGTAGGAAGGTGTGATGTGCCTACAAAAAACGTGCCCTCCTCGTTTTCTTCGGATGACATGGAATCTCTTACCCATGAACAGGATAACGCTTTTAATTCATTCAGAGGATATCATCAATAAATTGAACATAAGGATGATCAAACATATTCAGAACATTGTTCACGAAGACATTCAAATCACTTCAAATGATGAACGATGAATTCAGAGGCTTCTCTTGTCATATGGGATATCCATTCAATCGATTTATTCATTGGATTCACTTAGATGATACAGTTGAATTACAGGTTGGTTGAGGTGTTTCATTTTGGAGGGGAAAAATGAAAATGTGGAATTATTGCTGACTTCACTTACGCCTCGAGTCTAAGTCAAATCCCAAAAACAAAGAATGTAAAAATCTAATAACACATTCTAAAGGGAAATTTTACTGCATGCAGAATTCCAAGCGGATATTAAAGGATATGCTCCATTCGAAAAAAAAAATATATGAAATCAATATGAGCGACCAAGTACATTGGTTATCCAAAGGATATGTGAAAGATTTTTCGTATATTGTAACTTCAGTTTGTTTAAACTGTATTGGAGGTAATTTATGATTTTCAAAAAGGCATTATTGTATCAAAGAAATAAATAGAACAAGCTTATCGTTCTGCCCGTATATATAGATAACAAAAAGTGAAAAAAAAGTAGAATTCCACAGAACATACAAATGTCTCACAAAAACCCCTAAAAACCCCAACACAGTAGAAAATAACGTCAAATCCCAAAAACCATACAAACATTTTACAATAACACACGAAAGAAAATCCTTGAAAAAAATACTTCACTCTTTCCGGAAGATTACTTGATATAACAAATATAACATTAAAAAAAAAGATGTGAAAGGCAACCGTGTTTCGGAATTCGCATCAACCAGTAACACTTGGTGTGGCCGATGGTAGAAGTTTTTAGACTTTATTATATACAAATGAATTTCTATAGAACATTAAACAAGAAATTTAGATCATATAATTTCATAAAATCTTTTTCGGCCACGCCAAGTGTTACTGGTTGATGCGAATTCCGAAGCAGGGTTGCCTTTCACATCTTCTTTTTCAATGGTATATTTGTTATATCAAGTAATCTTCCGGAAAGAGTGAAGTATCTTTTTCACGGATTTTTTTTCAAGTGTTATTGTAAAACGTTTGTATGGTTTTTGGGATTTGACGTTATTTTTTACTGTGTTGGAGTTCTTAGGGGTTTTTGTGAGACATTTGTATGTTTTGTGGAATTCTACTTTTTTCACTTTTTGGTTTCTATATATACGGGCAGAACGATACGCTTGTTTTATTTATTTCTTCGATACAATAATGCTTTTTTGAAATTCATGAATTACCTTCAATACAGTTTGAACAAACTGAAGTTACAATATACGAAAAATCTTTCACATATCCTTTGGATAACCAATGTAGTTGGTCACTCATATTGATTTTATATATTTTTTTTTTCAAATGGAGCATATCCTTTAATATCCCCTCGAAATTCTGAATGCAGTGAAATTTCCCTCTAGAATGTGTTTTTAGATTCTTTTATTCTTTGTTTTTGGGATTTTCATGTACTTGGCGTTATTTTTCTACTTTTTCGGAGTTTCTTTGGGGTATTTCACTCCTTTTTCTGATTATGCTTCCAACTGAACCCAAGTAAAAATGAAATACCCCTGTCGAGTCTATGGCAATCGTAGGAATGAAGGAAATGTCCTCAGATAACTTATGTGATATAAAAATCCACTTGGATGTCCATCAGTCATCTCATCATTGGACGGCAAAAGATTATCAAAATGAAGAATGAAGGAAAGAAGGGGAGGAAATCGAATTACCATGAACAAATATACGTGTGGAGAATTCCGAAAACTAAATTTTCCTTGACTAATGAGTTGGCGCTCAAAGCAGCCCAAAGCGCGCGAAGCAACTCACAGCGCTCAAAGTAGCTCACGCCGCTCAAAACAGCCCACGATATTGTGCTGAACATGTCTTGTGCGGAAATTTCCAGTGTTTTCAAGAAATCATTGTAAGAAAATCGGAACAACATAGATCTTACAGACAGAGGAAACTTGCATACAATATATTCAAGGTATTCAACAGAAATTTTTTTTGCAAGATAGAATTTGTACTGTTTAGCATGAAGCTAAAAATAGCTTTCTAGCCAAAATTTTTCGGTCACACTTTCGAATCATTGTGAGAAGTAGCAGATAGCAAAAGTTCCGAAAATGAGATCTCATTGAATTCTTTTGTGACCACAAAACGAACCACTGAGATATCAGCAGAATAGAGTCCTTGGAGAATTCAAATGGTCTTTTGTCATACTGTATATTGTACTGCATATAGTATGACGAAAGGCGACCTGAATTCTCCAAGAACTCCATCCTACTGACATTTCAATGATTCATTTTGTGGTTCCAGAAGGATTCAATGGGATCTAGGTTTTGGAACTTTTGCTATCTGGGTAAACAGATGTCAAATATTGATCATGCAACGAAAAAATATACCTTCAAGATATCAGATTGAAGACACTTCCTAGTACCGTACCAGACATTTTTCAGAATTTTGTGGAATATCAATCGAAATCATTCGAAAAAATTTTTCAAGAATATTTGGTTCGTTATGGTATTATAAAGGTATTCTATATTCTTCAAAACTGTACAATATCACAGTAATTGAATTCTCATTTTATGATGAAGCGAAGTTATCGCTTTCCAAAGAAATATATATACGAGGCTTTAGCATTGCGTGGCCAATGTCGCTCTTCAACTTGCAGATCATGAATAAATATCCACTTCGTACGTTCACTTCGTAACATGCATGTGAAATTATCTTCAGGAATATTCTTACCCTGATGAAAAACAACAGCCACACTTTTATAAAAGTGTTGTGCAATTATAATTTTTGAAGTTGGTACTGCTTTAATGTTCATATTTTCTACCTTTGTTGCTTCAAGATTATTGTGATTAAACATCATCAATTGCACAATTACATATTGTTCTGACGCTGCTATAAATGATTTTTTAGTCTTATGCAAGTTATTACAATTGTCACAAGAATCTTCGGAAATTTTCTATGTTGAAAAATTGAACTTGAATATTTCTTGAAACTCAAATGATTTTTGTGAAATTGGAGGTAGCCGAAGACGTGTAACACAATTCGTACCAACAATATTTTCGGTATATTCACATTTCGTACATTCCGTTACGGTAGTTATTTGGTGCTTCACTAAATTTTTAATAGCCATTGAATTTTCGCGAATAGAAGCGGTGAATTCTCCTACATCTTGTGAGTGATTATGCAAGTATTGTGGACCTGCAAGCTGTTTCAAAGCTATGATATCAAGGTTTTTTTGCGAATTGTAGTTCTGAATTGAAATATTTATGATGTCATCGGGGTCAGATAAGAGTAATTGTTTTGTCTCAGAAGCACAGTACAATATACACTGCATTATCGCATTCGAATAAGAAGAAACACCGTCGACATTAGGAAGACCCATTACGTTTAACGCGTGAGTTTCTGTTGATTTTTCATCAATATTTTGGCCCCTGGATTATATATTATCCAATATCCTTATTCCTGAGTACCCAAGTGAAGAAGTTTCTACAGTGAGTAAACTCTTTGAGTAAAATTACAGGTGGATAAAAAAAAAAGTAGAGAGGATGCAGGTTTACTATACATCTGTATGTTACTTACCACCACGATCAATATCATCAGGTAGTGTGGAAGGGAAATGGAGAAAATGCAGGAGCGCAGTGGATATACCACAGGTCCTTGCGTTAGGTACACTATTATCAGATTCTTCCAATAGAATCACAGGTAGATGGAGGAAAAGCAAGAAGGATGCATGTCACCATACATCTTTATGTTACGCACCACAATGATCGATGTCATTAGGCAGCGTCATAGGAAGATGAAGAAAAGGCAGAAGTGCAGTGGACATACAAGTCCTTGCATTGAATAATATCACTATCAGATTCTTCCAACAGAATCATAGGTGGATGGAGAAAAAGCCAAAAGGATGTAGATGTAATATACATCTGTACGTTGCATCCTACCATGATCATTAGGTAGCGTTGAAGGAAAATGCAGAAAAGATAGGAGCGCAGTGGATATATCACAAATCTTTGCATCGGGTGCATTCCACTGACCAATTGACGAATGATTAGAGAGACTGTTCAGGATCAACTCAACGGAAATTGAGCAAATACAATATTCTGATTATAGAAATTGTTGCAGAACAACTACAGGTCAACTTGACTGATGTGACTGGATATGACAATTCATTCTGAATGTTTTCTTCCGAAGTTCCATCTCTTCAGTTGTTCCATTCAAGCTGGATTATATTTGTGTTCTTAAAAACCTTCATTTTTATCTTTACTTATCTTGGTTTTGGAATGATTCAATTCTCAGATATCATGATTCCTATCAAATTGTCATAGAGTATTTTGGGTTGAGAGATTTAGTAACTCTAGGATCAATGAAATTTTCAAAATGTATTCAAAGTGATTCATGATCATTAAAAAGCAATGTTGTATCAAATATCGGAACCATTCGATATTCATGATATTCAAGAATTGAATCATTCCAAAACCAAGATAAGTAAAGATAAAAATGATGGTTTGTGAGAACACAAATTTAATCCAGCTTGAATGAAACAACTGAGAAGATGGAACTTTGGAAGAAAACATTCAGAATGAATTGTCACATCCAGTCACATCAGTCAAGTTGACCTGTAGTTGTTCTGCAACAATTTCTGGAATCAGAATATTGTATCTGCCCAATTTCCGTTGAGTTGATCCTAAACAGTCTCTCTAATCATTCGTCAATTGATCAGTGGAATGCACCCGATGTAAAGATTTGTGGTATATCCACTGCACTCCTGCCTTTTCTTCATTTTCCTCCTACGCTACCTGATGATATTGATCGTGGTGGTAAGTAACATACAGATGTATAGTATACCTGCATCCTTTCTACTTTCGCTTGATCCACCTGTGATTTTACTCAAAGAATCTAGGGAAACCATTTTGTACCTATTTCATAATTTTGATTCAGGATGTCATATTTTAGTATACCTGAAGTGCTCGGTGACTAACCTTATTTTCGAATGTTGTTCAAACTTGCTATAATTGAATTCACATTCGTTATCTATTCACCATTCTGTTCCATTATTTGTTCACGATTCTGATTGCAGAATAGTGGATTCCATCAGAGATTATGGTATATCCATTATACTTTTGCCTGTGAAGAAATAGCAAATAAACTTCAATAATCACCCTTGAGCGAGCTCGGTATGATCTTTTTCATCGATTGCCTATGATCCTAATCAGAGAAATCGACAGTGGAGCCTTGCGAAGTAGCTGGTCATTTGGTTTTGATCAGCTACTTCGGAAGGCTCCAGTAGTTGACTGTCCGTCAGAACTTATGATATATCTCTGACTTTCTGGTATGTGGAGGAATTGCAAATTAACTTGAAGCTCTTCCCTTGAGCATGCTCGATATGATCCATTTGATCATTTTCCAACGACTCTAGCAGGAGAACCTGATAGTAGATTGTTTGTAAGGGGGTTATGGTATATCCGATAAGATTGCACCTGAAAAGTGATGCATAAATCTGAATCATTATTTTCGACTAGACCCTGTATGATTTATTCGATCATCAGCTTGTGGTTCTGGTGATAAGAACCAACAGTAGCAGACTGTTCATAAGGGATTACGGTATATCTGCTGAGCTGTTGTCTATAAAGGAATATTTTTTTTTATGAATAATACATCATACAGAGCTTACCTGTGTATATACCAATTTTCTGAATGTAGCAAATAGATTTATTTATACCTTTCTCAAACTTTTTCTGTTTTTTCTTACAAATAACCTCTTCATCATTTATTTATCAATTCATTCATGAATTTCTTCAAGTCATATGTGAAAGTATATATAATTCTAGGTTATTTGTGTGCGTTTGATTATTGTTATAATGACCTGTAATAACTGTTATGTAGTAACTTGCAATTCATCCATTTTTCAAGTATTCTTTTAATATTATAATAACCTATCAACACATCGCCTCATTGACAGGTTATTTGTTTATGTTTCAACAATGTATAGACCACACTACACTGAAATCAACGCTATTGGATGTTTGGATCATAATTTACATCAACTGAAGTGAATGGTATTGGATATTGGAAGAAAAGAAGAAGGACAGAATATTGGATGTCCCAAGAAAAAAAGAGACAGAATATCTCTATGCCGGGTCGGTGCCGAATCAACGAAAAAAAATTTACTATCAGTATGAAGTTGTCATTTTGTTGCAGTATGAAATGAAATTAGTCATGGATCATTGATTAAATTAAACGAAAATTCTTCATGTTAACCTATTCACTGCACCCGTTTATTACAGTAGACACGTAATTCATCATTCTAATAAAAATATTAATGATCTTCCCAATCGATCGGTACAATCAAACTGTTTCAAACGTCTGTAGAGAACGAAAATCGGTTTGTTGTTATCATAAACATAACCATACCATAATCATAAACATAACAAAGGGACATTGAGTTTACCGTGCGGTTGTGTTAGCAAATCAATGTTTTTTACTTTTCGTTTAATTTAATCAATGATCTATGACTAATTTCATTTCATACTGCAACAAAATGACAACTTCATACTGCTAGTAAATTTTTTTTCGTTGATTTGGTTCTTCGTTAATTCGGCACCGACCCTCTATGCCAATGGAAGAAACCCTCCCGAATTCCGATGACGAAGAACTATATTCGCTATCGTGATTAAAATAAATCGAAAGTGACGATGATGATGAAGAAAAATCCTGATGTTTTGATCTCATGAAAATTTGAAACGTTTGTATCTCGGGATCGCGTGAACGGATCAACTTCGTAGTGTGCTCAATCAAAAGTGTGTATTCGAATTATATAATAGAAGTGTAATTCTCTTTTTCGTGAAATTCAATGTGTGATGAGTTATTGTGGGTTAAAAATTTTTTGACTATAGAAAATCTTGGTTTTCGTGTAAAGATACACGGTAGCGCACGACTTATGCTTTTTCATTTTTTTTTCTTTCAGGGTTTTCATGTACTTGGCATCGAGACCCTACCGCGTCTCTTGATATTAAAATGAAATACGCTCAACTTCAAGAAGATCAGACAATATTCAGGGGTTGCACACTTTGAACAGTTTGATAAGAGTAGGCTAAAAAAACACATTTACAATATTAATCATTTTCATTCCAAAATCAAACAATCATGAACTTCGAAGAATACTCGGATGAAATCATCAAATCAATAAATAATAAGATGAATAATCAAAATTTCACATCAGTCCACTTTGAAAGCCGCAACTTTTTCTTTGTTCGCGTATGAGTATTGTTTTAATAAGTATTGTTATTGTTGTTCATCTGTAACAGACGTGTTGAATCTCTCGATCAGAGCAATGCCCCTTCCTGCGATATCATTCACCATTTTAAGAGCATCGACGGAACTCCTTGATGTATCAATAGAATATTCTTCTACCTCATGGATACCAAACAATTCAAACAATGTCTTTGTATTACTGCTAACAAAATCACCCAGGATTTTTCCTTCAAAAACTAGATTTTTACCATCTAATCGTTTCAATTCTTTTTTCTTCGTAGGTTTTTTTTCAAATTCGCAAACATATTCCCTTTTTCGGCGTCAGTAATGCGTTCATCCGAAAAAGCCAAGCCCACGTTTGTTCTTGACAGATACCAAAGGTGCCTCTTAGCCACTTCGAGAGCACTTTCCCTGACATTTTTATCTGGGTAAGAATTCAAAAGTTGTGGCATATCTCAATCATTCTTTGGAGCACATCGGCCTATAAGTCTCTCGTGCCAAAAGCGTACATATATTAGACTGACAAAATGTGCTACTCTTCCCATTCCTCTCAGTTCCTTATTAGGAATATCCGGATCTAATTGTTCAGTGAATAGGACAATTTTAAGGGCATATATCGCTCTTGCCATCCACCTCGCTTGATGAAGGGCTCCTGGAACCCTGAATTCAAAATTCCTCCAAGACCAACTTCCACAGTAGAGGAGAAATAGCTGTAATAGCTCTTTATAATCTTCTTTTGGATATTTTAAAACGTTTCGCAAGTAATCCAACATTTTCAGACGCTGTTCTCCTAAGAAACATTGAACGGGGTTTTCTTCATCCAAGAACGTCGTATGAGACTCCTTATTGAATGAATCCCATTTATTTCGGAACTTTCGAAAAATCTGGATATCAGGACCATTTGATGCTACGCGACAACATTCATCAAAGGCTCTTTGCAAAATCAACTGATGGGTGTGATGACGACAAGCCAGCTACAACAGAGATCGTCCGAATTCATTTTCAATTCTTACATACATGCTCCTTGAATCAGTCCTGTATTAGATGAAGTAGTATCAGAAGATATACCGATGATATGATCACGTAGAGCAAATCTATCCACCTCCATAACCCATCAAACATAATGTTTGATCTTGCATGCATGATCTTTGTTTTTCTTCGTGTTCTTCCTCTTAAGTTTCGAGGGGAGGAGCTTATCGACCCCACTAAAGTAAGTCTATAATGATCGCAATAACTGAGTGCGACTATAATCGTATGAAAAACACACTGTTCTCCATACTAACTGGATAGACTATATTGACGCCATATTAGGAGATAATTGAAGGTTCAACCAGATAGATTCAATGTAGAATAGGTTGAAGGAATACATGCAAAGCATACAAGTATTGTACACTACAATTCCAAGAATTTCAGTAGTGGCAAATGAGAGTTGAATGGCATATCCTATGTATAATGAATAAAAGTATTAAAAGTGTGCAACCTCTAAATATTGATCAATTCGGCTGAAGTTTTGCACATCGATTTCCTCGATATTCAGAACTGAGGATTCTGGTGAAGTCACATTATGATCGAAAATTTAGGAGAATGGAACACCCTGAGGTTGGTTGAAAAGTTTTGAGAGCAAAAATGAGAGAATGTGTATTTTTCGATGAAATGATTTTCTTCATCCAATATAGTCTCCCTCAACTTCAACACACTCATCCCAACGATCCTCCATTAATTTATACCATCTCTGTAATGATTTTCCGGAAGCTCCGCAAAATATTGTCCCACATCTGCAATAGCTTCTTCATTCGACGAAAAACGCTCTCCACGGTAGGATTGTTTCAAATTTCTGAAGAGGTAACAGTCGGAGGGAGCCAAATCTGGTGGATACGGTGGGTGTTCAAGCAATTCGTACTTAAATTCGTTCAGTTTAGCCATCGCCAGAACACTTGTGTGAACACGTGCATTTTCTTGATGAAAAATGATTTTTTTCTTCCGTAAACCGGGTCTTTTTTCACGAATTTTTCCATCCAACTGGTCCAAAAGGTTGCAATAATATTCGAAGTTAATTTTTTGACCTCTTTCAAGAAATTGAATCCACAAAACCCCTTCTGCGTCCCAAAAAACCGATGCTAAAACCTTTTTTGCCGATCGTTCTGACTTCACCCGTTCTGGAGCTGAACAAGTAGCTTCAGTCCACTGTAAACGTTCTTGTTTCAGTTGAGGATCATGATGGTAGATCCAAGTCTCGTCCGCAGGTACGAAACGACGCGAAAAATCGGTCTTACTCTGCTTAAAACGCTCCAAATTACGCTGAGAAATTTGTTTTCGATTCAGTTTTTGTTGAATTGCCAACGAATGCGGCACTAACTTTCCAAAAAGCTGTTTCATATGTAATTCTTCGTGTGAAATATGGAGTACTCGTTCATCCGAGATGCCTATTGTATCAGCAATTTCACGCTCAGTCAAACTCGGATCTTTACAAACAATATCATAGACTTGCTCAATGATGTCTGATTTCGTTGCACTTTTTGGACGTCCACTACGTGATTGATCTTCAACGCGCGTACGACCACGTTCAAACTCGAAAACCCATCGATGTACAGTTAGAAATGAAGGAGCAGATTCCTGCAACACTTCCTCCATTTCAGTATGAATTCCTGTTGCTGATAAACCTTCCAAAACAAAGAATTCTATCACTGCACGATATCCGGATTTTTCCATTCTCACAAAATACACTAACACGTCAACTTCGAATGGCTTGTAAACAAAGAATGAATTGACAGTTCGGAATAAAATTTTGTGTGTGTTCAAATGAAGGATGAAATGTAAAAATAGCGTATAAATTTTGATTCTTGTACTGGTTGATAGGTGTCGCTTTCAAAACTTTTCAACCAACCTAAATATTTGAATAATTCAGACATCGAAGATCCGATAGAGAACTCGCAAGGTCAAAAATGTCTCACCTCAGCGAATACAATTCCGGTGAATGCAAATGAAAAAATTATCAATATCAACGATTCCTCCCAATGGTTTTCTCGAAAGAAAATAATAACTTAAAACATGGAACGGAACTGGAAAAGAATTATAATTCGAGAGGAAACACTTGAGAGAATGGAATAAAGTCAAAATATTAGGAACATAGAACAACCCCTCTGCATTCATCCGGAGCGAAAATGAAAGCGCGCATACATGCGAGGAAGGATAAACGAATTCACCTATTTTACATTATTCTTGAACTCATTGAACTTCCTATCAAATGATTATTCCAATTCCTATCAACACAGTTTTATATTCTTCTTATCACATAAAATTAGTCACTTCCCACATAGCAATATACGAAAATTTGGTGAGAATGCATCGAGCTGAGTCCAAGGTGACACGTGCACCTTCCACCCATCTCCTTCCTCATTCATTACTTCTTTCTCGCACACATTCATTGACTATTGAGCATGGTAACAGAGGCGAGTTGACCGAAATCAGCAAAATTTCTATGGCGTAATTCCCCACTCCCATCTGCAAAAATCATCACTCCTTTAAATAGAGCGATCTTGATGCAAATGACAGAGTATACTTTCGGGATCTATCGGGGACAAGCCTGGCAAGAGCAAGCTCGATAACACGCGGATTCACCAAGTTATACTAGACCAAGTTCTCGTTTGGTACCGTGATCGAAATCGCGCAAGTTCAACGTGCCGGTTATAATTTTTGACGGAATATCTATCTCGCCAAACTCGACTTGTACCGCTCTCACTCTTTTATCTGAGATTTTTCGCACTCGGACTTTCCAAGTCAACTTTTGAGTCAAAGTATCACTAAATTCAGTGTGGTCACATCGCATTCAAATCCCCGAGCCAATCGCCACGATCTCTGAAACCCTGGCCGCTCACTTTGGATCCAGCTCGCAGTCAGGTAATCAGAAGTCATCCGAACGGAAGTAATTTCGTGAATCATTCTTGTACACATACACTCACTTTTACACATTACACCGCTAAATTCTTTTTGTCTCCCGAACAAATCAGATAGTAACTGTATCTTCCCTTTTGATTCAGAGTATATTCAAATGAATATATATATATATATATAATATGCTGTATAAAATTATCCCGCTTGGAGTCCTCTTCATTCTTCCTATCGCTCACCCTTTCCCTCCATTCATCTCACAATATATAAGTTGAATCAGTATGAACGTATGAACACGCTACGGGTGCCGCTTCGGAACTTCAGATTCCTTAGCGAACTTCGAACAGAGTAGACCCACACGTTCGATTCGATCTAGCCGCTCGGGTCGTTTCGAAAAAAATAGTAAATTTGTAGCGGAGTGAAAGAACACAAATTTCACTTCGTAACAGTAGAACTTTGATGCACGTCTCGACATGGGGAAATTCGTAATCAATTGCAATCTCAAATTCCTATCCCTTCGATTTTATCTTGGATAATTTTCCTAACGTTCCATTCATATGAAAGAGATGAACGAAATTAATTCTTCCTCGCACTAAATACCGTATCATGCATACTCGACTCTACCTCTGGTTGTTGTTGTCATTTCTCATACTTTGAGACAAATGCTCTTTGTATATATATATATATATTAGGGTGTTCCTATATACAGGGTGGAGCATTTAAAGTGTCGCGGGCGTTTTTTCCAAAAATAAAATGAGATACGAGAAAATTTTTCGGACAAAAATTGTAGGGTATCGAGGGGGACATCCGATGGTGGCCTTGGCTTTGACCTCAAATCTCATCTTCAAGGGCATTCTGAGGTCAACTCTTGTTTTTTAAATAGCATCTCATATTTTTTACTGCAGATTTGGATTCTAGGTCAAAAACCAAGAAACTTTTGTCTAAACCATTTTCCTGAAATCCGCAAAGATGGCGCTCTAATCGATATTGTTCCATACTGAATCTGACATTAGAATAACTCGAAAACGAAGGGTCTTGGAGGAGAATGTTTCGGACAAAAGTTGTCTGATTCCAAGGGGGACCCCTTGGAACTGAAACGGAGGTGATGGGGTATAACAGACAAAACACAACACATTTCAATCGTCTACATCACTTGGATAATTTTAATGCAGTAGATGCTCAAAATGATGGCCTTCGACATCAATACACATTTCAAAACGTTTCACAAAAGATGGCTGAACTCGTGCTAAAATATCTTCATTGATGCTCGCGCATGCATTGATGATTCGTTGACGCATATTCTCAGGTGTAGTCGGTGCTTGTTGATAAACTGTATCTTTCATGTATCCCCATAAAAAAAAATCTGGAGAAGTAAGATCCGGAGAACGGGCAGGCCAATGAACTGGTCCACGACGTCCTATCCATCGTCCAGGATAATCTCTGTCCAATATTTCTCGAGCTGTGACTGCATAATGGGATGGACAACCATCGTGTTGATACCACATATCCAATCGTTCCTGAATAGGTATGTCCTCAAGTAATGTTGGAAGTACTTGATCTAAGAAATGTCTGTACTTCTCTCCATTTAGCGTATCTGCAATGAAGTACGGTCCAATTACTCGAGATCGAAAAATACCACACCAAACATTCACAGCCCATTGTCTTTGATGCTCTACTTGACGTAACCATCTTGGATTTTCTGTCGCCCAGTAATGCATATTATGTCGATTCACTTGACCATGATTGGTGAACGTCGACTCATCAGAAAATAATATGTTGATGAAGTTGTTATTGTGCATTTGCGCTAGACCCCATCGACAAAACTGTACACGATTTTCGAAATCATCACCGTGAAGGTCTTGATGCAAACAAATGTGATACGGATGGAATTTGTGACGTTTCAGTATTCGAAGAACACTTCTTCGAGAAATTCCCGAATGGAGTTCAATTTCACGAGAGCTCACGTGTGGATTATTGGCTACTGCAGCTAGTACATTAACTTCCGCATTTTCTCCGCTAACAGTTCTCATTCGATGTCGTTTTTCCCTTGTAACACTTCCCGTTTCTGAGAATAATTTTGTAATGCGTTGAAAATACCTGATGGATGGCGTTGTTCTTTCAGGAAATCGTTCTGCATACAAGTCATATGCTTGTCTGGGGTTCTTATGCACTTCACCGTAAATGTAGATCATATCGATCTTTTCAGAAACCGTGTATCGGATATCCATGATTTTCAATTTGTCATAAACCAAGTAATAATCAAATGTAACTGACAGACTGACTTTCAAAATCGTGAATTTTCACTGAACCCCGTCGTTTGTTTACATCGCGTGAGCTCTGAATGGTGGTAATGTAGACGATTGAAATGTGTTGTGTATTGACAACTTTTGTACGAAACATTCTTTTGCAAGACCCTTCGTTTTCGAGTTATTCGAATGTCAGATTCAAAATGGAACAATATCGATTAGAGCATCATTTTTGCGGATTTCAGGAAAATGGTCAGACAAAAGTTTCTTGGTTTTTGACCTAGAATCCAAATCTGCAGTAAAAAATATGAGATGCTATCCAAAAAACAAGAGTTGATCTCAGAATGCCCTTGAAGATGAGATTTGAGGTCAAAGCCAAGGCCACCATCGGATGTCCCCCTCGGTACCCTACAACTTTTGTCCGAAAAATTTTCTCGTATCTCACTTTATTTTTGGAAAAAACGCCCACGACACTTCAAATGCCCCACCCTGTATACATCTTAGGGTGTCCCTTATATGGACGAAAAAAATTTTTTTTCAGATACCGAAATGCATACCCCCTAATCCTTTTTGAACTACAAAAACTTCGTCGCATGCAGAGCTCTATCTTCCTACGTCAAGGTTAACCCGTGTCGACAAGACCACAAAATTCTCCTAAATAGCAGTTTTTGAAGACTCATTACTGCCCTAGTAAAGATTCCTCCAGTCATTCTCTAATCATAACACCTACCCCAACAAAAAACTATAGAGTTCTAAATCAGTGTCTTTTGAGCTGCTAGTCCAATTAGCAACTTATAAATTTTCTTATATACATAATATATAATAAGTATAATACATATCATAAATGTATCATGTATATACAATAATATAATATGTCGTAAATATATATATATGAGGTTCCTAGTTTCTCATTGGGGTAAGTGTTACAACTAGAGAATTACTACATGAACTTCTACCAGGGTGACATGTAGCTAAGTTATCGCAAACATGAATATTTCATCTACAAAATCACTGAAATACCAATTGAAATGATTAATTGGTTTATCAGAAACATAAGTAAAATTGAAATTATTCAGGATATTTTCCTTTCAACGTCTCCTTTTTGCAGTCTGGATATATCTTTCTATGTTCTTGGACACAGCGCAACAGGAATTGCTTTTGTTCTTGCTCTGCAGTGATCAAACCATGCAAATCTTGTATTAATTTCACAGCTCTCTCTGCGGTATCATTGACTGCTTTCAATGAAAGAACTCTCTTTCCAGCTTCTAAATAGGCGGCATTTTCTTCTCAGACAGAAACGTCTCTTTGAAGGAAACTGTGATCAAATTTTAACCGTGACAACAAAGTTTTGCTCTTGATGGTCACAAAGTCACTTAAAGATCTCCCTGAATCAAAAAAGAATATCGGGCTCACAGGATAATCGATATGATTGAAAATGATTAACCGAACGAAATTCTCTACTCACCATACAGAGAGACAGACGATTCTTCTGTCGATGGAAGCTTTCTCTTTGTAAGTTCGATACAATATTTTATTCGGTTCGTTTATCAATCTCATCATCAAATAGCGACAGGAGAGCGATTTCCCCTGATAAGTACCACAGATGTTGGGTGAACTTACCAAGTGCAGCTTTGGAGATCACTTTGTCAACTATTTCATAGTTCATCAGTGTCTTTGAGGAATGCAAGTCTTGATTCGGTGCCTTAACCGCTAAACTGCACTCAAGCCAGGGCTTCACATGAACTCTTGCTATAAATGAGCAAACATCCCGCAGTGCCTGTCCATCCTTAACGCTCATTCTGAATTGAGACTGTAGAAGACATATTTTGAATGAATAAATGGCCCTCGCCATCCATCATGCTTGATGCATCGCGCCTGGAGGTTTGAGTTTGATTTTATTCCCATTGTCTTCTCCCAAAAAAATAATCGACAATTCAATCAATTCTCGATAATCGTCACGTATAAGAGATTTTAGCAACTCACTGTTATAATATGCTAAAAATTCGTTGATTGTCGTATCACGAAAATTTTGTTTGGCACACACAGTGCATGTTTTGATGGCATTCGAATCGATGTGCTTCCAGTTGTCTCTAAATTTGTTGAACAGGGGAACATCGGGACTGCTAGTGACTTCATGGATTTTGGATTCGAACACACGTCTTGGAACCAATTCGTAAACATGATGGCGACGAGCAAACAGCAATAATTCTCTTTCTAGTTTGTATTCCAAAAGCACACGAGCACCACTGAAACGACCAGCATTAGAGGCTGTCGTGTCGCAGCACATCATTTGCACCTGATTATTGGGGTTCCAATTATACAGCGCGTTTGATATAGCTCGTGCTTGATGTTTGCCAGTAAAGCTGTCCAGTTTTGGCACTGCAAGGAGTTGTTCTTTCTCTCCGTATGAAATAAGGATCGGGCGGCGTTCTTCTTTCGAACTTCTCACATCCAAGCTTGGTAATAGTTTTCCATCCCAGTGAACGGTTACTACTTCGGGCACGTTGTTCTCAAAATCAGATTCCATTGATTCCACTCTATCCTTTCTCATTTGTGTTCGAATTCGTTGAATAGAAGATTTATTGATTGAAAAATCATCGCTACTAAGACCTAGTGCTTCTACTACGGCCTGGGGTATATAAACAGAATCCTTTATACTCAGTTGACATCTATCCAGAGCAGCAACCGATTTGAGAGTGATAAAACATTTCCTTCCTCTTTTCGTAAGAGTTGCAGAATCTATAGATTGTCAGGTACTAGGTGAACTTACCTTCAGATATTCATCAGAACTGGTACATTGTTCATGTAGTTCCTGAGGTGGTATTAACCCTTATCCGGGCAAGCCGGGCTCCAGAGGCCCGGCGAGTCACAATTTCCAAAACACACAGAGTTGTATATGGAGTATGTGACTGTGCATGGAAATTTATTCAAATCAAGTCTAAATACATCGGAAAATTAAGTTATTGTACAAATCCCACCGGTGGGGTGATTTATCGAATCATATGTATCCATTACAAACACAAACGTGAAAACCGGGCCTCAGAGGCCCGGTGAGTCGGGATTTCCGAAATACGCAGAGTTATGTACGGAGTAAGGGATTATGCATGGGAATTCATTTGAATCAAGCCTAAATACATCCCAAAATTAGGGTATTGTAAAAATCCCACCTGTGGAGTGCTCTATGGACGCATACATATTCATCACTAACACGAAAGGCTTCGCAGGCTTGCTGTTCCTCACATCAACTGTAAATACCGTAATGAGAAGAATATTCATATCACTTACATTCACAATGAAAAAACAATTTTGAAAAACGAATCCTCTTCTTTATAGATACTTTTTCAATGTTCCGAAGGGTGTTTTTCTAGGAGATATCATTTGATTTTTCGTTTACAAGGTGCATAGGATAAACTCTATATGCGCATATAAGAAATGATTACGCCTATAAACATTTCAGAAAATATACAGGGTGATTCAAAATTCTCGCACTCTTTTTTGGCAGTGGATTCCTGATGAAATTCTAAAACGATTTGTCCTTTTGCACAATGCTCTTCGACGCATAATTTCCGAGATATAATTAATTAAAGTTGACCAATTATGAGGTGGATCCATCGGTCATTCAGGAGCGTCATAACAGAACAAGAGAGGGAGGTGCTTGCAGAGGGCGCTTATACGATCAGCTGATCGGTATAATCGATACGATTTACCAACATACAAATTAGTAAATTTTCTATGTAGAACGATCGAATTCGTCGACACTGTGGAAAAATTGATTATTGTCATGAATTCTTATCACGATATGCTGTAGGTGAAAGTTGTAATTTCAGTAATGATTTTTATTACGCAGACAAATGTAAAATAGTGTTCTTTCGTAGGGATAGGGATTCAAGTGGGAGAAAAAAGTATAACTACTCGTTTTCAATCAGAATTTTCATGTAAAGAAGAAAACATGAGAATTTTCATCCATCCGATACCCAATTTGAACGGTTTGATTAGTAAGTTTAACACAAGAGATTTTTAACAGAGGTTCAACAGAGAACTACCAGGTCCACGTCGTTCCTGGGTAGCGCTAAGACTAGTTCATCAATAACTTTGACGGTCCATACCTTGCACCCCAATCAGCGGAAAGGAGTCCATGACCAGTGTTTCGTGAAGGGTTTGAAACCAGCTTTCCCATGGCATGGTAAGAAAATGGGGGTCCTATTCAAGAAAATCATCTGTTGCGAAATAGCTACAATATCTCGTTCAAATTCTCCGCCTCAACACATATTGTAAGTAGATGCGTGTGAATCTATGATATATTCATACATGTAAAGGGTCATCCCTACTCGATCTGATAATTAGCACGTACGCCAGTGCGAAAAGAACGAACGATCGAGACACACGTCCGTGTAATAAGGAATTTGTAACCGTGGTCTCGGTATTCTCTCTATCTTTTGAGAATAAACCCTAAGTGCTCTAAGTACAAGTCAATTCTCTCTATTCCCCTATTACAGTCCGCTGCTTTTTCCCCATCCTCAATCGAAATAAGCCGGCTCTCGCGAGTAACACATCGGGAAGGAACCACGCGAGGTGATTCGAACAAGAACAAAGTTTAATTATCCATCTTCCCTCGAAAGATCTTCTCAAATTCTATACATAGAGGAGGTCCTCCGAGCCGGATTCGCGAGTGTCCTGTTCAAAATAACTAGACAAATACATTCATATGTTCAATGTGAACCATGAAGTGAAGTGCACCAGTGTGTGGAGTAATTATTTCGTTCGAAAATTACGACAAAGGAAGACATTCTTCGTCGTCGTCTTACAGTGACACATTGAAACATCGCATATCGACACGGCTCCACGGACACATCGATCAGCGATTCACGCAGCAACGAAAAATCTCGTTACTTTACATATATCGTGACGTCATCGCAAGACCTCGATCTTGTGTCACCAACTCTCTCATCACTATCAGCTCTCACTTGCACGGAGGTGAGAATAGTAAAGTACGATCTTCGTTCAATTAGCCGAGGAAGGAATTGATTTCCGTTCTCGCAACTCTCCAAATTCGATCGTTCGTTCGTACGTACGCATCTCTAACCATCGTTCGCTGTCTATCGCCGTCGCTTTCGTATCACACGTTCTTTCTCCTACACATTACGTGTAATATTCAGAGACGATACATCCTTTGATACAATCAACCTGATCTTTCAAACTATTGAACCCCCAGGTTCAACTGCGAATATACTCTACATAATATATGTTCGCATTCTTCTACTTCAGCTCATGCTTGCATGACAATCCTCATTGCACATATGTGAAAATTTAGACGTTATTGCTTTATATGTGCAGTCTTTCGTTCAAGAACGATATCTCATTCGTTATACCCGAATACAATCGAATTTTTTACTGTTACAAGCATTCTTGTGATTGAGAATCGAATATTCTTCTTTCTTCGCAATATTATTGCAGCTCATCAAATTTATAGAGACCGGTAGATAGCTGGGACGACCTTTTAGTTTTCATGCTTGTTCAGAAACTAGATCGTAACTCTCGTAAGGAATGGGAGACAAGCTTGGGCGGTTCTACCAATTATCCGACATTTACTCAATTCAGCTCATCCCCAGATACACGCATTCGTACGCTCGAATCTTCATCGAGTCCTAGTAAAATTAACGGATGGAGCCCAAATCAACGAAATCAGTGTTTGAAAAGAGAGAGTGTGACGTATCTCTCTTTTCAACCAACTTCCCGTTGATTTGGTTTTTCGTTGATTTGGCCCCCATCCAAATCAACGAACGTACTAGTGTCCGGGATCTCAAACTCACTAAGAATAAGGCACTGAATTCACATTTTACGTCAACCCGTTTCTCTTGCATAGTTTGTAAATCTAATCATAAGCTATATAATTGTGATCGGTTCAAAATTATGTCCGTGTCGCAACGTGAAGCCTTGGCAAAACAGACACGTCTGCGTCTTCATTGTTTGTTCAAAGGGCATAATCCAAAAGATTGTCGAAGCCAATATACATGTGCTCAGTGTCAAAGAAAACACCACACGTTGCTACACAGAAATGATCCGCGTACTTCTATTTCAGGATCGAATGCAGAATCTACCACCAATTCTGAAGGACAAGCTGAGAGTTCACAATTGCCCGAAGTTTTTCAAATAGTTAAAACTCATAACGCTCCCATTAGTCCTCAAACTGAAATTGGAAGAATGTCAGCTAGTTCTATCATGTTGGCTACCGCTACCGTTAAGGTTAAAGGCCCTTCCGGTCGCAGCGTTTGGGTACGTGCTATGTTGGATCCTGGATCCGAATCCTCATTTATACTCGAATCTGTTGCGCAATCCTTGCGATTACCACGAACTTCTTCTTGCGCGGCTGTAACCGGAGTCGGAAATGGCTCCAATAGTCATGTCAATCAACTTGTTAATTGTACTATTTTACCAACAGATCAGTCTAGCCCGGAATTGACACTTCGACCATGGGTACATACACAATATTACTACATATATTCCACCAACTCGAGTGAATATAGAATCATTACCACATCTTAGTGGCTTACAATTAGCTAACCGTTCTCCATCCCCGCTTATGAAAGAAGAAATGTTACTTGGAGCCGATGTTTATGGTTCTGTTTTAACAGAAGGACTCCTTCAAGGTCCAATTGGAACCCCTATCGCACAAAAAACGATCTTTGGATGGGTCATTACTGGTCCCATTCCCCGAAATTCCGCTTCTCGAACTATGATTCGAGTACATCACTGTTCTCCAACATCAGAGGATACTGTTCGTAAATTTTGGGAGACCGCAGAAGTTAATGACTCGTCACCTCCCAGCTTGAACGATATTATCTGCGAAAATTCATTTGTCTCTTCTCACACTCGCTCTTCCGATGGACGATACACCGTTCGTTTGCCATTCGATAAGGACCCCGCGTCTGCGCTCGGTCAATCGTGGTCCATCGCAACCAATGCGGCTAGAATGCTGATTCCAACGAGATGCAGAAACGTACACCTCATATGCAAATTTTCTCGCTGAGTATGAGCAACTCGGGCATATGAGCTTTACGCCTCATCTTCACTCCTCGAATGAGCCGGTGTTTCTCCCGCATCATCCTGTACTCCGACCAGACAGCACTACTACCCGATTGAGAGTAGTGTTCAATGCCTCAAGTTCCACTTCCAACGGGACATCCCTGAATGACATTCTCCTGAGTGGTCCCAAATTACAAAGCAATCTCACGCAACTCATCATTCGATGGAGGTCACTGCAATTCGTATTCTCGACGGACATCACGAAGATGTTCCGTCAGATTTGGGTCGATCCACGAGATCGGCAATATCAATGTATTGTTTGGCCCAAATCCCCTACTGAATCCATCCCTACGTACACCTCGAATACCGTGACATACGGTATGACTTGCGCTCCATCTCTAGCAATGAGAGTCATCCAACAATTGGCACACGATGAAGGAACCAGATTCCCCCTCCCTGTGCCGATTCTCTCGAACAACATTTATGTTGCCGACATTCTTTTCGGAGCGGACGATAAACAACTCGCTCCACAAGTTCGCCACCAAGTCATCCAACTCCTTCAAGCTGGTGGATTTCGATTAGGAAAATGGAGTAGCAACTCCGAGTGCCTTCTAGACGGCATACCGATCACAGATCGTAATTCTTCCGAATCTAGCTTACACCTGAACTCCGATAATCTCAAAGTTCTTGGTGTTCAATGGAACCCTACTGAGGATGCCTTCTCAGCCGCTGTTGCTTGAGAAAATCATGAGAAACCCACGAAACGGACGGTTTTATCTGTCATTGCTCGGATTTTCGACCCTCTTGGTTGGTTATCCACTTTGGTGGCTGGGCCAGAGTGGTTGCGTTGTACTGCTGAATATTGGCCAGCTCCACCTTCCTCGAATCATCTTGTCTCGGAATTAGAGATCAAAACTCAAACCCACTCTCACGCGCTCTCAATGGATCCAGAGTGGGACTTACCTCACCGAGTATCCCAATGGCCTAAACTCTTACAGATCACAGCGTACGTGTTCAAATTGGTGAATTATTCTCTTGGACGATCCAAACAGAGCGTATCTCTCGCTATATCTCGAGAAGAAATAGATCAAGCTTCTTCATTCTGGATAAGAAGGGTACAGGAATCTTACTTCGCTACCGAACTACGTTCGTTGAAAAATCATTCTCCAATACCGAAATCTAGTTCTTCACTCAAACTCCATGCATTCTCAGAATATTCTGGTGTGATTCGCGTTGGCGGGCGGCTTAAACTCTCAAATCTCTCTTATAACCGTAAGCATCCCATCGTGCTACCACGAAGTCGCATAGCTAATCGCGCGACAATATCACGAAATAACTCTCCACGGCGGTACTCAGCTAACGCTCCGCACCTTACGAGAGAAGTATTGGATCTTGAGAGCCAAAAATCTGGTAAAATCCATCATCCAAAATTGCGTCACTTGTGCTCAATTTCGAACATCCAATGCCACTCAATGCATGGCAGATTTACCTACAGTTGGAAGTACGCCGTCCCGTCCTTTTTCTCACACTGGTATTGACTATGCTGGACCATTCGCCGTATTACCTAGGCGAGGAAGAGGAGTCAATTCCATCAAGTCATACGTCGCATTGTTTGTTCGTATGGCCACACGCGCAGTTCATTTAGAACTCGTCTCAGATTACATGTCTCACGCGTTTCTCGCAGCCTTAGATAGATTCACCGCCCGACGCGGTCTTCCAAGTGATCTCTATAGCGACAAAGGCACTACCTTTCAAGGAGCCAATAACGAATTGCGGGCTCATCTCAAATCGCTCGGTGACGACACGGAAACACACACCAAACTCGCCATTGATGGAATTGCTTGGCATTTTCTTCCCCCTTCCACTCCTCACTTTGGTGGATTGTGGGAGGCGGGAGTAAAAAGTACCAAGCACCACCTCGAACGCGTTCTTGGAAACCACACTCCGACTGTGGAGGAGTTCCAGACGCTCCTATGCCGAAGTGAGGCGTGCTTGAATTCGCGCCCTATTGATCCGCTCACGGACGAGATCGATGACTTTGACGCCCTCACTCCGAGTCATTTTTTAGTTGGCACCGCGTTGAACTCCGTACCATCACCAAGCGTTCTTGATTTGAAAGAATCACGACTGTCTCGCGGGCAGCTTGTCAGTCAAATGGCCGAGGGTTTCAGGCGGATTTGGACCCTCGATTACCTCAACCACTTACAACAAGGACAGAAATGGGATCAAGTTACACAGAACATCGCTGTTGGAGATTTAGTACTCCTTGGAGACTCGAATCAACCTCCTACCAAATGGTCTTTGGGGAGGGTCATACAAGTTCACCCAGTCCAGATTCCATAGTGAGAGTCGTAACCGACAGGACCGCTCAGTCTACGTTTACTAGACCGATCTCTGAGTTATATAGATTACCATGCGCTAAATAGAATGATTAACCTCCCCGTGGATGATTGCGGGTCTCCCAGGGGGATATTCATGATACCTGTCCTTGATATCCTTTTTATCCATCCCTGGTAGTATCTGCTTCCTTTACGTGGTGGGGAGGATAAGTATCTCAGAGTTGGATCTTTTTTTTGAGTGGGATAAACTACTCAAGAGAAAGAATACAAACTGAGAGAAACGAAATCATCCTGATGCCAGAAACATCGGCAAAATTGAACGGAAGGAAAGCAAGGGGAAAATACCTTCCTTGACATTTTTCAATACTTCCCGAGGAAATGAAACCTTCTCCTAACCTGGAATATTATGTAACAGAAACAAACAAACAAATTAATAAATACATGATGGCGCTCTCTCGGGTGAAATATTCCGGAGGTAAACTAGTCTCCCGTTCGGATCTCCAGGTGGAGGCTGCTCGAGGAAGCTCCATCAGCAAGGAACGAAAACCGAAGAATAGGATAGGAAAAAGAAACAACATTCTTCGAGTCGGAACGTGGAATGTTAGATCACTGAGGCAAGCGGGAAAATTAGAAAATTTGAAATTGGAAATGAATAGGTTGAATATAGACGTAATGGGGATTAGCGAGATGAGATGGCCACAAGAGGGCGATTCCTGGAGTGGGGATTATAGAATAATTCATACAGGATCAAAGAACGGTCAAGCAGGTGTAGGAATTGTAATGCATGAGAGAGTAGGAAATAGAATAGAAAAGTATTTGCAACATAATGAACGTGTGATGATGGTTAGAATCAGAACAAAACCGGTAGACACAGTCATAGTCCAAGTATACATGCCCACATCTGCATATTCGGAGGAAGATATTGAAAAAACGTACGAAGAAATAGAAGAAGTGATAGAATATGTGAAGGGAGAAGAGAATTTGATAGTGATGGGGGATTGGAATGCGGTAGTAGGACAAGGGAAGAAGGACAACATTACAGGAGATTTCGCGTTAGGGGGGAGGAACGATAAAGGACAACGTTTAATCGGATTTTGTGGGAATCATAAGATGGTTATCACAAACACTTCATTCGAGAATCATCCAAGAAGAATCTACACTTGGAAAATGCCAGGAGATACAGCAAGATACCAAATTGATTACATATTAGTGAAACAAAGATTTAGAAACCAAGTGAAAAACTGTAAAACTTATCCCAGTGCAGATATAGAAAGTGATCATAATATGTTGATGATGAAATGTTCTCTGAAATCCAAATCTCTGAAGAAGGAAAGGAAAATGCAGAAAAGATGGAATCTGAAGAACCTCAAGCAAAAACAAACACATGAGGCATTCGAGAAAATGTTGGATGAAAAATTGAGAGATCAAAAAGAGAAAGACTTGGGAATAGAGAGGAGATGGACAAAGATGGAGGGGAATATAAGAGAATGTGCGGATAAGATTTTGCAGAATGATGGAGTAGAACCTAAAAACCCATGGATAACGGGAGAAATTTTAGAATTGATAAATGAAAGAAGAAAATACAAGAATAATGATAGCCAAGAAGGCCAGCAACGATACAAATCATTGAGAAATAAAATAATAAGAGAATCAAGGAAAGCAAAAGAACAGTGGTTAGAAGAGAAATGTCAGAAAATAGAAATAAGATTGCATTTAGGAAAAATAGATGAAGCATATAGGATTATTAAAAGATTTTTCGGACAAATGAAATCTAGAAGCAATAAGATTAGAAACTCTCTAGGACGACAATTGATAAAAACGGAAGAGGAAATAGAACAGTGGATCAATCATTCGGAAGACTTGTATAGAGGAAACGATGATATAGCACTTTTAGAGAAGGAGGAGGATGTAGATGAGGAAGAATTGGGAGATCCGATATTGAGATCAGAATTCGACAAGGCTTTGAAAGAATTGAAGAATAATGAAGCGCCAGGCATAGATGGCATAAGTGCGGACCTTATGGAAGCCTCCAGTGAAGGAACTCGCGACGCACTGTTTGAATTGATTAGAGATATGTACGGAAAAGGAGAAGTACCGGAAGATTTCCAAAAGAATAAAATTGTCGCTATCCCGAAAAAACAAGGGGCAGACAAATGCGAGAACTACAGAACGATCAGTTCAACTTCACATGCTTCAAAAATACTGACCAAAATTATATACAGGAGGATGGAAAATAAAATAGAGAGTAGATTGGCAGAAGATCAGTTTGGTTTTAGAAAAAATAGGGGAACGCGAGAAGCAATCTTAGCACTCAGGGCAGTCATAGAGAAAAGGATAGCGCTGAAGAAATCTGTGTACATAGGTTTTGTAGATATACAAAAGGCTTTCGATAATGTGGACTGGGAGAAGATGTTTGCGATCCTGAAGAAGGTGGGAATAAATTATAAAGATAGAAGAATAATATACGAATTATATAAGAATCAAAGTGCAATAATAGACATAGAGGGTCAGGGAGGGGAAGCACAAATACGAAGAGGGGTGAGACAAGGATGCTCATTATCGCCACTGATTTTCAATTCATATATAGAAGAAGCAATGAACGAAGTGAAGAAGGGAATTCAATCGAAATTACAGATTCAGGGAGAAAATATAAGTATGGTGAGATTCGCGGATGACATAGCTATATTGGCCACGAGCAGTGCTGAGTTAGAAAATATTCTCAACACTATGAGAACAATATTATTGGAAAACTATTGTATGAATACAAATAAAGACAAAACAAAATTCATGATGTGTACAGCAGCGAAAACAGCTCGAGGAACGAAAATCAAAATAGATACCGAGACAATTGAACAGATGAAAGAATTCAAATATCTAGGGAGCATAATTACAGAGAACGGCAAAAGCGAAAGAGATATAAGAGCAAGAATAGCACAAGGGAAACAGGCTTTTTACCAAAAGAGACAGTGATTATGCTCAAAGAGTATAAGCTTGGAAGTAAGGAAGAAATTCTTGAAAAGTTACGTTTAGAGCACAGCAATATATGGTTGCGACACTTGGACAATGAGAAAAACTGATCAACGAAGACTTGAAGCTTTTGAAATGTGGTGTTATAGGAGGATGCTTAGAATAAAATGGATAGACAAAGTCAAAGATGAAGAAGTACTCGAGCAGATAAATGAAGGAAGAAATCTTCTGAAACACATCGTGAAAAGGAGAAGCAATCTTATAGGACACACATTACGGCATGAGAGTTTATTGAAAATAATATTGGAAGGGAAAATGAATGGTAAAACTGGTAAAGGTAGACCTAAAGCAAGTTATATGAAGCAAATCGTACAAGACAAGGGATGTAGTAGATATGTAGAAATTAAACGTCTGGCGGATAATAGACAGGGGTGGAAGGTTTCATCAAACCAGTCGTGAGACTGATTACTTCATGATGATGATGATGATGAAATAGAATTAAGATCATTCTTACGTTAGTATATAAGTTTTTCTTGTACATAGGTTCTTTTCTTTCCTCCGATTGTAAGGGGAGCTGCGACTCCTCCAAACTTTTTCCTCAAAGGACGAGACCCGACCTCTCTTATCCACTCACTCTTGAACGATGTCCAACAAAGTAATATACTGTCTAACGAACTCTAGATATTGAATATGCTCAATGTTTCGTTTCGTGCCTTCTACACGAGGCGGGCGGTATGTTGCGAAATAGCTACAATATCTCGTTCAAATTCTCCGCCTGAACACATATTGTAAGTAGATGCGTGTGAATCAATGATGTATTCATACATGTAAAGGGTCATCCTTACTTGATCTGATAATGAGCACGTACACCAATGCGAAAAAAACGGACGATTGAGACACACGTCCGTGTAATAAGGAATGTGTAAACGTGGTCTCGGTATTCTCTCTATCTTTTGGCAATAAACTCTAAGTGCTCTGAGTACAAGTCAATTCTTTCTATTCTCCTATCAAAGTCCGCTGCTTTTTTCCTATGCTCAATCGAAATAAACCGGCTCTCGCGAGTAACACATCGGGGAGGAACCACGCGAGGTGATTCGGACAAGAACAAAGCTCAATTATCCATCTTCCCTCGAAGGATCTTTTCAAATTCTATACACCATCTTGACCCCTGAATGACCTTCAAAATGACCTCTGAGGGGTTTTTTAAGGTCAGCATCATACTTCCCCCTTGGAACCCTGAACTTTTCATCTGGAACATTTTTCTCCATCTTCACTAGTTTCCGAGATATTTGACTATGTCACTTCAAATGGACCACCCTGTATATATAAATACGCAGATCGTCTTCCGTCTGCTCAATATGTGGTGGCGGTCTCGTGAACCAGTTTTGTCGGAAGTATCACACACGACAATCACTCACAGAACGCATTAATCGCATGCGAAACCATGTCCGTTCCTTTTCCTCAGTGATTCCAATGATTAGATACGAACGACGATAAATTGCCATATATGTTCATATATATACACAGAGCATTAGTTTCGAAGTATGAGAAATCACAACAACAACCGGAGGTAAAGTCGAGCATGCATAATACGGTATTTAGTGCGGAAATGGTGCATTACGATACGAGTGCGCAAAGTAGGTCGTTCCGGCACGAGCGAAGCGAGTGCGGGATGACCTACGTGTGCACGAGTATCGTATACTATTTTTCCTGACAAGGTGCACGAACTTCGGTTTTCCAAGCCTGTGTTGCGTGCGCAGAGTGAGTGATTCCTACACGGCAGTCGGACCAGTGTGGGAGAGTAATAAGCGTGCGGTGAAGAAATGAACGAAATTATTGTGAGTGATTATTGTGATTATAAGTGAGTGATTCCCACACGGCAGTCAGACCAGTGCGGGAGTCACTCACTTCGCCCACGCAACACAGGCTTGGAAAACCGAATTTCGCACATGCTGTGAGGAAAAGAAATAATTTCGTTCATTCCTTTTATATAAATGAGACGTTAGGAAAAATATTCAAGATAGAATCAGAGTGATGGGGATTTTTCATTCCATTGACGTCCGAACAGTTTGGTACCCGTGTTGGAGATCAGGGAATCATGTAAGAATTCTACGTCTCGTTTCAAAATTGTTAGGGAATTAGTTTGAATATCAGAAGGGTTCGAATAAATTGGATTATAGTAGGGATGAAGATAGGAAAGATGGCGGGTAGAAGAAGGGTGGGCGTAACTATACGCGACGAATACATAATGAATAGACAAACGGAGGATCCAGAGAAAGAGTCGGATTCGCACATCGATAGATATTTGGGAAGAGTAACGAGGAATAGGAGATCACTACGACAGGAGTTGGAAGAATCGTTAGATGGAATGGAGGATGAAAGACACGGGGTAGCAGAGGAAGATGTAATATCGCATATGATAATGAATGAGGAGAAGGAAATAGATTCACATGATTTGACGGAACGGGTTGAAAGGATAAGGAAAGAGATGTCAAAAGAAATAAGAGGGATGACGAAAAGAAATGATAAATTAGTAGATAGCGTGAAGGAACATGAGGAAGCATTGTTGTTGACAATGGGGCAGATAGAAAACGATAAGAAGCATTGTAGGAGTGGGAAAGAGGATTTGATAAGTAGATTGAAGGAATACGTGGAGACGGAAACTAGTGAGATAGAGAATAGGGTGGAAGATAACGTAGAAAATAAGTTAGAGAAAATTGAGAGAGAAATTCAGGAATCAATGAGAAAATAGATGCAGCCGTTACAAGAAGGGGTACTAGGAATAATGGAGATAACGGAGGAACTGAAAACAGACAGTGACGAGAGTAGACAGAAACAATTAGAGAATATGGAACTAGCACTACAGAATATGGAGAGAATAGAAAAGTTGGAGAAAAAAATTAGTATACAGAATAGAAATAGTCGAGTATCCATAGGGGAACAGTCTGTGGTAGTTAGAAGAAACGATTTGAAGAAGACGATTCCGACTTCCTTTGGGGGACCAAGAGAAAACCCAATGAATTTCTTAGCTGAACTCGGGGAATATACAGGGTGTTCCAGAATCCGTGGACCGGATTCCACAGGTATGTTGTGCTGCCGGAATGCGATGATTTCCCGTCTGAAAAAAATGTTTTTGACGCTCAGTTTTGGAGATATAAGCATTTTTAGATTTTTCAAAAATCCACATCATTCAAAAATACTGTACGCTGCATACTTGAGCTTAACACTATTCGCCAAGTTGGAAAACAGCTGATTTGTGTGAAAAAAAATTTAACTATTTTATCGTTGATAGTTCCGGAGCTATAGCGATTTGAAGTTGCTGTATTCTGATTGACTGAAAGCTGCAAAATTCCAAATCGCTATAGCTCCGGAACTATCAATGATAAAATATATCGATTTTTTTCCACAGCTCCACCGTTTTCCAACTCAG